>VDFB02271358.1:654501858-654676899 GCA_007258455.2 Sequoia sempervirens
AATATATATATATATATAAATATGTATATATATTAAAAACAACATGCAATTACAATTTATTATTTCAAATTCCAAGTATAAATATAACCATATTAATTGAATTCCATTCATAATGTATTCCCATCGATTATTACTACAATGCATTTTAATTGAATCCCAAGCATGATGCTTGCATCAAATACCAAATACACCGAATATGTATTGACCACAAAATGCAACGAATATGCATTAGATCTCAACATAAAGCATTTTTAATGGGCAAGTTCCACTTGTCAAGATGTGAATGGAGGAAGCTTGAGCACATTTTGATGAATGTGCACAATAAATGTTATTAGGTGGAATTTCAAATTTGTGAAATGACTTGATCTAATATTGTGTTTGTTTCTTGTGTTTGTGCAGGTTTAGGATTGGGGTTCTACATATATATATATAAATATGTATATATATATATATAAATATGTATATATATATATATATAAATATGCATATATATATATATGTATATATATACATATTTATATATATACATATTTATATATATACATATATATATACATATATATATACATATATATATACATATATATATACATATATATATACATATATATATATACATATATATACATATATATATATAAATATGTATATATATTAAAAACAACATGCAATTACAATTTATTATTTCAAATTCCAAGTATAAATATAACCATATTAATTGAATTCCATTCATAATGTATTCCCATCGATTATTACTACAATGCATTTTAATTGAATCCCAAGCATGATGATTGCATCAAATACCAAATACACCGAATATGTATTGACCACAAAATGCAACGAATATGCATTAGATCTCAACATAAAGCATTTTTACTAAATACCAACATAATGGTTTCACAAGTCACAAAAATATAAATCAAAATAATCAGTATCAAATATTAAGCACAAAGATAAATCACAGACTTAGGACATATACATTGAGTTCTAAACCCATTGAATCAAACATAAATCACATGTCAATAAAGAACCATCAAATGAGATGAAATAATTCTAGGTGCAACACAGCTAGGAATGAGGGTGTGAACCAGACATAAAGTTAAGTTGCCAAGCAGTGATGGAGAATCCCATAGATCGCTTGAGAGAAGGCCTCACATAGAAATAAATGCATACAAAGCAGAATAAGGGAAATCACAACCAAGTCAAATAAGTATGCAGACTAAAGATGAGCATCAATATCATATCGAATCCAACATAAGAGTTTGGCCCATGCAATAAAAAAATAGGTGAAGAAATGATGCTCAAGAAGGACTCCCAATAGATCTGAGTTGACACTAGAAGGAGAGGGAACCACTTGTGGTGAAGGTTGGGTTGGCATAGCCCTAAAGGGATTTAGAAGCTTTCAAGCTAATGCAAGTTTGCAACCTACAGACTTAATCATCCAATGCAACTATGGTGGACGCAAATACATAAAGCATTCAATAAATAGGGATGCCAACTAATGTCTCATAAATGATTCAAACAACGAGCCACAGAGAAAGGAGAGGGCATACATAAATTGAAATATAGAGTCCTCAAATCATTCAAGCAAAAAGAATAGACGAGATAAAGGGCACATAAATAGATTTGAAGAGAGGCCCAAATTAAAACCATTCAATACAAATGCAAATGGTTGGGGAGTTTGGTCTGAATGCCTCAATTAGATGATATCTCATGGAGGGAAAAAATTGTAGAATATACTTATATAAATGCATATTTCAATGGTTTCTCCATGAAAAAGAAGTAGATAATTACCATGTTTTCAACAGACAAATGAGAAAGAGACTTCGATTACATAACTCGAAGAAACAAAATAAAGAACAACACAAAACCAACCTGGATCCAATGCCTGGTAGGGACAAACTTAAAGCCGAGATCAATATTTTGCTACAATTTCAGCTTCTCTATAACCCCAATCCAGAACTTTGAAAACAACATCCAAGATAATCAACAATGGAAAGCAGTTGTAAATTACCCAAATTTCTTGCAGACCCAATTTTCTTTTCAAAAACCAAAAATCAATAATCATCCCCATCTCTCGAAAAATGATAACTATTTTCCAATGAAAGTTGTTGATTTTCAAAAAAAAAAATCAAATAAAAATCTCACAAAAACAAGTTTCCATTCGACAATCAATTCGAAGTCACGCTTGTGCTCCAAGAAAATATTTTCTATCTTTTTGATTATTTTGCTATTTAATAATTGCAGCTTCCATTATAATATTTTATTTCATTTTATTTTAATATTATATTACACACTTTGATTTATTATAAACCAACATCAAAATATATTTATATTTAGTTACCCAAAATACTTTTTAACTTAATAATTTATTTAATACATTAATTAATCAAAAACAACATTTATCTAACAAGTTTAAATTAAACAACCAAATATCAATAACAATTACCGGAACATAAACAAGGTCGACAACAAGACCAACTGACCACAAGCATCAAACAATGTTGATGAGGTGATAAACTAGATACTCATCCTCTTCGAGGATGATGGATAGGCTAGGGGACCAAATGTTATCTTCAAACAACTGTTCCATTGGGTTTTAAGGCACACTCAGACCTGACCATTCAGGCGGAGTTGATGCCTAGTACCTGCAACCTACAACAAACAAAACAATCGAGCATATACATAATCATACAATCAGACACACCATGAAAAGAAATCGCAACGTAGTAGGGTACCCACAAGTGAGTAATGTGACACTGTCCCTTTCACCCAAACACATCAATCAATTAGTCCAACCAACTCATAAACAATCAACTACATAGCAATTAGAATGATAGTCGCATAATGGTCATAGTAAAATAATCACATACTAATTGTAATAATGCATCTATATACAATATCATAAATTATATCAACTACTTACATCATTAGCACGTACCTCTAAATATTCCCATTATTTCACCTTCATCTCTAAGTTCCAAAGCCGACTACCTGCACATCCACAGTGAAAATGGAGGGGAACTACAACACAAGCCGAAGTAGTAGATAACTTAATAGGCCAGTGATTTGAGCCCCTCCAGTCCAAAATATCAGAGCAAGTAGACCACAATCCTCCAACCAAAAGCAAGAAACCAAGAAACGGTCAAGTCTCTCAACAATATAGTTCTCTCCCATTCTCCTATTGTTCCAAGTAAACTAACCATTACGGGGCTTAATATCAACCAGATTCAAAGCAGATATGTTATCCTGCAGAAGGAAAGCAAAGGGATCCAATCTCACAACACCACCACTCTTCTCATCCAACTCAATAATGACATTGAAATCCCCCCCAATTAGGGAAAACTTTAAGAAACCCCCCCCTCGGCGAAGGTGTAAAATCCTGACGAATCTTGCATACTTCCCGATAAAAATATTAATTATAGTGGCAAATTTTTTCGGTTTTCATGAAAAAATAAATAATGTCCATTGGTGAATCTTTTCTAATCGCTAGAAGTTTGTGGAAAATCCTGGCGAAATGCAAATTTTTTAAAACCACTAAAATTTTTCCATTGGCGATTAAAATCTATTTTCAAACCAATAAAATATTTCGATTGGCGAATTAAACCCATTTTCAAACCAGAAAAAAATATTTTGTTGGCGATTAAAACTTTTTTTCAAACTAAAAAATAAAATTCATTGGCGAATTAAACCTATTTTCAAATGATTAAGAAAAAGAAATTGGTGATTTAAACATAATATCAAACTAAAAAAAAAATGCAGTGGCGAAGTGTCATTGCAAATTTTCCTAACCTTAGTTGCAAGTCTTTCTTGGTCATCTTTGTAGTCGGTGGGTTAGAGGTTTCAAAAACTTCAAAACTTCAGACTTTGGTTCTAAGGTTCCAAGTTTCAGCGACCATGCGACATTATGGATGATGACCGTTCGATGAATTTTTGATGGACAGCTATAGTTGCATTCCAAAAGTATATCTCTCAAGCACTAGATATGTGAATTGAAACCTCCAGAATTACACTAGAACCGTTAGATTTTCAGAAATCAATGGTTGAAATTTTATTAATTATTTAGGTCTGTTGGTCATCCTACTCTTGTTTACCGTTTAATATTGCCTAATTCAGACCAAAATATTTTATGACCAAGCCTTAAATTTTCACTCTTTAATCCTGAAGGTCGAGTATCATCAACCTAGCGATGTACCAATTTTAAATTATGCACGTGCATAAAGTTTGTTTTAAAAGAGGGACCGTTCAATGAATTTCGATGGACGACTATAGATGCGTTCCGGAAGTAAATCCTTGAAGTACTAGACTTGCGAACTGAAACCTCCAGAATAATAGTAGAACCGTTAGATTTTTAGAAATCAATGGCTGAGATTTTATTAATGATTGGTTTTAGAAATCAACATATAGTTCCGATCATAAGTGAGTGAGACATTTAATTCTCTCTTTTCAATGCATCGAAGTACTCTACCTTTCATTTATTCTATTAAAATTCTCAATTTGGCTGTGGTACTAGGTGACGATGTGGATTAATACCATATGAATAGCCAGAGTGATTGATTGGATAGCTTTATATTGAAAACTGCATGATGTACTGTAGAATCATAAATGATGATGTCAATAATCTAGTGATTTTGACAATCGACAACTTGTGTGGCACTGTCGATTTTGACAATTGACAGCTTGTTAGCTTGAGCTACAGTTTGCAACTTTGTATGTAGCCAGCTTGAGGTACCGATTAAGTTGGATTTTTGGTTTGTGACTGTGCGAATCACAATTATTACTAAGTAGTCAGTAGTAATTATACACAACCTTAGAAATGTGTGAGGTGTACAAGGTACCAGGTTGGTAGTGGCACTTTTGGCGACACTTTTGGCCCATAAATAAGGATAGTGAGCACAACTAAAATCATTCGTTTAATTGTCATAAGGGTTTTCATTTTTTAGGGTTAATAACTTAATAAGGATTTAGGAAGAAGATGATGCGATATTATTGGGGATGCTCTAAATTCTCCTACCTCCAGTTATGTAGTTACAGAGTAAAAGACCAATTTCCTTCAAGTTCAGAATGGGTGGAATTGGAAAGAAGTTGATTTGGTTCACCTGACTTCACATACAAGTTTTGAACCAGGATGAGTAGCTCTGATGGACATAAGTGCTATCCCAATGCATGGAGGCTGCAAGTAGAAGATGGGAGCAGTTTTACTACCCCTCATCATCTGCATGACTCTAGTTCTCAAAGGGGATAAGCACATTTTATATCTTCACAACTCCCATTTCCTCATCATGGTTGGCCAGGTGAGTTCCTTGCGTTTAGACACCATGGCCTACCAGGCAAGCCCCGTGCATTTATTGTTAGTGCTCATCTGCTGCATGAGAGAAATTTTACAATCCCTCATCTTCTACATCAGTCTGGTTTTGAAAGGGCCTAAGTACATTTTGTATCTTCACGACTCCCATTTCCCCAGTTTGATTTGGCCCCCTTTCCCCATGCATTTATTTTCAGAGTGACGAGGGTATTTATGACTCGACAAGTCCCATGTGTTTATTTTCAGAGCTCATGGTTGACCCGACAAGTTCCATTTATTTTTCAGAGATACATGTATCACATTTACATTTTCAACTTTTCACCAGCGGTCCAGTAGAAGCTTGGCGCTTGCGCTTACATTTGTATTTGTACTATGTAATAATGTGACGTTGTAATTCAATTGTAATAAAATAAATGGTTGTGCTATTTATGTGACATTGTAATTCATTTTATTAAGTCCTTTGCAAGTTAAGTTCTATTAATGGTTGTGCAATGTGCTATTAATGTGACATTGTAATTCATTTTATTAAGGCCTTTGAAATGTTAATTTTCAGGCCCCTTGGCCTTGATGTCAATCCTAGTGCATTAAATTTTAAAGAAAACTTAAAAAACATGTTTTAAAGAAAATTTAAAGGAAATTTATAACACATGTTTTATGTTTATTATTTATATCATAAATTACTCAACCGTTCAATGAACATTTGATGTATGGTTGCAGTTGCATTCTAGAATGAAATGCACAGAGCGCTACGCTTGCGAACTTAAACCTCTGGAATCACCCTATAACCGTTAGATTAACAAAGATCAACGGTTTAGAATTTGCTGTCAATGTAGGAGTAAATTATTGTTTTTAATGGCTTGTCTTAAATGTTGTTAGCCATGTACATTATCCTACCTAATTGTGTATTGTGTAGTCCGTAAGTAATGAGTAGATGTTTCAGTGTCATTCAATTTTCTCATTGTAGTGCACCACCCTGTTCTGGGTTCCATAGTTCCACTTCCAACAAAGCCATGATTCTAGTAACCCAGTTTCAAGCTTCAACGTAGTTTCGACTTCAAGAATCAAAATTCAAAATCTAGGTAAGTTAAAGAATACCTGTGGCTATGTTTCATTGCTTGAAGTTGATGTTTCTTAAAATCTTATTTTGTCAAACTTTGAAGCTTAGGTTTAGGGTTAAGAGGCTTAAGAATTAAGAAAAATGAAGGACTAATAGGGAATTCAAAAATTTCATATTGTTGATTGTATCAACATGTCTACCACCAATACCACTAGAGAAATGTCAGATAAAAAAATACATTATGCAAAATTGCTTGAAACCCCAGGTTTCACTGATGAATACCATGATATTTATGATCCTAAAACCTATGATAGGCATACCTCAGAACTTAGATTTTCATCTGAGAATAAGGTTGCAAATAAAATGCAAGTTAATAGTATTAGTGCACCATGGGTAACTGGATTAGGGCACATGATGTTACATGATGTTTTCCCTTGCCCAAAATTTATCATGGTGTGTGCCCTAAATTATGATGATAACAAAAGAGCAATTGTTAATAAAGATAGCAAAGAAGAATTGTTAGCCATTAATCCAGAAGAACTTGGAAAAGTGTTGGCCTTGGGGTTTACAACCGATGTAGCACCCCTCTATTTTGCTCGTTTGATCGATCAATGTTTTTATGTATGCTTCACTTCTATTAGCACTCTGATTTTGATACTTGGTTAATTTTTACTGCTATCTGTTAAACAATGTAAACATTATATTTTGATGTGATGGGATTTTATTTAGATGTTATCATTATGGCATGTTTTGTATTTGCGTAGCAATGATTTAATTTAAATGTTTTATGCTTTAATTATATTGTGGTTGTTAGACTCATCAGTTTTAGAGCCTGTATTGGTGAAGGGGACGGGATTGTATCACTCGCTTGCGAGCGCCCTACGATTATGAGATTTCCACTTCACGGTGTGTCTTATTATATATATACATGTTCGATATGCTCTTTGTTTGCAGGTTAATAGGTACAGGACATCGACTCCACCTGACTTCACAGGTTCGAGCGTGTCCATTGACCAACGGTAATCGATAGGGAGATAGTAGCTAGGTTTTCCGTGCCAAGTCGTCACCCTAGCCATAGTTGTCGTTTGGTTTAGAGGTTTTGATTGGTTCATTCCTCTCTGGTTAGCTTTTTCAATTCGTATTTTAAAGGCTATTAAATGTTGGGTATGGTTAAAGTGATGATTTAACAAATCTAGTTTCAATGTTGAATATTATTTTATTTCATTGATTATTTTGGTTTAATTAATAAAATAAATTTTAGTTTATTGTTTAACTTAGTTAAGGGTGATAAATTAAATGAAATGGTTGTTTCAACATTATTGTATAATAGGACTCAAATTTAAATGGAAGTGAAAATCATGTTTTATATTTAAGTTAAATTTAGAATAAAAATAGAAATGAGGATTATATTTCACCTTTTGAATTTTTGAATAAAACCTATTCTTGCAACTTTGATATTTTGTTTTTTTTTAAATGAAATTGTGAAATTTTGGAATGCATGAAATAGGTTTTTGAAAGTAAATTGTTTTAAAAAAATTATAGAAAAAGGAAATATCCTCCAAAAGCCCAATAAATTTAGTGGGTGGGATATTTTTAGGGGTTTGACCAAATTTGGGGAAAGTTCTATGTAAGAAATGAAAATTCATTTGTTTTGAATTTTGATTTTTGGTGGAGAGTTTGGCTGTGGCTGAATTTGGAGTTGAAGAGGAGATTGGAATCACCATTGTTGGAGTCTTCAAAGCTTGGGGAGAAAACACTAGGTTCATCTTCATTTCTTGTTTTCCTTTTGAAATAATCTTCAAATTCTTGTTTGCTGTTTGAAAACTCTTTGAATGCTATTTTAGATGCAAAGAAAACCATGTAAAATGATTCCAAACTTTGCAAACAGCTGTTAGATTAGTAAAGGAAACCAAAGCAACAATCTCAATGGAAAGTAGGAAGAAAACCCAAAAGAAAATCTTCATTCAAACTGAAATTTTAAACCTTCTGTTGTTTTGGCAATTTATTTTTGTGATTGCAAACTATGTTAATCATTTGCACAATTTAAACTGGGAATTAAAATCTGGGTATATATATTTGTAAATATACCTGTGCATATGCACACACAGATATATTTACAAATATATATAATATGTTCTTTTAAATTTTGGGTTCTTTTGTTTTTCTGGGAAAAAAAAATCTATTTTTTTTTTAAAACACAGGGGACCTTCTTCATTTTTTTAAGACGTGGGTTTTTATATAAAAAAAAAATTATATTAAAAAATCTTTGTTGGTGGAGGGGAGGGCCGAAGCCCTGCACCCCCCACGACGCCCGTATGGGAGGCGCTGCTCCCACGTAGCACCCCTCATTTGGGAGGCGCTGCCCACACAACACCCCCCGTATGGGGGAGGCTGCACTGGCAGCGCCCTTCCCCATATGGGAGGGGCCTGCACCCCTTTTGGGGTTCATTTTTTTAATTAAAATTAAAATTGTTTTTTTATGATATTATTTAATATTATATATTTTATATATAATATATATATGTTATATGTATATATATAATATTATTTTAATATTTAAATAATATTTATTTTATAATAGTTTATTTATATATATATATACTTATGTATATATATTATACACATTTAGTGTGTATATGTATATATAATGTATATATGTATATTTTATATATTTTAAATAAATTATTTTTATGGTGTTGAACTGAGATTTGGAGTTTCAATATATAAATATATAATAGTATATACATTGTGTATATACTTTTAGGTATATATTTTTTAGTGTAGATTGTATCCTTTATAGATGAGTTTTAATTGATTAATTTATTCTAAGTTGAAATAAAGATTAATTCTATTTTTATCTAAATATTTTATTTATCAAGTAACTTTGATTATGGAATTTAATTGCGAAACTTAGAGTAGATGATTGGTGTTTAAATACTTCAACGTCATGAAATGAATTGAGTATATTTAATTGGATAAATGTAAGTAAAGGAAACTGAGATTGACTCGATTTAGGAAATCCTAACCTTAGCTTATTTAATTGCTCAAAGTGCCTTTTCATGTTGATTTGTTCTTTTTCGAGGTTCATGAAAATAGAGTAAATGTTGTAAAGTCTTCCAGATAGGGGTTCGATTATTGGTTTGGGTTGTCATTTTGGTAGTCAACCGTTGGATTCCTTGGGTAGTGCGTCTAATCGTATCCAATTTGTTTAACCCGATTATTGTGAACGAGATGTGTGGACTTGATGTCTTGGATAGGAGTCATTCTCCTTAGGTTGCACTTGTGTACCCTTGAGTGTGGATTTACTCCACGTGTTGTCTTAGAGGAGTGGCTTGCAATGAGGGCCGACACACAAAGTGGTGTTAGGGAAACTCTTTGCAAGTTAGTTAATTCAGTGATAACATAATAAACTTTTAGAGGCTTAGGTTGCATCAAACACTTAACAAGATTAATTTTGCCTCGCTCATGGTCACGAGGGCTAGTATAGACTTGGGATGAGACGAGAAGGCCTGGGATGGCAAGATCATTGTCTCGTCTCTACGCGAGACAATTGATTCCACATTGGCTTACATGAGGGGCTGGAAGTCATTAGAGGTTACCAGGATATCCCAAGATGGGTGCCGGGACCTAGGAAGACTTTCTAGGATATCCCATGTGACATTGTGATGACACTTCTCCTAAGTCAACAGTACAATTGTATCAGTGATGTAAATGATTATGTAACTCTGGAAGCAATGTAAAATTCATGATATGTGATGTGTACTTGTATTTATTTCATTTCAGTTTTGTGTAGCCTATGTCCTGAGGTAGATGGTCTTGCCTAGAAAACCTTGTTACTATCTCCTAGCACGGGGGGTGAGCCTTTGGGTATCACATGGTTGGGTGGAACGTGCATCTTAATCTGTCGGGTCAGCTTTTGTTCGTATGGACGAGATTTCCAGTTGGAGAGCTCGTGGGATCCCATTCTTCATGGTTTATTCTTTCAGTTATTAATGTAATTTAAATACCCCTCTTTGTATCAAGGTGGAAGTTGTATATTGTAACCTTATATTTTGGAATTACCTCATTCGGGGAATGAGTGTTGTAACCTTATTGTAAAGTGTATTATTGGGATCATGTGGAATTCTTATGTATTTGATTTAATTTTATCATGGATGGAATGTATGCACATTATTTTGTTAATCAATTAAATGTAATGGTTTTAAATTCATGTTTCTTGTTTGGGTTTAAGTAAACTTAGTCTCGTAACCTTAGGGGTTGTTGGAAATGTGTAGTGAACCTTCATGCTTATGTTCCTTTTTTTAAAAAAATTATTGTGTTTATGTTGTTATTGCTACTTCCCCTAGGGTTGCATGGTGGGGGCATTACAATCAAAGAATTTGGAAATGTCCACATTGACCTAGAAAAGCTTGCTAGTGATTATGAAGCAGTGGATGAAATGGAGAAAAATTCTTTCTTAAATAGAATAGTTCAAGATAGAAAAAAATTGAAAGGTGATCATAAGCCTCCTTATGATTTAAATATTTTTAAACCATGGGTTCAGGATACTATTTCCATGCTATCATTTTGCCTCAGACTAGATAGAGATTTGGAAGTGGGTGCATGCCTCCTTGAAATGGTGTATAATATCCATTATGGTGTTCCACATGCCAAATATAATTTTATTGAGCACACTGTAGAATCCATGCATAAACAATTTTTAATGATTAAAGGAGGTTCCACCAAGACATTTAGGTTCACAACCTACTTGTGCTATCTTTTTCTATTCAAATTTAGAGGAATGGTTCAGACCAACAAGCTTCAGATTCAACCCTATGGTAATAGTAATCCTAAGCAAAAGAAAATAGCTCCAGTATATGAATGGACCATTGTTATAAGGTTGCATGATTCTCGAAGGAACTACAATCATTTTGTAGACTACTTTTTGGCTCCATTGCATCAAGCAATTACAAATACCCCAATGCCTAGATTGCCTATGTCATGTAGAAACTGCATTCAACTAGGAAAATAAATACAATTGGCTGATTGGTACTTATTGGAAGAATATACTATGCTAAATTTTATGCTTTGGAATATGTAAGGCAGATGCAAAGTATTAATGAAAGACACTTTACTAGTCAGGGGAAGAAGACCTTATTTCCTTCTTTACCTTTTTCATGTGGAGGGATGACATTCGAGAGAAAAGCATTTAGTGTGGCACATGATCTTTTGATTTTTTTTTTGATTTTGATGCTATTTGTCACTGGCAGTATGATCCATGTGACACCATTAAATCAATGATTGTGCTCAATAAGAATGTTGGAAGTAGAATTCAACATCAAAGTAAACCCTTGCTTGAAAACTTGAGAAACAAGGATTCTTGGGATGAGGTCAAAGTAGCAATGGAGAAAAGTGCTGCTGAGAATGGTATTTCTTTTGAACAATTGTTAGCAAAAATTATGGCATTGCATTGAAAGACAATTAGGAGGTACAACATTTTTTATGAAAAAAGTCATAAACCATCTAGTAGAGTAAAAATGCCAGATTCTCTAGAGAAGGAAGTTACAGAAAAAAATTGTTCATGATAAAAAATTACTACCTTTTGGTCTATGAGGAAGGACCTAGGTGATCCAATAGCTCTTGCAGAGTATGGAGATAACGAAAAAGATCTTGAGTTTAGAAAATTATGGAATATAGAGCATCCAAATGAGCAAGAATATGAAGAAAGTGATGATGATAGGCAAGAAGAAAGCCATGTCAATTTCAAACTTGGTTTAAGTGAGACCACAAAAGAAGCATTTACTACAGGAGCAGCCATAACTGAAAAAATGGGTTATGAAGGTGGTCCTTTGGGGTCCCAAACACAAGGCCCTTGGATGGTAATATATGTAGAGCATAGAAAACCAGTTGATAAATCTGGCCTTGGGTTTGGAGGTGAAAAAGTAGACCTAGGGTATACAAGTCAATTTGTTAGAGCTTCAAGTTCAAATCCTCATCCTCATGGTCAGCCATAATCACAACTAGGACATGCCCATGATGGAGGGCTTAGTACAATATGAACTACCTCTGGTGGCAATGGTATGGGTAGTAGTACTAGTAGTGGTCAACATGTGCTACAACAAAAAATTACACACAAGAGGCTAACACAATATACCACAAAAACACCAGGAAATCAAGGCATACAAAAGAGGCAAAGGATTTTGACAGGTCCAACTCCAAGTCACACTACCAGTGGATCCACCACAAAGGAGTTATTTCCAGGAACTCCCCCAATGCCAGTTAGTCTGGATGCGACATCATTAGCAACTTCAAGTACTCCTATTCGTTCGACATTCAAGCATTTCATTGTTCTTGCATCCCCGAGTTTTGATTACATTGAAGAGTTTAAAAAGAAATCAGAATTGAATAAAAAATAAAAGAAGCAACTGATGGAGAGTGCGTCTGCTCTAACTTTAGATCCTCCAACAACCATGGTATTACCCACATTTGACACAAGTAAAGAAATCATGGAGTACACATTTCTTATTCCCACAGTTCAAAATAGACCAGCAAATTAGATGGATCCATCTGAATTCCAGGTGAACAATTTTTAATTGGATTTTCCTGGACTTAGACATACTGACAAAATTAATGTATCAAAGAAGAAAAATGAATTGGTGTACACATCATTGCTGAAGCAAGATAGAGAGAAAAAAAGGTTGCAGACTCAAATTGAAAAGTTATAGGCAGACCTAGCAAATGAGAAAGCAAAGAGGAAAGCAGTAGATAACAAGAGAAATGAATTAGAAAAAAGAATTAAAAAATATTCCTCTACATTAACAAGCAAAGGGGATAAGTAGAATGAGATTGAGACTGCAGTGAATGAATTGTAGCAAAGGCTAGATGAGAGCAACAAGAAATATGATGAGGAAAAATCCACTTCAAAAAAATTAAGACTAAGCATTGCAAATGGAAATGCACAGTGGGAAAAAAAATTGGAGAAGGAGAGAAAAAGAAATGAAAGATTGGAGACAGAGCTGATGGAAGCAAAAAATGAATTAAGTCTTGTCAAAATAATTTATCTTCATTTTATAGAGAAACAATGAGGCATATGAAACAAAAGATCTGGGATGAAATAATGCAGGTGATTGATCATTTGTGTGACATGTTTCAATTGATTGATGCTATCAGACAACATCATAAGAAGCTCAACAAATATTTAATGGAGAACAAAAATGTGTTGGCATTAGATAAATCAACAAATCAAATTCAACAAACGGTCTACAAAGCCAGTGACAATGTTTTGAAATCAAAAGGGATTACTAATTGGATTGCTACATCAATGACATTGTCATTTGTCATTGCAAAGTGTTTGAGAATGCATAAAACACAGAAATATTTGCATTTGGTTGCAGACAAGATGAAGAAGGTGGATGAAAAGTTAAGGAACTTCACAAAGCTTGGTTTACCAGAGGCTTTTGACACAAATGAATGATTCTTTAGATGGAGTGATTTCAGAAAGAAGATGGAGGATGCAAGGAAGATTGATTTGGACCAACTTCCTCAGAACCCATATGTGGTGACCTATTTGGATTCCATCAAACCATTGCTAACCCTGAATGCAAAATTCACTGAAGAATCCAAGATAGATTCCAATTTGAATCATGAATTGTTCAAAAATATTCAAGTCAAACAACATCGTTTAGAACAAATGACAATTCCAACACCTAAAGAGTGGAAGTTGCTAGAAAAGGTGATGCAATGATTTAACTTTTGATAATATGAGTTTCCAAGTTCCAACTCAGCTCTGTGCAGAGTTGTCTTTGAGCAATATTTTGGATTGCCAATGTCTCTATGTATTGCTTCATGTGATATAGTGATAATCAATTTAAAAGCTCAAATTCAGACTTCAGTAATGTGTTGATGTTCAATTATCTGTATTACCTATTATATCATTTGAAGAAAAAGTCTGGTAGTGGTTTCAACTTCTAGATACACTTGTTATTATGCTCATTGTTGTATATGCTACTAATACTATTGTTAATATGTTATTAATCTAATAAGCATTGAGTTGAGTGATGAATCGCTGAGCACATGCTCAAGTTTTACTTTTAACACAATTGGAATATGAACTATAAGGTGATTTTAATTCCAGGCATCCATAATCTTAGTGAAATTGCATTATAATTCACACATCAATACTCAATCTACATGACTACTAAGCATATCCACTAAAAAATTATATGAATTCATGCCATGGATTATCTAGTATTGGAATTGGAATGATGGATTTTTGGTTAGTTTCATTGCTACTAAGTTTTGGTGAAGAGAGCGGTTTTGGTGCTTTTCCTAACCTTAGTCTCTATCCCTCAGAGTTTTATAACCTTGTCACGGAGCTCTAAATTTTCATAACTCCCCTATTCCTCGACATGGTTGATGGTTCACTTTTTTTGAGTTGCAAGTATTTCTTGGTCATCTTTCTAGTTGGTGGGTCGGAGGTTTGGAAAACTTCAAAACTTTAGACTTTGGTTCTAAGGTTCCAAGTTTCAACGACCACGTGATATTATGGACTTATCTTTCCTTTCAAAGGCGCCATCATCTAACATCTCATTGAATGCTATGTACGGACTAAAATTGAGTTGTCTTTTCAAGAATTTCCAAAAGCATGCTATGTATGGACTAATGTAAAATATAAAATACAATATAAAATATAAAATATCACAATTTCACAGAATACAACATAAAATATCAACTACAGTTCGAATTTGGAATATAATTCATGAAGTGCAATATAAAATAAAATATCATGAAGTGCAATGATTCACAATTTCATTGAATACAATATAAAATATCATCAACTACAGTATGGAATAATGGAATCTGATCCTGGGATCCATGAAGTGCAATATAAATGCCTAAAAGCTGCTAATTCTTTTGAATCTCTTCCATTTCCCAAACAGACTGGAGGTCCTCAATCTGACGTTCATCATCAAATAAAGTAAAAGAGTCATCTTGAATTTGATTCCAAGTCTGCTCTTCATTTTCTTTGGATTGTGTCTCAAATTCAACATTCATTGTGTCATTTTTGTCAATGTCAACTATCTGAGTCCCATTGCCACTAGTACCAGCCTTTGGAATTGGAGTGTTGCACAACCTGACCCCTCTTCTTTCACATGTGAACCTCCAGATTGTGAGTTCCCTTTCAAAAGGAAATTTTCTAACATTATACGTAGTTCCTTTCATCCTCCAAATTCTTGTCTAGTTTGTTTCTTAACTTTGATTTCAAAAACCCCAATGTACTGAAAACTCTCTCATCCTCCGCTGTCCCTAATATCATTGTTTGACATAAATCAACAAGTTTGAAATATTCTGATATCGAACCACACAATATTTCACTCTGACCTAAGCTTGTCCAAACCTTTTTTATTGATCCCGGTTCAAAGGATTTGTCCTTGCCCATGGATTTATACTGGTCCCTCATAACTGTTGCAAAACTCTCACATTGTTTTCTAAGCTTAGCTTCATCTAAGATTCCTTCTATTTTCTGCTCATTGTATGTTACAGTTTTCAAAAATTGTTCAATCAAGATTTTTACCTGAGCATGAAAAAATGTGGGGTTATCTCGGTTTTCCCAAAATTGAGGATACACAATACTCATGGCTTCAAGTATTTCATGTCGAGGGAACATTTCACGAATCTCTGAGGAAAGAGATTTTGCAATTTCCTTCAAATTATCACCAATAGATTTAACAATTCCTTGAAAATATTCTCGGTTAATAGCTACTTCTCTACTAGAGCGCCTAGCTATCTTACATTGGTACATTTGTATCTCATATCCACGTACACAGATGCATAATTGCCCGCTTGCATTAAACTGTAAATAATTATTAGGATCATTCAAATCAGTAATTTTCTGCCACATGAAATAATTTGGGCCATCTTGTGTTAGATCTAGATATAGATGATCGAGGGCCAAGCATGTAAGTTTACGTAGATTGGAATATTCATTAATATACATAGTTCTATCTTGGGCTTTCTTCACAAGCTCGTTCATCACATCCAGCATGGGGAGAAGACTAGTTAAAGTCAAGAGCATCTCTATATTGCTTAACATATGTAAGAGGTCAGGAGCTTTTTCTACTGTGTTGCAATTCTCGTACATCACTCCAATCAAAGATTGATATTCTGAAAGAACTCGTTGCGCTGGTCCATGCAGGGAGATCCATCTGGTATCAACATCCTTGAGAAGCTTGTTTCCTAGTGTTATTCCCTTATATTTTTTTTGAAATTTTGTGAAATGTTTAGGACTTTGGTAGAAGTATGCATGGATCTCGTGGACTAGATTTTTGACTTTTGATATTGTAGGAATTTTGCTAAAAAATTTGAATGCTAAATTCATTCTATGGGCCATGCAGTGAATGCCAAGCATGTATGGTGCACAAGTAGTTTTTAACTTTGTGCAAACACCGGTCCTTTGACCTTGCATCATTGCAACTTCATCAACTCCTACACACACCAACTTTTTCGCAATTGTCAACTCATCCATACCTGGAATTTCATTCAAATATTTTTTGACTAGTTCAAATATATTTTGCGCTATTGAACTGTTCTTCATTTTATGAACGTAGAGAAGATGAGCTTGGCGAACATGTTGTTGTATAGTATACAAATGCATATAGACCCAAGAAGTATTGTCTACCGTAGTAACTTCATCTAAAGAAAATGCAATGAAATTTGACTCTTTTACTTTGTCCTTTAAATCTTCCTTTTCCATTGCAGCAAGATAGTTTTCCCAAATCCCATCCAACGTTTATTGACTAATGTGACAAGGGATAGTGAGGAACATTCAAATAAGATAATAAACCAAAATATTATGGGTAGTCTATCATAGGACGCCCTTTGGAAAAAATATGAAAAACAACACTCATCTGGACAATTTTTGACATATTTTCTCCTTCCATTTATTTTCCAAATTGAGCCTCAAGTGTACCTTTACATGCAAAAATGTTCGCCATTCTTTTTTCATGCTCTTCATAATCCATGACATACTTAACATGAAGTCATTCTTCCTTTGATTTCCATCGTACGACTGATTCTTCCTTTCCGTCTATGATTTTTTTTTCATAAACTTTACTGATATGCTTTTCTATAGTGTCAATCTTTAGCTACAACATCTTGGCTCTTCCAAATTTCCAACTACAAATATTACATTTGGCCAATGTTTCCTTTTCAATATTGTTTGCATTTCCAATACCCACTGGTACCATGAATGGGTATTTTGACAACCAACCAAGTTGAAAACTCCTTGCCATTTCCCACTTGCGCCCCCTTTTTGGTTTATTTTTACTTTTCTTGCTACCAACATCATCATCCTCATCCAAGTCAATTATCTCATTCTGGCTAACCGGGCCCAGGGTATCACTTGGAACATCTTCTGTGGTATTGCTATCCTGATTTGATACATTTTGATTTAAATCAATCACAATCTCAACTTGACCTTCCGGTGGTGGTGTGGTATTGGGAATGCTACCAATATTTGGTGGAACATTTGATGATGTAGCTCCATCTTGACCTGATGGATCATAAGCTTTGGCAATTTCAAAGTAAGACTATATGGTACGTCTAAGTTTTGGGCATTTTGATGGCCTCCCAGTCTCTTCACCACCCCGAGGAGCCTGAGGAGCGACAAGAGTCTCTTCACCACCCTGAGGAGTGGCAGAAGTCTCTTCACCACCCTGAGGAGTGGCAGGAGTCTCTTCACCACCCTGAGGAGCGATAGGAGCCTTACCACCCTAAGGAGCGGAAGGAGTTTGAGAAACAAAAGGAGTCTCTTCACCACCCTGAGGAGTGGCAGGAGCCTTACCCTTGCTGCTCGAGTCGCTCGAAATATTGATCTCTGATTTGCTCAACATATTCATCTCTCACTTCGAATAAAAACTGGAAAAAAAATGTGTTCTTGTTTAAGGACAGAGAATAATAATATAGATCCCATTACCTATTCAATATCATCTTTAAGAATGAAGCAAGAATGGAAAAGAGATAAAGAAAAATTATTATTATAACTAATAACACTATGAAGAAATGATCACTCACCTTTAAGTCTACATTTTTGGCTTTGGCTGACTTTCGAATAAATGACACTTTTGATTGTATTTATTTCTGTTCATGGAATGGATTAATAATAAATCACATATCAAATTCAATACCATGGAATGCAATATAATTTTTTTGGCTTTTTCTAAACTTAGTCGCTAGTCCTCAGAGTTATGTAACCTTATCGCGGAGTTCTAAATTTTCATAACTATGTGATTCCCCAACTTGGTTGATGGTTCACTTTGTTGAGTTGCAAGTCTTTCTTGGTCATCTTTCTACTCGGTGGGTCAGAGGTTTCAAAAACTTCAAAACTTCAGAGTTTGGTTCTAACTTCTAAGGTTCACTTTGTTGAAGCAAGAATTTAAAAGAGATAAAGAAAAATTCTTATTATAACTAATAACACTATGAAGAAATGATCACTCACCTTTAAGTCTACGTTTTCGGCTTTGGCTAACTTCCGAATAAATGACACTTTCAATTGTATTTATTTATGTTCATGGAATGGATTAATAATAAATCACATATCAAATTCAATACCATGGAATACAATATAAATTTTTTGGCTTTTCCTAAACTTAGTTGCTAGTCCTCAAAGTTATATAACCTTGTTGCGGAGTTCTAAATTTTCATAACTACGCGATTCCCCGACTTGGTGGATGGTTCACTTTTTTGAGTTGCAAGTCTTTCTTGGTCATATTTCTACTCGGTGGGTCGGAGGTTTTGAAAAATTCAAAACTTCAGAGTTTGGTTCTAACTTCTAAGGTTCACTTTGTTGAAGCAAGAATGGAAAAGAGATAAAGAAAACTTATTATTATAACTAATAACACTATGAAGAAATGATCACTCACCTTTTAAGTCTATGTTTTCAGCTTTCGTTGACTTCCGAATGGAGAAGTAGAACCTCAGAACTAAACAAAATGTGTAAGAATAAATGACACTTTCGATTGTATTTATATCAATCCATGATTCCATATTTGACGAATTTCGCAGGATTTTTAAATGGTATATTAAAAATTTGGTGAATCCTGCGTACTTATACAACGATACGTTGTAATTTTCAAGGTTAAATGTGTCCTCAAATGTAATTATTTTTTAACGTTATTGGTGAAATAGGTCCTCATGAGAAATTTTTTATAAATTTTAATTGGCAAAATAGGTCTTCACAAGCAACTATTTGTAAATTTTAATTGGAAAAATGGGTCCTGATACAATGTTGTTTTAATAGTATTGGTGAATATGTAGGTGTTTTATTAAATGCTTTCGGGATTCTAGGCAAAAATATTAGTTGGTCCAATTGAAACGCGTAGTTTGAAAATGACGAATTTGTTGCTTAAATATGCCTCATAAAAAAACTCATTGGCGAATGGACATGCATTGGATCTATACTTCGTAAAATCCGGGCAATTTGGACACCTTGTTCGGAGCAAGAATTTTCCAATTTCGACTTGGCCAATTCCTAGAATTCGCCAATTGGCGAAGATTCACCACTAAATTTTTCCTTGCCCTCAATAACCCAAGGGAAAAAAGGAGCAAGTCTCCGAATGAAATTAATATGATACCACAATATCTACTTACTAGGAAAATTCGTAGGTGCATAGATGTTTGAAAGAAGAATAGTTTCCCCCAACTCCAGTCTTGAAGCAACCACAAAGATGGAAGACAAATCTTCAATGGGTTCCACACGAAAGACACACCCCTAGCATTTCCATGAGCCCCAATACGCTGGAAATCACCTCGCCTCCACAACTTAGGCAAAAAACCAATCATATCTTCAATAGTTAACTTAGTCTCCTATAAAAAGAGAACGTCAAGAGAATGAGTTCTCACCAAATCACGAACAACTTTTTGTCGAGGGCCACTGTTCAAGCCCCTTACATTCCAAGAGAGGACGATCATTTTGGAGGGTTAGAAAAATGGGAATCTAATGTCTTAACAAATCCATACTCCACCAAATTCTCCCCCATCAACTTTATCTTTTCCAAATATTTCTTTCTCCCAACTTTAGAAGACTTCTCAACAACCCCTTTCTTTTGGTCTTTTTGAAGAATTCCCAATGAAGGAGAAGCTTTATTGCCTTTTATCGAATCAAACCCCACCTTCAATAATGGAGTAGAGACCTCTCCCTTCCCAAAATTTGTATCCACAAGAGTCTTAGACCTCCCATGAACCACCAAACTCTGATTTCTTTCCATTTGCAACACCCTAGTATCCTGAGAAGCCTGGTTGTAGTCTAGAATAATTCCTTCCTGAACCCCTTCTGAAACACCTTGATCCAAAAAAATCATTCTCGGATTCACCTCTTGCTGACTAAGATCATCCAAAACCTCAAATCTATTAAAGTATCTCCTTCCTGACGCTCCTTAAGATACCTCTTTTGACCCTGGTGCCTATTGCGAGCCTTAACAAGAATAAAACCCTCCACGCCAACAGCCTCACCAGGAACGAGATCCTTGCCTTTGTCCACCTTAGGAGGATTGCGAGGAGACCAAGTAGTTTAAGACCCAGAAGATTTAAACTTCGGGCATCTCCTCTGTAGATGGCCATATCCATGACAAAGACGACAATGAAAGGGCCATGTCTCATAATCCAACTATTGCACCCAAGAACATGCACCCACATGAATTTCCAAAGAATCTGGAAGATGGTTATTTAAATCCATTTCAACACAAATGCAAGCAAAATTCATTACCTTTATCTCTTGAGTTTGCTGAGAAGGACCCATCGGTTTCCCCAATAGTGAAGCAACCCAATGAAAGATGTCATTGTGCCAGTACTGAACTGGAAATCTAGGGAGACAAACCCACACCGAAACTTGATTTGGAAGTGCCTCCAAAGGATCAAAACCTACATGCCAGGGTTTAATAAATAAACCAATCTGGTTGTGGAAATAAGGCCCACCTTCAAACACTCTATTGTGATCCTCCATGCAATTAAATGTCACCATGAAGTAACTGTTTGCTAACAACATTATTTCCATCTCACCCTTCGGGGATCAGGTACAATGAGCCCATGACTCCAAAAGTTGAAGTGAAACCCTCATTCCCAAAAATTTGTAGAGCAAAGCATGCTTTGAGTAATACTCAATATCCTCCATGACCGATTTTGGTTGAATCATAAGGACCGACCTATCTTTGCTTCGTTCTAGGCACCCATTAACTTTTGGGATATGAGGACCTTCAACCAGAGCGAATCTTCCATTCCCCGAATCATTAGAGAACAAGTTATTATTGAAAACCTTCATTGAAAGAGAAGGAGATTTCATTCCCAAGGTAGAACGGAAATCCACAACAGTATTGGCCCCTGAAGCTTCCCCTCGATCCATCACCGAAGAGGAGACATGGCAAAAAAATCAAAGATAAAAGCTTTGAATAAAGCCTAGAGCAGCTAAAGAAGAAAGCAAACCAAGAAAAATAAAACACCCCCCCGCACACACAAAAAAAAAACCCCACTCAACAGATAAATAAAAGCTCCCCCCCCCCGAAAAAATTACCCCCACACCAAACCCACTGCAGTAGCTGAAAATCAAACCCTCGCACAATGAAAAAATCCACCCTGAAACACCCACAAACCACCAAGTGCAGAGTAGATGAGGAGAAACACATGCAAAGGAAAGAGACAACATGCAAGCAATGTCCATTCACAGGCTGCGTGCTTGCACAAACCTGCATTGCACCTCCCTCACACGCTGCACCATCCAAGTCAATTTCTATATTTAATAATTGTTGTTATGGGATATAATATTTATAATATTATACATGATAATACATATAATGTAAGTTGTATTATATACAATACATATTATATATTTTTTGGTAGGTAAATACATATAATATATTAATTATAACACAAATGATAAAATATGTATATATTATATATTGTATTATATTTATATGCTAATTTTATTTATATTATATTGAAATATATTAATTAGTAATCTTATTAATTTAATAGTTGTATGTAATTTGTATTATAGAATATTATTTATATATAATATATTATAAAAAATCTATAATTAATAATTGTTATAATAATAGTTATACTATATGTAATATAATTATATATAACAATAGTTATATGATATGCTATATTATATAACAATATATTTTTAATAATTTCTATAATATTAATAATTATATACAATACATATTATATATTTTTGGTAGGTAAATACATAGAATATATTAATTATAACATAAATTATAAAAAAGTCCAAAGGGCCAAACAAAGAAGCTAGTTCAACATAGAAATAAACTATAAATGCTGCTTATCTTATGAAAAACATAAATTATAAAATATGTATATATATTATATATTGTATTATTTTTATATGCTAATTTTATTTGTATTATATTGAAATATATCAATTAGTAATCTTATTAACTTAATAGTTGTATGTAATTTTTATTATATAATATCATTTATATATAATATATTATGAAAATCTATAATTAATAATTGTTATAATAATAGATATATGATATTCTATATTATATAACTATATATTTTTAATAATTTATATAATATTAATAGCTATAGTAATTTTTTTATTTATATTTAATAATTGTTATTATAGGACAGTAATAAATATAATGTAATTTGTATTATATCAATACATATTACATATTGTTTTGTAGGTAAATACACACAATATATTAATTATAACATAAATTATAGAATATATATATATTACATATTAATTATATACTATTTTATATTTATACAATAATTTTATTTGTATTATATTAGACTCTATTAATTAATAATTATATTAATTTTATAATTGTATACAATAATTTTTATTATAGAATATATCTAATATATAATATATATTATTAAATAGTACAATTAATTATTGATTATATGTATAATATATTATTTATTATGCATAGTTAATAATTTGATGGACGGATGGGGTTTTCTAAATCGTCTTGCATTGATATTAGATGCTTGATAGTCATAGATAGACTAAATCAACTTTGTTCTCTTCAAATAAGGATACGCCTTGGATCTAAATAAAAAGTTATACACAATTTTCTACCAGAAACACATTACAATTTAAAAACAAAATTAAATTACAAAGGTATATGGAGGTGGGAAGATAAGGAAGAAGTGGTACACAAGTATTTCTATAAACGTTCTAGCACCATGATCTCAAGCCTGAAATTTTATTAGGTGGTGAGAATGACAATTTGAAATTCTAAGTGGCAACCAAACTGGATCCTCTATAATGGCTACGACAGTGCCTAACTGACATTTGGTCATCTAACCCTTCGTTAGCTAAACTGGACATTGTTTTCACATTTCAAAGCTACAATTCCTAATACTAGACAATAAGGTCTGAACGTTTTTGGCCTATCAAAATATAGATAAATGATTTTTAAAATGATCAAATACATACAAAATCTTGTATCTAGAAAATGTTATGGACAATATCATGAAATATATATATGCACAAGCAATCAGAAGTCAATGTGGGATATAAAAATATTTTCAGATCTGTGTAACAATACAATATAAAATATAAATTGGTTATTGAATTTTCTTATATCATATGGGATTGAAATGATAATTCTGTTAACATTGGTCTTATAGCTAAATTATTTATTATTCTAAATTATATGTTTGTAATATTGTTGGAAACATGTAGTAAATTAAAAAAAACTACTAAAAGATTTGGTTTTAGTTTTTTATATATTTATTATCATTGATCTAAAAGACACTTTTTGGAGACGAAATTAATATAGTTAAATTTATAAGTATGAATAACATTGTAACAGTTGCCCTTTGTATTTTTTCTTGTTAAGTTTGAAGAGTTAAGAATTAGTACAAAATTTATACATTATTGTATGATAAGCATTGAAATGTAAAATGTGACAACATTAAAAATAATAAGAAATTGTAACACAAAATACTAGTTTTGCAAGTTCAAGAGATATTAAATTTGATGGAGTAAAAATTCAATAGCTAAAAACTACTTTATAAATGTACATAATTTCTAACATAATAGATTGAAATAAAAATTTAGAATAATCCAAAGATGGAGGATTAAATTAACTAATAATGAGATAAACACAAACATTGTTGGAGCTTTTTAATTTGTTGAGGGGACTATAAAGGAATGAAAAAATAACTAGTATAAGTTATAGGTTATTTGTAATTTATAAGACATGTTTACAAGAAAGAAAGAAGTAATAATTGTATCTTTGTATTTAAAATTTATGAAAATTATGTTGCCTTGATCTATTAACTAGTATAAGTTATAGGTTATTTGCAAAAGTTATTATGTTGCCTTGATCCATTGTAAAATTTTCTCGTATTTCAAATTACTGCATCATATATATGATTGTAGACTTGTCTTCTATGTATTCTTCATATGGTATTTATGCAAGTGCAGGAAAAGTATCGTCAAGAGTATAGTTTTTTAGAATGCATATGAATATTGTGTTTGTACATTGTTTATTACATCAATTACAATGAATAATATCTTATTGCAATGTACCAAAGCATTAAATTGCTAAGCTATAATTTGTATAAAAAGGATAAAAAAAATTGAGTAATTTTTTGGAACCATTAGAATTCCTTCAACCTACTGAATAACAATAGAACATATATATTAGTTTCTTTGTTTCTATTAATTATTGCACACATGTAATGTATAAGTAAGTTGCAAATTGTTTTTTACCTTAGTGATAGCAACCACTACCCTGAGATATTGAAATGACCTTTTAATTATTAATTTGGTGACAAAGTTGATTGAGTTGTGCAAAATATGTTATCCCATTTGTATGGTGAAACTATGTCCTTGAGAAACATAATTGGACATTTATTTATTAGTAAGTGCTCTTTAATTAATTGGAACAAGGACATCACAAATTGATGGAGTTGAAGTTGTCATTTGTAAACAAAATTTTATTAGCAGTCAAGGTAATGTTTTATAAAAATGTCAACTTTTTATGCAAGTGTAATGAATGTAGAGAAATGTATAATTCCTTTGTCATTATCTGACTTTCCATCTTTGAGATGAATTATGTGTCTTGTTTCCAATATGTTATTAGATTTTACAATTGTAATATTTTTTGTTGGATAGGTATTTGTACTTTTGCAAAGCTTGGTAATCATTGTGTTGGAAATGAGCTTGTGTTCTTTACGAATTGGAAGAGTATTGTCTATATAGAGATTGTATCTTTCAATATGAGGATGCAATCATAGTCTCCTTCATCATAGTTATTTTTATTTATAATTTATAAATTTTAACATGTACACCTTTTTCTTGTTGCACTTTATATTGATCCTAATTTAGAAAGCTATTTTATATTTAAAAAGTAACAACCATTTCACCTTTTTATTAGGCTAGCATGTACTATGTAATGCCCTACCATGCAATCCTAGAGGAAGTTGCAATTAACTACACAAACGTACTAATTTTTTTTTTTAAAGTACAAAATAACATGCAAGTTCACTACCCATTGCAACAACCCCTAAGGTTACGAGACTGAGATTACTTTAAAACCCAAACAAGAAACATGAATTGAAACCAAAGCATTTAATTACTTAACAAATTAAGAAACACATACATTCCATGCATGTTAAATTACATTAAAAATAAGAGATACCACAAGATTTCAAATAACATGATTGAACAAAAGATTACAACTCTCATTCCCCGAATGAGGTAAATCCAATAAGCATGGTTACAAATTACATCTTCCACCTCGATACAAATGAGGGGCAATAAATTACAAGTTTCAACTGAAATACATAAAGCATGAAATGAAATTGAATCCCATGAGCTCTCCAACTGGAAATCTCATCCACACGAACAAGGAGATGACCCAACAGAGAAGGTGCATGTTCCACCCAACCATGTGATACCCGAAGGCTCACCCGCCATGCTAGGAGATAGTAACAAGGAATTCCTAAACAATACCATCTACCTCTAGACACAGGCTAAAACACAACTGAACTGAAACAAAAAAAAACACAATACCACTTAACCCAATGGTTACAATGCTTCCAGAGAACAATGATCATCTACGCAGTACAACAAACTGACTTCTGGTTGTCATAGAGAGAGTGTCACACATCATTTGCTATGAGTTACCCTGGCTCAACCTTCCTAGGCTACCAGACCCCCATCCTGGGTTACCCTAGCTTGCCTCTACCAGCCGCCAGACCCTCATACAAATAGTGCTTCTTGTCTCATCTCAAGCCTTGCTGAGTGCATGAGTCATGAGAGAGGCATTCATTATCTTAATTAGTCTGAAAGTTTTTCATTATTTCTTTTTAAGTTATCACTTACTTAAACCCTAAGTGAGTTACCCTGGCACCCCTCTATGTGTTGGACCCCCACATAGAGCCACTCTCCTATCGTCAACACTCATGGTATGTAATGCCTCGCCATGCAACCCTAGTGGAAGTTGCAATTTACTACACAAACAAACTAATTTTTTTTTTAAGAACAATTAGAACAATTAACATGCAAGTTAACTAACCATTGTCAACCAATCCCCTAAGGTTATGAGATTGAGTTACTTAAACCCAAACAAGGAACAAGAGTTAACCAAAACATTAGATTACTTAAAGCATTAAGAACACATACATTCCATACATAATAATTTTCATCAAAGAATATGAAGTACCACTTGATTCCAATGGTATCATTTACAACATAATTACAACACTCATTCCCCGAATGACATAAATCCAGAAGCATGATTACATATTACAAATTCCACCTCGATAACAAATGAGGGGTAATAAAATACAAGATCAATTGAAAGAATAAAGCATGAAAAGATACTGGATCCCACGAGCTCTCCAACTAGAAATATCGCCACAAGAACCAAAAATCCGTCCCAACGAATTAAGGTGCATGCTCCACCCAACCATGTGATACCCAAAGGCTCACCCCCCGTGCTAGGAGATAGTAACAAGGAATTCCTATACAAGACCATCCACCACTAGACACAGGATAACTAACACTGACACAACCAATCACATGAACCATACAACCATAAGAATAACACAAGTACAACTCCAACAATCACTGACATAGGTCACATTGCTTCCAAAAATAAAGCAGATAAAAAATGATAAGAAGACCATGCACATAAACCCAAATACCAACTGTTGTCGTAGAAAGAGTGTCATCACACAACTCGTCATGGGATATCCATCTAGGAATCTTCCTAGGCTCTGACCCCTACTATGGGTTGTCATGGTGGCCTCTACCGAATCCCGGAACCCATGCTCACTCATGCGGAATCAAATACCTCTCATAAGGACAAGATAGATGACCTTTCCATTCCAGGCCTTCCCGTCTCATCCCAAGTCTATACAAGCCCTTGGGTCCATGAGTGAGGCTCAATTAACTTAATTAGTGTGAAATACTACCTAACTTCTAAGTACATTAATTTAGTTATCACTTGATTAAACCACTTCTGAAGGTTTTCCAGTTTACCTCTTTTGGCTCTGGCCCCAAACAAAAGCCACTCTTCTACTTGACAACATACCAAACAAAACCAATCATCAAGAGAATCCCAAGTGCATACCAATACGATAAAACCACTCCAACTCTAGGAGGAACACATAAATAAAACTCACTCCAAACACTGGAGACAACAAAAGTCAAAACTCTCTCCAAATACTGGAGGCTACAAAGGTCCAATCCCTCTCCAAACACTGGAGGAAATGAAGGTCAAACCCTCTCCAAGCATTGGAGGATACAAAGGTCAAAACCCTCTCCAACCACTAGAGGAAACAAACACATACTCCAATCCTAATCCAAAGGAGACACAAGACTCAAAACCCACTCCTAATCCCAAGGAGGCACAAAACCCAAGACAATCCAAAGGTTGACTATCAGAGTGACAACCCAAAACTATGAACGAACCCCTATCTAGAAGACTTCAAAACATTTACTCTATTCTCACAACATCGAGAAAGAACAATTAAACACTAAAAGCATTTCGCGCAGTTAAATAAACTAATGTTCGAATTTCCTAAATCCAGTCAATCACAGTTTTCATTTCTTGCATTTATCCAATCAAATAAACCAATTTCTTTTCATGGCATTGAACTACATAAAAACCAATCATTTACTCTATGTTTCACAATTAAATTCCATAATCAAAGCATCTTAATAATTAAAGTCATTTGATCATAATAAAACAATCATTATCTCTACGTTTAGCAAATATATCCATTATCAAAATATTCTAATAAATAAAACATCAATTAAAAAAATTCATAAACAAACATTTTGATCAAATAAAACATTTAATTAATATCATTTAAAAAATTTATCAACTTAATGTTAATTAATTAATTAAAACTCATTTATCCAAAATACAATATACATTAAATATTTAATACCTAAAAATATATATTAAATGTATATGTACTTATGATATCTATTTATTTATTTAAATATTTAAATCTCATTGCTATTAAAACAATTTAATTCAAACTAGATAATCTATTTAAATATATATATATATAATATACCTATATACATTGTATATATATATATAATTTATTATTTAAATAAATATTATTTAATTATTAAAATAATATTATATATTATATTATATATATAATATAATATTAAGTTAATATTAAATAATATAAAATACAATATTAAATATTAATAAAAAAAACAAAAAACAAAATTTAGAATTTCGTTTGAAAATAGAGCCCTGATCTAGGCACGTCCCCTCCCATGTGGGAGTGGCTCGACTGCCACACAACCTCCTTTGCATGGGGGGGTGTTGTGTGGGAAGCACAAGCAGCAGCGCTGCTTCCACACAATGCCTCCCACTAGGGGGTGTTGCATGGGAGCAACGCCTCCCTCCACGGGTAGCGCGTGGGTGCAGGGCTTCAGCCCTACCCTCTGCCATGAACAATTTTTTTTTATTTTATTTATATAAAAAAAATGTTTTAATAAAAACGGTGAAACCCCTGCATTTTTTCAAATGCCCTAAAATTTTTGAAATATAAATCAAATATACAGTATGTATATTTGTAAATGTACCTATGTGTTTATATGCATAGGTATATTTACAAATATACATACCCAGATCCTCCATTTTCAGTGACATTGAGCAAATAATCCATATAAATTGCAAGAACAGAAATAAATCTTCCAAAACAATAAAAGGGTTTAAAGATTCAGTTTGAGATAGAGATTTCGTTTGGTTTTCTTCCTATTTTTATTGTGTAATTTTTGTTTTAGTTTTCGTTTCAAAATCTATCAACAAATTTGCAAGTTCGAATGCATTTCCCATGGATTTTTTCTCGAATCTAAAATGACATTTCAAAATTTAAAACTCTTTCAAAATGAAGCAAGAAATTAGGAGAAAGAAAAGAAGGAACCTTGTGTTTTCTCCCCAAGTTTGAAGCTTTCAACAATGGTGGATTTAATCTCTCCTTCAACTCCAAAATAAGCCCCAACAAAGCTCTCCACCAAAATCCAAATATTTTTCCCCCAAAAACAAAATGAAATTTTATTTCTTACATAGAACTTTCCCCAAATTTGGTCAAACCCCTAAAATATCCCACCCACTAAATTTATTGAGCTTTTGGAGGATATTTTCTATTTTCAAATTTTAAAACAAATTTCTAATTTCTAATTCAAATCTCATGCATTTTTCAAAATTCACTAAAACAAAAGAATACAAATTTGCCAAGAATTTACTTTATCAATAATTTACAAAAATGAAATTAAAACACATTTTCATTTATTTATTTATTTATTTTAATTTATCTCCAACTATCCAAATATGATTTATATTTATATTTTAATTGAATCTTAATATCCAATAATTGCCAAAACAACTATCACATTTAATAAATCACCCTTAATCTAATTAATCAATAAACTCAATATAATTTTATTAATTAAATCAAATCAATCAATAAAATAAATGACGTTTCAACATTGCAAACAAATACATTTAAACATCAATTTAACTACGCAAGCCATTTAATAACCTCTATAATTTGCAATTAAATAAATACTCAAGGTGAAATGGACCAAATTAAAACAACCAACCCGACAACCACTTGATGACACGCTATGACTAGGGTGACCACTTGGCACAGAAACCTAGCTACTATCTCCCAATCAATTTCTGTTGGTCAATGGACACGCTCAAACCTATGAACCAGGTGGAGTCGATTGCATGTACCTGTCAACCTGCAACAAAGAGTACATCGAACATGCATATATACATATAATATGATCAAACACACCGTGAAAAGGAAATCTCAGGATCATAGGGCACTCGCAAGCAAGTGATACAATCCCGTCCCCTTCACCAATACACAATTATTAACTGACGATTCTATCATCAATAATATGATCAACATCATAAAACATTGTTAAATCAAATCTCTTATAAGTTAGTCCAAAACATGCCATAAGGATAACATCAAAATAAAATAACATCACATCAACATATAACATTCACATCGTTTAACAATTGCAGTCAAAAGTACCCACGTTCCAAAGTCACAGCATAATTAGACACAATCATTACAAGGAAAACACTGCTGATCAAAGAGCCAAAATGGAGGGGTGTCACACGGTACAAAACCACAATTCAATGGGTAAACTAGATAAGACAACCACTCCAATCTAAGGAGGCAACAAATAATGAAAACTCACTCCAAACACTGGAGGAGACAAAACACATAATCCACTCCTTCCAAAGGAGGCACATACCACATAAGCCACTCCTAATCCAAAGGAGGCACAAACCATCCCCGTTTGTGAAAACTGGGTAAAACAACAAGATACATCTATACGCACTACCCAAGACAATACCAAGGTTGACTAACATTTTACGAGAACCCACGAAATTAAAAGAAACCCAATCTGGAAGACTTACGTAACAGATAACTCCATTTCCCAACATCAAGAAAGAGAGAGATTTCATAACAAAAAGACAAATTAGGAAAATTATTATCCTACTTTAGGATTTTCTAAATCCAAGCAAGGCGATAACATATTGCATGTAATCAAATAAGAATAATTAACATTATTTGCAACTACTCAAAAGTAATTAAAATTACATTGGCAATATTAAGGAACTTAAACTAATAATTTAATTCCATGTTTTTTTTTTCTCGATTATCCATAATAATAAAAAAAATTTAAATAGAACATTTGATTATAAAATCAATTTATTTCAATCAATTATTCTAAAGTAACCATCTCAGGATCAATATATTTAAATCTAAAAATATGTTAAACATATATATATATATAAATATAATTTAAATATATATATATATATATATATAAATATAATTTAAATATATATATAAATATAATTTAAATATATATATATAAATATAATTTAAATATATATATATAAATATAATTTAAATATATATATATATTTAAGGGAAGGCTGGGGGTTGCCCCCACAGCTGCCCCCATGGGAGGTGCTGTGGAGGCAACGCTGCTGACTTCACAGGCAGCTGCGCTGCCCACACAACACACCCCATAAGGGGAGGCACTGGCTGTGAAGGCAATGCCATCGCTGCCTTCACAGGCAGTAACCCCCATGCTGGGGGAGGGCTTTATCCCCTGTTATGGGGGTTGCGCAGCAACAAAGGCACTTTATGGTTGTTTTTTTTTTTTTATATTATATATATTGTGTATAATATATATTATATATATATTATTTAATTATAATATATATAATATATGTTATATAAATATATATGTATATATATGTATATATATTTATTATATATATATGTTTTTTTAAAAAAAAAAATTTAGAATATGAGTATATATATTATTTTAAATATATATATATATTTATGTGTATATTTTCTTGGGGAAATTAATCAGCAAATTAGAGTTTGATTTAAATAATTGAGAATTTAAATTGTTTTTTAAATATATATATATATATATTTAAATTATATATATATATATATATATATATATATATATATATATATATATATATATATATGTTTAACATATTTTTAGATTTAAATATATTGATCCTGAGATGGTTACTTTAGAATAATTGATTGAAATAAAATTGATTTTATAATCAAATGTTCTATTTAAAATTTGTTTTTGATTGTTATGGATAATGGGGAAAAAAAAACATGGAATTAAATTATTAGTTTAAGTTCCTTAATATAGCCAATGCAATTTTAATTACTTTTGAGTAGTTGCAAATAATGTTAATTATTCTTATTTGATTACATGCAAAATGTTATCGCCTTGCTTGGATTTAGGAAATCCTAAAGTAGGATAATAATTTTCCTAATTTGTCTTTTCGTTATGAAATCTCTCTCTTTCTTGATGTTGGGCAATGGAGTTATCTGTTACGTAAGTCTTCTAGATTGGGTTTCTTTTAATTTCATGGGTTGTCGTAAAATGTTAGTCAACCTTGGTATTGTCTTGGGTAGTGTGTATAGATGTATCCTGTTGTTTTACCTATTTTTCATGAACGGGGATGGTTTGTGCCTCCTTTGGAAGGAGTGGATTATGTGTTTTGTCTCCTCCAGTGTTTGGAGTGAGTTTTCATTATTTGTTGCCTCCTTGGATTGGAGTGGTTGTCTTATCTTGTTTACCCATTGAATTGTGGTTTTGTACCGTGAGTGTTGTCGATAGGAGAGTGGCTCTATGTGGGGGTCTGACACACAGAGGGGCACTAGGGTAACTCACTTAGGGTTTAAGTAAGTGATAACTTAAAAATAAATAATGAAAAAATTTCAGACTAATTAAGATAATGAATGCCTCTCTCATGACTCATGCACTCATCAAGGCTTGAGATGAGATGAGAAGCACAGTTTGTATGAGGGTCTGGCGGTTGGTAGAGGCAAGCCAGGGTAACCTAGGATGGGGGTTTGGTAGCCTAGGAAGGTTGAGCCAGGGTAACTCATAGAAAATTATGTGTGACACTCTCTCTATGACAACTAGAAGTCAGTTTGTTGTACTACATAGATGATCATTGTTCTCTGGAAGCATTGTAACCATTGGGTTAAGTGGTATTGTGTTTGTTTTTGTTTCAATTCAGTTATGTTTTAGCCTGTATCTAGAGGTAGATGGTCTTGTTTAGGAATTCCTTGTTACTATCTCCTAGCACGGGGGGTGAGCCTTCGGGTATCACATGGTTGGGTGGAACGTGCACCTTTTCCATTGGGTCGTCTCCTTGTTCGTGTGGACGAGATTTCCAGTTGGAGAGTTGTGGGATTCAGTTTCATTTCATGCTTTATGTATTTTAGTTGAAACTTGTAATTTATTGCCCTTCATTTGTATCAAGGTGGAAGATGTAATTTGTAACCATGCTTATTGGATTTACCTCATTTGGGGAATGAGAGTTGTAATCTTTTGTTCAATCATGTTATTTGAAATCTTGTGGTATCTCTTATTCTTAATGGAATTTAACATGCATGGAATGTATGTGTTTCTTAATTCGTTAAGTAATTAAATGCTTTGGTTTCAATTCATGTTTCTTGTTTGGGTTTTAAAGTAATCTTAGTCTCGTAACTTTAGGAGTTGTTGCAATGGGTAGTGAACTTGCATGTTATTTTGTACTTTAAAAAAAAAAATTAGTACGTTTGTGTAGTTAATTGCAACTTCCTCTAGGGTTGCGTGGCGGGGCATTACATACTATCTTTGTACTTTGGTTGTTGCCATGTGTTGTCATATATGTTACAAGAACATATCTTTTGAACACAATCTTATTTGTAGCTATTTAATTCATCTATAGTTATGCCATTACTAGTTAATTTTTGTCAACATACAATTTGTTAAGATGATTTAATTCATAATAGTGTGTACATATATATTGTGAAATATGAAATGTTAATGTTTCTAAAGTAATAGATTGAGGAGAGAAAGTAAATATTTTTCCTTTTTCTTTTGATATCGCTGTTTTCTTTTGATTAATTTGTTTCAAATTATCATTTAATTTTTCCTATAAGAAGAAAGTTAAATTTTAGAAGGTAATTTGAATTTTAGGGAGAGTAACATATAATTTTATTGGTAAACATAATATTTGAATTGGTTGCTACTTGTTAGGAATTATTACATGTTTTGTGATGTATGTTGTGGAGCACATTTCAATTCAAAAATTATTTTTCATTCATGCATGATATGAAGTATCTATCTTTTATTAAGATAAGTAGGGATTTTGAAAGGGTCCAAACCCTTGTACAAAAATACCATAGAAAAAGAATAAAGTAAGTGGGAAACTAGGGTCACAATCCTTTACAAAGTTTCCACAAGGAAAGGAAAAATAGGTCCAAGCTTGCCAAATACAACAAAGAAACAACACAACCAAGAGAAAGGAACAACAACCAAGCTGCTAAGAACAATAACGAGCGAATGAAAGAGATGGGATCCCTAGGGCCCCTCTTAGACAAAACTAGGCCTAGAATGTGTTGGCCTCTCGCCCAACACTCAAATATGAAGTATTTGTTAAGTCAATGTTTGTTTTATTTTTGATTTGTTAAGTAAAAGACATAGAGTATCATGATCTCTCCAATATGTGTTTATTTTGAAGATTTGACATTTTTGGTTGATGTTTGACCAAGCATGGATAAGTGATATTGGTGAGGGTTATTATTGTCAAGTAGAAAATATAGTTTTTGAGAAATATTTATAATATATATATATTTGTTGTATATATTTATATTAATATTGAAGGCACCAAATATATTGTCATTTATATGTATTACAAGTAATGCTTCTTGAATAAGATTGGTTGTTGTAGATTCTTTTATATTAGGTCATGCATATAAGTTGAGTATTATGTTTTTTCTCATCAACAAATTGTTTTGTTAGTATAATTTTTATATTGTGTCATGTAATGCTTTGATTTTACAATTTGTATGTATTTTTTAAATCATGCCATACATTGAAATACATTTTTGAAATGTTGTAGTTTTCCACTAAGTATTGAGTGTGATATGTTGTTTAGATTCTAATTGTATGATGTATGATTGCTCAAAATCATACACATTCTCAATACTGTCAATATGAGACCTTAAACTAACATGTGTATTCAAGGATATAATACATATACTTATTTTTGCATTGGTGAGAGTTTGATGGAATAATTTGTAATTGATGCATTATGATTGTGACTTTTTTCTTGAGTCCAAATTTTTGTTTTGTAATTACATTTAACACTTGCACAATAATTTTATGCTTTGCATATGTGAGTGTAATGTATACCAATCCATGCACTTTGATTATTGATTGATCAAATATAATTCTATCTTGTGTCAATCCTTGAGATCTATGAATTGTGCATGCATATGCAAGCTACATTGAAAAGTGTTTACAAATATTTACTTGGGTTGGATATTTTCTTGTTGATAAGGATTTTTTATTCATAGCATAGGAACCCATTCTTTTGCATGTAGCTGTGCTAATTTTTTACATTGTCGTTTCCCAATTTTTGAGTCATTGAATTTGATCTATATTGCATCAACTTTGTTTGTTATTGTGTATTCTTTGAATATTCATATATAGGAGCTCATTCTTCCAAGGTGATATTTTTATGTAGATGTGCTAATTTTTTGCATTGTTGTCACCTAATTTTTGGGTCATTAAATTTGATCCATATTACATCCACTTTTAGTGTTATTTTGTATGCTTTCAATACTACATCAATATTTTTTACTAATCCATTTCACATGTCATAGTTTCTAATATACAACTCAACTAACACATTTGGTTTACGTATAGTTCTTTTTGAAGATATGTTGTCTTTGTGTAGGATATTACATTGCCATAGCTTTTATAAATACCATAAAGTGCATCAATGATAGTTGGTTGAGTAGGAATAATCAATTACATTTTAGTGTAATGCAAGGCTATAGATTTATTGGTATTAAAAGATGTGATATTTTTGGGTCCATAGTAGTGTGCAAAGTTCATAACATTGTATGTTATCTTTTTAAAAATTATTGTTGAGAAAAAAACTGAAAACATAGTGATAAAATCTTCTACAGGTGAATGCAAATATAAAATATATTTCTTTAGACGAGGGTTACCATAAAAAATTACGTGATTGCATAAATCAATAATAAGAATAAAAATCAACAAATCATATCAACATGGTATTTTTATGAAGAAATCCTTTTCAAAATCCACATAAGAAGGAGGATACGTATTTATTAATCTTCAAGAATTAGATACATCCAACACACTAGCACTTTCTTAACTCTAACAATATTCTCATAACACCTGTATACCTATTAAATAATATCATGAAACCATTCTCATACCCTAAATACATAGGCACAAAGAGAGGATGACAGCATAGATGGTTTACTCAAAAAATAAATACCAAAACCATAGTATCAAGCAAAAGCCCCACACCCACCTTGGAGATCATCTTCTGAGAATAATAAATTAATAATTAACTTCACATGGAAATCACATGGGCACAATCAATTGGCCCCCATAATAGTAAATGTAACAACAAAGACATATTTTCTTTTCATAGTTCTTCCAATGGCTCATATCCTCAATTATAGTGCACCATTTTGGAGTGTCCAATTCATGTAGATCTAATCCATCATACAAGATTCTCCACTCTTCAATCTTGTCACCTATAATTGGGAAATTCCATTTAGTGAGTCAAAATTCAATTATAGCTACCACTATTGTGCTCCAATTCCTTCATGAATACATATGACAACTAATGCCACAATTACTAGGTAATCTTAATTACAAATGTGAACCCTCAAATTTTACAATTTTTTTCAAATACACTCTAGGTGTCCAAGAACACTTTTCAAGAGTGTTGAAAATATAACTAATGGCAAGAGTATCCAAGAATCTTAATTATATATTTTTTCAAATACACTCTAGGTGTACAAGAATACTTTCCAAGAGTGTTGGAAATACATAAAATATACATAATATTGCAATGTAAATGACATCTTAATCCTAGCATTCTCCCACTTAAAATTATACATTGCAAATACATCCATAGAGAAATTATATACAATTAAGTAAAAGAACCAAGGCTTATGGCCTTCTTGGACCAAGATAACTTATTCATGGTTACTAGCTTTGTAAGAAAATATGCAACATTATCTAGAGTGTCAACATTCTTTGATCTATGTATGTATGTCTATAAAGGCTCAGATATAGGAAAATGTGGAAGTTGGCGGGTACAATTATTCAAAAATCTGGCCCACTTATAAAGAATTAAGAATCAAGCAGATATGGGGTATAAAGAAGGATCTTATCAATACCAATTGGACTACTCTTTTAGCTAGAAAGACAATAGTGTGGACTTCTCCTGAGAGGGAATGGATTAAATGCAACTTTGGTGAGTGTTCAAAAGGAAACCTAGGAATTGCAAGGGTGGGGGGTTTGCTGAGAAATCATCTTGGAGATTGTATAGTGAGATATGGGAAAAATTTGGGTTTTTGTACCAAAAACAAAGTTGAGGCTATGACAGTATGGGGAGGAATAAAGATGCTAAGAGACTTTGGTTTTCAGAAGGTCATATTGGAAGGAGAATCAAAATTAATAGTTGACATACTAAAAGGTGGTGTGGTGGTTCCTTGGGAACTAAAGGACATAATTGACAATTGTAAGGAACTTATGAAATTCTTCACTGAGTGTTGTATCTAACATGTGTTCAGGGAAGGTAATCTTTCTACTGATAGTTCTTCCAACCTGACCCTCATGTGCAATATGTGGACCCGATGGGAGTTTAGCCAGTTGCCTTCGACAATGAAAGATAAAGTGCTCAAAGAAAAATATGATAATGTCCATAACTTATAAGGTTGAGATAAAGGATCAGTATAGGGGGTTATTAAGATTTGATGATGAAAGGGGCTCATATATTAATGATGGCAATATTGGTACGATATATTTTGAGAAGATATCCCTAGGTACGATATTTAATTTCTATATCATTTCTAAGAACACCCAGAATCACATGGTTTATTTCGTTGCTAAGGACGGTGTCAAATTAAAAGGTTTCAATGTGCAAAAATGTCATTTCCCACCTCTTAATTAACGATTAGCTTGTTATGAAAAATTTGGACTCATTTATTATCAGTAAAGGCAATCATGCTAATTTTTTCCTGGGAACTATGTTAAAGGTCTTGTCTTTTTGTCAGTTCTCAATATTTATTTCAAATAGAGTTCACCATCAAAACAACTTTTGTGGTGTGCTCTGCAAGGAAATTTGGGTGTTTGGGTGTTGTGTGGTATGAAGAAAGGGTTACAAAAGAATAACCCAAAAAAATTATAGAGTTCCAAAATGCAAGGACCTAGAAAAAGAACCGAACCTCCCAATCACTTAGCTCTCAAGCAAAATGCTGACCTCTGGAGGCTGTTCAGTAGGGTGGGAATGGTCTCATTCTTTGAGGCTATGAAAGGGTATAATGAAAGCTTGACGGTGAAATTCACTGACTCTTGGAGAAAAGGGTAGGTGACTATAGGGGAAGTGAAGTTTTATGTCACTGCTCAGCTCATTGCTGAGGTGACAGGTCTAGAAAATGTGGGTAGAAAGGTTTCCAAGAAAAGTGGAGCTGACTACCAGGCGTTTGTGGAAAATTTCCTTCATGACGGTGAGAAACTCACATGGTTTTAAAATTGGTATGCTAGGCTTGAACTTTCACCACCTTTTGCTCTGGTTAGTATGTTTGTTTTGAGATATTTTACATTAGAGGGAAGATACATGACCGTCCATGCTTATCACTTTCCCCTACTCAACCACATTCACCATAATAAATGCATCAATGTGCCATTTTACCTACTTTCCTCCTTGTAACAAAAAAATATGAATGGTGCGACTCCCCCATTAGACCAAGGTCTCATGCTTTCCCTCTATAAGCATGCCCTAGCTAATAACCCCCATGAAAACCCTCTGGATGCTAGGCAGGTCATCCCTAATCAAAATTTTGCGGAGGAAGATGAACCCTTGGTTGATGTTAACTCAAATCCAAAGCCTAACCCTAGGCCTCTACCTCATATTATTGCCCCAATGGACAATTCTCCTGTGAATGCCACTCCCATAGTTGCTAATAGTTCCAAACCCTCTACCCTTGTGGGTAAGAAGGCATCTGCAAAAAAATACTTTGAGCTTGACTTGGTTAAGGCCACCCCGAAGAAGCGAAAACATTCACCACTGCTCCTTGAACCACCGATGGCAAAGAATCTGAAAACGGACCTAAAAAGACAAAGTGTGGTCATTACCATAAATGAAGATAAAGAGGGGAATCAATGGGAAGAATTGGAGGAAGGGAAGTCAGGCTTGTTTAGTGGAGGCCAAAGATCGATGCGTTTAGCTAAGGCCGCTTCTCTAGAAAAGAAGGGAAAACAAAAATCCATTGTCCAAGACGAGGATGAACAAATGGTGGTTGAAGAGTTTGAGCCACAAGTGGATGATGATAGTGAGGATATAGATTTCAAAGAGGTTGCTTATGATATGGGAGAGGAAGACTTGGAGGAGGATAAAGAGGATAAGGAGGAGGAAGATATTGGAAGGGAAGAGGATCATAGGGTTGATATGATGAAAGCCACCGAAATGGAGAACAAAGACATTGCCACTAATTCTTCTGAGGATTCTAACATTGATTTTCTTAAAAGAAAGATGATGTTTATGCAGGTACAGATGGATGAAATGGAGAAGGCTATCATCACCTTGATGAAGGTCACCAATGGTCTCATGTGTTGGGCAATGGTGGGAATGGTCTCTGGACAAACCAAAATAAAGAATATGCTCAAGAAGATGGAGAAGAGTGAAGAAAAGGACTAGGAAGATGAATAGGGCCCTAATTGGAGGGATTTTTTCTCCCAAATTGGCGAGTACTGCGACTTGATAGCCAATTCGAAGTAATGGAATTGTTTCTATGTTGTTTTTATGGCTACTCTAAAAATTTTGGTTCTTAGTTTTATTATCTCAGACTACTATTATATAACAACTTTGTTATGGTTAAATACCTGTTGAAATTTGGTTATCCTTAATAATGGTGTGTGTACTATTACTTGGATTAATATGGTTATTTTTTTTTGATTAAGATTATTATGGTTATGTGGTTACAATTTTGGATACTCAGCCTATGACCTATGAGCCATCTTGGTTTCTGGTTTTAGTCTGTTGCTATTTTCTGGTGGTGGCTGGTGTTGTTTTTCCCAACTTGTTTCTCCTTTTGTTGTTCTGGTTGTGTAACCACGGGATCAGGGCTCTTTCCCTACTTAACTAATCAAAAACTTTCTTTGACAATATCTTACCACTCTAAACCATTTTTTTGCACAAAGTAATATTGAACATCAAAATGCTTAATAAAAGCATGAAACATGGGATTCCTAGCCAAACAAATAATATTAAACGACTATCACATTCAATTATAACAATGGACTACAATTAAAACCAATACATGTACCAAGTATTTGTAACCAAGAAGAGTTCCTATAGAATAGGAGCACATGGGGCACCCACATGGAAGGTGGAACCCACCTTGAGTTAAGTTAACTATTTGGAGAAATAGATAACACTTCAGTAATTCATGTAAAGATCCTAGAAGTTAGGGATTGATGTTTACATGCATGTAGTTCAGTTCAGTTTAGTTCAATTATGGTTCAATTATCTTCAGTTGCATGTAGTTAGTTTTAGTTGCGCATTATTTGACTTTAGTTGACTTGAATTTCATGCTAATGACTTGAGTTGCATGGAAAATAATAGGTGACTACTTTTAGTTAATAGGGGATGATCAATCATGCATGATATTTGCATGAGTTGATGGAGAGATATGTTTCAGTTAACAAAGATTGACTTGGACCCACTTTGGGTGCCCAAGTTGGAATCTTGGAGTTAACACTTTTACATGATAAGATATTTTATAAGGCTGAGTTAAGTGGGCCCCTTCTTGGGCACCAAATTTGAGGAGAAGCTTACAATATATCTTTGGAATCAACGTTGAGTTATGAATTTAGTTTGGAACACCCAAATTGATGAAGGACTTGGTTTGACATTGTTTTTCACGAAAGAAATCTACTTGCAAAGAATAGGCGTAGGTTTTGTGAGATAAGCTTTGTGCTTTGTAATTGTAAACTCTTTGGAGTTTACAAGGCTCATTATTGTCTATTTATTGCAGCAAGTTGAAGAGAGTTTTATCAAATTTTATTGCAGGTTGTGAAGAAGAATTTTTGAAGAAAAAAGAAGCATTTCAAGCAAGGATTGATAAAGAATTATTGTAATCTTGTTCTAAGGTTAAATAATACAAGCACTATTGATTCTAGTGGTGGATTTTTTTATCGAAAGGGTTTCTCCATAGTATATGTTGTGTCACTTCTATCTTCTGGTCTTATTCTTCTACAATCTTCTATCTATTTCTACAAATGGTAAAATGAATCTAAACAGATAATCATCAACAAAGAAATTGTAACAAATAATACTTAATTAGATCTATAGTATAATAGTTTTACAAGTTCTAAAGCTACATAATTACCTCCATTTTCAACATTTGGTATTAGAGCTAATGATTGGGTAGATTTTGGGACACCTTTCTCTTATTTTGAAGGTTTTTTGGCTATAGTGGGAGCTTTTACTATTGTGTTATTGCTAATTTTGGAAAATAAGTTTGTTACACTGAGTTTTGATTCTCGTTTAGATATTGAAAGACTCAATGGATCTAATTATGAGACGTGGAAACTAAAAATGGAGGATCTCCTTGAAGAGAGAGATCAATGGTTAGTTGTTGGTAATGAGACAAAGTCACCTACAATGATATCAGATGAGGATTGGGCTAAGCTTGATAAGAAGGAGAGAGGGACCATAATATTATGTCTTGCTGATGTTATTTTCTTGAATGTTTCAAAAGAAACTACTGCATATAAATTGTGGAAGAGAATAGGTGATATTTATCAAACTAAAAGTCTTACTAATAAGTTGTATCTGAAAAGATAGTTGTATTCTTTAAAGATGAAAGATGGTGGTTCTGTTGCAAATCATTTGAATGATTTTAATTTGATTCTAAGTCACTTAGCATCTGTAGATGTAAAGCTAGAAGATGAAGATAAATGCATTTTGTTACTTTGTTCTTTACCAAAATCTTGGGAAAATCTAATTGTTGATATCAGTGGTAGTGGTGTAGATCTGAAGATGGAAAATATAATTCCTACTTTCCTATCAGAGGAGATGAGGAGGAAGTCTAAAATAGAAATCCAAGATTCCTTGTTTGTAAGAGGTAGGCTTGAGAAAAAGGAACCTAAGGGAGACAAGGAAGGGAAGGGTAATTCCGAAGGACAAAGTAAGGTAAAGTGTTGGAACTGTGGGAAACTAGAACATGTGAAAAAGGATTGTAAGAACAAGAAAAAGAGTTTTGATTCTTCTACAGAGGAATCCTTGGATGACAGTAATCATGCATTGATCATTTCATGTAAAAATGTTAGTGATGACTCTTTGCTTGATGTTAAAGAGTGATCTTCATGAAGAGAATGGTAGTCATGATTCCATGTGTAGCTTGTACCACAGTTTAGTGGGAGTTGTTGGTAGTGACGTGGATGCATCATTGGTAAGGTTATCCTCATGTGATTGGGGATATATTTTTTCTTGGTTTAGAGTGGTTGCTATTATATCATGGTTTACTCTTGATACATGTTTAGAGTTTGGCATGGTACTTGTTCTCTTGAGACTAAGATGCTTATGTATGTTATGATGCATGTGATCTCCTTGGAGGAGATGGTTAGATCATGTTGTCATGTTTATGTTCTTGATTCATGATTGGAGCTTTGGCATTGATCTTTTAGTTCTCTTATGTATTGGGTACATTAATCATTTGCTTGATTACTTCATGATAGTGCTATGTTGCATTTGGAGTTTGGCATGGATTGGTTGGTTACAGGTCCTCATGGATACTTGGGGAAATAGGTGAGTCTTGAGTTCTCTTATGGTAAGAGATATATGTTGGAATGGTTACTTGTAAGAAAATATTTTGCAACAGTAAATACCAAGAAGTCTACACCTTGGTTGGATGTGAGTTCAAGACACTCAGTAGTTTCACATGCCTCCAAAGAGGCAGTTTGGTTACAAAGACTTGGGAAAGGTATTGATTTTAATTACAAGTAAGTTAAACTTGAATGTGATATTCAGAATGCTACTTTTTTAGCCAAAAATCTTATGTATCATGCTCGTACTAAGCATGTTGATGTTCAATATCACTTTATGTGAGAAATGGTTGAGAGTGGGAAGGTATTAATTGAGAAAGTTGACACTTTGATTAATGCTATAGATTATCTTATGGAACCAATTACTACAGATAAGTTCTCTTGGTTTTGAGTATTAATCATTTGCTTGGAGCTTCATGATTATGTAGGTTGCATTTGAAGTTGGCATGTATTGATTAGTTGGTACAGGAAGGCCATTGACCTTGAGTCCTATACTTGATTTATAATAATGATTCCTTTTTTAGAATAATTGCAATGTATAATGTTAAGTGGGAGAATGTTGGGAATAGGATGTCATTTAATTCCAATCCTAAACATATTTCATGTATCTCCTAAGTCCTTGGAAAGTGTTCCCCAACACTAGGATTAGAAAGAGATTAAATTCAAATGAAATGAACATGTTAATTAACATTTGTAATTAATTCTAAATGATAGGAACATGAGAGGGTGTCCAAGAAGAGTTCCTAAATAATAGGAGCACATAGTTCACCCACATGGAAGGTGGAACCTACCTTGAGTTAAGTTAAGTATTTGGAGAAATAGATAACACTTCAGTAATGCATGTAAAGATCCTAGAAGTTAGGGATTGATTTTTACATGCATGGAGTTTAGTTTAGTTTAGTTTAGATCAGTTCAATTTAGTTCAGTTTAGTTTAGTTCAATTACGGTTTAGTTATCTTCAGTTGCATGTAGTTAGTTTCAGTTGCATGTTAGTTGACTTTAGTTGAATTGAATTGCATGCTAATGGCTTGAGTTGCATGATAGATAACATGTGACTACTTTCAATTAACAGGGGATGCTCAATCATGCATGATATTTGCATGAGTTGAGGGAGAGATATGTTTTAGTTAACAGAGATTGACTTGGACCCACTTTGGGTGCCCAAGTTGGCATCTTGGAGTTAACACTTTTGCATGATAAGATATTTTATAAGGCTGAGGTAAGTGGGCCCATTCTTGGGTGCCAACTTTGAGGAGAAGCTTACAAGATATCTTTGGAATCAATGTTGAGTTATGACTTCAGTTTGGGACACCCAAATTGATGAAGGACTTGGTTTGACATTGTTTTTCATGGAATAACTCCACTTGAAAAGAATAGGCGTAGGTTTTGTGAGATAAGATTTGTGCTTTATAATCGTAAACTCTTTTGAGTTTACAAGGCTCATTATTGTCTATTTATTGCAGTAAGTTGAAGAGAGTTTTATCATATTTTATTGCAGGTTGTGAAGAAGAACTGTTGAAGGAAAAAGAAGCATTTCAAGCAAGGATTGATAAAGAATTATTGTAATCTTGTTCTAAGGTTAAATAATACAAGAACTATTGATTCTGGTGGTGGAGTTTTTTCCTGAAAGGGTTTCTCCACGATATATGTTGTGTCACTTCTATCTTCTGGTCTTATTCTTCTACAATCTTCTGTCTATTTCTACAAATGGTAAAATGAATCTAAACAGATAATCATCAACAAAGAAATTGTAACAAAGAATACTTAATTAGATCTACAGTATAATAGTATTAGAAGCATGTGTAGCATCCATAAACTATACTTTTCTAGTGGAAAAATTAAAAATGGGATGAATTTTATTCATCCAACTCATTTCACCTCAAAATAGAGAAAATATATAGCCACTAGTGGATCTTCAACTATCCAAGTCATTTGCCCAATTTGCATATAAAATACCTATATATCTAATGAATTGTCCAAATTATCAGTACCATGATGACAAAAATAATAATCAAAAGCTCCATGCAAATATCTAAACACCCTCTTAATGAAAGTATAATGCTCTATAATAAGGTTAGACATAAACCTGCCCAAAACTCCCACTATTTGGGGAAAATATAGTCTAGTGTAGTGTAAGAAAAGAGATCCTAGACCTAACCAGTAGATTTACTAAGATAAACTTATTTTTTTGTCTTACATTACAACACAAACCAACTAGGGTTTGATGATTGGCTAGTTTCCTCAAAGGAGATCCAATCTACTAGGGCTTGGTTCTTTTTTGTTGTAAAGAGGAGAAATTTGATGTATGTTTTAATAAGCCTATTTAGCATAAACCCCAAATTTGAAAATGTAATTTATCACACATAGAAAAATGAAAATTGACAGAACAAACAAAAATTTAGAAAAGTGACAGAGAGGAACCTATGAATAAAAAATGAGCCTAAATTTGAGGGTTAAGGGTGAGGGTGCCCTTAACCAGAGATACTTATTTTTAGGATCTACAAAATTTATATGACAAGTTATAATTTGCTTTATGTTTCCCTATGCCTTTTGTTGATGAAACTTCTTGATCTAGCCTACACACATGAAACAAGGGGGAAAGGTTGTGTTGTATAGGGGCTTGCCTAAGTCAAACTCCATTTTGGTGTTTCCACCTTCATGAATAAAAATTAATGATGATAAAGAGGGTGTTCCCTAGGTCAAGAAGAGGCCAAATAAACAATAATTTACTGCAATAACAAATGATAATGGATAATGTTACCTTGGGTATTGTAGTGTCATAAATTGTCACCCTTGAAAATTTCACACTATGTTTTTCTTCCCCTAAATTGTTGAGCCCAATTGGGTCCCTAATTTCCTAAAATTATGCATTCTATAGCCCATTTGTACCACTTTCCAAGAAATTGCAAGCATTGAATAAATGCAATCAATTAATGATTTTCCCCCAATACATTATGTCCTGGAAAATAGGGCCAAGATCCACACGCCCATGGGCGTATGGGTCCCCCTATCTTTTTGGGGACCAATTCTTAATATGTTTGAGTGGCCATTTTAACATTCAAATTTCAAGTTTCAAATATTGGCTATCAAGATTTAATTCTTGAGAAATTAGAGAAATTCCTATAAATACCTAGTCTTTTCATCATTTAAAATCTAACAAGAAAAATATTGGAAAACTTGTGATCAAGAGCACTATCAAGAAAGTCAAGAGCAACATTTTAAAGAATTATTGTAGCAATTCAAGATCCAAGCATCATGTCAAAGTGTATGTGTGTCCATGTTGTCATTGTTTTGTGAAGGCTAACACTTTTATATGTCTCCAAAGCATTCAATCAAAAAAAGAAAGAAATATCAAGTCCTTGAGGTGATGTGTATGACTTCAATCCTTCAAGGAAGCCATTGAAGGGTGGTCAGTTGCAACACTTTGTAATTTCATCATTCCTTCCTTTCAATTGTCTATTTCTCATTGATATTTTCCATTGTGGAAGTGGAAACACTTACATGAGGTTTGACTAAGGAAAGCCTCTAAATGGCACAACACTTTCCCTCTCTTTGAATGTGTAGATTATAGTTTTGAAGAAGATTGAAGAAAAAATGAAGACAAGTTGTTCATTGTTGCATTCAAAGCCCTAAATCTTCTCAAGCCATGGAAACTCACCTATAGAATTGAATGACAATTGACAACTTTGCAGAAGAAATAAAAAGCTCATATCTATCATTGGAGGACCCCAAAAATAGAGCATGACACCCTATCAAAGACCCATATGCCTCTAGCCATCCCAGTCCTCCTATTTGGCTCAAATCCAACTTTTTATGAAAGGTACACATCATTTTGCACTTCCCAAATCTACCTACAAATTGATGTTTCAATCTGTGTATTTCTGGAATATTGCATTTTTCATATTAGGTCATATAGTTCAATTAGGTCAAGAAATTCCAAATCATTCCAGTCCATTTCTAGTCCTCCAAAAGAAGGAGGTTCAGGTCTGATTAGCTCATCTCCATGGTTGATAGTTAATCTACTCAGTTATTGATCTCCCTCTTTAATGAAATAGTGGAAAAGGGCCCCTTGTAATCCTAGGTTCTTTGCATTTAGGACCTAGGATCCACCCTTCCCCCTTTTTCAAAAATTCGTTTTGGTGAACCTGACATGTTAACAATATAAAATTTCTAAAATTGGTAGTCTTTCAAAATCTAGGTTTTGTTTTACATTGTCTTGAATTTCCCATTTAGGGTTTCATATTTCCATCATAAAGTCATAAAAAAATTCAAAAATATTGCATTCATATTACGTCATAGCTTGCATTAGGGTGTGTTTTAGTTATTTAGATCAGGTATTCATCCAAAATTGTACTCATAATTATCACTTTTTGTTTACACTGTAATGCCCAAAATTTTCTACCAAATTAAAATTAAGGAAAAAACAAAAATTTCAAATTCATCTTATAATTTTAAATCTTATTCAATAATTCACATGCACATACATCTTTATTAAGTAAAATAATGACGATACAACATAAAGTAAAAATAACTACAAGGTTATTGTCAGAAAATCACCTTATTTATCACCCATAATATATCTAAGGTATCTATTTAGGAGAAATATATAACAATTTAAGGTTGTATTAATCACATGCGAGGTGGGGTATTACATCCCCCTCCCCTTAGCTTAGACTTCCTCTTGGAAGTCATTAAGGTCTGGAAACATAATCTTACTACAACAACACACATAAATCTATTAACATACTAATTACTTTACTTCCTCAATGAAAGAATCAAAACATTCAACTTTAAGCACATAAGGGAGATTCACACAAGCAACACCACATGGGAAAAAACACTAACTAGAGATCCTAGTGTTGCAACCCTGCTCTAATACCAAATGTAATGCCCAAAATTTTCTACCAAATTACAGTTAAGGAAAAAACACAAATTTCAAATCTTATTCAATAATTCACATGCACATGCATCTTCATTAAGTAAAATAATGATGATATAACATAAAGTAAAAATAACTACAAGGTTAATTTAAGAAAATCACCTTATTTATCACCCACAATATATCTAACCATCTATTTAGGATAAATATATAACAATTTAAGGTTGTATTAGTCACATGTGAGGTGGGGTCTTACATACACATTTACATCTCATTTACATTTTTTTTTTTTGGAAAAATAGTTACTATCAAACCTATTTGTAGATAGAAATAGCAACCTTAAACAACAACTTAAACATTCATTTTTTTAGGTTTCAAACCCCCTATCAAGGACTCAGATGCCCCTGGGAAAATTTGTCCTTGTACAGTTGAAACAATTTTTTTTTTATAGTTTTCTGACTTTGTCTGCTCAATTTGTATGTACTTTCAGATCTTTGTTTTGGAATCCACAATTGCATGTTTTTTAGGTATTTTGCATATAGTTCACAAAGGTCAAATAAAGTACATTGTTTGTATTTAAAATTGCATCAAATTAATCATTTCCAGGTCTTTGCATTTTAGAATCAGTCAATTATTGCATTTTAGATCTAAAGTTTGCATTCAAAATTGTTCAAACATCTTCAACATTATTGCATACTTGTATTTTACATTAAATTAGCATATCAAATTCTGTAAAATTATTTATTGTTACCACTGTTTACAAGTAGAATCAAAATCCTTCAATAATGCCTTACACAATCATACTTTGAAGGTTCAAACACCCTATCTAGAACTCAGAAGTCCTAGGGCACCTCTATCTTGCTATTGGTGGCTCAAAAAACTTTTTCATAGATCTTTGTCTCTATATTTTAGGTTTATATCTACCTATTGAAATTTGATTTGGAATTCTAAAACAATGTTATTGTATGTGCAAGAAGGGTGTCATCTTGCTTAATTTGTAGCAAATTTAGGAGAAATTGTTATATTTGAGTAGGACGATTATTTACATCATGTTCTCATTGCAAAAATATTTTGTTGTAATAATTCATGTTCTCTTGTCATATCTTGTTAAGAATTTCAAAGATTTTTGGTTACAAGCATGTGAGAATGAGTTCATTTCTTCCTTCTTGTTATTTTTCATTGATCCCTCTCCCACTATCTCTCTTATGTGTGAGGTTATCTTGTTGAAAGAGAATGCAATCATTAACAATCATGTTTTTTCTTCTCCCGTTATCTCTCCTATTTGTGAAGAATATATCTTGGTGTTAGAAGATCCAATCATTAAGCATCATGAGGATCTTGTTTGTTTATCTCCCCCTACCTCTCCTACTTGGGAAGCTATTATTAGAGAAGAGGCTAAAATCATTGATACATTTATGGATTGTATAAATGAAGATGCTAAGGTGACATTAGATCCCCCCTCAATAGAAGATCATTAAGAAGTTAAATCCATTGAGGTTATGAATGCACAATTGTCTATTAGATCTCCTTTGATTTATTGGACCTCCTAAGACTCCTTTTGTACTTCCTAAGAGTACTCTAATCATTGGACGTCCTAAGAGTCCTCTAATCATTAGACCTCCTCAAACTCATTTTGGACCTCCTAAGAGTCTTCTAATCATCAGACCTCGAAAAACTCCTTTTGGACCTCCTAATAGTCCTCTCATTATAGGACCTCCTAAACCTCATGGCCATATCCTAAGATTTGTGAAACAACTTACTAGTAATCATGTGTCACAACAACCAAGTTATCATACTGTTTCTCACACATATAATGCTAGGAATCATAAGCAACCAAAACAAACTCCAACATCCATCCCATTGCCTCAACCACAAAACCCACCTGCACCTAATATCCAACAACATAGTGGTAAATAATTTTATCTTATTGAGAAGCTTTGTAACACTCCTACTAAGATCTCCTTGTGGGATTTAATTCAAAAATCACCTGCTTATCATGGCATGCTTCAAAGTGTTTTGCAAAAAGTTGTGATCCCTCTTAGTGCACAACCAAATGATGTGGAAACTTTGATTGAGATTATGAATTCACCTAACTTGGACATTATCTTTCACCAAAATGATTTACCCCCTTTGGAAATATAAAAACAAAATGATTCCTTGATGATAATGACTATTATTAACAGGGTTGGGATTAGACGTACCCTTATTGATAATGATTTAGGGATTAATGTTTGTAGTGTAAATATTTTGGATAAAACTGAAGCAAACAAAACTTTAATTCAACCCATTGATTTTTCAATCAAAGGTTTTGATAATGTGGAAAGCAAGCCGCTTGGTGTGATAACATTACCTGTTAAAGTTGGTAAGGTTGTGTTGCAAATTCCCATCCATTTCATGCCCCATGATCTTTCATATAACCTTCTCTTGGGTAGACCATAGATTCATGAGATGAAAGGTGTGCCTTCAACACTTCATCATTCAATGAAATACATATAAAACAATAAGGTTTACACAACAAAAGTTGATAAAAAATATGAAAATTATTTACAAAATGAAACAGGAATGAAGAATCCTCTTAGCACATTGACACTGACTACAAAAGTGAAACCTTTACAAGTTGAGGATAAAGATAAGTGTCTTTTAAAAATAAAAAATTTGTTGGATGGTGATTGGGGATTGCTAGATCTTAAACCTATATTCATGGGAGAATACAAGATTACACAAAAATTAGAAAAAGAGAAAGAAGCAGCAATGATATCACACAATCTATCACTGAGTCATCAAAAACATCCAATTCTATAACTTCTAGCAAAGAGGAAAACATAAATTACACATCCACTTATGATGAAGATGATCGTGAAAAGACACCTTCTTCAAAAGCAATGGAAGCAATTGATGGAAGAGGTTATGAAATTTTAAAACAACTTGGCTATAATAGAAAAGGATGTGGTGTCAAATAACAAGGAATCTATGTCCCTATAGATGCCAACCGCAAGAAACAACAAGAGTTCTAGGATATTATCCTTCACAAATAATGAAAACATCAAAAAGATCTTCACTTAATCAATAGCATTAGTTGTTGCTCCTTGTCATGTGGTAGTTGTAGTATCATGCAATACTCACTACCATGCATGGGGGTATAAACTTGGCCTTATGCAATCATATTTCATTTCACAAGGAGCAACATATCATCATCAATATGGGCTCATCTTTTTCCCTATACTTGGGGGGTAAGGGGTTAGGTATCCTTGTGTTAGACGCATTCCTTCTAGCAAGGAATTCCTTTGTATCTCCTTAAAACATTAGTGTAGCAAGTACACTAACATTTTAAGGGGGGAATTTAGTCCCTTGATCATTGTTTGCATATGAAATGGTCTCTTCTTAGTGATGATAGCATGCATCTTCTAGGAAGAGTGACCTTTTTAATCAAAACGTTTCCTTCTTTATCTATGTGAGTGTTTTTTTAGTGGTGATACTGGGATTGATATCCCTCAAGAGTGTGATCTTTCTTGGCATATGACATTCCCCTTGGTCATAATGATATGGATAGTATTCCCTAAGGTGTGAATCTCTTTTTCCACAACTTGTCCTCTCTTGGTGATGATATCATATGTGATATCCTCTAAGGTGTGACCTTTCATGCATTAAGAAAAGCCTCTTTGTTATTTCTATGAATCATTTGATGGTGGTGTTGTTATAACACCACTAAAGTTTTTGGCCTTATTCTATTGTCATTTGTTCACCCCCTAAGGTGAGTTTGGAATTCTTGCTCCACTTTGTTCACGAGAGTTGAACTTAGTGTGGTATTGACATAAAATTTTGACCATTTTTAGCAACCTTATCAAGGTTATCATGAAGTATAACTCTTGGTATGGTTGTTATGGGTACACACCTAGTGAAAAGTGGTCCTCACTTTACGTAGTACGCTTCTCATTTTTCCACCTTATTTTGGGGTCTCACCTAGTGAAAAGCGGTCCTCACTAGCTCATGTGCCTTCTAGTTTATGATTCACCTAGCAAATATCAAACTTTTCTATGTTGTGATTCATGAATTCCTTTTAAAATGGCCACCTAGCATAACACACCTTTCTTTCCAATGGAGCCATGTGTTTCATGAGTGATGTGGCATAACACAACTTGTTTTGATTATATGGAAAAAATGTGTTTTGAATGGACCTGAAACCATTTACAAGCAATTTTTGATGGGAACACAAAACCCACTCAAATAAGAACAAGATGCACATGAATACACCAAAGAAAACTAGTAGCAGACCAACAAAAAAAAACCAAATGAAGGCATACCGCAACTTGTTAGTTCTAATGTGAGCTAACATTTATTCAATGGATGGTGTTTGGTATTTGAGACAATTTAAGGCTGAGATATCTTTGCCTTACTGACTCAAATATTTTAGTACTAACCTTGTGTTTTTGTGTTTCTTCTTCATGTTTACATCATATCTACATCATGCTTATTTTTATCTCATTGTCATCTTTATGTTCCATCATGTCGTGTGTTTTCATCGTGTATATAAACTATTTTCTAAAATGTATGTTTATGTATGTTGTATTGTTGCATTTCATACATGTGTTTGTTCCTTTGTGCTTATGTTGGTTTTACATGGGATCTTGGATCCTGGGGGCTTGGCCATCTCCCTTGGTCCTTATTTGTCCTATCTCTTCAATATGTGTACATTCAGACCCCTCTTGACATACGTTTTCTACTTTAGTGTGAGACTGCGAGTCTAAGCATAAGTTCATACTCTCACTAAATTGGGGGCTAAATGTAGCATCATAAATTGTCACCCTTGACGATTTCACACTATGTTTTTCTCCCCCTAAATTATTGAGCTGAATGAGGTCACTAATTTCCTAAAATTATGCATTATATTGCCCGTTTGCACCACTTTTTAAGAAAATGCAAGTGTTGAATAAATACGATCAATTAATGATTTGTCCCTAATATATTATGTCCTAGAAAATAGGGGCAGGGCCCATACGCCCATGGGTGTATGGGTCCCCCTATATTGTTGGGGACCAATTTTTAATATGTTGGAGTGGCCATTTTAACATTCATAATTCAAATTTCAAATGTCGGCTATCAGGATTTAATTCTTGGGAATTCATCATTTGAAATATAACAAGAAAACTATTGAAACTTATGATCAAGAGCACTATCAAGAAATTCAAGAACAACATTTCCAAGCATTATTGCAAGAATTCAAGATCCAAGCATCATGTCAAAGTGTATGTGTGTTCATGTTGTCATTGTTTTGTGAAGGCTAACACTTTTGTAGGTCTCTAAAGCATTCAAACAAATCAAGAAAGAAAGATCAAGTCCTTGAGGTGATGTGTATGACTTCAGTCCTTCAAAGAAGCCATTGAAGGGTGGAAAGTTGCAAAACTTTATGATTTCATCATTCTTTCCTTTCAATTATTCATTTATCATTGATATTTTCCATTGTGGAAGTGGAAACACTTACACGGGGTTTGACTAAGGCAAGCCCTTAAATGGTCCAAAAATTACCCTCTATTTAAATGTGCAGGTTATAGGTTTGAATAATATTAAATAAATATTGAAGAAAAGTTGTTCATTGTTGTATTAAAACCCCTAGATCTTTTCAAGCCACTGAAACTCACCTGCAAAATTGTTCGACAACATTTTGACAACTTTAAAGATGGAAATCGAAAGCTTGGATTTGTCATCAAAGAACCCTAAAAGTAGAGTAGGACACCCTATTAGATACCCACATGCCCCTAGTGTTAGGGTTAGAAGGTAGATATATATCAGTTAAATACAAATTTGATCAATAAAACAGAGAAATACAACACACAAAAATTATAGATAGCAAAATAAGAACACAAATATTTAATTTGTTTCACCCAAAACTAGGCTACATCCACCAACAAGAGGGTCCAAAATATATTAATCTCCTAGAAAATTTCCTTTACAATAACATGCAAATAAATGCAACAGCATGCAACAACATTTTTCCACGTTTTTCCTACTGCTGATTTTACACAGCCTTTGTTGTGTATACCCGCGGTGCTTCCTGCGTTTTTCTAGCCACTGCTATGCAATTTTGTACTAAGATTTTTCATGACCTGTTGCTCTCAAGACTCATCACTGAGTGTTTGCATATACTCCCACACATGTCCCATTAATTACAAATTAAGTGTGGCCATTGGTTGTGCTTCATGCACCCAATAAATTTTTTTCTTTTGGGTGGTTACTAATTATTTTAACCATTCATACAAGAGTGCAATAAAGTAAAAATTATTTAATAAAAAAGTAATGGTGAATATTTTTAGCATCTGGGTTTGATTGGTCTCCATAACATAACAATCTCCCACTTGGAGACTAATCAAACTCCACATTGTACCATCTCCCACTTGGAGACTAATCATAACACCACCACCCCTACAACTCCCACTGAAAATAAGCACCTTGGACCTTGCTGTTCTGTTTTACTTAAATTTATCCTTCAAGGCCAATCAAAGCTAAAGAGGATCTCAGCTTCTCCCTTGTCACCACTTTCATAAAAATATTTGCTGTATTGTCATCTGTATGAATCTTTTCCATCCTTACTTGTCCATCCTCCAACACCGATCGAACAAAATGATATCTCAATTGTATGTGTTTGGTTTTAGAGTGCAAGGCTGAATTCTTTGTAAGATATATAACACTCTGACTTTTTGTAAATAAGTAATGTTCAACCTTTTGTTTTCCCAACTCTTCCATGAAAAGTTGCAGCCATATCATCTCCTTTGCTGCCTCTATTGTAGCTACATACTCTACCTCCATGGTGGATAAGGTAACCACCTTTTGCAACCAAGAAATCCAACTCATTGTTGTCCCACCAATTGTAAATACATAACTTGTGGTACTCTACCTGGTATCAATATCCCCTACCAAATATGAGTCAACATAGCCTTTTAAATCAGTATTAGAGCCCCCAAAACATAAACATTTATTAGATGTACCTCTCAAATACCTGAGAATCAATTTTGCTGCATTCCAATGCTCCATTGAGGGATTACTCATATACCTGCTAACAACTCCTACAACATGTGCAATATCTGGTCTCGTGCATACCATGGCATACATTAAACTGCCTACAACTGAAGCATATGGTACCTTGGAAATTTTATCCTCCTCTTGTGTCTTTGGACACATATCCTTAGTCAATTTGAAATGACTAGGAAAAGGTGTGCTGATAGGTTTTGCATTCACCATGTGAAATCTTTGCAACACCTTTTCAACATAATCAACCTGAGATAAAAACATTTTTTTTTGTTTTTCCTATCTCTAGTAATCTTCATGCCAATGATTTGTTTTGCTGGCCCCAAATCTTTCATAGCAAATGAATTTTCTAATTGCTATTTTAACTCCCTTATGTGATCCATGTTAGACCCCACTACAAGCATATCATCAACATATAAACATAAAATAATGTAGCTATCATCATCTAACCTCTTAAAGTAAACACAATGTTCTGAATTACACCGACTGTAGCCATGCTTAGCCACAAAGCTATCAAATTTAATATACCATTATCGAGGTGCTTGCTTCAAGCCATATATACTTTTCTTCGATTTGTACATCAATTTCTCCTTACCTTTGACCTCAAATCCTTGTGGTTGTTCCATAAATATTTCCTCTTCCAAATCACCATGGAGAGAGGTTGTTTTAACATCAAGTTGCTCCAAATGTAAATCTTCAGCGGCCACAATACTTAAAACAATACGAATAGATGTCATTTTAACAACCGGAGAAAATATTTCATCAAAATCAATGCCCTTTTTTTGTGCAAATCCTTTCACAACTAGCCTGGCTTTAAATATTTTATCACCACCATCTTCCTCTTTTAGCCTATAAACCCATTTGTTTGGTAAAACCTTTTTACCTGTAGGCAGCTTGCATAAATCCCAAGTCTGGTTTTTCAGCAAGGAGTCCATTTATTCTTCCATTCTATACTCCCACTAAACCTTGGCATCCACCTACATAGCTTCATCATAAAATTCTAGTTCACCAACATTAGTCAATAAAATAGAATATAAAGAGGGAGAAAATATTTCTGGGGGTCTACTTATCCTTGAAGATCATCTAACATTCATTGGAGTTTGTGGTATTTTTTGTTGTTGTTGTTGATGTTATTGCAGCTTCGGGCTTCATACTTCCTTATTTATGTGTGATTATTTAATGGCAACATATCTCTAACATGGCCAACCTCCTTTGTAATTATTTATTGTAATTAATATTTATTGAAGAGGCACAAATTTCTATAGAGGCCGACCTCTCTTGATAGTGATTTATATTATTTGTAATTACATTTTATGAAGGCCAACCTTGCAATTGAAGAAGTGTGACCTCTCCACCATCATGTATATATACAAGCTCATTTCATTCCATTTATCATCAAGAAAGTTTGAAGTCTTTTCTCTTCTCTCAAGTGCGAATTACCAAGAGTAGATTGTGAATCCATCAGCTGCAAGGTTGTAAGGTTATCAAGAGCAGATTGTGAACTCTTCAAGAGCAGATTTGAGTTGCAAGAAAGTGCAGATTGAAGGGCAGACTATTAGTGTGTGCTACAACCATTGCTGGTGTTGTTTATTGGCCTTGTGTGTGGCCTCATTGTAAAGATACTTGTTGCCATTGCTCATATATATAAGTGCTATATTTGTTGTTGGGTTTTTCTCCCTCAAGAGGAGGGTTTTCCCAGGGTATCTGTTGTGTTATTGTGTTTGATTTAGAATTAATTTTCTATGCATTAAATCTGATCATAAAAATAACATGGTATCAGAGCGGGTTTGAGAAGATCGTGATAAGATTTTCAGCGATACTCTTTTCTCTTCGTCTTAATTCTTTGTCTATTTCTACATCAATCAAGATGGTGAACAGATTGAAGATCGAAGATAGACTTGAGGGAGTGTCAAACTACACTTCATGGAGATTTAGAATCATGCTCACATTGGAGGAGAATGATTTGGTAGAGTTTGTGGAGACCAAAGTTCCTGAACCTAAAGAGGAAGAAGATAAGTTGCAATGGAAGAAGAAAGACATCAAGGCGAAGAAGTTGTTGGTTGATTCCATCAAGGATCACATTGTTCTAGTTGTCTCCAAGTTGAAGACTGTAAGGGAGATGTTCAATACATTGGAGGAAATGTACGAAATCAACAACACTAGCCAGGCACTTTCCTTGAAGAAACAACTCCATCATGTGAAGATGGCGGAAGGAGAATCTATCATCGCTTACTTCATGAAGATTTCTGAATTGAGAGATTAGCTCTCTACCATTGGTCATTTTTTTGATGACAAGGATTTGACCATGCTTGCCCTCAATGGTCTTCCTTCATCTTGGGATTCTTTCATTCAAGGAATTAGCGCAAGATCTAAACTTCCCAAGTTTGATCGTTTGAGGGTGGATTGCATTCAAGAAGAGTCTAGGTTGGCTGCAAGAGGTATTGGTCGAAGTCCTACAGATGAAGACATTCATGTTCTTTCTGCTCAATCCTCGAAGAAGAAAGGGAAAGATGGAAAGAAAGGATATTTCAAGAGGAATAGAGATAAAGGAGCTGATGGTGCTCCCGCATTCAAGAAGAAGTGGGACCTCTCTAAAGTCCAATGTTTTCATTGTGATATATTTGGTCACTATGCAAAGGATTGCCCCACCAGGCCTAATCAGCATGCTTCATTTGCGGATGTGGATGAGATCTCCCCTCAGAAGGATTCTAGGGAATTTCTATTCTAAGTCATGGGCCTGTGTTCAATCCGTGAAGGTTGTGTGTTGATCTATGCGCATGAGCAGTATGTCTTATTGTGTCTAGTATTTGCATCCATCAAGAGATAAGTATTCTTTGTTTGCTGAGTTATTTCATTTATCTGGATCTTGTGTGATTAGTATAGAGAGATTGTAATTTCTCTTGAATTGTGCTCTCTAGAATAAAGATCCTTTGAAGATTTCAAATTATTCATTGCGAGTTGTTTCATGCTAATTATGTAGATCTCTGAGTGTGACTTTGAGATGAAAAAGAGAATTGCATTTTCATTGTGATAGGTTGATCACATCGATATCATTCTCTAATGCATGAACTGTGTTAGAGCCTTGACTCTTGGAGAGAGTTGGTTCTACTTGCTAATTGTATAATACATTCAAGAAATTTGCAGTTGTTCAGATTGTCTTTTGTTATGTTGAGTTTAGTACTCTCTAGAGGAGTAAAAGTTGGAAGAAAGTGTAATATCAAATTCAATAAAGATAAGTTTCTTTATTCCTTCATTATGATTCTTTGATATATTTCTTTTATAGGTTGATTTACTTATTCATGTTTCAATATTGTTCATAAATTCTTATGTATTCATGCTATAACCTAAGATAGTAAAATTTGTATGATTCTAGCCTTGATATTTCTTTGGATAGTTATATACAGTTAGTAATATCTCTCTAAAATGCTTCCAGGATAGATCTAAGAGGAGAAGGTGTTGAGAGATTTCTTAGTGATGAAAAGCTTGAGGCATCTCATGAGGAAGTCATGCCGACCAAAGAAATGATCAAGAATGAAGTCACATCTTGCAGCCATGGGACTGAGTTGGTGGCTAGAGGGAGTTCACTTCCAGAAGTCTTCCTTGCAATCTCTGAAGCAGGGGTCAAGAGGGAGTTTTGTAACTCACTGAGAAGAAGTGAAGATTAATGTATTGCAAAGCTAGGTGCTAAATCCTTAGAAGATCCCTTCAGCTGTTGAGATCAGAATTGCTCAAGACTGTCATCTAGATTTGTCATTAGTAGTTCCACAAACCTATTCAGAATGGTGAGATCTAGGATGAGGTCGAGGAGGACTATCCTAAACTCTCTACAGTACCAGAGTTGTGCACTGGAAAACATTTATCTAAGTGAAAGTGTTGCAGGAAATCTTGGACAAAGAGGTCAAAAGGTTGATGCAAGTGCTTGAAGACTCAGAGGGAGCCTACTGAGCCTGAAGAAGATGGTAATGTTGTTGCAGTAAAGCATATCCTGAGATACTTGCGTGGCACAGTTGGATATGGATTGAGATATTCTTCAGTTTGGGGTCTGTGATGATATCCTGGTGTAGCAGGAAGCAGTCTTCTATGGCATTGCGTACGACAGAGGAAGAATATATTATAGCTTGTATGGCAGCTCAGGAAGCAGTGTGGCTTCGTAAGCTCCTTGCAGGATTGTTTGGACAATCAATGGAGCCTACTATCATTCATTGTGATAATTAGAGTTGCGTGAAGCTTTATGTCAATCTTGTGTTCCATGACAGAACCAAGCATGTTGAGATCAAGTACCACTATATTAGAGATATCGTACTGCGGAAGGCTATATAGTTGAGGTATATCAGCACTGATGAGCAGTCGACAGACATTCTCACCAAGCCTCTCTCTAGAATCAAGTTTGTGTACTTTCAAGATAAGCTTGGTATGGGGGAGAATCCAGCCTTAACTGAGAAAGAGTCTCAGTATCAGTGAGCCTATTTAATGAGTTCTTCTCTGTGAGAGAAGTTCGAGGTGAAATCCCTTGTTAATGCATTTATCTTTGAGAGAGATTTGAGGTGCAAGCCCTTGTTAATTCATTTCTATTTGAGAGAGATTTGAGGTGCAAGCCCTTGTTAATGCATTTCTCTTTGAGAGAGATTTGAGGTGCAAGCCCTTGTTAATGCATTTCTATTTGAGATTTGAGGTGAAATCCCTTGTTTCCACCCTCTGAGAGAGTCATGGTGGATGTCATGTGTGTGACTCCATGAAAACATCTTGTACTTGTGTTTCACCCTCTGGGAGAGCCATGGTGAAAGTCATGTTGAGGTGACAACATCACGCAAGTGATGAACACTTGTACACACCATAGCATGGTTGTAGCCATTATGGTTGATATCGTGTTGAGGCGATATCTAATATCATGATGAGGTGATATTGTTTCTTTTGCACATATGGTTGTAGCCATTGTGGTTGGCATCACGATGAGGTGATGTGTCTTGTGCAGCAGGAAGTATTCCTCCCTAGCTAAGAGGGAGTGTTGATGTTATTGCCGACCTCCTTTGTAATTATTTATTGTAATTAATATTTATTGAAGAGGCACAAATTTATATAGAGGCCGACCTCTCTTGATAGTGATTTATATTATTTGTAATTACATTTTATGAAGGCTGACCTTGCACTTGAAGAGGTGCGACCTCTCCACCATCATGTATATATACAAGCTCATTTCATTCCATTTATCATCAAGCAATTTCGAAGTCTTTTCTCTTCTCTCAAGTGTGAATTACCAAGAGCATATTGTGAATCCATCAGCTGCAAGGTTGTAAGGTTATCAAGAGTAGATTGCGAACTCTTCAAGAGCATATTTGAGTTGCAAGAAAGTGCAGATTGAAGGGCAGACTATTAGTGTGTGCTACAGCCATTGCTAGTGTTGTTTATTGGCCTTGTGTGTGGCCTCATTGTAAAGATACTTGTTGCCATTGCTCATATATATAAGTGTTATATTTGTTGCTGGATTTTTCTCCCTCAAGAGGAGGGTTTTCCCAAGGTATCTGCTGTGTTGTTGTGTTTGATTTAGAATTAATTTTTTGTGCATTAAATCTGATCATAAAACTAACAGTTGTTGCTGTGAAGCATGAGGAACCACTAGAACATTGTTTTTTGGAGTATCATCCAACACTACATAATCATTTTCTTTCTTCTCATGCTGCTGCAACTAATCTTTGTACAACACTTTCTCATTGAATATGACATCCTTGCTTCTTGCAATTTTATGATTTTCAAAATCCCAAAGTCTATAACCAAATTCATCAATACCATATCCAAAAAATATACATTTCTTTGACTTATCATCAAGCTTGGTTCTATTTTCAAAATCTACATGTGCAAATGCTTCACAACCGAAGGTCTTGAGAAAAGAATAATTCACATTCTTACATGTCCATGCTTCCTCTAGAATACCACAACCCAAAGGATTAGAGGGACATCTATTAATCAAATAAATAGTAATGTTTATAGCCTCCACCCACATGTTTAAAGGTAGCCCAACATGCAATCTCATACTCCTTGCACACTCCATTATTGCCCTATTCATGCGCTCAACCACTCCATTTTCTTGTGGAGTCCTTGGAACCATTTTCAGCCTACGAATACCATTAGAGGAACAATAATATTCAAACTCTTTTTTGCAATGCTCACCACCATTATTAGATCTGAGAAATTTCAAATTTCTACCCATCTCATTCTCAACCAAGCTTTTCCATTTTTTAAAAGTTTCAAATACATCCAATTTCTGCCTAAGAAAATAAATCCATACCTTGTTGCATCATCAATAAAAGTGACATAATTTTGAGATCCACTAAGAGAAGATACTTGAGCTAGTCCCCATACATCTGTATGCACAAGCTCCAACTTCTCATCTTTATTTTACTTCCCATCCTTGAGAAAACTAACTCTCTTTTGTTTTTTATACACAAAACTTTCATAAAAATCCATATTAACACATTTTAGACCTGGTAAAACTTTCTTTGAATGAAGCACTTTCATACCTTTTTCACTCATGTGCCCAAGTCTATTGTGCCACAATTTTGTTTCACTAGCAGCAATTGTCAAATTTTTTGCTCACTGACCCACAACAACTATTCCTGAAACTATTACAGAACCTGTAACAACTGCTATCAAACCCACAACAACTATTGTAGCTATTTTTTCTAGCAACTTACGTGTTTGATTTTTATCTGCAATAGCTAAAGTAGAAGGAACAATATGACTTGTACAAAGATATAAGGTGCCTACTTTCATACCTTTTTCTACCACCAAGGCACCTTTTGTGACCTTCCAATTTTTATCACTAAATGTAAAACAAAACCTTCATCATCTAGTTTCCCTGCTGAAATTAAATTTCCTCTTAACCTTGGAACATGCCTTATCTCTTATAGTAGCCAATGATTCCCATTCTGCAACTTGATCTTGATTCTTCCCTTTCCAACAATCTAACAAGGTTTTTTATCTCCCAAATAAATCAACCCAAAATCCCCTTGGACATAATCAATACAATAACCTCTATGGGGCGTAGCATGAAATGAAGCCCTTGAATCTAACACCTAAGAATCGTCAACATTATCAAGGGAAAGAATCAAAGCAAACTCATCATATTTATTACTTACCACATTTGCCTCTTTATTTCCTTCCTTTTTATCTCCTTTGTTTTTTCGAGACCAACAATCTTTCTTTAAATGACCCGGCTTACCATAGTATTAGCAATCCCTATTCTCTCTGAATTGGGACCTCTCATCCTTTAATTTTCCTCATGACTTACCACAGCCTCCAAAATTCTTTCTTTTTTTTTTTGCCCCTGCTTTCTACATTTAAAACTTGTCTAATGTGGATGTACCACCTGAGCTTTTCCTATGAATTTCCTCGCTCAAAATCACACCAACAACATCATCAAATTTCAGCGTATTTGAACCAGAAACAAATTACTAATAGACATTACCAAGCTATTCCATCTTTTAGCAAAAGAAAAATAAATCAAAAGAGCCCTAACTTCATCAAAGTTTACATTTACAAAAGTTAATTGACTGGTAACTATATTGAACTCATTTAAATTATTAGCAACTAACCCACCTTCTACCATTTTCATTTAAATAAACGATTTATAAGAAATACCTTATTCAAAGTGGAAGGATTTTCATATAGTTTTTCTAGGTTTTACATCAACTCTTCAATTATCTTCACTGTTGAAATATTAAACACAACCGATTGTGCCAGGCATAAGCGAATACTGCCAAGTGCCTTTCTATCTAGAATATCTCAATCCTCATCAAACATAGTTGTTGGTTTCTTGGATTTTCCTTCCAATGGCTGCCATAAATCCTTCTGATAGAGATAGTTCCCCATCTGCATCTTCCATAACTGATAGTTTTTCCCATTAAATTTTTCTACCTTCAACTTACCCTCGTCTTCCATAACTCCCACTCAACCGTGAGATCTTCATATAAAGGATAACTAACCACAACCTACTCTAATACCACTTGTTAGGGTTAGAAGTTAGATATATATTAGTTAAATGTAGATTTGATCAATAAAACAAAGAAATAGAACACATAGAAATTATGGACAACAAAAGAAGAACACAAAGATTTAACATGGTTCACCCAAAACCGGGCTACATCCACCAATAAGAGGGTCCAAAATATATTAATCTCTCAGAAAATAACCTTTACAATAACATGCAAAGACATGTAGCAATTTTTTTCCATGTTTTTCCTACTGCTGATTTTACACAGCCTTTGTTGTGTGTACCCACAACGCTTCCTACGTTTTTCCAACCACTGTTATGCAATTTTTTGCTAACATTTTTCATGACCTGTTGTTCTCAAAACTCATCACCAAGTGTTTGTATATACTCCCACACATGTCCCATTAATTACAAATGGAGTGTGGCCATTTTTTGTGCCTCATGCACCCAATAAAATGTTTTCTTTTGGGCGGTTACTAATTATTTTAACCATTCATACAAGAGTGCAATAAAGTAACAATTATTTAATAAAAAAGTAATGGTGAATATTTTTAGCATCTGATTCTGATTGGTCTCCATAACATAACACCTAGTTGTCCCAATCCTCCTATTCAACTCAAATCCAACTTTTTATAATAGGTACACATCATTCTGCACTTCCCAGATTTTCTTGCAAATTGTTGTTTCAATTTGTATATTTTCAAAATATTGCATTTTGCATATTAGGTCATATAGTTTAATTAGGTTAAGCAATTCCAAATCATTCCAATCCATTTCCAATCCCCCAAAATAAGGAGATCTAGGTCTATTTGGCTCACCTTCATGGTTGATAGCCAATCTACTCACCTTATTGATCTCCCTCTTTAATGAAATAGTGGAAAGGGGCCTCTTTCAATTCTAGGTTCTTTGCATTTAGAACCTAGGATCCACCCTTCCCCCTTTTTCAACATTTCAGGTATGAAATATTTGTTGAAGTGATGTCAACACCATAAGTTTCCACCAAAGGTTGTTTGCTAGATGGTTGGATTTCTTGGAGACCTGCAAGAGGTTAGTCCACAAAACACAATAGATTGATGTAGCTAGCATGTAGAGAATAAATTATATACATCTTCACAATAAGAGCCTAATAATGCATCATTGATCATAATAGCTTCCAATATTCAAATGAGAAGAAAAAGTGTTTATATATGCATCCCAGTTGATCTTTTTGGATATAGACCGACTTGGGATCCTTTTTAAATCACCAAGGATTGACACAAAAATATTAATATTTAAATTAGGGCACCTTTAGGTCAAGGGTTCCTTCACCCTTGATTGGGTCTTTTAAGCTCCAATTTCTTTGCATGTCAGGGAATTTAATATATTTTCCTAATCTGGACCCAAAATAAATAAATTATTAATATAATTAAGTCCATAGGAAAAATAGGGTGTCCATGTAGTGTAAAATTATTAGGGGTGACAATTTACAATGCTCCATTTATCCCTCACTTTAGTGTGAGTATGATCTTATGTTCATGCTCATGCTAAAGGAATAAATTTCTTTATCAAAATTTTGAAGAGATAGGATGACACCAAGTTGAGGGGTGCACAAGCCACCAACTTAGGATCCCATCAATCCACAATGTTAATACAAACATGAAGTGGATATATCACATGCACAATAAGGAAATATTCAGTCATACATAAGGCATTCAATGAGAAATCAATGGAGTACACATAAAAGCATACACATAGCATACATAAAGAAAGCACAATACATACAAGGAGTACATGAGGAAAAAGCATGGAATACACGAAGAAAACACATGAAATACACAAAGAAAACATGTGGAATACATGAAGAAAGCACTTGGAATACATGAAACAAACATGACACACACATAAAGCAAACATAACATGCACACAAAGCATAAAACAACAAATGTTAGTAAACAAAAACTAAAGATTCTAGTTAACAAGGTATGGATACCTCAATATGTAAGGTTGTCTCTACCAAGCATCATCCATTGAATGCAAAACATACACATATAAAATGCTAAAACGATAAATAAAGTTCTCATGAGCTACATAGATCTATTGGCTAGCAACAAGTTGTGTTATGCCAGGTGTCCATACAAAATTGATAAATGATAGGTCCCATAAAGATAGATAGTTTTGTTATGCTATTTTAATCATGAGGCACATAAATCTACTGGATAGAAAGTTGTGTTATGCTAGGTTTCCATGTAAAATTCTCAAGTTCACAAGCCAACAAAATTCGTTATGCTAGGTTTGTGGGCAATTTGCAAATTCACACCTTAGGGAGTGCATAAATGTTTAATGTCATGGGGACAATTTAATGTCTTGAGGGAAAAATTTCGTAACCATGCCTCAGGGGTCATTATAAATAACACCACCACCAAGGGGGAATGACAATAAGTAAAATCTCACAAGACACCAATGAAATGGATAGGGTGATATGCCCCCCTTAAAATATTACCATACTTGCTATGTTGATATTTTAAGGAAAAGAAGGGGAAGAGGGGATCCTCAAAAATAATGCACACCTCTAGAATTAGTTATCCATAAAACAAACCATGTTGGAGACTATCATGTTGCTACCATAGATAAAATATGGTTGTATGCAAGATTGTACCACCATGAATGGTAATGAAAAAACACGTGGAGCTACAAATGCCACATAGTTAGGAGCAACACCATAGGATATATTTTATTATTTAGAATGAATAGGTGCATCAACACATGGAAGAGTGTTAGGACCACAATCTAGAAGTTTTTGTATTTTATTACTCAAGGCCTGGAATTCATTGGTGGAATGACCATGCACTCGATGATATGCAAAAATAGAGTGATTTACTTTATTATGTTTTCCAAACTTCTTACGTGTTGGAGGAGGAAGAGTAATCAAGTGAGTTTTGAGAAGCCTCGACAAAATATTCTCTTGCTCGGATAGAGGATAAGGAGTAGGAGACAATTTTTTCTCTTGTGAAGAAAAGTTTGCTCACTTACCACCAAAGGTTATAAATATAGTAGATGATGGAGGATGTGATGTAGATGAAGGATAAGGTTAAAAACCTAATCCATTTTAGCAAGGTACGATGTAGACTTCACATTATCATTGAATTCTTGTTTCATGTTTTCCTTATATCCAAGTTTATAAAGAATTTTATATCCAGCCCCATAACATTTTTCTAACTTAGATGAAGGAGGAGAAGTCTTGTTTAAACGATTATGAGAAGGATTGATTCTTTTGAAAGAAAGAAAATCCTTTTTGGGTGTTGAAATTTTAGAATTAGGAGGATCTTTGTTAGATATTACTAGCACATGAGGGGTGAAAGCTAAAGATTCCCCATAGCCATCATGGGATGATGATGTTTATAGATTTATTGATGTATAAGAAGTTTGTGCAAATGAAATAAAATACTCTTTATGTTTATATTGTGAGATTTTGTACTCCCCCACAAAGGAGGGTGTAAATATAATGAACCCAAATCATAACCAAAACATGTACTTGAAGATAAAACATTATTTTTATCATTATTTGTGATTTGAGAAGAAGAATGACAAGATTGTGTTGAAGCTACCGAAACAACCTTCAAATTTTTAGGCTTTGATGGTGAGATTTTATACTCCTCAATGAGAGTAGGTGTAAAATATAGCAATCCCCAATCATCACCCAAGAACGCATTCATAATATCATTATCATTGGAAGGTAATGGCTCAAATTTTGAAGATGGAATCAAAGTACTAAGAGACTTGGAAATGTTATGTTTGGCTTTAATTTGTAGATAACTTTGTGCATCTTCTTTTATTGTATACACCTTAAATTATATTCATACTTCATTGTACAGTGAAGCATAGACGAGACTCCCTTCATGGCATGAATGCACGGTCTACCAAGGAGAATATTATATGAAAGAGGGTTAGGAATGACCCAGATAAGGGTGGGAAAAACTATGGGTCCTACCTTAATGGGTAGTGTAATTGTACCCAAAATTTTCCTACCAACATTATCAAAGCCACGAATATAAAGACAATTAGGTTTTATGAGAGAGTTATCCCCATAGATATTATGTAAAAGGTCAATGCTACAAATATTAAGACCTAATCCATTATTTATTAGAGTATGCCTAACTCCATGAGTACCATTAATGTAGAAAATAATCATGAGATCATCATATTGGTTTTGGATTTTAGGAGGAGGTAATTCATGTTGAGGGAACATGATATCTAAGTTTGTTGTATCCATACCATCTAATAATACTATTTAATCATTTGGTTGAACAAAAGGTGATACCAAAATCTTCTACAAAGCCTCTTGGAGCATACCATGGCATGTAGGTGAAGATTAAATTAAGTCCCAAAAAGAGATCTTAGCTAGAGTATTACGAAGTTGCTCAACAAGATCATACTCTTTGACCATATGTTGAAGAGGAGGAGGTGTTGGGGGAGATATGGTTGAGGAAATGAAATGGAGGTTTGCATTTTTTTTTGTTGTTTTCTATTTTGAGTGTTATATGTGTGAGAAACTGCATGATAATGTGGTTGTTGCAACACATTTTCATGTATATAGTTGTTTTGAGTGAGCTATTTTGAAAACTTTAGGATATGAAAAGAAGGTTTAGATTGATTTGAAGGATGTCTAATAATGATATAAGTCATAGTTTTAGGTCAAGGAACATGAGAAGGAGGATGGATGATAATATTTTGTTTGAGACATCTCTTGAGAGAAGTGAAGGGAAATATCTTGAGAAGATACAAATTTTAGGCAAGAAACGATATTTGGTAGTTATCCCCAAGGGAGAACCAAGTAGGTTGGATATTATTTTGATCATTTTTGGTGGGAGAAACAATAATTTTTAGGAAAATGCAATGAATTAGATGAATTAGGGCCACACTTGCAATGTACATCAAAATCTGGAAGTTTAAGGACAAATTGCCAAAAACAAGAACCAAATCTAAATAGAGATCACATAGGAGGGTTTCATACATTAAATTTTAGGTCAAAATGACTGGTCATGGGTGTGGGTGCCCTAGACTAAAAATCACGATTTCTATAATCTCAAAACATGTATATGTATGTAACAGTCTGTAGGTCTATTTTTGTGAAAACCCAGGTCTAAGAACTGATAGAGTTCAAAAAAATAATTATGCCCTAATTTGATGACTAAAGGCACATGAAGGAATGAATGAGGGATTTTTAAGCATTCAAAGGATTTTATGGATGAAATTAGCCTCACACATGAGTGCCCCTAGGAGGTAGGAGGTAGGAGAAAACATTAGTAAAATAGATATGCCAATGAAATGATGGAAATATGTGTTTAGGTTTATATTTTTGTAAGGAACAAAGTGATTTACATGCTCTATTTTCCAATGTAAATATATAACTTTAATAAATTGAAATGAAATAAATTAGATCTAAGACCCTAAATAAGGAAAATCAGATCTCGAATAATACAATTAAAGCTAAATATTTTACAATTTTGATCTACATTAAATTCACTAAGGTGTTTAATGTTTTAATGGACAAAGAGTTCAAATACTTAATTTTGAAAATGAAACAAATGAAAATCAATAACAAGACCTTCAAATAATTGAGGTTTTCGATCAATTTTTAGAATTTATGCTATGTAAATTAGAAAATTACAAGTGTAAGAAATGTTGGGTTCACCAAAATATGGTGTAAGAAAAGAGATCCTAGACCTAACTAGTAGATTAACTATGATCAAATTATTTTCTTTCCCTACATTAAAACACAAACCAACTAGGGTTTGATGATTGGCTAACTACCTCAAAGGAGAGACAATATGCTAGGGTTTGGTTCTTTTGTGTTACATAGGGAGAAATTTGAAGTATATTTTACTAATCCTATTTGACATAAACCTTAGATATGAAATATAATTTATAACACAAATGAAATCAAAAATTGATGAAACAAACATATATCTGGAAAGTAGTGATAAAGAGGAATGTGTGATTAAAAACTGAAAGCCTAAATTTGAGGTTCAAGGGTGAGGGTTCCCTTGACTAGAGATGCTGCTTTTTAGGATTTGTAAACTTTAGATGACAAGTTATAGTTTGCTTTGTGTTTCCCTGTAGCCTTCTATTGACGAAATTTTTGGATCTAACCTACATACATGAAAAGAGGGGGAAAGGTTGTTTTGTATAGGGGATTTCCTAAGTCAAACCACTTTTTGGTGTTTCCACCTCCAAAAAAAATAATTGATGATGATAAAGAGGGTGTGCCCTAGGCCGAGAAGAGGCCAAATAAACAATAATTTATTGTAATAATAAATGATAATGGATAATGTTACCTGAGGTATGTAATCTCTATTGAAGTGATTTCCACACCATAAGTTGCCACTAAAGGTTGTTTTATGGATGATTGGATTGCTTGAAGACCTTCAAGAGGTTAGTCCACAAAACACTATAGATTGTTTTAGCTAACATGTAGAGAATAACTCATATACATCTTCACAATAAGAGCCTAATAGTGCATCATTATTCACAATAGCTTCTAATGTTCAAATGAGAAAAAATGTTTATATATGCATCCCAATTGATATTTTTGGATATAGGTTGACCTAGGATCCTTTTTAAATCACCAAGGACCGACACCAAAATATTAATATTTAAAATAGGTTACCTTTATGTCAAGGGATCCCTCCCCTCACCCTTGACTGGGTGTTTTAGATCCCAATTTCTCAAGATGTTGGGGAATTTAATAGATTTTCCTTATCTGGCCTCGAAATGAATAAATTATTAATATATTTAAGTCCATAGGAAACATAGGGTGTCCATGTAGTATGAAATTCTCAAGGGTGATAATTTACAATGCTACATATAGTACACACCATTACATACATTCAACTACCAACAATACTAGCATAATTTATGGTAGGAATCCCATTGAAATCATGATCAAAATTAGGACACTTTTTAAAAATAAGCTTACTTATAATAGGAAATAGAATACGTACTAGTTTACAATTGCACATACTAAATAATTATAAAATGGTATCCACATACTTTAACTGAACCAAAAATTTCTATATACCTGATCCATGTTGATCTACATCCAAAAAATAATTTTTGTAGCTCCCAAGTCTTGCATGCCAAATATTCCAGAAAGTTGATTTTTGAGCTCATTAATCATCACCTTACTATTACCAATAAAAAACATATCATCCACATACAAGATAATTATTAGTATCAGATCATAAATAAACTTAACATAAACACAACAATCTTCATTCTTCCTTAAAAAACCAAAAATCAATGCAAGCCTATCAAACTTTTGGTACCACATTTTAGGAGACTATTTTAGACCATATAATGACTAAATATTCAACCTACAAAACAAATGTTCATCCCCTTTGACAAAAAAAATCATCATATTGTGGCATAAAAATTTCCTCCTGAAGGTCCTCATATAAGAAATTAGTTTTAACATCTATTTTATCAATCTCAAAATCACAACCTACAACAATAGATAAAATGAATCTAATAGAAGATAAACTAGCAACAAGATAGAAAATTTCACCAAAATTAGCTCTGTCTCTCTAAGAGTAGCCCTTGGCCACTAGTTTGGCCTTATATCATTCTAACCAACTATTTGAACCATTTTTTTTGTATACCCACTTACAACCAATATATTTTCTTCTTCCAAGTGTTACAACTATTCAAGGCCATAATATGCTCCTACATGGCCTACGTCCAAGACTCTCACTATCCTCTAAATAGAGAGCCTCCCTAAAATATATAGGTTCATCACTAGTACTCAATAAATAAAATAGTCAACAAAAAATTGGTGGGCTATACTTGTCAATTAGACATCATTGTCTTGTGGATCTCCTCAAGGTATGAGTAATGGGCTCTACCTATTCTTCAATGTTCTTGTCTTGCACATCATCTAAACCCTCTTCTTATTCTTTGTCTTCTAATCATCTTATCATTCTTCCATATTTGTATCTTATCACTTTTATATTTTTATTTTGAAGTGAATTACTTTCTTTCTTTATTTTTATTTTAGTTATTATTCACTTGAATGAGCTCTAAACTCCCTAAATATCACATCTCTAGAAATAATATTTTATGGGTTAGAGGAATTTGTAGCTTATAATATTTAACATTTTTACTAAATAATGAAGATACATTTATGAGCTTTCAGATCTAGTCTAGATTACTTTTCATAATACATATGAACATAATTCTCACAACCAAAAATTATTAAATGTAAAATTGAAGGATTTTTACTTGTCCACACTTCATAAGGATTTTTATCAACAAGAGTTGAATAAGGAGATTGAGTAATCAAACAAAATATAATAAGTTTATAGAACCTAAAACTTCAATCTAGCTATGTGGCACTTAGCATGATTTTAACTCTTTTCTTTAAGGTTTAGTTCATTCTTCCTGCCACCCCATTTTGTTAGGAAGTGTAAGGTGTAGTCTTCTACTGAATAATACTTGCATGCTTATGAAAATCATAATTTTTTTGGAGAAATATTCATCACCATAGTTAGATTAACACCATTATCTTATAAACAAATTTTAGAATGCATCCGGATGGAGTGGGAACACGCGAGGAGTGGGCATTTTGATTTCTGTCGAAGATGAGGCGGACTTTAAGGAAGGAGATGGAGATTCAAAGTCTGTGAGTGGGTTATTCATGGAGCCCCTACCACTTTTTGTTGATGGGTGTTTATTCACTTTCTCAACATAGGCATACACAAGTATGCTACCTCTCTTGAAAAGTGACTTCCTACAAAGAGGTTGCAGAAAATTACCCCAAGGTCTCTCAGGTTACAAGTCATGACTTGCAAAAGAAACTTAGTGGATTGATGCGATTTTTCGGTAATCACAAGAGGGCATGGACAATTGTTAAGTTGGAAGAAGATTAGATCCTCAAATGAAATTCCTAAGATTCTAGATTTATGATGTGCAATTGCTGCAAGTTCAAAACAACAGTGTAAAATTCCACTTTTAAACATCAGATTTGGCTTTACAATGATGTTAGGACTTTGCCTAAACTACTATTTCAAAGAAAGGTAAAAAGGGAAAAGGGAGGAGGAAGCTCTTAGACCTACAACTACCGATGAATAGTGATAATGGAGGATGCTACAGTGGAAAACCTTCCTATAACCAAGTTCCACTTAACCAAAACACACAGTATCATGAAACTAGTGCTATCTTCTAGGGTCTGCATATTTTTTAGCTGTTCATTTACCATAAAGCATAAATGAAAGATGAAAATTAAGTGAAGCAATGAATTTATGTTCAGAATATCTTTACATAGTTGTTTATCATCAACAACCAACAAAAATCATGAACATGGAAAGCATCAACACCATAGTATTCTTCAAAATGAATGGACAACATCAACTTAATTACTAAAACTAATTTAAAACACTAAGAACATCAAGCTAAAGTAAATCAAATCTATCAAACTTGAGAAGGTGAATCATGCAACATGTGAGAAACTCAAGAATCCACCAAAAGCAATGAAGTTCTATTAAAATTTATGTAGCATGTCATTACAACAACTCAACTCTCTCCTTGAAAATGAGAGGAGACCCCCTATTTATATTTTTCTAAAGCTCAAATGAATGGCTAGGACTGATTTACATTGTCTGGCTCAGATTCATTATAATCTAGGGTTTCACCTACCCCCAAAATATATCATTATAAAATACATTCTTTGTCTTTTCCTTATTTTTTCATGTAGTGCCCTGTCACTGTAGCACTTTTGTCTTATAGTGGTTTGCTCTTTTAGCTGCAACTACACTGTTAGGAACTCATCATCTATTACATGATTTCCTTGATTCTTCTAAATGGTGGCATACCCCAAAAATTTTCCATTAGTGTCTAAAGTTTATTCCACTCCATGATATCTGATTGAAGCACTTGGAAGGATAGTTTCTTGGATCTTCCTGTGATCAGCTTCCAATTCTTTGTACACTTTGGTGTGGCCTTGATCACCTACCCCAACTTGACGAAGGATCAGGCAGAAAAATCCATGAAGTCTGACGTTAGTGAATCTGTGGCCCTTTTCTCCATTTTCTTGTGAAAATATGGCCTAATCTTCTTTGGATCTAGCTTGACAATAGGCATATCATAATCTATCATGAGTTTTAGATACTCCTCACTGTCTGTCATGTGTTCCTTGACCCATTCAAGGTCAAGCTCTACTTCATGGAGCACTCTTTCTAGGATGTCTCTTCTATGGTCCAGGCCCATCTTCCACATCTCCACCAGCCAATGATCATCCTTTATTAGGGCCAACTCCTTTTCTCGTGTCTTTTCAGGTATTTTAAGGATGGAATAAAGGTTAGGATATGTAATCCTATATAGTTTGGGGAAGTTATTGCAAATTCTCTTCATTCCCTCAAGTTGCTTCTGCACTTATCAGAACTTATTGGCTATTTGGACAGCATGGCCAATACCCATATCACCATTGTATAGCACCTATATGAACCAATCTGAGGTAGCTATTGGCCTCCTACAATGATCTTAATAACTAATCCTTTACAACCATGATTTAGAGATTGGACATCTAACCTAAATAGCCATTTCAATCATCATGAAGGTGCATTTAACTTGTCAACCTAGGGACGTGAACTTGAAATGGGTTAGCACAGTATGTGCACTAGGAACTCAAAGTAGCCATTCCATTCTATAGCTAAGGATCACAAAATACTGAAATTAAATTGCTTGAAAAGGAATGAAACAAATGTTGAACATCAATCAATGACTATGCTAAGTTGAAATGCATAACAGGAATAAACGTCTGAGCAACAAAAAAGACACTGCTCTATCTACTTTGGCTGCATGAACAGTCACAAAATGAAATTATAGTGGCTGCAGGAACAGTCAGTGTTAGATTTCTAACTAAGTACTAAACAACAAGTAATACTAAACTAATGCTAAAATAAGAAGATAGATTACTCACCAAGTGGGCCCCCTTGGATAAGTATCCTCTAAAACTAATGAAAAATTAGATGCTCTAACTCAGAACTTTATTTTATTCACTGTGAATCATGAGTACAAAAGAGTAATGTATTTGTATTACTAAAAATTGGAGAGTGCGAGTACAATATCAAATCGTGCAACCTCCTGAAGAAGGAGCATTAGATCATTATTTATACTAACAACTAAATGAGGTAGTGAACTCCATGACTGGGAGGATGCCATTTAGGGAAAACAAAGAAAATTGAGTGATGACGGTTATGCGTGCATGGAATCTGGTCAAACGTGTAGGTCCAAACATAGATTCAACTGAGTAGTAACCCCGTGCATGCTCAATCATTAAAGTCCACTACAAGGCGATTACGTTCAATTGCATGAAGAATCTTTTGTCGTTAGCCTCCTTTGACTTGGAGTGATTCATTTGCTGGACATTATGGTGCATGCCCAATTGGTGGTGTCTTCCTTAACCTAGTATATTAAATTTGCATGGTAAAGTCAGTATGCATAAGAATTGCATATCTATAACCACCTTAAGGAACATTCATTAACCACATGCAGAATCAATATAGATAATCCACATATTATGCCAAATGTTATTAAAGCTTATAGAGATAGGATTAAATCCAATGTCAATAGTTTGAGGGAAACATTATGAAAATACCGACATTTAACATTAAATTCCATGACATCTACTAGTAAATAAACTATAGATTCTACCCAAAATTGGACCAAAAAATAGGCTCATCACTCCCCCAAACCTAATGTTTTGTTGGTCCTCCAGTAGGGGAAGGGTTGTTCTTCTGCTTGGTCAAAAATCTAAAATTTGCAACTGATAGCTATCCAACATCAGTGGTTGCAGTGCGTGAATCAGGATCCCAATAAAATCCTCCCAATTTGTCAAATATGTTCCATCTCTGCTTTTTTGCAGCAATGTCAAGCTGGTAGAATTTGAAATTGGGCATGGGCCACATGAGCATGGGTGGCTGGAAAGTCAAGGGAAGCCAAGACTGCCCCTAAGTTCTCCCAATCTAAATATACCTATCAATCCTCTTTAGTGCTGCAGCATAATTGTGGATGGAATGAGGCTCAACTTGCTTCGGCTCATTAGATAGACTATTCCATCTTTGTGATAGACATCTCATAGTTTCCTCCTTTGTTGTAGTCTTTACCTCATACTCATTGTAAACTGCCTCAATCCAAGGCATAATCATGTTTCCATAACTAGGTCTGAGAATCATTTTGTGCCATTCTTTGTAAATATCCCTTGGGTTGCTTGATTAAGCTCTAACGAGCAGAGGGATATCATACTCCAATTTCTTATAAGCTCTATGTTGTTGTCCCCAACTAATCTAATTTTGTACCCAAGACATGAATGCCCTCAATTGGACATCCCCAACATATAACAATAGGTTCCAATCATGGTCTTGAGATACAAAAAAATTATGCAAATAAAACTCACAAAACAAATTCTTCATTTAAGGGGAGGTAATTCTATAAGCATTGAAAAATTCCATAGGGGTGTCAATAGAAGGATTCAAACCTGAGGCAATCCTTGAAAGCTTAAAAGAGAGATACTTCTCTTTCAGGAGCAGAGCATAGACCCTTAGAGGGGTCCTATATTTCAAAATATGTGGTGCCAAAGTTTCCATATCATCCACCCTCTACTTCAGGGTGGCAATTTCTACATCTTTATCTTCTATCTCCTCATCCTTCTTTTTAATTTCCTCCTTCAATTTTTGTTTTTCCTTTCTCCATTTTTCCTCCCTTCTTTGTATTTCTCTCCATAAATTCAAAATTGCTGCATGTATTGTAAAACCAGGAGGATTATGAATTCCTACCATTCTTTTTCTCTATGGCGGCTCCTCATATGGCACTATCTACATGGACTCAAGTTGTCTAGTTATCTCTAGTTGTAGGGGTATTGTTTCTTCTTTCACCTCTTGTTGTAGGGAATATCATTCTTGTGCTTGTTGTGGTTGTAGGAACTCCTGCTCTAGTTCTAGTTGTTACTGTAGGACATCTTGTTGTAGGACTTCTTGTTGTAGGAAATCCTGATTTTCCTCAAACTCTTCTGCAATGTTAGCAAGATTAGCTAGTGTTATATTTGTTGCTCTCCCAAATATATCTTATTTTTCAACATTCTCTTGCCCTATTGGAGCTTAAAGGTCCTCATGTGATGTCTCACCAGGCTTAGGGCTTTCCTGCGAAGGCATACCAATCATAGGCCCAATTGGTCTTGATTTCCTGGGAGGTTTCTCATGCTTTCCTTTGGCTGTAGGATGAACAGTGTTAGCCTTCCTCTTTTTAGAATTTGGCACCTTTCTTTCTATGGGCTATGTTTTGGCCTTTCATTTTCTCGTTTCTACTTCTCTCTTTTGTGCCCTAGTTTTCATTAGGGTTTCAAGTGGAATGTCATCATCAGAATCGGAGGAAGAACTTTTTTTTTCTGAGTGCTCTATTCCAGAAGAACTAATTTCTATGGTTTCTTCTGCTACAGGAGGATTCACACAAGAGCCAGTACCAAAGGTTGAAGCGTCAAAAGGGGCTTCAGGCATGCTCAATCTCTTGCTAGACCTACGAAGTTGAGGTAAAGGCCTAGGTTACAAGTGCTCAGGTCTAATTTGATCAACATTTATAAATTCTTCTCAGGTTATTGCAGATACATCATGCAGAGACTTTTCAACCAAAAATTTAATCAGACAATGGTGGGAAAAAAATTATCCCTACCTTTTTGGGTCTCGACCGCCATGATTGAGAGAAGATTGTATAGCACGTTAGGCACATTCATCCTCCTTCCGTGCCTCATGTGATTCAAATTATTGAAGTGTACAGAATGAAAATTTGACTGGCGACCCTCACAGGTGATGTATTTGATAACATAAACATCTATCTACTTCCATGGTTCAAGCATAGACATTCTCTTTACACCTTGTTTATCAATGCTCAATGGGGGGTCGTTCGGCTCTATAAATTTGGCCCTGGCTGATCTGGCATCTTTGGAGGTAGGGTAATTTTTTCCATCAATTGCTAACCATGTGACCTTTGCAATTATTTCCTCAATTGCCACAACTTCCAACCCTTTTATTGTGGCTTTCCCTTCAGAAAATGTTTGGGAAAATTCAAGGGAAATTTTTTCATCAAAGCCATCTAGTTTCAGGAAGTAATTTGACCATCCGCAGTTTCTAAATTCGGCCAGGTATTGTGCATCCTACAATAAAACATCATGTACCATAGGTTCATTTCGAATTAACCCACCTTCCATTGTCTGCAATCAAAAAAATGCTCTGCAACTTCTTTCCTGCAATTCCTGTATGAAAATCAAGCTCACTTTCCTACAATACTTGCTAAATTTTTAGTGCCAATATCGACTAAATTTTCTTTTCTTTGTTTCACCTTTTTGCTTGCAACTCAAGATTACGACAAGGGCAATAATGGAAAGAAAATGAGCAATAAAGGGAAATTATGATGGGAAGAAATGGTAGTTGCAGTTAATGTCACTTCACACATGCAAGTCGTCCTCTCACTCAGATTTCAAATCAACTCATTTTACATTTTTTGACGTAGCCTAGCATAAATTGACACATGGGAAATATATTTACATCATTTTCTTTCCCCTTCCCCCAACCTAAATTTGGACATGTTTCCACACATGCAAGATGGGAGTGGTGATTTGATAGGGAATGATGGCATTTTATGTAAACTTATCTACTAACGTACATTGATTAAATGAAGCACTTAAAAGATGATTAAAGATAGCAATGAATGTGCACATACCTAAATGTATGGAATATTTCCTACAAAGATCGTGGAGAAAGTACCGCTCACCTTGTGGGAATAAATTGAGAAATTAATGAGAATGAAGTGGAGTGAGGTGAGGTGGAATAAAGTGATGGAAGAGAGAGAAAGGTGGGGTGATAGATAGGTGGATGGGCGAAGAAATGGACTTCCACATAAGTGAAAGTCTTTATTATGAGAGAGTACGTACCTTAATTATCCAGAAGGAGGGACACTAGGTCCATTTCCTTCGGCTGTAGGAAGCTCGGGTGCTGAATGTTGGGTGAATTGTTGTAGGAAATATTCTTTAGAAATTGGCTTGTGATATAATATGAGGCGATGACCATTGACAAGTAATTTGAACCTGACAGGGTCAATGGTAATAAGCTGAACAACTTCATTAGGGAAGACCTCAACAACTTCATATGGTCCTAGCCACCTTGTTTACAATTTTCCTGCATTGTCTTGATATCTTGAGTCATAGAGCAGGGCCCAATCTCTTGGTTGGAATTTCTTATCCTTGATGAATTTTTCATGCCACTTGATTCTTTGATTCTGCACCACTTATGTATGTTGTAGGGCTTCTCTTCTTATCTCATCTAAAGAATTTAGTTTCATGATTCTTTCTCTTTGTGCCTCAGAAATATCCATCCCTAAATCTACTGCAGTCCGCGGATTCTTATATTCAAATTCAACTAGTATCATAGCTATCTTTCCATACAACTCAAATGGGGTGAAGCCTGTAGTTGTTTTCTAGGTTCTACTATATTCCCAAACAAATTCTAGTAATCTGTTTTCTCAATCCTTTTTATGACTAGCTATTGTTTTAGTTAGAATGGCTTCAATCTATCTGTTGGTCACCTCAACTTGGCCATTAGCCTGCGGGTGATAAGGAGTAGACTTCTTGTGCCTTATGTTGTACTCATTAACTAGTGTTGAAACAAGGGTTGATGTGAATTTTTCTCCTTGATCAGTCACTATTTCTCTTAGGACTCCATATCTTGTGAAAATTTCCCCATAAAGAAATTATGCAACCTTGTCATCCCTTGCATGCTTCAACTTCTACCCACTTTGTCACATAATCAGTGCATACCAATATATAAGACTTATCATTTGATGGAGGGTCAATAGGTCCCAAAAAATCCAATCCCCACTTGTCAAAGGGAGTGATTACTACCTAATGGCACAGTGGCATCTCATCAAACCTGGTTGGTCTGCCCATTCTTTGACATCTATCACATTTTATGGTATACCTTCCTACATCCTGGTGGAGTGTTGGCCAATAATATCATGTGTTCAAAACCTTCATTTTTATCCTCTTGGCTGAAAAGTGTCCTCCACATGGTTCATTGTGGCATGCATGCAAAATGCCATATGTCTTGTATTCTCTCACAAACCTCCTCATGACATGGTCAAGTCTAGTATAAAACAAACATCCAACAATCCAAGAGAAAGGAAAAGATTTTTCAATGAGTGGCATTTTCTCTCGTGGAGATAAGTGAGAAGGAATTCTACCTGTGACCAAGTAATTAGCTATGTCAGCATACCAAGGTGTTTGTACACTTAGGGAGAATAGATGCTCATCAGGAAAAGAGTCATCTATGGGTTGATTATCTTCTGATGTAGTTAGCCTTGAAAGAAAATTTGCAACAACATTGGCCTTCCATGGCTTATCCACAATGGTTATATCAAACTCTTGCATCAACAATAACCATCTTTCCAATCTACCTATGATCAAAGGTTTATTCATGAGATATCTAATGGCTACATGATTAGTGTGCAAAAAGATTTGGTAGCTTGTTATTCAATATTTGAATTTGTTTAGTGCATAGATTACTGCCATAATTTCTTTTTCTATCACTATATAATTGAATTCAGCTCCTTGTAAATTTTTGTTGACAAAGTAAATGGAATTTTCAGAAACTCCCTCTTTATGTCCTAAGATTGCTCCTATGGAATAATCTAATGCATCAGTATGGATGTGGAAAGGAAGCTCCCAATTAGGCCCTTTGAGTATAGGAGCATGAGTCAAAGCTTCCTTCAAGTAAGAAAATTCCTTGTCACAGGCTTTAGTCTACTAAAATTCAACATCTTTAGTGAGAAGAGTGTACAATTGTGCTGCTACCTTGTTGAAACCCTTGATAAAATGCCTATAATATCCCGCATGACCTAAAAAATCCTAACATATTTATGTTTTGTAGGTGTGGGTAGATTTTTCATTACCTCAATCTTTGTAGGATCTACTTGAATTCCATAATGGGAGATGTAGTGGCCAAGAACTACACCTTCCTGCATCATCATGAAGCACTTTTCACTGTTTAAGGGACAAGTTTTAGTCTTCACATCTCTACAAGACCCTTCTAAGATTTTCCAATGCTTGATTAAAATCAACACCATAAGTGGTAAAGTCATCCATATTAATTTCCATGCAATCATGAGAAATGTCTGAGAAGATGCTAATGAATTCCCTCTGAAAAGTTGCAGGTGTGTTGAATAAGCCAAATGGGAGCATCAAATAAGCATAGGTCCCCCATGGACAAGTAAATATATTCTTCTCCTGGTCCTCTAGTGAAATTTGGATCTGGTTGTAGCCGCTGAATCCATTTAGAAAAGAAAAGTATTGCTTTCCGGCAAGTGTGTCCAAAACTTGATCAATGAAGGGTAAAGGAAAGTGGTCCTTCTTGGTGGCAACATTAAGTTCCCTATAATCAACAAAAACTTTCCATTTCCCTCCCTTCTTGGGAACAATCACTAATGGAGACACCCATTGACTATCTGAAATTGGGTAGATAAATCTTTCATCTAGTAATTTCTGCAGTTCTCCTTTCACAATCTCTCTTAGTGCAGGGTTAATTCTTCTCTATGGTTGTCTTATTGGGGTGCAATCATCTCTAATGTAAATTATGTGTGTAAATTTTTTAGGATCCAATCCCTTCATATCATGATAATCCCATGCAAATGCATGTTGATGGGTCCTTAATAGGTTTGTCAATAACAATTGTTGTTTTTCATTCAATTTACTATTAACATTCAAATATTTTCCTTTTGACACCTGTACTTGTGCAGTTAACTCTATCACGGTTGCTTCATTAACACTTGGTACCTCTATTTCATATGGAAGCAATGTATGGGACAAACCTGTTGCTGCAGGAAGTATGTCTGAAGGAGTAGTGGTTGTAGGAAGTTTGTCTACAAGAATAGTGGCTACATGAAGAGTATCTGCAGGAAGAACGTCTGTAGGAATAGTAGTTGTAGGAAAAGTAGGCAGAAGTGTCTTGACTGGAGTAGAAAAATGAGAAGATGATGCTTCCTCCACTTCACAATGGTTCTGAATGATGTTAGCCAATACTTCATCCTCATCTTGGATCTGCATGAAAGAGCTTCTACCTAGCATCATAAGTTGTGCCACAGAGTTAACTTCCTCAGCCTCTTCACCAACATGTGGCCATACGGAATATCTTCATCATGAGATGGCTGACCAGGAAAATAGAGAACAAATTTTTTAGTGCTCCTCCCATCTGAATAGGTCATCACCTGACTAATATCCAATGTATGCATCTACAGTTGCTAACCATGGCCTTCCAAGAATAATGGGATACCCGCCTAGTGTATATTTAGGAGAAAGAATCATAAAGTTTGCTGGGTACTCCTAGGAGTCTAGAACTACCACAAGATTCTCCACTACACCATCAGGCTTAACAATAGAGCTATCAGCAAGCTGCGGGACAGTAGGAGTGGACCTCATGCTTGTGATATTTAGTTGTTGCAGCATGTCTTTGGTCATTACATTTATTACTGCCCCTAAATCAATCAGAGCATTCTTTACTTGGACCTTGTTTATAACAACTGCTACCACAAGACTACCTAGGTTGTTATACTTGGGAATAGTCACTTTTCCCAACATGATGTCAGCTAGCTGTCCCACCACATGAATTGTAGTTGGGTCCTTTTTCCTACCTGGCTTCTTAAGACATGCCTCCTTGATTTCCTTTTCGTAGATTGGAAGATCATTTATGGCTTGAAATAGAGATATCTAGACACATATATGCTTTAGTTGATCCAATATATCAAAAGTGGTCTCCTCCTTTTCTTCCTTCTTCTTGGCAACTTCCAATCTCTGAGGAAATGGTGGCTCTTGTTTAGTCTGCTTGACTTGGACTGGTTCAGGATTTTTAGGTACACTAGGTTGAATGGGATCATTCAGAGGTTCCTCTTCCTCTTCTATAGGGAGCTCAGTGATAATGGGCTTGGAAGGGGCTGATAGAGTAGTACCTGAATGCAAGTGGATATCACTTACACTCAACATATGCAGGGAATTGATTTGAATCAACAGAGTATACAAGCTATTGTTGTGGTTTGTTATTTGGATTGGTTGTGGGCTGAGATGGTAGTTGAGTAGGTTTAGGTGCATTTAAATTGGGATTAGCAGGTGGAGGAATTATAGCAGGATGTTGGGGCTGAGAAGGTGGATGCATGTAATTGGTTTTCTGAGTAGGTCATTGTTGCCCTCCTCTCCATTGATTCGTTTGTTGCCAATTTCTTGGAGGTGGTTTCCAATGTCCTTTAAATTTCTGCCAATTCCCCTGAGGTTTCTTCCATTGAGGTGGAGAAATTTAATGAATGGGCCAAGCATTTGGAGGGTTACTCCAAGGATGCAGTGGATATCCTCCATAGCTAGGTGGATATGGGGGTTGCTTTTGGTTACCAGAGGAATAGAAATTGAAATATGGCCTAGCATAGGATAGTGGATCTGGTGGCATACCTTGTCTTGGAGCCCAAGGCTTCCTTTGTACAACATAGTAGACTTGGTCTTCTTCAATCTGGATTGGCTTGAACTTAGGTGGAACCTATTTTCTTTCAAGATTAGCTACCATCTTACATCTACATTCCTTCTTCTTTTGTCTGCAATGGGGGAAATACTCTGTCAATATTACCTTTGCCTCCTCTTGCTTCTTCTTGGCCTGAACTGTATCTAGCTGAGTAGCTAGATTATTGATAATGTCTTGCTTGAAGTCTGCTAGCAAATGAGTAATCTACATTCTTAAGACTCCACTGGTAGTTGACTTACCCATGGAAGATTGGTAAGCTCTCCCTTTCTTTGAAGTTTCCCTAGAGTAGTTCTAGCACATTTGCTTGATATCTTCCCAAGGAACTTGGGAAATATCTCCTCCTCCCATGAGGTCCAAGGCATCAATGAAGCTATCATTGATTCCTCTTAGGAAAAGAAACTTTTGTGAGTATCCATTAAGTGTATGGTGTGGAGATTTTTGTAGGCAAAACAAAAACCTTGCAATGTAGTCTTCCAAGCTCTCATCTTCCTTTTGTTGCATCCTAAAAATGTCACCTCCTCTAATGTCACTACCTCTGCAATATTCCTTGTGTTTCTCAAGGAATTTTGTCTTTGTGTCTTCCTAATTTTCCACAGTATCTCTTCCTATGATCATGAACCATCTTAATGCAACCTCTTTCAAAGTGGTAGGAAATAGATTAAGCCTATGGGAATCAGTAGTATAATAATAACTCATGCAGAGTATGTCAAAATCAAATAAAAAGGTATTAGGGTCTTTTGTGACAAGTCCATAAAACTTTGGGAGTGCTAAGGAAAGAATTTTCTTGATGTTGTCAACTTCATTCTGATGGGAAATGGGGAAAGGAAAAGTTGGTTGGTTAGGTCTGTTCCTACTTGCATCACCCATGCCTGCTTGATGTTGTTCCAAAGCAAAGGGATTCTCAAGCTGATTTTGATCTTCAGAAGATACTTCAAAACTAGTCAGATCAGGATATGCATCAACAAAGGGGTGTGGATGTTCTTCTTCTTCTTCTGGTAGATTCTGATAGTCAACTAGCTAGAATGGATTAGGATTGTTAGGAAGGAATCTCCCATAAGCATCCCTTCTCCTTCCTCTATGCATGCAGTATCACTCACTATCAGTCATCTCACACAAAGAATTGGTAAAGAATAAGGGGGGTCATTACTTCCTAAATGAGGATATACTAAGAACAACTTCGAGAAACACTACAACAAGAAAAACTACGAATGACTCCAAAATACTCCCTAGTTTGACACCATCCCCAACAAAGACGCCAAAAATGTTGGCCTCCTACAATGATCTTAATAACTAAGCCTTTACAACCATGATTCAAATATTGAACATCTAACCTGAATATCCATTTCAATCATCATGAAGGTGCATTTAACTTGTCAACCCAGGGATGTGAACTTGAAATGGGTTAGCACAGTATGTGCACTAGGAACTCAAAGTAGCAATTCTAATCTACAGCGAAGGATCACACAATACTAAAAGTAAATTGCTTGAAAAGGAATGAAACAAATGTTGAAAATCAATCAAATCAATCAATGACTATGCTAAGTTGAAATGCATAACAAGAATAAAAATTTGAGCAACAAACAAGACACTGCTTTGTCTACTTTGGTTATAAGAATAGTCACAAAATGAAATTCTAGTGGCTACAAGAATAGTCGGTGCTAGATTTCTACGTAATAAACAACAAGTAATACTAAACTAATGCTAAACTAAGAAGATAGATTACTCACCAAGTGGGCCCCCTTGGATAAGTATCCTCTAAAACTAATGAAAAATCAGATGCTTGAACTCAAAACTTTATTTTATTTACTGTGAATCATGAGTAAAAAAGAGTAATGTATCTGTATTACTGAAAACTGGAGAGTGTGAGTACAATATCAAATTGTGCAACCTCCTGAAGAAGGAGCATTAGATCATTATTTATACTAACAGCTAAACAAGGTAGTCAACTCCACGACTAGGAGGATGCCACTTAGGGAAAATAAAGGAAATGGAGTGATGGAAGTTACACGTGCATGGAATCTGGTCAGACGTGTAGGTCCAAACACAGATTTAGCTTAGCAGTAACACCCATGCATGCTCAATCATTAAAGTCCACTACAAGGCGATTATGTTCAATTGCATGAAGAATCTTCTGCCGTCGGCCTCCTTTGACTTGGAGCGATTCCTTTGCTGAACGTTATGGTACATGCCCAGCTGGCGGAGCCTTCCTTAACTTAGTTTATTAAATCTACATGGTAAAGTCAGTATGCATAATAACTACACATCTATAACCACCTTAAGGAACATTCATTAACCACATGCAAAATCAATATAGATAGTCCACATATTATGCCAAATGTCATTAAAGCTTGCAAAGATAGGATTAAGTCCAATGTCAATAGTTTGAGGGAAACATTATGAAAATACTGACATTTAACATTAAAGTCCATGACATCTACCAGCAAATAAACTATAGATTCTACCCAAAATTGGACCAAAAACTAGGCTCATCAGTAGCTTTGGTCCAATTCCTCATTTTCTCCATCTTGGAAAATTCATCTTGGGATAGTAACTAAGGTGTAGAGGACGTAGTCAGGGTTTCTTCCTCTAGGGACATCCACTGCTGAATGTAGGCATTGAGTTTCACCACTTACGCCTTTAGCTCCTCCTCTAAGGATTGGTCTTTGTTCATTTGCTCAACTATAGTGGTTACCGATCCCTAAAATTCATCTATTTTCTGCTCTCTCGTAGTAGTTCCCAAGTTAATGGTGGATATATTGTAACTAACCCCCTCTCCTTTGTCCATTATTAGGGTGGCAATCTGCACGGTCCTCGATCCAGATGCATCAACTATTATATGGGAGAAGACCTTTGGCTTCTTCTCTTTTGTTGGCTTCATTTGCGCTCGTGCCAAGATAGCCTCGAGTTTGGTCTTTGGATCCACGAGGATGGGGGTTTTCTTTTGTAGCTTCTTCTGCAACCAACCAAGCATTTGAGACTCCCCTTTTGGTGATTCATGACCACCTTCCACTCGTTTTTCATGTTCAGCCTACTTTTCATCATGAGCAAGGGCTTCAAGCTCCATTATTTCTTCCTCCTCATCCAAGTCCTGGATCAGGATAGCCTTTTTCTTATTTGGCTCAATAGTGGCTATGTTTTCTTCAGTGATATCCTATGTCGGTAGGGTCTTCTCTCTTCTTGCTTGAGCTTATCGTGACGTTCTGGCTCAAGGCTCTTTCTAAGCTCAGCTTCTCCTTCAAGTTTTTCCTTTTCCTCTCTTCTGTTTCGACCTCCTCCTCTCCCTTTTCTTTATTGAGAGGTATTTCCTCTTCTTAAAAAGGGCCTTTATCTTGCCCAACCAATGGAGGCTCTTCAATTGTCTCCATTTTGTCACGATTTCATCTCTTTCTTTAGAGGGTTGCTCCTCATGTTCAGTTTCTTCCCCAACATCTTTGAGTTGTTGGGACACCTCCTCTTCAAACTCTTGATCCAAGGTCTCGACTATGTATCTTTTGTTAAGTACCTTTGTATCCTCCTCCAAAAACTGTGACTGCTTTTCCTCTTCATAGGCCACCTAATCTATAGTTACATTTATCCCTCTTTCAGGGTGCTTGTAATAGTCATCTCTAAAGGGATCCTTAGAATTTTTAGCTACCTCCTTGGTAGCTTCCCTCTGGCGTCTCTCCATTTCTTTTGATATTTTCATTGTAGCCTCCATTTTTGGTTCCTATATGAGAGGAGGGACAGGGAGGCCAGCTACAACTTGGGCCATCACAACTTGTACTACAGGATTCATTAATACCCTAGAGAGTTCCATGGGTATATTTTTCATGTGTCTCGCAAAGGCCTTTGGTAGAGTGAGAGAGGGAATAACTGTTGTAGCAGCTAGGGGAATTGTAGTAGAGGGATATAGTGAGGAGGATGATAGTGGAGAGGTTGTAGCGGAGGAGGAATCCCACACCATGATTGGAGCTATAGGCGAAGTGGAAGCCAAGTGGATAGAGATGTCCATGGTGGGCAGGGATGAGACTGGAAATACCTAAGATGTGGGAGGCAGAGTAGTAGTAACGGTGGCAATGCTAGGAAGAGTAGAGGCAATAGGTGGTGATTGTGAGCACCCGACTTCTTCTTCACCTTCATGTTGAGGGTCTTCTTGTATTGTGGGCATTTCAGGAAACCCTCTGAACTTCTTTTCCCTTTTGGAGGATTCCCCTTTTTTAGGCTTTCTTGAATAGACTTTAGGCTTGGGTTGCCGCTCTGATACCTCCTTCCTCTTTCTTGATCGTGTTGCTGGAGGAGATTTTGGGGTTTCCTCGGTCAGGGTGAAAACTATTCCTCTATTAGTCTCACTCTCGATTTCATCTTCGAGCTCACCATATGTTAATGTAACCACTTGTAGATTGAGCTAATTGATCTAAGCATCAATCCACTATCTATTTTTGTTCTCCACCAGCTTAGTCATGATATCGAGGTCATTAACCTCCTCCTCATCCCAGTCTATCAGCGGTAGTGGCAAGTTAGCCACAACATCGTACCTTGGATCCAAAATGGTGTCTTTGTCCTCCACGATCTGGTCAGGCCCCGAGAAGAGATTAATTGACTTTACAAATTGGGTGCCATACGCATGTAGTGTCGCATGCACACCTCCTTATCATCCTGACAATTTTCCCAAAAGTCTTCAATATGAGGAAGGTGGGCATATTATTTTCTAACAAACTTCTTTAATTTTCTATAAGGATCCATTCTTGGTTTGGCTATGTGGAGGCCTAGATTATACTCCATGATTTCCTTCTTTGAGTATTCTTCACATTGGGATGCGGGAATAGCATACATGCCTTGACCGATGGTGAGAGGGTAGGGAATTACCACCCCGTGCTTATCACTCAATGAAGTATGAGTATTCTTTAATTGTTGGGAGACTTCCAATATGACCATCTGGTTGTTTGGGTACCAAAGCAGCTTGTAAGGCCTCTCAAAGAAGCCCTTTATTATGATATAGGTAAACTTTAGGAATTGTATGAATAGGTACTTGAATCTATGAATGAATGCACGAGCATTGTGCGAGACTCTCCTTTTGAAGTTTCCTACAAGAAGTTTGATGATATGCCCAATAAAGGAATCATTTACTCTATGATAGTCCTTCTTGAAGTTTCAGTATTGTAGTTGTGGATATTTATCATATAATTTCAACTCCCTTCCCAAAGTTGGACTTCGAGCAACAAATAATCCTTTGTAAGGGAATGGCACCGCCAGGAGGTACACCGAGTAATAGGTCATATAGAACTATGACATCTTCTTTATTGCCATGAGCTGATTATGCAAATTGTCGCTAATCATTTTCGCCCAATGGGACTTCATTTTACCTCTGATGATTTCCTCAATAAAGTAGATCATCCATTCCTGGAAATAGGAACTAGTGGGAATGCCCATCACCCTGCTTAGGAGAGTCACTAGATCATGATAATCCTTGTAGAAATCACTACGTAACAGCTCCTAGGGCACCTTAGCAACATTGCCTCTCTTCTCTTTTAACCAATGCTAGTTGATCAAATTTTTACAACCTTGGGGGTCCGCCTTCCACATATTTTCTGCATACCACTTCTTTGTTTCTTCCATAGGTTCAAATGTGGGGATGTGGAATGTCTCACCTATGGACTGCACTGACAAGTCTTCTAGCACTCTTCCTTCATGATCAATAATTTTCCTGGAACCCCCATGGTAGGCTTCTCTACATGTAATTACCAGTTCTGGGGCTACTAGAGTGGGTGGGAAGCCAATTGCTTTGGTGAGACCACTTCTAATCTTCATGGCATCGTCAGTGATCGAGTTAACTATGACCCACTGCCTGAACTCATCTATATCTATATGTCCAAGGTTGGTGTCTGAAATCATGTTTTAGTCTAAAGTTACCCTTGAGGTGATGTCCACCCCTTGGAATTGATATTTCATTTGATCTTTGTCTTATGTGCCTCTCAGTGCCTTGGTGATCTTCTTTCCTTTCTCTTTCTCTAAGGATGCTCCTGATGGTCCTGCAGCCGATTCCATAAATCCTGCAGACATAGATGCAGTAAGCATATTCATGCATAAAATGGGGGGAGCATTAGTGAAATCCTGCAAATATGAGGGTCAAATCAAACATTCCATCATCAAAGATCATAAAATTCATTAAAATTCATCATTTATTGCTCGTTAGGGTCAATAATGAGGATGCGGGCCCAAGGATGCGGAATTCCCTAGGGTAGCAACTATCTAGAATGACTTAGGGTAAAACAACTCTAAGGTCACGGTGGCTCACAGGTGGCCACCCACATTCAAATTTTTGCACTTGGACTTCAGGGGCCAGTCAAGGCACTTGGGAATTTTGGAATGTTTGTCATTTTCCTATGAGATCCTTGGATGTATTAGTTTGATCATTTGGCTAATGTGGACTCAAAGGGTGCAGAGGCAGGTGGCCTCAAGGCCGTTTACAGCTCTGCCATTTAGAAATGATGTTCTAGGAGAGGAATCCCACATTGTGGGATTTGCAGGAGGCTTGGATGGCTTGGGTTCATTCTTTAGTGTTCAGTCATTTAGGGAAATGTGGGCACAAAGCTTCGGAATGCCATTAAGGGATGGTTGTTTTCAAATGGCGAAGACATGGTGGCAACCTACCTAGGTGGGTTCGTGGGGGACCCTAGCATCGGTCATTTTTCTTGAGGAAGGCTGGACGGTAGAGGTGAGCTCAAGCTCCACCATGTGGAATGACAACATGGCACCGTCGTTCACAAATGATGGTCACACAATGGCAACCCGTAGGTGGCCCACAAGGAACTGCCTGCAACACATTCTTCACTTAGCCACTTTTTGATGAAATCTTGGGGAAATCGTGAGGTCAGGTTCCACAAGGTGGATGAACGAAGGTCATTGGTTGTTTCGCAAACAACGAAGAGAATAGGGAAATCCGTGGATGGACTTTCTCATGGTTATTCCCACAAAGGGATCAAGACTTAAGTTTTCGTCGGGCAAGTTCAAAGGGCAAAGGAGACCGCAGGTTCCTTGATGTAGGAAGTAGTGTTGCCTCAACCGCTTGAAAAGGAATTAACATTGGTGGCAAGGAGATGACAGAAGTCCGTAGAGGGCATCCCATGAAGGAAAGTTGCGGCTCACTAAGTCTGGAAGATGCGACACGTGCGAGACCTGCAAGGCGGGGCAAAAAGGTTGGATGGCCGTTAGGAAACGACGAGGGAAGTTCCACCCACTGGTAGAAGTCTACAATAGCAGACTCGTAGGGGCCCTTTGGCTCCTGTTTTACTTATCTTTTTCTTACTGCAATGGGTCATGGTGCAGGGATGGCATCTATCCGCACGTGCGGGTCCACCAAGGGCGAAGGCCCACAATTCACTCTTGAAGTTCAAAACAATGAAGGGAGGCTTGTGAGATGCAAGGGCATGAACGTGCCCTAGTGAAGAAAAAGGACTGAGGGTCAAAGTTCTACATGATCCTAGGGGGCCGAGCTTGATGGGATTTCAAATTTTACCAAGATGGGTTTTGTGCAAAAATCGGCGTTCTAACCGATCTAAGGTTTTCCCCTTAAGATTTTAATAATTTTGAAAAACCCATTAAAAAGAACATAACCAGGGCGGCGGCATAAAACTCACTTGATAATCTTGAAGAATTTTTTAAGAAGCTTGATGACTACAGTGCTCGAAAAGGCCAGAGAATCACACAAGCGTGGAGGCGGTGCAGGCTGGAGAAGCTCCTGACAAATTCTCTAACTAAAGGAATGAAAATGACAAGTCGACTTGGTTATTTATAGGAAATTAGTCATTAATGACCCACATTAACTACTCATATGGTGGTCCACGAGCTAGCTGAGCGTGGTTTTCAAAAATGCTAGCGGCGAGAAGGCCAGGATCTGCAAAGTAGAAGGTGGCTAGTTGATTATCGTTTGGTAAGTCGGTGAAGGGGATGGCGACGAAGGATGAGGGGCCTGCAAGGCAAGCGGATGCCCCAAATCAGTTGCTATTGAAACAGTGAAAGCAAGAGGGAATCCTTCATGGGGAAACCTATAAGGGTGGACCTGTGCTAAGCGAAGGATGGTAGTTTTCAAAAGCAAGGGGAAAACTGCCAACAGAGACCCACATGAGCAAAAGACTTAGAATTTTCTTGGGTAGTGAACTTGGTCAATTCAAGATGATGACTTTAGGACTCCCTAACCATTTGGAACTCACAATAGGGGACATGCAAAATGAGACAAAGGAAAAAAGGAAACCTAGCGAAAGCGAAAAAGAGAGGGTCCTCGTTCTGAATGGGGGGGTATGTGCTATAGGCACAACACTTTCCCTTGAGGGGCCTGCAAGGCAAGCGGATGCCCCAACTCAGTTGCTATTGAAACAGTGAAAGCAAGAGGGAATCCTGCATGGGGAAACCTATAAGGGTGGACCTGTGCTAAGCGAAGGATGGTAGTTTTCAAAAGCAAGGGGAAAACTGCCAACAAAGACCCACATGAGCAAAAGACTTAGAATTTTCTTGGGTAGTGAACTTGGTCAATTCAAGATGATGACTTTAGGACTCCCTAACCATTTGGAACTCACAATAGGGGGCATGCAAAATGAGACAAAGGAAAAAAATGAAACCTAGCGAAAGCGAAAAAGAGAGGGTCCTCGTTCTGAATGGGGGGTGTGTGCTATAGGCACAACACTTTCCCTGGCATCACACAACTTGTGGTGGGCTTCTCGTGGGTGATTACTTGTTGTGGGTGCGACCCTTGCTGCTGCATTTCCTGCCATCTTTTTTATGTTTCATGGCTTGTGGTGGATGGAGGCTACTCTTGCTTGGAGCACAGCTTCCTTCTTTGTGTGGTTTTGCATTTAAGGTCTAGAGCTGCTTTGTTTTCTTTGGCTCTTTGCTTTGATGCCCTGGTTTGGAGGGTTTACACCTCCTGTTTGTAGTCTTCTGGATATGCCTATTTTTTCATGGTTGCTTGTTGTTTCCTTGGTTCTTCTTGGAGGACTTTGGTGGTGTGTGGTTGTATGGGTTCTTCCCATGAGGTGGAATGGTTGGAGGACTAGCCTATTCTTGGTCCTACTCAACGTAATGTGATGGCTTGGGGGATTTCTTTGCTAGCCTATCTTCTTACTAGTTTTCAAGTTTCCCTTAGCCTTATTTTGAGGTCCTTTTGGTGGTGTTGTGGTGGTTTTTCTTTCCTTGGGTGTGTTGTGGTTGCTCTTGGTTTCCCTTGTGTGAATTGATGGTGTTGCCTTTGGGTTGGTTCTATGGAGATTTGAATTCTTTGTGGCTCTGATTGGCTTATTGGGGTAGCTTGGGGGCATTATGGTTTGGCCATCCCTTAGTTTCCTTCTTATTGGGGCTCCCTTGTCCCTCTTGGGACTAGTTTTCTTTTTATTTCCTTGGGCTTGGATCTCTGCTCATTCTGGTTCTTTGGTGTGAAGATTGTGATCTTTCTACGGTTGGTTGGGTTATGCTCATGGTGTTATCTTTGGGTCTAGCTGTGTGCTCTATTTGATGAGTTCCCTGCTTCTTCTGACTTGTACCTGATACTTGGGATGTTTTTTTTCCCTCCCTTCTAATTTCACTTCCTTTTGGGATCTATAGCTTGAGTCTTCTTTTGAGGGGGAGACTATTCCTTTCAAGGCGGATCCTTCTTCTATTGAGGTGAAGTTGGTAGATGTAGTATTGCTTGGTAGTTCTTCTCCTTTATGGAGGCTCTTATTGAGATGTTGCTTGTGTAAGGAGGAGAGTGGTGTTTTCAAAGGATTTGGGTCTCATTTCATCCTCTCTTTTGGAAGTGAGCCCCATCCTTTTGAGGGGGAGGTTGGGTTGGCATCCCTGGTGGATAGATGTTGTTGGGAGGATATTGTTAGCATATTAGTGGGATGCTGATGGAAAAAAGATGATTGTATGGGGATGTTTTCTTCCTTGGATCAGCCTTGCTCTTCTCATATTGAGGTTGAGAATTTGGATGGTCTGGTTGCTTTGATTGGAAATTGTGGTTTCCCTTGTTTTATTGTTTTAGATGCGAGTTGGAGTTTCTTAGGTGATCTATTTCTTGTGAAAATGGTTTTTTGTTGCCTAGTTGGTGTAGGAAGGATAAATGTTCACTTACGGTGTTCTGGTCCTAGTTAAATTCTGGTTGTGTGGGGATCTTGTCCCCCTCTCAATTTCTGAAGCAACTTGTGTAGTCATGTCTTATTGTTAACTATTGCTACTGTGTTGCTGCTTTCTATTTGTGTTTTATCTTTTATGTAACTTTCCTACCTTGGAAAGTGTTATGGAGCCCTTCAAAACTAGTTGTAATGGGTTTTGGGGCCCCATCAAAACTTTCTTTACCTCTAATCAAAAATACCATTATCTTATAATTTTTTTTCTTTTCAACTAATGATTTAAATTCTCTTTAATAAAATAAATATATTTTGAACAAATAAAATAAATCCAATTGTATCTAGATACTTCATTAATGAGTGTAATATAATAAAAATATTTATCCATAGAGCCCACATCCACTAGACCAAACACATAAAAATTAATGGTTTATAATAATTTTTTAACTATATAACTTGCAATAGAAACTGAAGATCCATTATATTTTTAAATTACCAAATAAATAATGAAAAAATGATCAACAATTTTTTATTAGCAATGGTCCTAAGACCCTTTTCCTTATGTGATCCAAACATTAGTTCTACCATATACATTTATTTTCAGTGTTAGTTATATTGGCATGATTATAAAATGTGGAGACATTTGACCTTAATCAAGTCTTGATTAGGGATCCTCTAGCACCCAGCAATTCCCTGTTACCAACCTACAACCAGACTTACCAAATGACAAATGCACACTAAAATCATTTAAATTGGATACAAAATTTAAATATCTCATTAGTCTTAGAATATGTAAAACATGATCAAGGGTTTTAACCCTTCCATCATTGAAAAATAATTATATCTTTCCTCTACTAGAAATCCATTTGGTATTGTTCTCTTCCAGAAAAACCTCTCTCATCATAAGTTGTATATATATAAAACCACTGTGGTGGTGCTTGTAAAATTTCATGGTCATAGTGATGCTTTGACATTTTGAAAATTTGAAATTCCTCAATTGTATTGTGTTAGGGTTTGAAATTTACAAGTTAGGACTTTCTAAAACCCTCCTATGTCGAAAACCCTAGCACCTTTTTATTTTGTTGTTGACATGTTGAACCTTTTCACCCGATCACTTAAGTTACAACTTGAGGGTGTCATCATTGTATGTTCTTATGTCCCCTTGTGCATTAGGAATTTGGTCTATATGGATTTATTGAAATATGTATTTTCCTTCCTAAAGTCCTTTGTTCCTCAGGTGCCCTCGACAGGTGTCAGCATATCATGTTATCTCTTTTGTTCGTAGGGGATTTGGTTTTGCCATTTTCTAGCCTCATGAACTCCTGAAAAAATGACACATATCCAAAAAAAATTGTGGGCTGTTGTTTATGTGTTAATATTTAATCCTAAGTCATTAAGCCTTGGCTTCCTCATCTATGGTTGGTCCCCTTCTTTCCTAGTAGCTTTAAGTTGTTGACTTAAGCATGTGCATTTCATGGAGGCTCTTTGCTTCATGAAGCCCTACCTCTACGACACTTTCATTCCCATGAAGCAAAAAAATTATGACACATATTCAAGCATGTGCAAATTCCTATCATGGAAGCTAGAGCCTTCTCAAATCCTTGGTGGTTTCAGCTCTTTGTTCCTGCAATGTTGTGAGATGGAACAAGTGTCACAATCACAATGCTTCACGAAGAGTTCCACTATCAGAGAAGCTCTATTTTTTTCTTATTACCCCTTCGTGAGTCCACAAAATGGTAAAACCTATCCACATGATGACAAAAGGAGGTTGTCACTTCATAGAGGCAATTCAAATTTGCATGATCACCATAGATCTTAATATCAATGACCCACATTCAAAATTGGTAAACGTCTACTACTGGTCGTGTGTTTGAGCATGCAAAAAATAATGGTAGATGGGATTGCTACCTACTGAATTCATGAAGGCTAGGATAAAATAATTAGCTCAATTTCATTTGAATCACAATTGTTGAAGTGATTAAATGAAGTGCTACAAATTTCCAAATCAAACAAGGGTTATCTTTTGTGAAATTGGGGTTTTTGAAATTGAAAAAGAAAATAAGTACTTCAAACTATAAATTTATAAATTCAAGGATAATTTTGAGTGGGAGTTATTGAATGTAGTCGGACAAGAAAGGGAAATTGGGTTACGAAGAGTATATGCTATCAATTTTTTTGTAGAATTTCTACCTATGAGGAATTGTGAAAACCCTAGTTGCATTTACATAGAACCCTAGTTTTATGTTTATAAAACCCTACATTCAAGATGGTTGGAACTTTGAGGGGTAAAAAAAGGACTTTATATGAAGAAATAATAACACACCTCCCCGGTTCATTCAAGAGACCAAGAGTTGGTCTAGGGTCAGGGGTTTAGCAGATAAACTCTCTGACAAAAATAGAGGCTATAGAGACCCCATCCTCACATGTGAGGGGTATGCACTTTTCAAGCATTCATATAAGAAGGCCTATGAGGACAAGCCAATTAGTAACATCTGGAACCTAGGTTTGGAAAAAATAGTGGTGCCTAATGTTTTGTAAATGTGGAATTGATTAAGGATATTGCTAGGGATTATAACCCAAATGCAAGGTCATTGCTCATAGTGGGTGGCCAAATATTTTTGTCACTGGACAAAGACCACATTTGTAAGGGTTTTTACCAAAAACCCAATGCAAACTACCAATTGACCTAGGTTCCCTTAATAGGGAGTATGAAATAAACAAGGATAATTATAGAGTAAGGTGGCTGCCATGTTGTAGGCCAAGAGGGCAAAGAAGAGAATTGGAGAGGTTTGGTAAGGGTGAACTTGAACCCTTCACCTATGAAATCTTTGAGGATTAATTCCTTGGAAGACCCACTTCTCACTAATTCAAGTTCTAGGAATGGACAACAAGGTTCAAATACCTATCAGTTTTATGGTGTTGGCAGTGGAGATCCAAAGCAGGGATGTGAAAAAACCCTATGAATTTGTAGTGTATGTTGTAGAGTAGTTGCATAAGTCCCTCTGCTCTATCAAGAGAGATCCTAGTGGTGCCATACATTTCTTGCATTACTCTCTCCTCTTGCATCTAACTCTATATAATGGAGTAAAAGTGTGGCCACCACAACTTCAAGTCAGGCTAGTGGGAGAGTAGAACAAGATATTGTCGGTCCAAGAGTGGGCCAACATTTGGGATAAGGACTACAACAAGTCCAACTATTCTACTTTTGAATTTTTTTTTTTGAAGCCTCTGAGGAAGGGACTTGGTCTCCCCATGGATTGTGGATTATTAGAAGAGGTGAGAAGGTTTTTGAGGCCAAAGGACCTCACCCCTGAGAAAGGAATTGACCACAACTAGGGTGATTGGTTCTTCTATTCAAATGCAATTATCATCAAGGTGAATGGGACTTCAGTAGCACCTCATGTGCTACCCAAGAATTTTCCTAACATAATTGCATTCTTGGAGCTGATGTGGCAGTTGAATGAATATGACAAGACTCATTTTAGGAACAATAAAAAGAATGCTCTCCTCCCTAGGACAATGGCCTTCTCTGATTTCATAGCCTTATCAAGAGAATGTATGGAGCTAATCTATGAGAGATTTCTCCCATACAAAATGAAGGTTGAAAAGGTCAAGAATTTTGATCCTAAGGGTTTTATCCACAAGCAGAGAACTGGCTACAAATTATCTTCCTATCACCATGATCTAGAAAACATTAAATACCTGATCAAAAATTACTCATCTAAGGGTCAGGCATCACAGAGAAGATCCCTATGGGTCAAAATCCAAGTTACTGAGAATAAGAGAAAGAAGGTAGATCCTTCTTTTCAAGGGTCACTTTTTTACATCAGAGACCCCATAGTCAAAATAATGACTATGTTGGATAATTCCAACCAATTGTTGGAAAATATTCCATAAACTACTCCAAGCACATCAAGTTCCTCTTCTTCTAGATCAAATGTACCACCAAGTCCATAGACAGTTACCCCTTTACAACAGATAAATCCAATGGATGGACATCTGGTAGATTACCCCATTGATCTTGAGGAGATGGATGGTGATTCTCTCATTGTGCAATAGATGTTTCCCCCTCCTAGAATGCTAATAGAGAGACCCACAGATGAAAATTTTCTCATCCATTTTGAGACTGGTGGGAAGGTAGTGGATGATGTTAGAGCCAAGGATTGTGAATAATTTTTACAAGATGAACAATTCATCAATGCATCAAAGTTTAAGGACTTTATCCTTAAAAATAAGGGGTGGAACTACAAGTAACTATCTTGAAGATAGGATTCTCTTTGAGAAAGAGAAGAAGTACATCATAGAAGGATTGTAGAAGAATGTCAAGGAGAAGATAGATGCCATGACTCCTGAAAGGGGTAGAGAATTGGTGAAGAAGGAAAGGTGCTTGTTACTACCAGGATGGGACATCTCCTCAACTATTGCATTTGATACCATTAGAAGGCATGATGGTGAGAATCCAATTTTGGGTTTAGAAGAGCAGGTTGAGGGCTTGTATTTTGGTTTAGGATTCCACCCAAAGCTTGAGACTTTAGCTATCTTGTCAATTTTCCCTAAGACCAATAGGCCACAAGTAATAAGTGACCCCAATGAGTTAATAGGAAATCTCATTGTTAGAAGAGTGGGGGACCCAAGTGTAACATAGGAAACTTCCCTAATAGTCAATGTAGCCCTCTTCACAGAGGCTACTATTAAGAAGTTGCAAGGAGGTCTTGATAAGGAAGAGGCCTTGAACCAGAGTCTATAAAAAACTCTCAACTCAGTGTAGGGAATTTTTTCCCCTACCCAAAAAATAAGTGAGGAACAAACCTCACAAGATATAAATAAATTGACTATTGAAATCAAGGAGCTAAGAGGGAAGCTAAAACAAAGTACAACAAAAGCTAGAGGAACAAATTGAGTAGCAAAGAAGGTTTCTGACATGGTTGACAACATTTTTGGGGTATAGGTTGTCAAAGATTCTCTCTCATCTGAAGAAAGTATGGGATAGCTACACTAAGTTGAAGGAGGCATTTTCTAACCACAACCAAATATTGATGAAGTTGAGATTATTGTAGATCTATTGGTCTAATGGAATTGAGGTGTTGAGGCTTCTTGTCAGTAACTCATATTTTGATGGGAGTATGGTGTCTAACATTTTGAATCTACAAGGGTATGGTTATAGCATATGTGGAGTGGAAGTCAAATTTTACAAATCTTCTAATTCATATGTACAATAAAAGAAATGAGGGAGAAATTGATGTTGACTAGCTAAATGCAAGTATTAATGCACTCACTAAACTATAATGCAGTTTATTATGTTTCCCAGACCTAGTGCAAATTTTGATTGGAGATGATTACAAGTTACATCTAGAGACAGTTAGCAGCTTTTTTCCACCAAGGATTGACACTTCAGCAAGACAAGTGAAAGACATGGAAGAATAGGAAATTGCAACTTGAGTTGTGTTTCAATCAGCTTCCAACAACCAATTATAGCTATTGCATGGGATTTTCAAGCAAAGAATGGCATAAGTGTCCTATCATCTATAGAAGGTAATTTTGAGGAGATCACCTGCCATATGCTAACTTTAACACTACAAATATCTCCAACTACTTTTGGGCAGCTAGCAGCTTTTGAAATAACTTTTTGTTCTTTGTAAATATTGTCACCACTTGGATTTTTTTCTTTTAATGACTGGGCAGTTGAATGAGGCCTTTTTCTTGTTGCTTCCCTTGTGTCTATAAAAGGGAATTTTGGGTCTCATTCAAAGAGTTTTGATTCTTATACTTTGTAAATATTTGTATAGATTTTAGCTTGTATAGGTAATTCCTTTGAAACTCAGAGAGGAAATGTTGTAATTTTTCTCTATAATAACAATAGATGACCTAAATACTCATTGTATTGCATCAAATTTGAATATCAATTTTTCATTCTCTCCACTATTGTACACATATCTTTTGAATCAATATAATCAAGGATTATTGCTAGTTTTCATATCATATTCTATGTTATGGATGCTTGAATTGTTAGTTTTTATTCAAGGAATAGAATAACTTTGATTTCAATTCATTTATCGGAGATTTATGGTTACAATATGGATTTGTAAGTAGTTTGATAGTATTTTTTAGTTGTTGGTTTCTTACTGTTAGGTAGTAACTAAGGTTATTAGAAACCAAAGTTCAATCTATTGTAAGGGTTTTTTGCATTTCTATACTTTGTTGTGGATAAGGAACTGGTTAAACTAATTCAAAAAGTTTAATCCTGAGACAATATTAGATATAAAATCCAAAAACTCTCTACTTTATTGCATTTTTTATTGTTTTATGTTCAAGTCCACACCTCCAAATATAACATTTCATACAAGAGGGTTTTGAAGATGATTTAGCCCATTAGGCGTCCCTCTTTCCAAACCATTGTGAAGAATCTATTATCAAAGGCATCATTGTAAACTACTACTATATTGTTGAATGATGTTATAGGGGGACCCACCTTGGTTTTTCAGAGCCTAAACTGTAGAGGAGGAATTGTGAAACTTGTCTCTTATTTTTTGGTCCATGGCCTAGGGTTTCTAAGTATAAGAACTAGCTAATCTTTAGGAAAACCTAGACAATCAGTTGGAAACACCAACACACTCCTTGTAAGGAATCATATTGTAGGAGAAACATAAATCAATAAGACAAGAATCATCACTAATGGTATTAGTGAAAATGAATAAAATATCATTGTCACCATCATCAAAAGACCTTTCATGGAGGAGTCTAAACTTTTTTTTATTTTTTCTATATTCCTTCTTAGCATGTCCTATCTTATCATAATTCCAACACTTTGCTCTTCCTTGCAGTTTTAGAACATCATTTATACTTTAATCTGCACTTCTTATTATCCCTTTAATCCCTCATTTTTCTTTGGACCTACTTCATACATGCAAATCATCTTTTTATCCTTCGTTCATGGTTTCCATTTTCATATTGTTTGAAATCAAAGCACCAATAAGATTGTTCATTTTTTCTCTACACCACTATCAATAATGATAAAAATTAGATTTTCTTAAGTATTAGGTTAAAAAAAAAAAGACGCATTTATGCTCTTCTAACAACTTAAAACCTATAGAATAAAGTTCACTTAAAATCAAATTAAGTACATGTAAATGGTTTACAATAGAACCATCACCTTTTATTTTAATGAATACGATCATATTTTTAGATATATCTTGTTAGTAGTAATTCTATTTCGATAAATATCACCTATCCTCTTCCACAACTTTCATGTGATAGTCTTCTTATAAACATTCAAGTGGATAGAATCTACAAGAAAAAATTGAATGGTTCCTCATGCCCTCATGTCTACTTTTGACTAATCTTCATCAGAAATATTAGATGATTTATTTTCTTGTGAAAAAGGAAACCACTGATATATTTATTCAAGTAGAAATTTCATCTTCAACTTCCACATCTTATATTTTGTACCATTAAATTTTTCAACATCCATACAAGAATTAGATGCAATTATTTTCAATCCTTTCCTCAAATGTAATGAACCTTACATTCATATAATAAAACTTCAACCAAAAAGTTATATATTTTTTAAATCATAAATACAACAAGAGTAATTTGTTCCAATAGAAGCAATATAAATAAATATTGGACATGTTTATGAAAAATAAAAAGACTCGAACAAATTTCATCTTAATAATAATTTTCAAGATTCATTTCAATTTCCCATCAAGATTATAATATATTTACTAATTTTCATATCAACTAAATGTATACTCAATGTAAACATATCCATATGTTTTCATTCTTACAAACTGAATAACTAGTTTTTATTTATATACAATTACTATAAACAATAATCAATGTACAATTTTGTTACCACTATCTCAATATATAATGTACCTCTGAGCATCATGTTTATGACATACTAAGTTGTTATGTGGAGGAATCGAATCATCCAAGTTATTTACCTCCATCCACAGACCAATAATCCTCCACACACCTTGCTATTGTAAGTGTCCCTACCCTTCACGAGGGTAGAAAATAAAGAGATCCATGAACATACCATGACAATTGATAATTGAGTGTGAAGTATCAACTCTATTCTTGACAACTCATCACACAACCCTAGATATATTCTAGCTAAGTATGGAATATGGTTATCATGCCACCTATCAAGTATTGTGGACCAAAAATGCACATAGCTTATGCAAGGAAGCTAAGTTAGCGAAACAACTTCCTACACTAATATTGAGAGAAGGGTTATGCAAACTTGTTATATTTTTACATTCGTTACATAAACTAAAAATAAACATAAATATCATTCATACCATAACACAATGATTTACGTGGGGAAAACCCTTTTAGGAGAAAAAAACCCCACAATCCAAAATTCGCCCAATATATTATTTTGAAATCAACAAGATTAAAATATAATTGCAAAGAAATATTTTCACAAGAGTATCACCAACTAGAGATTTGGAGGAAACTCAAAATCTATAAGACTCACACACAACCTTCATCTCAAACATCTAATATATAGGATATACAATACATGTTTTTGTCAAATGATATTTACAAAACCATGAGCTAAAACCACCCAAAGAGTGGTGCCCAACTTATCTTCAATAAAATATGCCCTATGATATGTCAAAACACACACCAACACATGTAACTCCCCCTTACATCTACTTTATGTGTTCAACACTTTTTCACATTTCCCAATTTGGGAGACCCAACTTTCAAAGGCCATAACTTTTAATCTAAGATTTCAATTGATGAATCATTTAAACTGCTAGAAATATCATGAAGCGCTCTATCAAGCTATAAATTGTTTTTTGGTTATGACCATATTTAGGCCCAAAAACAACCTATAAGGGCCTCAAATTGGACTTTGAGACTTTCAAAATGGAAACTCCAATATCTTCAAATCTAAACATGATCTTGCAATGAAACTTTACTAGCATGTTTATTTAGGAATTCCATATCTTTGGATTTTTTTTGCACCAATCCATGCTCAAATATAAACTTATTATAAATAGTAACCTTTTGTAATTGCAAGGTTGATACACCATTTTCCTAAAAGCTTATGAATCACTTTAGCCAAATCATTTTATAGCATAAACACGTCCCTAAATGGAACTATAGGTTGTTAATTCACCACTCCTATCTCAACTTGACTCGATATGATTAAGATAAAACTACTCAATTTACACAATAAATTAGTAAAATTGAGTGATGATGAAGACTGAAATCATATGAAATTCCATAAGTTGACAATACACGAACCTCTTATCTTTTACAAGACCAAACACATTTCAACTCAAATAATTTAAGTCTTCTTTTTCATAGGCTCAAATGAGAAAAAAACACATATTTGACTATTATTTTACATGTTTTCAAGTCCATACAAAGTAAAATATATATAATATAAATATACCTACATATAGATGTGTATCTGAAGTTCATCCAATACACACATATACATATTTATAATTATAACATTTACAAAACATATTCAAACTAAATTAATTATTGTCTTTATTTATATCTGAATGAGTTTGAGTTCTCTTCAAGGAATGATGATATAATAGTAATAATTTCTCATATTGACTTACAAAACTATCCATATCAACATATAATTATTCTACCTTATATTGTTTTAAAATTTAGCATACTAAAAAAAATTCATACTAAACTTGTAAAAATTTTAAGCATTCACTAGATATTCAACTCAACCATACTTATGAGTATGAATTCTATTTTGAATTAAACCACTGTTGTTTAAGAATATGGTAATATGTAAACAAGGATTCAGTTTTTTTTACATATTCTGATCTCTTTTTTCCACAACGTTTCTGAATAAGAGTTTAAATCATTCAAGAGCTATTTTTGTTTAATATTGAAAAATTCTCTATTTCTATTTTACTGTAAAAAAAATTTATAGATCATGGTGACATAGAATTCTAGTACCTTTATTTATGCTTGTAGGTACAATATAATAATAGGGTATATTTTGGTTATCAAAATAATCTAAATCTTATTCTAAGACTATTGTTAAAGAATTATAATAGTTCATCTTTCATTGGTCCTTGTTGCCCATTAATAAGCTTATTAACTATAGTTACAAACTAATTTGTTTCCTCTTTAAGTATCATCAAAATACTAATTTTTATACACATTATTTTCACATATTATGTGGTGAATTTTATATTGGTCAAAAAATCCCCACACATCTATATATTGCTCCTCTTAAAAAAGTAAAACTAATGGCCTATGAATCGATCAAGGTGTTGAATAATATAAAATATTTATACATATACATATGTATGCATATGGTCAATATACATATATTTATGTGTATACAAAATTTATTCTCATAAATAAAACCAAAAGTCTTTCTAATAAAAACCCAAGAGGGAAATGTTTGGTTTGATGCCAAGATCCAATAAATTTTTTTGAGTAATATCAGTCTTCTACTAAAGGTGAAATATACATAAATAAATTCAAGATTGATTTTAGACCTAGGGAGAAGTTTAAAACATCTTGTGCATCATATAAGCACCAAGGTTTTGGATTTCAAACACGCAAACTTTCTTTTCATATAATTGAGAGAAATAAATTTATCAACAAAAATTTTCAAATAAAATAGTGAGTTTGAAAATCCTATAACTTGAAATGTTTCCAATTTTCCTTTTCCTTATTCTCAACCCTTCTCTACTACTCACCCCCTTTCTCCTACCTAACAAAAAAATCAAATAATCTTGTTTTCTTTCCTTGTGTTTTTCCTTTTTCTTAATGGTTTCATGCCCCTTAATTTTTCTCTTTTTTATGCCATAGCTCACATGAAAATTTACTCTCATCTCCCCCACTCTATCTTGTTGGAGATATCAAAGAAATTTATGGAAAGAATGGGGGAGAGTGGTGGTATTTTTATCCCACTTCATTATAGTTTAACTTCCCATTCTCCAAAAATTAAACCCATTCTTTTTTCATGGCATTTTTTAATTCTCAAATGGAGGATTTTGATTTTTGTTTCTTTATTATATATATTTAAAAAAAAAAATTATTTATTTTGAAACCAAAATACATTTAAAGATATCAAGTTTCCAACCTCTACATGGATCATTTTGAATATATTTCCCTTTCCTCCTTCCCTCTCAAACCAAAATGGTGGAAGTGTTATGTAGATGACACCAATGCATGTGTTGGCCGCATGGTCTAGATAAGTTAGAAGACTTCCATGCTCATCTCAATAGCATAGCCCAATGCATCTCCTTCACTAAGGAAATTGAAGTGGATGGCTTGATTCCTTTCCTTGATATCTTGCTCATCAAGAAAATAGATGGTTCCTTAGGTCATCAAGTTTTTCGTAAAGCTACCCATACTAACCTTTACCTCCACCCTTCTTCTCATCACCACCCCAGCCAAAAAATTGGTGTCCTCAAAACCCTTGCTATGAGAGCCTATTGGATTTGTGATGAGGATAAATTGTACCATGAGTTGGCTAATCTTTTCAAGGTCTTCATCTTGAATGTGTACACGAACAAACAAATCTCTAAGGCCCTCAACCAAACCAAGGACATTTTCTTTTCCAATTATTTTTCCCCCAAACCTGAGTTCCCCTCCTATGCGTCTCTTCCTTATATTGAAGGCATCTCCCACAAAATATCTAAGATCCTCCCAAAAAGGTCTCTGATGTGCTTTCAAGCCCTTTTTTATTGTGAATAATTGTATCCCTCCGCTCAAGGACTCTAGGGACATCTTTCTTGACTCTGGTGTCTACAAGGTTGTTTGCTCATGTGGTACTCCTTATATAGGACAAACAAGTCATTCTTTTCGCACTAGAATCAAAGAGCATAGTGTAGACATCAAACATGAGCAAGTCCTGAAATATGCTCTTGTCGAACACTCTTCTTCAACCAAACACCACATTTTTTTAGAAAACTTTCAAGTCTTGTGCAAAGAGGACAACTTTTTCAAAAGGAAAATCAAGGAATCCATAGAAATTTGTTTTCATCCCATCAACCTTAATCAGGATGAGGGTTGGAATCTTAGTCCCTCTTGGCATCCTTTATTATCCAATATGAAAAACTACCATCCCAACCCCTCTTGATTCCTCTCTTTCTTCTTTTTTCCTTCCCTCTTGGTCCTTTTTGGTTTCCTTTGCAATTTACCTTTTCTTTCCTTGTGCTATCACTTCTTGTTTGTACTTAATAACATAGGGACTATATTGTTTAAAATATTTCATATGTTAATAATTATTAACTTGCCTTTTTGTTGTTCCTATCCTCTCTTTGAAGTTAATTTTTTCCACCTTTCTCCCTAAGATTTGTGGGGAGAAAGGACTAAAATAACTTCAAAGAGTAGACTTGGAAAACAAAAGGCAAGTTAATAATTAATAACACAAGGACTATATTGCTTAATATATTCCATATGGTATTAATTATCAACATGCATGTTTCTCTGGTCCTCTCTTGGTTGGTTTTTTGGTCCTTTCTCCCCAATTTTATTTTTTATGGTTTCTTGTCCTCTCTCCCCTCAATTTATTCAATTTCTTAAAATTTCTTGGCTCTTGTGGTCCTTTGTTCTAGTTTTCTTAAAAAAAATTTTTCTTTTTAATTTTGTAAGTTAGATTGTTTTCTGTCCTCCTTTTTCTTCTTGCTCCTTTGCTCTTTTTGCAATTTTTATGTTCTTTTAGTTTGGTTTTTAACTTCTATAATCTAATTTATTGTGTTTGCATTTTTTCTCTCTTGTTCATTTTCGTAGTGTTTAATATAATATTATAAATTATTTAATATCCAATCATTTATCAATAGTATTAAAATTTTAGAATATTCTTTTAACTTTTTTGTTTGATTCATTTAATTTTTATATTTGAATTCCTTCTAGTATTAATTATTACATTTTAATCATTTTTGCATAACTCTTTATTATGTCTATATTAAAATAAGAAATTTCAAAATAATTTATTAATAATTAAATTATAAGAATAATTTTATTATAAGTTTGTGCTATTGTATTTTCTCTTCTTAAATTCTTTGGGTCTATGTGATTTTTCATTCTTATTCTTCTTTTTATAATAATGCATCCATTTTTAAATTATGATTTTCTAGTTTTGTTTTCTTTATTTCATTTTTTTTTTAGTCTCTTAGTTTCTTTTTTTCTTTTAGTTTGTATTCTTTGGTCTTAATCATTCCTGTCCTCAAACTCTGGTCCTCCTTCCTTTTCTCCCCCTCTCTCTTTTTAGCTCTGCTAGGTCTGCAACTAATCATTTTTATCTTTAGCTCTATCTTATCTTGACGATGAATCACGAAGGGTGATTCAAAATGTTGATAAAAAACAAAAACACAATCAAATCCAGAAATTATTGACAATAAAAGACATTTATTTACAAAAAATATAGCTTCACAACAAAATATGCTCAATGGAAAGAATTCTACATGATAAAGATAGTTATTTTTATCTAAACTCGATGCTAAGGACTTCAAAAAGAATGTTAATATTTAGTAAAATATTTTTACAATTGAGGTGACAACAATAACGACCTTAAAATTTATGCAAATCTTGATTAATACATTTACAATAGGCAGCATGACTAGGCTAGATATTAACAAGAATATTATACATGACTAACCAACAAAGGACATAACATTCAAATCAATGATGTTTGTGTGTAAAAAAATTCTTGCCACATGGTACAAAAAACTAACTCTACTTGATCTATTATCCTCTCCCTGATGATGCTCTCCCTCAACCAAGAGGGGGACTATACTTGGTCATGTGTTCACCTTATTGCAACATCAATCTAGTTAGTCCAACTAGATATAAATATATTTATATATAAAATTGATGACCATATCATATAAATGAGCAACATTATAATATAAAAATGTAGTCTCATTAATCATTTATATTTTTATATATATCATTTATCTATCCACTATTTTTAACAATGATAACAATCATGGTTTAAATTTCATAGTCATTATAACATTCAAATCTGATATTAAATTTTATACACATGAGTACATGAACAAACAATCATCACCTTATAATAATTTATATTCAAAATATATAAAATAAAATTATGTATTTTTATAGCATCATATAATTACCATAATTTAAATAATTGAAATGTCTCCAATAATTGTTCTAAAAATGAGGTGAAACATCAAAATGTGAAAACAACACAATGCAAAAGCTACCACTACAACAACAACAACAAAAATCAACACTTAATAGAAAGGTGTCCCTCTTTGTCTAGAACTGTTAGCTCTAATATCAAATATTGAGAAACAAGGTGAAACTACTACAATAAAATATTAATTTACAAGTGTACATACAAATCATTTTTTTCTTTAGAAAAGGATTACCATGAGATAATTATGTGGTTTCTTGAATCAACAATAATAATAATAATCATCAAACCATATCAACATAGGATTTATGTGGAGAAACCCTTTAAATAAACTACACGAGAAATATAACAATAATATATGTCTTCAAGAATGAGATATGTTTAATAAACTAATACTATCTTCACTCTAGAAAAACTCTAAAAACATTTGTGTACATGTTAAACAATCTCATAAAATCATTGTCTCATACCCTCAATATATAGGTATAGAGAGAGGACAAAACATAAATGGTTCACCAAAACCATGATATCACATAAAAACCCCACCCATCTTGGAGAGCATATTTTGAAAATAGTAAAATAATAAATGAATTAACATGAACATCACATGAGCACAACCAATTGGCCCTCAGAATAGTAAATGTAACCACAAAATAATCTTGTCTTTCATAATCAACTGATGACTCACATGCTCAAGAATATTACTCCATTTTGGAGTGGAAAAATCATGTGGGCCCCATCCATCATACAAGATTATCCACTCCTCAATCCTAGTGCCTAAAATTGGGAAAATACATTTATTGATTCCAAAGTTAATTGTACTTTTCACCATTGTACCAATCTCCTTGACAAATGTGTATGACAATTAATGCCAAGATTCTCAAGAAATCTTAATTTTTGCATATTTTAATGTAAATACTTATTGTAGTGTCGTAAATTACATCCTATGCAATTTCACATTTCATAAACTTCCCCTTAGATAAATTAAATTCGATAATGCAATATCCCTTTCATCCAACCTTAATTTTATGCTTAACCCATTCTTTCCTGGCTATTAAGGTGAGTTTATTTTGTAGAAGAATGTGTGTCGCGCAGATGTTTGTGTGTCACATGAACATCCTAAAAATATTCCTAATTTTAGTATTCATTTGGATGTTACACTTCCTACCTACATGTGAGTGTAACACCTCTACAGCTCGCAAACACACCGAAATGACCCTTTACATGCATTTTGGCCTCTCTCTCATTCATTATTTTTCAATCAATCTCATTCCATTCATTCAATCTCTCTATTTTTCCAATATTTCTTGCTCTTCTACACCATAGAATCTTCATTCTACCATTTTTATCACACATTATTATTCTCATAAGGTGCTCAACATTGTTATATCAAGCTCAGACTCTTCCTTTTGGCATTACCATTTTGCTAAAGGGAGGGAAATTACGCTTCTTTTATTGCATTGTCTATTTATCTTGTTATCATATTATTCTAGCATGTCTATCTATCTTTATCTCATCTATTTTTCTATCTCGATCATATTTGGTTGTCCGTGGAGGTGGAAATACCAACATGAGGGTTTGACTAAGGCAAGCCCCTAAAACAACCCCAACATTTTCTCTCGGTCATATGTGTGTAGGTATTGAAGGTGTAACTTTGTTGGAGGAGCTTCATTATTGGACCTCTTGTGAGTGTCTCCTTTCTTCTTTTTAATTTTATCATTTCCTTTCCACTAAATCTAGTTTACTCTCCATTTTTTCATTCCCTATTAATTCTCCCAAATTTTGAGAGTTTATTTATCAGATATTTCAGTAGGTTCTTAGTCATTTTTGTCATAAACTCAATTTTCAACCCATATAAGACACCTACACACTATAAGGATATTTGTGTGTTGCATTGGCATCCTTGGTCGAGAGCTTGCTAGTTTTTTTAGAAGACCTATGCAACCTACTCTTTTAGTTTTTGAAACTCTCTCATTTTAATTCTACATAAAATATGCATAAACCTCTTTATAATTTTATCCTAACACGTGAGCTTTGATCCCTGAGGTAGTTGAGGACCATTTTCCCCTTTAGACCTCAGCATCTTAAGGGCATTTAATTTCCTCCTTTACATTTTGGTGAACTCGACATGAACTCGTCTTTGCTCTAGTCTTTGTTGAAATTTTATTTTCTCTTGTTTGGAAGTTTGTTGAACTGAGTGTTGTGATACTATTATGAGTTTCATGACCCAATCTACAACTTTTGTGCATGTAGTAAGAATAATCATTCAACACTCAGACATGGGTTCAAGATGTCAATTCAATCCAACCCATCAAGGTCCTAAATTTGATCAATTCACCATAGTTTTGTCACCTGGTTATATACCTCATTGCATTTATGTTTTTCCATCTACATATGTTCAAAAAAGTTCTCAACCAATTAATCGATCTGGATCTTATTCTCCTATATACCATGAATCCAATCTTAGGGTTCCCTTTGAGCAAGTTCAATGTTTTAAGGAAAGACTTAAAGAATATGAATATTTTCTAAATCGTAAAAACTTGCATGTACTCAAGCTACTCATGTTGTCTGTGGTTTGGGAAATCTACTCATCTCATACTACAAGGGTCTTGAGTTTATCTATGGAATAGCTAATATATTAGAGTCTCATGTACCCTCATACATGAAAATATTGAGCCGCCCTTAGGATACCAAATTGGATATCACTAGCACACAATTGAATCTTTCGATGCCAGAGGTGTCCATGCACATGGTGGATACTAATCCCTCTATACCTTCTCTCACTTTTGCTGATAACACAAACATTGTGCCCCTTGTTAATCTTGGATTCAATTTGAATCGCGTTCCTTTGGGGTATGAGATTCTTGAATCTGCACCCCAAATTTCCACTACCATGACTAATCAACCTAGTTCGCCTTTGTTGTCCAATCTTGTTTTGAATACCCTATTGCAAAATATGGGTTAGATAGAGTCACAACTAGCCAACTTAACAAACACTAATTATCATTCCCCATTACAACCTTATTATCCTCATATTCCCTTGTCCCTAATCATCTTAAGTGTCCCCATCCCTCAAGGGGGTGAAATTCCAAAGTTTGATAAATACATTGGCAGGGGTGATCCGCAGACCCATGTCTCATCATTCACTATCATGTGTAGTGAATTTTTCTATCAAGATGCGTTGTTAGAAAAAATATTCTCATGATCTCTCAAAGGCATCACGTTGTAATTATTTTTCTCCCTTCTTGATAATTATATAATCTTCTCCTTCAAGCAATTAATTAATCAATTCTTGCAGTAGTTCCAAACTAACATTGGGTCGAAGGTCACCTTTATTGATCTCGTCCATTGTAAGCAGGGGGCTCATGAGAAGGTGATTTATTTTATTGCTCTTTATCCATATTTTTTTTCATAGATCTCTTATGCTCTTCCTAATTCTGATGTCCAACGTGTGTTCATGGGGAATCTGTAGCTAGCATTGAGAGAAAAAGTTCTCTTAATGGAATATCCCTCTTTTACACATTTGTGTACTGCGCTGAGACTACTAGTAGATGGTGACAACATACAAGGGTTCCTCCTCATCCTCCCATATTGATATTCAAACATATTTTTCTATTTTTTAGGATTCTAAAAAGAATAAGGTAGTAGCAAATGTAGTTTTCATTCCTAGTGAAAAGAACACCGCAGGGCGTAACAAAGTTTTCACAAAATTATCTGTCTTACACCAATGTTCTTAAAAACTTGTTAAAATATGGCCTAATTACTCTCCTAGATATTAGACCAAGGAGAGCAAGGGAGGACGCCTTGCAATAGAAGAAACTAGGGGTCAACAAGTCAAAATTAACTATAGATAAAGTGAAGTTCATCCAACCTAAACAATTGAAAATTGAAAGTGGGATAATCATAATTGGGGAGACTATTTTTTCTATAAATATTTTATTATAATTCAAATGAATGGATCTACCTTTTTCCATACAATATTTCACATACTATCTCTAAAATATAGTTATATTCATCTAATAAAGGTAATTTCAATGATCATTCAAAGATGTTTTTCCATTCCCTTGCAATAAATTTTGGAAATTTCTCACTAGGAGTAAATGATGCATTTAAAAAGTTAGTTATAATGATGGATCAAATAGGAATTTTCATAATTTTAGGAAGGTCATATGACCTAAATAACTATACTGATAACATGAGAAAATATTGAGTTTGTCTAGTTATGATCACAAGTATGATAAAAATTAAAACCTATTGAGAAGTTGAAAAGATCAATTTAAGTAAAGAAGAAAGAGAGAACAATGAATCCTCATTATTGATTATAGAAATAAATAAATTATTTAATTTTATCTTGGTTCCATTTCTAATTGAAAGGAACTTATCAATAGAATGGAAGCAATCTTGAAAGATGTTGAAAAATATGGGAATATACTAAACCAACCTCAAAAAGTGTAAGAAAGAGGGTAGGAAGAGGAACCATGTCTACAAGTACTTGAAGAAAGGCCCCAATGAATTCCTTCCCTCTCATCATCCATATAAAATAAACTTGCATAAGAGGATAGATCATTGTCGTCATTTGTTAATGTGTCTCACTGAGTGGATTATGATGATAGCAAAGCAAGTGTAGAACATGTCCCCCTTATATAAAAGGAATTCATTTAATATTATCACTTCAAAAACTAGGAACACATGAAGTACATATTCCAAAGGATTATATTTTATTTCAATAATATAAAACAAGCATGGGAGTTTCCACAATGGTGTGTCCCACTTATGAAATATCCTTTTTTTTTCTTCTTGAAATCGCGTATTTTTAGAAAAAAACTAATTATTTAAGCTTTGAGGGGTTCCATATAAAGGATTTTAATTGAATAGGGTAGACCAAACCTCCTCAATTCAAATCCCCTTGGATCAAACCCTCAATGTAGTCTTCTTTGCACCTATCAAAATTCTATCAAAAACCAATTTTACTTCACCTTTTGGGGAATTAAATGAAGTAATTTATAAATTATATCTTGTAAGTATGTATCCCTTTAATATAAGCTTTTTAAAAAGTATAATTTTGAATATATTTAATTTGATTGTTATATTTAGTTTCTATTTGTATTGAACATAGGTTTTTCACCAAGCATCAAGGTCTTTGTTCCATGCACTCAAAAAAAGAAAAAAAAAATCTAAAAGGTGTATGTACACTAGGTATTGATATGTTTATTTCAATAGAGTAATAAAAATTTAATTTGGATATTCACAAAGAAAAAGGTTATGCATTATGAAATAAGCTTATATCTAATTATAATTAATCTCACTTCAAAAATTAATAAAAAATAAAAATATAAAATGAAAAATTATGAAAAAATATCTACACACTAGATATTGATATTACCAATCTATTTTTAAGAATTTATTAAAAAAATAGTAAAAAAGTTATGTAATATAAAATAAATGTCACTTTTTAAAAATATTTTTAACTATAAAAAAATGTTATTAAAACTTATGTAAAAAAATTCACAAATCATATTGTAAATTTAAAAAAAAAAAAAAGAATCTACACATAAAATCTTAAAAATAACTATTTCACATTATCTTCAAATTTATAATGATTTAGTTGCTACGGATTATAGAAAATGAACTAGTTAAAAATATTGATTTTAATGTCCCACTTTGATCAAAACCCTTATGTTCAAAAGTTTTTATCTCATGCTAAGGGTAGAAGGAAAGTTTAATAAGAAAAAATAACTTATAGAGAATGACCCTAACTTTGAAAAGAATTATCCTTCTTCACTTACTCTATATTTTAGAATTGAAATCATCTTTCTAAAGTAAGGGAGAAGAATGATAATGGCTAGAGGGTGTTTTTTATTACTAGGTTGGGATATTGTAGAGGCCATGGTATTCGTTAAGATAATAAAAAGAGGATATTATTGAATTTTTTTAGAAAGAAGAGGCCACAAAGTTTCTTTCTAGATAAAAATTTTATCTAGACCTACAAACTCTCACTATGTAGTAACTTACCCCATTGTATAATTGGCCCATCACTAATTATGTTCCCTTAGTAATTGGAAGAACATTTAATAATTAAGAGAGTGGGTGATTTACCAATTGAACCATTAACTTTAGTAGTGCACAGTATCCAATTTAGTCACACCACTACACTAATTTGTAGGAGGATTATAATAATAAAGAACAAGAGAACCCAAAAATTAAGAGTTAAATTTGACTATAAAATATTAATGAAATATTGAAAAACACTTATGAACTATTTTGTTAAAATATTCATCTTCAAGAAATATATTAGAAATAATGGTTACCCCTATATAAAATCAAAGTTGGAGAAGAAAATAAATGAGTTAAAAATATTGTTGAAGCCCATAAAAATAAAGGCTTATCAAAATAAAATTAGAGAAATGACATGGAATTTTTAATTTCAAAGTGCAAAACATCGTTATAGGCTATGATGATTTATGGAAACCCTATTTTGACATCATCAAAGAATTCCAAAGATGAGAAAAAATAGAGCCCATGATACTTAGAATAAAGAAAAAATGGGCACCTCATATTTACCAAATTAGGATAATACATGCCAAAACCAAATTTACTCAACCTATAAGTTTCCCAAAAAAATTATAGAAAATAATATTTGTGAGATCTTATTTGATACTATAGTATATGTTGATAAAGTAGGAAAGTATTTAAAGGAAAAGAACCTGGATGATTTTCAAAGTTTTCTTGAGTCCCAACTACTTGCAATATGGGAGTTTCAAGTAACTAAATTCATGGAGGAAATAGATAAAATAAGTAACATCATTTTAATATATCTTGTATTAAAAAATGAACAACTATAAGTTACTTTATTAATCATATATTTGATAGGGATATAAACTTACATGATAAGGTTAATTTGTTTATTACAAATATAAAAATAATGTTTGATATCAAATGGGATACTAACATGCGAAAAATAGATCTAATTATTAATTATAATCTCCCAAGTGATCAAGAGTGAGATTATTAGAATAAAAAATATTTTTAATTGAGAGTTATGTTGGAAAAGGGATCTAGGGTCTAAATCACACCTTTCTTGACATTACATTAGAGAGGAACCAAAATTTATCACACAAGACCACTTGGATACTATCCTCAATGAAAGAGCCAGAATGGTAGATCATGGTTTTGGTCCTCTTTTGTGTTTTGTGTGGGTTGATTAGACTAATTAGGACTTGAATTGATTTGGTTATATAAATGTAAAACTAGGTCAACTATGCAATTGCAACAAACTGATGTGATTTTAGAAAAGTACAAAACTACAACACAAAAATTGAAGACAAAAAAGTAGAGTGCAAAGATAGAGGAACCTAGCATGTAAATTGAGCTTGAAATTTCCTGGTCAAGGGTAGTGGCACCATAAACTAGAGAATATTGTTTTCTATAATCTATGAACAAGTCTCAATAGGTTACATTCTACAGGTTCTTCCTTCCTAGACTCAACTTTGAACCTTCGTTTGTTGATGAATAATTCCTCTTTCCCTAATTTGTTGAAATGGGAGGCTTGAATTCTCGATCTTGCAATTAGGTCTTCAATCCTCTCGCAAATCTAATTCAGATCTGCCATCTGCAAACAAGAAAGGGGAGAAAGGATTGTGTCATATAGGGTCTTGCCTAAGTCAAACCCAATTTTAGTGTTTCCACCTGCACAATAGCTATGATGATGTAAAAAGTGCTTATCCTCGACCAGGAAAAGATAAATGGATAAAAAAAGTGATCAATGACAAGTGTTGTAACTTACCACTAAGATTTATTTTTGTTCATGGTCTGAAGTCAAGGTACTCATCTCATGCAAGGGGAATTGGATGCTTGATTGAAGGTCCTACAAGTGTTAGTACTCACTGTATACACCTAAAAATGGTCTGGAGAATATAATTAATTAAATATGATTTATTTAACATTTATTTTGTCTACTATTAAATAAATAGAAATATTTATTTATAGTTCATTCTCTTATTCTTCAATTTTAATTAAATATACAACTTCAATAGTTTGTGTTATTTAATTATCATATCATTCAATCTTAATTAATTAAACAAGGTTAAATACTTTGTTATTTAATTATCAAATCCCTTCTATATTCATTTAATAAAAAAATTCTATAAAGTTTGTTTTATTAAATTATTTATTCCCTTTTGCTAATTTTGAATAAATCAAATTATTCAAATAAAGGCATAAAGAAAATTTCCTCTATTTACTCACCTACCAAATTTGATATTCAAATATCCAATTTAATTCAACTAGCATTCACGGGAAAGCTTCAGAGACAAATTGGAATTAATCTCTCAAATCTTCTTCCTCTGATCCTTCCTATCATCCTCCCTGATGTTTTCATGGGGAGAAACCATTCCCTTCATCAGCTCCAGATTCTCAATCTCTTACCATTCAATTCTCCAGATTGAATCCAAGCCTTTGTTGTGCTTCCCTATCACAATGTGTTGTCGTGAATCTATAAATACAACCTCATTCTATAGGAAATGAATCCCCGAATCTGAATTTTGTGCAATCTTACTCTGCAGGAATAGCAATCAAGCAATCAAGCATCTTAGCAACAACATCAACATTTATCAATAACATCATAGCATCAGTAGAACCATAATCATAGCTGCATCATATATTACTATAGCTTTCTTTCATCATAGTTTCATGTCAATTTAGATTATAGTAGCTTCCTTTTATCATTTAGCAAATCACCATATAGGATTACATCATTGCATTTAGCATCACTCCATTCTCTAGATTGGAATTTTAAACAGTCACACTGCTTACCAAATCTGAGAGCCCTCCGTGACTTGATAAATCTTTGGAGATAGGAAACAATGAGACGCTTTCAAGTTTTTTGTGCTTTAAATTAGTTAAGTATTGTTAAATCTTGATATAATGTTTCATTAAGAAGTGTTTTTAGTTTTTTTACTTATTTACTTATTTCACACTTACATTTTGGCGCCCACCGTAGGGCTCTAACCCCATATTTAACATTTTTCCTAAAAAGTGCTCGTACAGGATATAGGCATGTTTTCTTTTAGCACGATCGAGGGATTCTGCAGTGCTTCTGTCAAAAAATTTAGCGCTTTTGCATTCTATTTCAACGCTTCTGTCGAAAGTTCTAGCACTTTTGCACTCTTTTTTGGTGCTTACACCAAAAGTTCTCAGAATAGTCCACTATTCTAGCTCCAATGCCTTTTAGCGCTTCTGCCGAAAGTTTTAGCACTTCTGCATTTTGTTTCAATGCTTCTACCGAAAGTTCTAGCGCTTCTACACTCTGTTTCAACACTTACACCAAAAATTTCTTAGAATAGTCCACTGTTCCAACTCCAATGCCTTTTAGCACTTCTAAAATATGTTTCAACGCTTCTACCAAAAGTTATAGTGCTTATGCAACCTATTTTAGCGCTTCTATAAGTTCTTGTCTAGATCCAACGTGACCACAGCCAGAAATTTATTTTTAATACATTTGGACTAAAAAGAACCAATCCTAGGATAGTCATTTTTGGTTTAAAATTTATCAATCCTAGGATAGTCATTTCATTTAAAATTTATTAATCCTAGGGTAGTCATCACACATTTGCTATATTAGTTAAAATTAACATCATGATTTTTGTGAAGCAATATCTTCACATAGAATAGAAAATTTTTCTTTTGGGCTTAAAAAAAATTGAACATTGATTTAGGTGCTTGTGTGGTGATAGGCATATGCTCTCCCCTTAACTGGGTGATCAAAACACTAGACTCATCCTTTATTTTTATGCATTTCATGCTTTAATAAAACCTTTAGAAGGCCTGTTGTAGTGGGAAAAAGTACTCACCCTACCGGAACGACGTAAGTGGGAACGCCTAAAGCCAAGGATTCCAACCCACTATAATAAAAAAGTGATTTGTTGATGAAAGTCCAACTCAACGGTAGTGTGCAAGATAACCATCCCCAAAGCCTTTGTTCTAAAGGTTGGGAGGTCTCCTAAGGGAGTTTATCATTTGTCGCATCACACGAAAACCCTATCTATGAACCATAGTGTAGTATCCAACTTGTCAGTTTCCAAACATTGTAATACTCAACAGTGTCGGGGAAGGGAAGAATCTACCCCCAAGACACTCACCATATAATTTCCAAGGACCATTTTCTCAAAGGATTGAGAAATATAACCTTGAGTATGCACCTGGAAAAGACAAAAATTTAGGTTCCCTTTAGGGGGTGATATAGCTGTGTGAGTCAACACAATTTTAAGATGTGGGCTATTTGAGTATAACGATGACCTTTTTTCCTTAAGAGTGAGTCTGTCTGAAGTGTATTTCTTGTCAAAAAAACCTGTGAAAATCAAGAAGGATATGTTTGATCCTTGAACATACACTTATTGTTTAAATTCTAGGACTTAAAAAAACACCTATTCTATAATTGTTTGTTGTGTCTTTGAATCATTAAATCAAATAAAGATCATCCAAAAGAAAAAGAACACAAAAAAAAGGTTGACAAGATAGTCCATGAAAACTTATGATTAGGGATTGGAAATCCACAAATTTTGTCAAGAAATCCCTCAAAACAAGAGTTAGAAAACCAAAGAAGCAACTAAGTTACAAAAACCTTTTGAAAAGAAGAAGCTTTTTGTATCAAAGTAGAAAAAAAATTCTTCAACATAGAACTTTCATCCACAGGTTTCACGATTTTTCTAGGGGATATACTGATGATTATGCTTTAGAGCCTTTGTATTCACAAGCTTATTTTCAAAGAAGAGCTTTGTCACAAGAACCTAATCGTAGTCAACCTATTCGTCAATCTTCCATCCCACAACCAACAATAGAATACTCCAACAAGCCGGATCAATTCTTACAATAAACAAAACTTAGAGACATTAAGCTTGTTATCCAAAATTAGGGAGTTACCAATAAAAATATTCTGCCAAAAATACCAAAAATCCTGAAAAATCACATCAAAAAAAGGCAGTCTCTTCACAAAAAAGAAAATTAGACAACATTGTGGAGTACCAAACTAGCACTTTTGCAATCTATTTTAGCACTTTTTCACTGTCTTTTAGCTCATCCACAGTTGAAACAATGCTTATATAGTCTATTTTAGCGCTTCTACCAAATATTATAGCACTTTTGTCAACAACAACAAAAAAATACCAGTATCAAAATTCAACAGTCTTTTAGCGCTTCTACAGTCTGTTTTAGTGCTTTTACCCTGTTTTACAACACTTTTACCAGAAATTTTAGTGTATCTGTAATATGTTTTAGCGCTTATACCCTTTGTATTGGCACTTCCATAAGACAAAAAAAAAGAGAGATTTCAAAAAAATCTGTCAGATTTGTTGGCATCAGAAACTCAGGTTTTTTATCAAATAAAAAACATTCACAGTCCAAATAGTGTCTTAAACCTTAAACAAATAGGTTCTTACAAGTCCAAATTTCTTTTCAACATAAACCCAAATCTTACAAATTACAAAGTGCCCAATTATCAAAACAAATCTTGATTATTGAGTTAAGTTTCCTCATCAGGATTTTGACATCCTACCATCATGAAGCAAAACACAGTAATCATATTTCAACTTAGTCTCATCAATAGAAAATATCATTCTATTTGACTTTGTTAAAATCAAATTGACACTAATCCAAACACAAAAGATCCAAGTTTAGTGAAAACAATCAATACTTGTATGCCAATCTTAACAAGGTTGCAAAGACAAAAACTCAGAGAGAAGGAAATTGAAACTCCAAACATAATGGTTGAAGAAAACCCCTTTTATAGATTCTAACAACATGATACCAATGAAATAACTCAAGAAGATATACAACACGCCCAACAGGATGCAAATTTTCATAAATTTATAGAAAAACTCTTAGAACAAGACATGGAAAAATATCTCTTGATGTTATCAGAATTATGCGTGAAACTTCCAAAATATTTTGACATGAATCGATTGAAGGAAACACCTAGAAATAATGAAACAAAACCACCCAACATGCAAGACACAGATCAAGTGGTTGCTCTAACCACTCAAATGCAAACTTTACAGTAACAAATTCAAGATATGCAAAAGGGAACCACAAAGAGGTATTCATTACAGGACATTTGTCCTTATCCCTTTCATCTAAGTGTAGATATGATACCCTTCCTTAGGAATTGTGAGTTTCCCAAACATGACAAGTACAATGGAAAAACGGATCTGATTGACCATGTAAGGAAATTCATAACAATGAGCCTCGAGTTTGCACAAGAGGATACTTACCTAATGAGATTATTTCCTAGGAGTTTAGGAGCACACTATATGGAATGGTTATCCAAATTACAACCAAGGATTCGATCCTTTGAAGAACTGGTTAACATATTTATCACACAGTTCTCCTTCAACATTCAACATAACGTAACCATAAAATATATGTACAACATGAAACAAAAGAAGGGAGAAACATTCCTATCATTCTTATAACATTGGAAAAATTTGTTCACTAGATATCCTTGATCTATACTTGAAGAGGAAAAGATTGAATTATTTATCGACAACTTAAATGATGACATGAGTTATAGACTGGATTTACAATGTCCCTCAACATTTGAAAAGGTGATTGAGAACGGGCTTAAAATTGAAGATGCCTTAGTCAAAAGAGGAGTGATTAAACATTACAATGATACATCAAACAACGCAAATTCCTCAAATCATTATGGAAACAACGATAAGCCTAAATTTTGGGGAAAAAAAGAACTACTGGGAACAATGATGCTACAACTAGCACACAAAATACAAAACAAGTATTCAATTTGACAGAAACACCTGTGAAAAAAAATTAGAATGAAAACCAAAACAGCAATCAAGGTACCACTCAAAACAATAGCCCAAATAATGGAGAATCTTGACCACCACCATATCAAAGGAAATCCAATCGACGAAGAGTTACCCCATTAGGAAAAATTTTGGAATCAATAATGAGAGAGATCATTGCAAACATACTTATTACTCTACTAGAAGCACGAAATTGGGAGCCAAAGGTGAAACCATCTTGGTGGAACGATGTTGATTATTACAACTTTCACAAAAATAAAGGACATAAAACAAATGACTGTATGCAATTAAAACATCGTATACAATACTTGATCGAAACAAAGAAGGTATTTGTCGAAGGACATCAAACAAAAAACGATCATAGTGTGTTTACAAATCCATTACCCAATTATGAAAAGGAGAATCTTCTTCAAACGATAAAGGAAAAAGTATAAACTATATCTATGACACCACCATTCTTTTCATTTATGAGGTTGAGAAAAATAATGACATTGATAATCAAATAGATGATATAAGCATCAATGACATTGAATCCCTAAACATGATACCAAGCACAAACACATCTGACAACCAAATCAATGTCCTAAATATCAGGGAAACACAAGACCATCAACTAGTTAATGTAACGACAAGGGGGCAGTCTAAAGTGATACTAAAAGGAGTTTCATCTAAAAATGCTACTCCCCCTTCACATCAATACAACATTGTGGATCAACTACAAAAGATACCCGCACAAATATCCATACTAGAACTTCTCAAAATTTCACCATCACATAAATAAGTTCTGGAACATGATCTAGTGGCTACTACGGTACCCACTAATTTGGATGCTTGTTAGTTTCAAGCTATGGTGGGACATCTGACCACACCTCATTGTATGTCATTCTCTGAACAAGATGATGTGTCACTAAATCACCCACATAATGTGGCATTACATATAGATGTTCTAATCCATAAACACCATGCCAAGCGTGTCTTAATAGATGGTGGAGCTGGATTAAATATTTGTACTTTAAAACTAATTCATGCACTAGGCTATTCTGACAATGCCATTGATGCCAGGAGAAATATAACAATAAAAGCATACAATGAAGAGGAAAGGTCTTCCAAAGGGATAATTGTATTACCAATTCAAGTAGGACTGATTGTCAAAAACATAGTGTGCCAAGTGTTAGACAAGGAGCTAACATATAACATACTATTGGGTCATCCATGGATCCATGAAATGCAAGCAGTGCCTTCAACTATCATCAATGTTTGAAATTTCCAGTCAATGGATAGGAGGTCACTATATCAACTAACAACAATAATCCATAGAATTGCAACATGCTAAAAGAAAATCAAGACACTTTGGTACCCCACAATAGAGAATTCAATACTTCTACTTCATCCAGTGGTGAAAAGAAACTCAATTTTATATCCAAATGGGTTGAGAAGAAGGACCAGGAAAAAGAAACAATTGTTGCTGACTCAAATTTATCAAACAATGAAGGTCCCATGAATAATCCATCACAACAATTTTCAAACAAGATTCAGTTGAAGGACAAAGGCTTAGGAGAATATTCCTCGGAGCAATCTTTGTGTGTCTCACAATTGCTGCCATCACCAAAATCATATGGACAACCCACATCCAACACATCACGTTCATCACAACCAATCATGGTTCTTCATGAAATATTTGTAAAAGGGGGTACCTTAGAAGATGAATTAGAAGACAAAGCCATTCTCAATTGGCTATATAAAGATGAAGAAGCCTCAACGTCAGCAAATGTCAATATACAAACATATCAGTATGGGAAAGGAAAGGCTATCTTAGAGAAAATGGGCTATGAAGGGAAATGACCAATTGGCAAGAGAAAATATGGTATTATAGAACCTATTCAACCATTAACACTTCAGCCTAAGGATAAAACAGAATTAGGCTACACAAGGGAATCAAAAGAAGTAACTCAAAAAGTGGTAGAAAGGATTCTACAAATGAGGGACGGATTTGAAACAGATTCAAATGAATATGAATGGGATCATTTATTTTCCACATCATACACTAACAAAAAAATTGATGTAATTCAAGCGTATACACCCTTACGGGAGGAGGGACAAAGTTTAGGAAGTAGACCATTTGTAATAGGATCAACAAATATCGATGACTCTAGTGAGGATGGACAAACATCGAGTGAGCTAGACAACTCGGAGGAGGGTAATATCATAGACCTCAACCTTCCCACTGACAATTTTGACCACCTGGCTATCAGAACTCTCACAATTGTTGACCTTGCTCAACCTAATGACTTATTACCCTTGAGGCATCCCGAACTTATTGACTGGGAACCCACCGAACCTATTCACATACCAGTCTTTTCCAATGACGACGCCATCATACACTTTCTTTGTAGTGATGAACCTGATACAAGTTCTACCCATAACACTCATAACGACACTGCAAATCGGGAGGGTGCCAAATCTTCTAGTTGCAAAAATGACAACAAGAAAAATAGATCTAATGGTGAAAACCTTTATGAGGCATCATTAGATTTTGAAAAAGAAAAAATAAAGAACGTATCTAATAGTGAAAAACTTTTTGAGGCATTGAAAGATGGAGGATTTGACACCCTTCCAGAGCATTACCATGATAGATCATTAGTACTGGTAGAAACAACACAATCCATAAATCTGGGAACAACTGAAAAGGAAAAGATTCTACATCTGGCAGTGTCTATGACAGAACAGGAGAAGCTTGCATTCACCAAATTCTTTCAAGAGTGGCATATCAATTTTTCTTGGTCTTATTCTAACATGCCAGGATTAGATACAGATCTCCTGATGCATCATCTGTCTCTACCAACCGAAATCAAACAAGTCAAGCAAAAATTGAGAAAAATGCATCCCCACATCGCCCTGATGGTAAAAGTTGAGCTGAATAAGTTGTTGGATGCATGATTTATCAGGTCTATCGATTATGTAGAATGGATTTCAAATATTGTTCATGTATCTAAACCGGATAACAACATCAAAATATGCACATATTTCAGAGATCTAAATAAAGTGTGCCCAAAGGATGACTTTCCTTTACCAAGTATTGACATCATTATGGATCTAACGGCAGGCCATGCCATGTTGTCATTAATGGATGGTTTCTTAGGGTACAACCAAATAAAAATAGCACTTGAAGATCAATAAAAGACAACATTCACTTGTCCTTGGGGTATATTTTGTTTGAATGTCATGCCCTTCGGGCTAAAAAATGTAGATGCAACATATCAACAAGCGATGACCACTATTTTTCATGATATGATGCATACTTTCATGGAAGACTATGTGGATGAAATCTTAACAAAATCATACACTAGAGAAGGAAATCTAGAGATCCTTGACAAAATCTTTACTAGACTGGAAGAGTTCAATGTCAGATTGAACCCAAAGAAATGTGTGTTCTGGGTAACATCAGCAAAACTCCTTGGATACATAGTGTCAGAGAAAGGAATTGAAGTGGATCCGGCTAAAGTCAAAGCAATAATGGAGATGTCACCACCTAAAAACATCAGTCAATTACGGTCCCTACAAGGCAGGCTACAATCCATCAGGAGATTTATCTCCCAATTGGCAGACAAAAGCCACCCATTCAATCATCTACTTCATAAGAATATCTCATTCAAGTGGGATCATGAATGTGAAACAACTTTTAACCAAATAAAGCAATATTTGATGTTGCCTCCAATACTCATGCCACCTGTAGCAAAGAAACCATTGTTACTCTATATCGCAACAACAAACATTTCTTTAGGAGCTCTATTGGCACAAGAAGATTCTAAAGGAAAGGAACAAGATATTTACTACATTAACAGGACTCTCAATAGTTATGAAATAAATTACACATTCATAGAAAAAGCTTGTTTGGCAGTGGTATTTGCAACCCAACAATTGCGACACTACATGTTGACTCATACAGTCAGACTCATCGCAAAAATAGACCCATTAAAATATCTACTCAGCAAAGAAGCTCTAACAGGGAGACTAGCAAAATGGGTCATGATCTTAAGTGAGTTCAACATCCAGTATGTAGACCAGAAAGCCATCAAAGGACAGGTGATAGCTGATCAATTAGCTAAAGCTCTGTTATAGGATAATCATCCAATGAACATTGAATTTTTGGATGCGGACATTCTCAATATTACCACAACAATGGAGGCTCTATTTTGATGGATCATACACAAAAAGAGGATCTGGTGCTGGAATTCTATTTGTTACACCTCAGGGACACACCATCCCAAGGTCCTATAGACTAATTTTTCCATGTACCAATAACGTGGTTGAGTATGAGGCATTGATTATCGGCATCAAAGTGGCTATTGAATGGAACATCATAGAAATACAAGTGTATGGGGACTCATAGCTTGTCATCTATCAAGTAAATGGCGATGCCATGGTGACAATTGCTTCCCATGGCAACAATTGCTTCCCTCTTGCAATTACCAGAAAAGAGAGGTCATTATGAGTTTATGGTAGAACAAGTCTCTAACCCTGCCTACAACAATCCCGATTCACAGACCATATGCCAAATAACTGATATTTAAACTTCACTCTATAAAGAGATCTATACTTACCTCAAGGATAATATCATTCCTCCTGATCTTTCTAGAAACCAAAAGTGTAACTTTATCTGTCAATCTGTGCGACATACATTGATTGCTGACATCCTATACCATCGAGGTCTAGATGGTACTCTTCTTCGGTGTCTAGAACACAACGAATCTGAATCAGCCTTACGTGAGGTTCATGAAGGTATTTGTAGAACTCATTCAAGTGGACCAACCCTAGCAAATAAACTCCTCTGTTTGGGGTATTACTGGTCGAACATGGAAAAGGATTCTTATCAATTTGTTAAGAAATTTCAAAAATGTTAGATCCATGGTAATCTAATCCATGCGCCAGCACAAGAGTTACACCCATTCACATCAACATGGCCCTTTTGTCAGTGGGTACTGGACCTAGTAGGAAAGATAAACCCGTCTTCATCCAATGGACACAAGTTCATAATCACAGCAATAGGATGCTTTACAAAATGGATACAAAATGGATAGAAGCGGTTCCTTTAACAACAATCACTAGAAAGTAGATCTTGTCTTTCATATTGAACTACATAATCTATCGGTATGGCATACCACAGTCCATAGTTACGGACAATGGAAGACCATTTAAGAACCAGGATGTCGAGGAATTGTGTGAAAATTTTCATATCCAACATCATTTCTCAACACTGTATTATCCTCGGGGAAATGGCCAAGCAAAGGCCTCAAACAAGACAGTTATGAAAATACTAAAGAAAATGGTTAACAATGTTGGATGTGATTGGCATGTTCAACTCAGTCCTACACTATGGGCCTATAGAACTATTATGCCTTGCATAACCACCCCATTTTATTTTGAAACAAAATGGATCCCCCTTTTTGTTTTGTTTGTCTTTGGTTGTTTGGTTGGGTCTTAGGAGTTGTTTGTTTTGCTCCTAAGTCCCTCTTTTGCTCTGGCGGAGGCGGGTTCGGAACCAAAACTGAACACATAATTCTTTTAGGGTTCCTAGTTTGGATCTCATTCTGACTTCGATTTCTTCTTCTCTATTGTTTGGCCTTCTTTGTCTGTTGGTTGTTTTCAACAACTCTTGGGTTGGTTTATCCCTTGAATTGTTGGTCTTTTTTCTTGCATTTTTTTTTCCCTCGCGGAACCGGAACTGGGATTGGAACTTAAGTTGGAAGTTTTAGAGTTTCAGGTTGCGTCTTCATTCTGACTCCAACTCTGCTCTTTTGTGTGTTGTCATTCTTGGTTGTTTGGGTTAGGTCCGGTTTATGTTCCGGTCCCGCTTCCCTTGTGCTTGTCTATTTTGTTCTTTGCTTCTTGGGTGGAACCGGATTTGGACCCAAAATTTAACTTCAAACTTTGTAAAAGTTCCATTTTGGTTTTGGCTCTGCCCCCATCCTTTTGTGCCTCATTTTGGTCGGTCTTCTTTCTTGGGACCGAATCCGGGGTTGTAAATTAAGTAAGGAACTTTGTGTAGGTTTATTTATCTTGTCTCTGACCTGAATCTATGTCTGCCTTACCTTTTGATGTTCACTAGACTTGACTTAACTATTTGTTCTCATTGTTGGATCCATCCCCGATCTACTACATTTATGGCATTAAATGCAGCCTATTCACATGCATGAATTAATTTTTAAAGGTTTAATCATGTTTAAACTGGCTCATTCTCATTATTATTCGAAGTGTTTAAGCAAACCACGGCCAGGAAAATCTCGAGAGGATTGATTTGATCACGGAGGTGAGTTGCGGAGAAAATCTTGGCTAAATTCTAGTCAATCCTGAGGAGCATTTTGAGGTAGGTTTCTTTTCTTTTTAATCTCCCATTTGTTCTTTCGGGTGTTTTATTTTAGCGTATTTGTAGGAGGGTTTTTGTTCTATGAATTTCTTTGCTCGTTTGTGTTTTTTTTTCTTGTTTTGTTTCTTTTGTCCTTTCTTTTCTGTCCCATTCTATTTTTGGTTTGTTTTTGGTTTGTCATTTTGTTCTATTGTTTGTTATATTGTCACTTTCGTGACAGGTCTGTTTTGGCGTGCCCTAGTGTTAACTAGGGTTTCAATTTTTGAAGGAGTTTCCTTTCTTAGGTGATGAAGATTCGTTTTGAAACTCTTTTTCTGGTCTTCCCATGTCAATTATGTGTTGTCCGTGTGGGATTCTCATTATGCCCTATTTTTAGAAACGGTGTGTCGAGCGAACTAGGGTTTTGCTCAAAAACCTTTGCAAAATGATCTTTTCTAGGGTTTAAATTTCCTTTTGTATGGTGGAGTTGTTGGAGGAGTCAAACTACGCTATTCTTGGTTTCCTTTGAAGCCCATGTGACCCAGGAGTTAAAATTCATATGACTGTACCTTGTTTAAAATACCCTCCATTTTCTAAAACTCTTTCGTTCTCGTTCTTTATGAAGTGTCTTTGTACTTGTTATTTATGGGAACTAGAGCCAAGGTGGAAGCTGAGTTTGGTAACTAACAATTAGTTCTGGTTCAATTCTCATTTCAGTCCTAAATCTGACCCCATTTTGGTTCTTGTCCAGTTCTGATCCCGACCCCACCACATGATAAGAGATATCTTTTATGCCTAATACTTCTACGGTTCCACCTCCAATAAAGGCAGAGTTTGACTAAGTAAATATTATCTTAGGAGGGTAGAGAAGGGATTGTATGATTGACTAACTTGGATGTTTTGTTCATCTAATACAGAAATTTGCTGCAGAAATCAAGAAATGTTAGGGGCATTAGATGAGGCTTCTTAGAGAAGCCAACCGGGTGAAACTTCATGGCAAGGAGTTAGACCGAAGAAGATCAAGGTGGAATAGCTTCTGTATACTTTGAGATGTAAGCATAGGGAATTTTCCCTCACAGCTAGCAAAATTGATTCTGACTGGGCTGATATTACTGACACCAATTTGGGCCCTTTTAACTATGAAGAATTGCATGAGGAGACATTCACCGAGGAGCAGGTCACAGGAAGGACGGAAAGGATTGTTCAATTCGAGCTGGCACATGTTGCACTCTTCCCCTTATCTGTCCAATGTCCGAAGTTGATTCTTGCAGCAATTGGAGCATATAACCCTACTACTAGTCAGTGTGTGGATGTAAAGGGTAATTTCATTATTGACTTCATGCCTCAAATGATCAAATTCCTATTTAATATACCTGATCTCGGGAATCCTAGGCAATTGAATGAGGCAAAGGCTTTGAAGCTTTACAGTGATAATAAGGAGAAGAATAGATCTCACATGAATAAGACTTGGATGAGGGTGGAGAAGAAGTCTCTGACCAAGCTTCTAGACTAGCCTAAGAGGGTAGACTTTAGTAAACAGATTGCAAATATAATCATGTTCCTTTCTAGGGTGTTTGGAAAAAGGGATGCTTCACTATTTAAGGAATGGATTTTTCCTTTCATCCAAACTATTTTGGATGGGAGGCAACAATTTGACTGGTCAATGATAGTATCAGACATCATTCACAATCAAATGATAAAAGTGAGAGAAACCAATTGTTTCTTTATGACCTCTTATGTAGTTTATGCAACTTCCTGAATCAGGATTTTTCCTGGACTTCAAATAGTGGGTATATTGGGGGAATCCCAAGGACAGAAGAGAGTGTGGGAGTATTATAATCAACTCACCTTGTAGGAAGCAGAGCAACATTATAGAAGGGTAAATGATGCCTTTCTTTATGTCATTATTAACAAGCTTAATGGTGATGTGGGATATAGGCTTAGCAGGGAGGCAATGGCTTTTGTGAATGAGTGGGGGCATTGGTTTATCCGGTACCCCACATTCACCTATTTTAGGTTAGCAGCCTTTGATCATCACCCCCATTTGCTGCTAAGATGTTGTGGTGATAGGATCATTCTAATGAAGTTTATTTATCAAGCCTTGGCTGTTAATTACAAGTTTGGCAACAAACACAAGACTGGTTGCCATAAGTTTCCAATGAGGCTGGGAGTCTTTAGTTGTCCACACATTCAGGAAACTAAGGCCATTTGTGATGAATTAGTTTATTTAAATTTGGGCTTGTACACTGCGAGGAAGCACTATGACCCCAAGAACAAGTTGAGGGTTTTGCTTCCCAGTGTCTTTGATAAGCACTTCAATCTATTGGAGGATTTTTGGGAGGACTTGCAAGATGAATATGACCTTAGGAAAAGGAATTATGAAAGGATACCTATCCCACTTATGGTTGAGTTTGGGATAAAGGAAGACATTCCAAAAACATTTTTTGATGATGGGATAGTTTTGGATCCCAGGTATAATGCGGACAAGATTGGTACTAAAGATCTTGATCCAGTAGATTGGAATGCTGAGGAGACAATTGACATAAAGTAGATTGCAAGACCGATGTTGGATAGGAGTATTGACTGGGTGAGTTTGAGGGCTAATCAGACTGAGGCCTAATCATCTAAGAAGAGGAAAGTTGTCGGTACCACCCAAGGATATAATAGAGAAAAGAGAAAGGTGGCACCTAAGGAACCCTTAGAGTTTATGCCTTATAATACACAAGAGGAGGTGGTCCCTCAAGACCTCCCAGAGGTGCAGTAAGATGAAACAATTGCAGAGGTGGGGGCTTCTACATCTGCTGCAGGGGAGGTATCTACTCAACCCTCTGATACACAACAACTAGGTCAAGAATCACCAAAGGGAGCCCTCCATGATGAAGTAGAGGTCTTAAAGAAAATGGAGGATGAAATTGAGATACATAATATAGAAACAGATTCAGAAAAGACTCCATCTGATAAAGGGCATCATGTATTAACATCTCTTGATACGACTAATGATGCAGGGACCGAGCACATATTGACTGAAGAAGATCAGTGGAAACTCTTTGAAGATGCAAAAAGAGAAGTTGATGCCAAGGCGCAAGATGAGGCATCAACTAAGCAACAAGAGGAGGAAGCCAAGGCACAATCTGAATTGGTGGTCAAGCAGAAGGAGTTGGAAGATAAGGTCAAGGCTGATGAATTAGCTCAACAACAATAACAAAAGGAGCAGGAGCTCAAGATACAGGAAGAGAGAGATAAGTTGATGATGCAGCAAAAGATTCATAACCTTGAAGAGGAAAAGGCCCAGTAGAGAAGAGAAAAAAAAGCTCTTGAAGCTAAGCTCAAGGAACAAGAAGAGGTTTATAGGAAAAGGGAAGAACAAGAATGTTTGAAAAGGGAAAAAGAGGTTGTTGAGATTGTTGAATATGAAAAGAAGTCCAAGGAGGCATGGGACTATGTTGAAGAACTGAAGAAGCAGCGAGATCAAATGTTAGAGAAAAAGAAAGTGGAAGAGGAATGTTTAAAGTAGGAGCTGGAGGCTAAAAGGCTGCAAGAGCAGAAGGATAAGGAGGAAGCAGAAAAGTTAGCACAGGAAAAGGAACAAAGTGATTAGCAAAATGTGCAGGAAATTGATTCTCAACCGGGGCTTACATTGTTACAACCTTTTTCTTCTACTACTATTGCTTCTTCTTCAGCCCAGGAAGCCACTACTCCTATTGCTCCTACTTGGTTAAAACTAGACTTAGAAAGAAAACAAGTTGTTCAACCACAGTCATTGAATTGGGAGGAGATGATGAAAGAAATTGAGAAGGAGAAACCTAAAAAGAAGGCTCGGGTTCTTCACTCTACTAGGCTCACTGATGCTGGAGAGATTGTTGTTGAATTTTCCATACCCATAATGGAGAAGAGTCGTGATGATATGCAAATCATTGATTATCATTTGGGGGTGGTAAATTTGGGAAGACCTACAAGAAACCAGCAAATGAGTCTAATTAATATTGTGGCCTCTTCAAATAAATCCTGAATGATCAAAGATAAACAAAGGAAGGATGAGCTTAAGGCTCAATTGGATCAGCTCCATAGGTTTTTGAAAGATGTTTCAAGTCCCATTTCCCAACAAGCTGCTCTTCCTGAATCCCCTGTTTTGTTAACAAAGAAGGAATAAAATGATTTGGTTCAAATGAAAAGCAAGGTAGGAATGATGGATAAATGGTTGGACAAGCTCAACCAGGAGGTTAATGATGTTTTCGTTGAAGGTTTTAAAATTCATAAGGTTGCTCTTGAATTGGCAGAGGATCTAGATCAGCAGGCCAAGGATCTAGATAAGCAGGATGATGAATACAAGGAATGTGTTAAAAAGCTTGAAGCTATTGGAAAAGTGCCCAAGTCCACCTTGCTGGAATATTCAATTCTTGAGTATAATAATGTAGATTTTGTGGAAAAAACTATGAGAATCATAAGGTATAAGTCTAAGACTATTCATGGGCATCAAGAAGAAGTTCAACAAATGAGCAAAGATTTGAATCAAAAGATGGTTGAATTGGAGGAAATTGTGGCCATTTTAATTAACCTAGATTCCTCAGGAAAAGAAGGCATGTCTTTGGATAAGCTAAGGGAGAGATGGATGGGTAGGTTTGAGGAAATTATGCAAAAGGGAGATGATGGGGAGAATCTATTATTAGATCAGTTTATGGATATTAGGGAGGAGACAAGAACTGTTAGAAAGGAATTAATCAAGTTAAAGGAGATACAAAGATGGGTTTCTATAGAATTTGAAAGGATCAAGTTTGAGGATGATTGGTTGGATGGGCATAATTCAGGTACTCTTCAACAAGTGTTCTCCAGTTATGATGAATACGTCATTGATCATTCAGTGCAGGAGTGAACTAACTCTTGTCATCGCATGCCATATCTCTGTTTCTCCTCTTTTTGTGGGTTTTGATATAAGCTCAACTCTGAGTTTGATCTGTTGGTTTCACTTTCTTCTTGGAATATTGGATTTTTTTGGTGCAACAGAGTAATCATCCTTGGAACAAGGGTTCATCAATTCACTTCTGTGTTCAGTTTCAACTCCATTAATTGTGGATCTAGATTAGTAATTGAGAAAATTGTGCATGTGGCACCATATATGCATTATTAGGTTCTACTTTGTAAAGGTTGGCTAATTGAAGAAATATCAGCCACCTGATGATAGAGGAAAAAAATAGAGATTAGATCTAGGATTTCTATGTTTTAGGAGAGATACTCTAAAAGTTCAGTAAAAACTTGGTTATTTTACAGTTTTTTTCATACATTTTCATGTTATTGTTTTAAAGTTTGGATCTATTTTGATAAGGTTAATGGTACATAATCAATCCATACGCCAGTGATTTTGTTGTGCTTAAGTGTTTCTTATTTGATGAAATTCAATAGAAGGAATTTGATTCAAGATTATATCATTGGGTTATCTATGGATGAAGTTGTTATCATATTCATTTGATCTGTGTTTTAGATGATGAGTGAGTGATTTGTTTGAAGCAAGTTTAGTGAATGTTGATGGTATTTGAATTAGCATTATGGATGTATGCAGTAGCATAGTTTATTCTATAGATTGCATCTTGTTGTAGTTGTGGTTAGGTGGAATAAACACTCATTATTGATATGCATGTCTGGATATGTAAGAATTTTACTCATGTTTCTTTGATTTGAAGCTCTGATTCATATTTTTCTTTTATTTAAACCCCCCCTAATGTAGACTAATTGATGTTATGCAATCATGTTCCTTGTTACCAGCAAAGGCCCCTTGAACATTACAGTTATATTGACCACTGAGTGATATCAACATAATTGAGAACCAATTACTAGGACCTTGGGAGTTAGGTCACCATGTGTTATCTTTCTCTTTCAGGAGAAATGGAATAGTAATATTCTATTTAATGTTGTCGTGTTGCTTTGACCCTCAACAAGAACCAGCATAAGAACACCAATAGGAGCAACACCATATGCCTTGGTATATGGATCAGAGGCCATCCTACCTATTGAGGTAGAAATTCCATCACTTCGTGTCTCATTGAAGGGTATCATTACAAATGAGGATAATAGAATCTCTAAACTACAAGAACTGGAATTACTGGATGAATGATGTCAACAAGTTGTCAATCATTTGAAAGCATACCAATAGAGAATGTCTAGGAGCTACAATCACAAGGTAAAACCTAGATTCTTTCAGGTTGGTGACTTGGTCCTAAAGGAAAACCCTAAAAATCAACAGGACAGAGAAAAGAAAGGGAAGTTTGAACCTAATTGGCTAGGTACCTTTGTCATCATATCAGTTTACGGATCAGGAGCATATAAATTGTCTACACCTGAAGGGGATCTATTCGATGAACCAATCAACAGTATCCATCTCAGAAATTTCTATACATGAATCACCTAGTGCATGAATTAGTTTCTAAAAATGGTTACCTTGATGAAAACCTGGCAAATAGGTGTCCTAGTGACAGAAAAATACAAAAAATGAGAAAAATACCCAAAAATAAAATAAAAAAAGACTAAAAAAAAATACAATTAAAACATGTAGTGAAAACCTAGAAACAAGCGCTATTTGTGATTTAACCAACTTTTCCATCTATTAGATGCATGTCATGGTCATTACTTTTACCATCATTTTTGCATCCATTATCATATCATATCAAGTGGTCATGTCTCACCCTAGCTTGGGGGCAACATTTGAACCTCATTGGGGGCAATAAACATCGAGCTTAATCAAAATGGACAAACAACAAGAGGACAAATGCAGCAAAAAAAATGACCAAAACACAACCCAACAATGAACATCAATCACCATCAGAAACACATTGAACATCCATATCACAACAGAAAATCCAAAAAAGCAAGTCAAAATTCAGTTTCAAAAGGTCAAAAACATGAGTTTGTGTCAGTCGAACTACGTGGTCTCTGCGTGTATAACGTAGGCAAGGCTAATCTTTGATCAGCCCCCGAGACCCCTAGGATAGGTCTTTAGGTTAGGTTTTTGGTCAAAAAAATCTCAAAAATTACAAAAACATCATAAATTCAAGATGGATGATCTAATCTGAATAATGATTGAAATACTTTAAGCAAAGATTGGATATGTTTTACTTTGATCAATTATTATCATTTTTTTGGAGCAACTTGAGGATGTATTGAACTAGAGAAGCAAGGAAGGAGAATGGTATTTTCTTTGTTTGTTGTCTGTGAATCAATCATAATTACTGTGTGAATTGTCGCAGGAAGTGCTCTACAAAGTATCATGGATGACATTCCAATTCACATAGGAAAGTGGTTAATTCTTGTCTATTTTACGCAAGAAATGCTCAGGTCATCTCAGTTTAATTATACCTAGATGCTTGTGTTTTCTTGCAATATCAAAAATCATGGAAGTAGTACTCAAGTCATCATGGTCTAAATTATACCATTGATGCTTGTACTCACTTTCAACATTTTTAAAGCTCTATGATGATACAAAGCACAAAAGTACTGTTTAAAATGCCAAAATTTGCTTATAGATTTGCATGGTAAAATTATATTGCATTCATTATGGTTTTTGCATTTGCAGAGTGTTTGTTACAAAAGCTCATGAAGGATTCAAATTAATGATTGTCTTTTTCATAATAGATTGAGTATACTTGACGTTAACAAAAACATCATCATGATCATGTAGTTGCATCATGATTTTCATTACATACATTAGAAAGCATTTAATTATCATTTCATCATTCATGCAATTTGAATCAAATAATTTTGTATTGTCATATCATATTTGTTTCTCATATCACATAAATTTGCATAAGAAAATCTCAAAAATAAATCTATATCATTGCATTTTCATTCATCCATCAATTATATCATATATCATAGTTCATTTGACATATCATTTATCATACCTCATTTTCATCCATCAATTATATCATATATCATAGTTCATTTGGCATATCATTTATCATACTTCATTTTCATCCATTTATTACATCATATAACACATTCATTCAACATGTCATATATCATACATCATTATAATCCATTTATTACATCATATTCATCCATTTATTACATCATATGTTTACATAAGAATAAAAATACACACATCCCATTTACATCACCCATCATAAATCATTTAAACCATTTCATCCACATCCATGCATATAGGCACATTATCATATACATCATCAATACATCATACATTTGTACATCATACATCCATACATCATCATTTTGCACATCATAAATGAAACTCATAGAATATCATCATGTTAATAAACTGCATCCATAGCATCATAAAATAAAGGATCATCATATAACATATAGAACATATAAAGTAAATTCATCCATCATAAAATCATATAGAACACAACACAGATTGATAAAGTCTGCTACATATCATATAGATCAAAATCATAAATGTCAAGTATGCAATGATGTCTAAAAATGAAGAGAGCTATATCATCAAAAATGGTTGTAATTGGAATGTACATCATCATCTCAAAATACAATAGGGTAATCACATCATGAAAACTAGGTATTGTTGGCTCTAGATGGTGCAGGTAACATGGGACCAGTACCTCCTCCACCACCGGAAGTACCGGGATCTCTCGGGTCTCTAAGAATAGGCTGGGTCACACCCACATTGATAGTCCTAGTACGAGTCCTAGCTGAACGAGACTGTGCATAGCTAACTCTCTGCTTGGAGGGAACTGCATCATAATATCTCCCTTTGTAGTACTCTATCTCCTTACCAATACAAACAACCTCTCACATGTAATCCGCTAAGGTGGTACCATCTGCCAATCTTTGTAGTCTCTCAGAAGTCGTTTGAGCCTGCTCTGCAGCCCATTTGGCAATGTCCCTCTCAGCTGTCAAGGTTGTGATCTGTGCCTACACTACAAGAAACTAAGCCTACACTGATGTAAGAGCCTGAGCCTACTCCTACATCTGTGTTTGGATTTGTACCAACAAACCTTGTGCTTGAGGCAGCTGCCCTTGTAATGTCTGAACCTCTACCTGCAAGCTCACTATTTGCATCTATTGATGCTGCTACACATCCTCCTCTGACAGGTCTACCACTGCTCACCTCTTGCGAGGCCTCGTGTACTCCTCCAAGGCTGGACCTAATCCACCTGCATCCAATCCACCTGGACTATCTCCATCACTGTCGTCATTGCTGCTCTCCTCATCTCCATCATCACTACTATCACCCTCATCTCCACTGCCATCATCATCACTGCTACTCTCCACCTCCTCCACCTCCACATCCTACTCACCACCTACCTCCACCTGACCACCAATCTCCTCTCCCCTCCATCGGTGTTGATGTGCAAACACAACCTCCTCCCCAAAAAGTAATGGTGTTGGCTCATCAGGAATAGTAATGCATGGAAATGGATGCAAAACAAGGAACTCGACATAATCTGCTATAACGGGTGCCTCCACAATATCAGGTCGGATCTCCCAAATATATGGTTAAAAAGTCTAAAACTCCTGCACTACAAATCATATGATAACCCATGCCCCTTATCTGTCAAATCCAACTGTCGCTGAGCATAATGTGCAACACCCTTTGGAATACCTTGAACAATGTTGTACTGAAAAAGCACCCGTCTCAGAAGGAATCTCTCCAGAACCCACCGTGTATTCCCAATCAAAGTAAAAGACTGACAAAGGAATGGCAGCTGCACATCATCATCATCCCACTGCTCACAATCCAAGTAGGGGCACCAAGTAACTATCTCCATATTGTCTAAAACTTCGCCAATGATCTAACTTGCCCAACTTAGGTTGAGTAAGTCGACCAACATAAATAAGTACATATGGCCACCTCACAGGACGCTGCCTCACTGACACTAGCCACATGACAACAATATGCTCCCATGCCCATACCTAGAGTAAAGTAACATCGGTCGATAAGCTTTGACCTCCAAGGTATACCACAAAATGCAAATCATGATAAAGGTGGGAAAGCATGCACATGCCCCAAGCATATCTAGTACCATGTACAACCATACTCTCTAGCACACGACCCCAACCAATAGTGAATCCCTTTAACCTGTGATCAGGACAAAGGAATCCTTCGATGAATCCGGCAAGAACTATCGACAAAGTGGGATAATCGTCCACCATCTCCCGCCATGGAGTCCACTCTCCAAAAATCCTAGCATCCTAAAATACCCTCCAAAGAGCATCAGTACCACCCTACTCTGATGAATCGTAAACAACAATATCACCCACAACTGGTATCTGCAAAATCCTCCAGACATCCTCTGGAGTGACTGTGATCTCATCAGTGGCTAAGTGGAAGTTGTTGTGCTCATTGTGCCACCTCTCTGCTAATGTTGTCAACAGACCCCGATTAATCCTAATCTGGGGCATATCAAGTAGAGAAGATAGTCCACAACATGTAATGATAGTTGTCTCAGGTTGGGAAAAATGTCGTATCAAATCAAAAATTTGCATAAATCGCTCTCTAATCTGGAGGTTCACCAACGACTCCTATTATCAGGAAATATTCAAAGTTAGTACTTTATGTCAAATCATCAAAACATCAATTATCCTATCAAACCTAATCATCTCTTGGTGATAATTTTGATCAAATCTCATGAGCGAACATCATTGAACCTCATCTATCATGAGGCCAATCATCAATACATCAAATCAACCTCGCCTCTCATGAGGTTCATTAGTCAAATTATAATCATTCATCGCCTATCATGAGGATAATTATCATCAAATCAAACATCATACCTCACTTATCATGAGGTTGAACATCATCTACTTGATCAGGATCATCAATCATATCAAACCAAAGGCTAATCGACAACATCAAGGACAAATTTGACATTTTTTTGTAATCTGACTTAGAAGCGCTAAAACGGAGTTTCTAAGTGCCAAACTATCAAAAGTGCTATTTTAAAATTCAAAAGCACTAAAACAGGCATCAAAAGCGCTAAAAAATCAAAAGTGCTACTTCATCAGGCAAAAGTGCCAAAATAGACAGTCAAAGCGCCACTTCATTAGAAGTGCTATTTTATTGGGGCAAAGCGCTAAACTATTAGGTATAACCGCTAAAATGTTGAAAGCGCCAAAACAGAATGTCAAAGCACTAAAGTTTCTAACCTACGCTCTAAAACTACTAAAGCACTAAACTATCCTACCAAAGCACTAAATTTTTTTTCCTAAGTGCTAAAAGCTTGAAAGCGCTAAAACAACAAGCAAAAGTGCTATTGCGGCATGCAGAAGTGCTAAAAGAAATGCAAAATTTTAAAAATGGAAAAAGCGCAAAAAATAATGAAAGCATGAAAAACGAGGGGATTTATGGGTACGTACCGGAGGTCCATAAGCGGTCGGGCGCTGGTGACGTCACACACACTCGAACCAGTGAGTGTGGTAGGGAATCGGCATCCTGCTCCAAATTGCTCTCTCACAAAGATTTCAAAACTCAAATGCACAAATGAGGTTGAAAATGACCCTTTTTACCTTTTAAAGGTTATTTTTGATGGGATTATTATGGGGTTAATTAATTTTTTAAGGGCAGATTAATTCAAATTCATCCAAAAGCACTTTCAGCATTCTTTATCAGGAGATAAATTATTTCACCACCGAGTCTTCATCGAATCTACATCAAATCATTGAAAAATCATAAAAAAATTGAAAATTCTAAAAAAATCAAAAAATCATTAATTTATCTCTCGAGGAGGCATATATCCATCATCACAACAAAATCAATGTCTAGGGAATGTCTAGGGCATATTGAAAAAAAAAATCGTCGATACCAGCAATAGCAAAATTTTCTTTGAAGCAATGCGTAAACACATCACTTCAAAGAGGGGAAAAATGTATACACCTAAAAAATGGTCTAGAGAATATAATTAATTAAATATGATTTATTTAACCTTTATTTTGTCTACTATTAAATAAATAGAAATATTTATTTATATAGTTCATCTTAAATTCTTCAATCTTTATTTTATTATTTTTGTCTTAATTAAATAAACGAATTTCACTTTGTTTTATTTAATAATCATAATTAAATTCCTCTACTATTAAATAAATAGAAATATTTGTTTATAGTTCATTCTCTTATTCTTCAATTTTAATTAAATATACAACTTCAATAGTTTGTGTTATTTAATTATCATATCATTCAATCTTAATTAATTAAACAAGGTTAAATACTTTGTTATTTAATTATCAAATCCCTTCTATATTCATTTAATAAACAAATTCTATAAAGTTTGTTTTATTAAATTATGTATTCCCTTTTGCTAATTTTGAATAAATCAAATTATTCAAATAAAAGCATAAAGCAAATTTCCTCTATTTACTCACCTACCAAATTTGATATTCAAATATCCAATTTAATTCAACTGGCATTCACGAGAAAGCTTCAGAGACAAATTGGAATTAATCTCTCAAATATTCTTCCTCTGATCCTTCCTATCATCCTGCTTGATGTTTTCATGGGGAGAAACCATTCCCTTCATCAGCTCCAACTTCTCAATCTCTTACCATTCAATTCTCCAGATTGAATCCAAGCCTTTGTTGTGCTTCCCTATCACAATGTGTTGCCGTGAATCTATAAATATAGCCTCATTCTACAAGAAATGAATCCCTGAATCTGAATTTTGTGCAATCTTACTCTGTGGGAATAGCAATCAAGCAATCAAGCATCTTAGCAAAAACATCAGCATTTAGCAATAGCATCATAGCATCAATAGAATCATAATCATAGCTGCATCATAGATTATTGTAGCTTTCTTTCATCATAGTTTCATGTCAATTTAGATTATAGTAGCTTCCTTTTAGCATTTAGCAAATCACCATATAGGATTACATCATTTCATTTAGCATCACTCCATTCTCTAGATTGGCATTTTAAATAGTCACACTGCTTACCAAATTGGAGAGCCCTTCGTGACTTGATAAATCTTTGGAGATAGGAAACAATGAGATGCTTTCAAGTTTTTTGTGCTTTAAATTAGTTAATTGTTGTTAAATCTTGATATAATGTTTCATTAAGAAGTGTTTTCAGTTGTTTTACTTATTTACTTATTTCACACTTACACTCACAAAACAAATGAACATAAAACATTAATAATCTTACTCATAAAATTGATGCATTGCTAATCATGAATCTTGGCTAGAGAAAAATGTTGCTAATTCTACTATTGACTACCTTTTAGGATTCTCAGTTGATATTCAAATTGCCTAGGTATTTAAATGGTGAAAAACACTTATATTTATATATATTTCTTCATTCCCTAAAGCACCATAGGAAAGAGATTATCATTTAGAATGAATAGGTGTATAAAAATATGGAAGATTGATAACACCACAATAATGTAGCTATATTTTATTGCCCATCTTGGAATTCATTGGTGGAATGGCCATGCACTCAATGATATGCACAAAAAAATTATTTGCTTGACTATGCTTATGAAACTTCTTACATGTTGGAGGAGGAAGAGTAATCAAGTTGGATTTGAGAAGCCTCAATGAAATATGCTCTTGCTCAGAAAGAGGATAAGGAGTAAGAGGAAATCCTTTCTATTGTGAAGAAAAGCTTGCTCACTTACCACAAAAAGTTACAAATATAGGAGGATGATATGTAGACAAGGGTGAAGGTTGGAAACCTAAACCTATTTTAATAATATATGGTGTAGAATTCACATGATCCTTAACCCCTTGTTACATGTTTTCACTTATCCCATTTTAGAAAGGATTTTAATCTAAGATCATAACATTTTTCCAACTCCAATGGAGGTGGATAAGTCTTGTCTAAATAATTTTAAGAAGAATTAGTTCTTTTGCAATAATGTAAATCATTTTTAGGTGTTGAAATTTTAGGATTAGATATTGCTAACACATGAGGGACAAAGGCTAAAGAGCCCTCATAATGATCATGGGATGATGGTTTTGGATTATTTTTATGTATAATATGATTGAACAAATGAAACACAAGACTCCCTAGGTTTAGATTGTCATATTTTGTACTCTCCCACAAAGGAGGGTGTAAAATCTAATGAACTCCAATTTTCACCAAATTATGTACTTGAAGATGAAGCATTGTCGTGATCATTATTTTTTAATTTGACAAGATTGTGTTGAAACAACCTCTAAATCTTTATGTTTTGATGGTGAGATTTTATACTCCCCAATGAAAGTAGGTTTAAAATCTAATGAACCCAAATCATCACCAAAGAGTGCATTCATGGTATCATTATTATTAGAAGGTAATGGTTCAACTTTTGAAAATGGAATTAAAGTACTAAGAGAGTTGGAAATTTTATGTTTGACTTCGGTTGTAAATAATTTTTTGGATCTACTTTAATTGTATAAAATTTCTTATTATGTTCATCCTTTATCACATGGTGAACAGTAGACGAGACTCCCTTCATGGCATGAACCCATGATCTACTAAGAAGAATATTATATGAGAGATGGTATGGCATGCATGGATAAGGGTATGCAAGGTCATAGGTCCTACCTTAATGGGTAGTGTTATTATACCCAATGATTATCTACCAACATTATCAAAGCCTCAAATAGAAAGAGCATCGGTTTTAATGAGAGATTCATCCACACCGAGTCTATGTAAAAGGTCAATGCTAAAAAAAATAAGATCTAATCCAATGTCGATGAGAGTACTTCTAACCCCATTTTTATTGATGATGACAAGTATCATTAGAGCATCATGTTGATTTTGAATCTCTAGAGTGGGTAATTCACTTTGATGAAAGACAATATCTAAGTTTGTTATATTCATACCATCTAGCAAGGTTGCTACATTATTCGGTTTAATAGATGGTGGTACCACAATCTTTTGCAAAGCCTCTTGGAGCATTTTTTGGTATATTTGTGAAGTTTGGATTAAGTCCCAAAGAGATATCTTAGTTGGATTATGATGAAGTTTCTCAACAATATCATACTCTTTGTCACTATTTTGAGGGAGATGAGGTGCAAGGGGAAGAAATGGTTGAGGAAACGGAATGGAGGTTGGAGTTTTATTTTTTTATTTGTTATCTTAGGTGCTATATGTGTGAGAAAATACATGATAACTTGGTTATCATGATACATTTTGGTGTGTATATCTATTTTTAGTGAGTTGATTTACAAAGTTTAGGATATGGTCAAGAGGTCTAGATTATTTTATAGGGGGTTCAATAATGAGAGGAGTTTTAGTTTGACTTGAAGGAGGTTCAATAATTAGATCAAGCATAGTTTAAGGTTGAGGAACATGATAAGGAGGGTATATAATCAGTTGTGGGTTTACAATTTTAACTAAGATGACTATTTTTTTACAATCTTCTATTAATGGTTGCATCCTCTTACACCAAGATATCCTCGCAAGTATGGAAGATATTGGGAGAGGGACATGTTATCATGAGGATTGCACCCTAACCAAGTGTAAAAATCAGCTATCCTATGAAACATGGGATCACCTTCAAGTTGTGGGTTGCCTATGGTGAAGATGAACCTCCAGAGAGGGTTGGTTCCCTTGATGAACCTCCTAAAAACTACTACCTTGATTAGGAAAATGGGTAGAAGAACTAAAATAAAAAGATTTACTAACCCTAGGAGGTGATGCACCAATTATTATAACTTGTATCACAACTTCAACACACAAAATCCCTCAAAATCTCAACAATTATTCCCACAACAATATTTCATAAGAAGGTCAATTACTTATAAATTTAGAAGGAAAACTAAGAATGTTTTCACAGCCAAAATCCTAGCATTCATGACATAATTTATGACTTGCATATAACATATATCTCCTTCTCAAAGGTATTTGAATGGGATAACATACTTGAGTACTAATCATTAATCATAAAAAATATGCATCAATCACCCATGCACACACAATGGAGCATATATTGAAAAGATGAAATAATTGAAATTTTATTGATAACAAGGTGCTTCAGCTGATACAAATCTGAAAATACTACTTGAAACTCAATATTTAAACTATTTTGAATTAAGAAAATTCTACCAAAGATGAGTTACAATCTCATTCTTTTTCATAAGGAGAAAGGAAGAAAGGAAGAACTAACTCTGAATAGAGTTGAATGCTTTTTTTTTTAGAAAACCTCTTCAACTTAACTAAACTTGAACCTCATGGAAGATTTTGAGATTGCATGAACTATTGAACTCCCTCTGAACTAGAAGAAAATCATGTAAAGTCCGGTGAAGAAGAGTTGACTTGAATTGTTGACTTCTTGACCTTTGCATGCTCCTTGAAGTGTGCCCCGAACTAAACTTGAACTGGTCCTCTCAAAAATGCATGAAAATTGATTGAAAAGTTATCTTTAAACACTTTGCATGAAGTGTTCATGGTTGGGCATACAAGGAAAAAAATCCTTTATTTTAGAACCCCAAACTATTCTAAACTACATGCTTTTGGCTTCAAACTTATCTTAACTCTAGTTGCAACCATGTGGGATTCTTGAGTAGACCTAAATTGATTGAAAGTACACCAAAACTGAATATTTAGGCCACTTAACTTATGAATTTCCCTTGCATGATGATAGGCATGTGAGTTGTTTTAAGATGACTAATTATTCTCTTTGAACTAACTTAGCATGACCATGGTGATTTTTTATTCTTACTAATTTCACTATGACATTAGCAAATCAATAGACCTTAAAATCATGTCCATGCGTATAACTATCTTCATTGATGATGGTTTTGTAACTTTCATCCATATGACTATCATTGACTGATTCAAAATAGACTCCTAACATGACCTTTATGTCACTTTAATGACCTATTATCATAAAGGACTATAATGTTGCTACCCTAGTTGCCACCTACATGTGTATGTGGTTAAGATGCAATTTTTGGACTATCCTTTTAATGTTTACAGGTCCATTGAATGTCATTTAACACATTCATCCATTATCACTACCTTTTTATATGTTTTCCCTTTAAATACCTTGCCCCTTTGTGATCTCTAGTTGGTCCTCACAAAGCTTGATCTCTTGGAAATGTCTTTGTCTATTAGGTCTACTATTATAAAGTGTATGGATTATCCTTAATATTGCATGCACATATTTTGTGCACTTAATTCTTTGCATAGTCTCCCAGTCGATGTCCTCATACTTATTGTGATATCTACCATGTTCATCTGCTATCTTAAGGACTATTGAGTGTCTTCGATTTGTAGGGACTATCCTTTTAACCCTTTATGAAACCCTAACTATTGTTCTCCTTGTATATGATATTTCACTACTTGTAACCTCATATTCCATCTACACTAATTTTCTAGTTCTTATTTATTTTATCTCTAAACTATAAACACCAAAATATATCTTTGGATTTGAGATAATTGATAAAACTATGTTTGTATTGCACTTTAAGGGTTTTCTCATTCCTCCAGTTGCATGACTATTACTAGTATTTTCTCTATCTTCTTTAACTTTCCAACCCACTTCAATAGGATCCTTAACATCCTTAGGGGTTGTTGATAATTTGTAAAAACTATTTGATCTCAGAGGTGGAGAGGAATCAGTTAACACCTTAATAGTATGAGTAAAAGGTACATTCCTATCAATGATGAGCAACTACTAGAAGTTTGAACCTATGCTAGACTGATTACATTGAGTATGTTACACTTAAATGTCACCACAAAATGTAAAATATTTTTATGCATAACATTAATCAAAGAAAATGACCAGTCTATGACTATCATGTATATTTTTCATTTTGTCACTAAGATATTGTGCTTGTATCCTTGGGATCCATTGACCTTCAAATCTACTCATTTTCTCATTCCTTCATGACACATGAGTTGGTATCATTTCAACTTCATGAATGAAAACAATTATATGACTCATTTTTTGGTTGAAGCTCCTTGGCATATTCTCCTTGTTCACCCTTCAAACCTTCTATAATGCAAGATATATCTAAATGGTTTTCTTTCACTTGACTTTCATCCTTTACATCTTGATTATGATTGACAAGTGGTTTGAAACTTTTCCTTCTTATATCTCAGTCATAAGGTTATGTAATCTTCCCTCTTCTTTTATCCATAGTTGTGTCAGCTGTCACTTGATGATGATTGATCTTTTTATGACAAATTCCTTTATGAACCTTGCATCTTGATGTTTCATGGATGACCATTGTCCTTTGTGATATACTCCTTGTATTTCATGTTGGACTATATTTTTGTAATTTTGAACCTTATTCATCATGCTCTCACTACCACCTACTTCATTTCTCATGCTTTTCATAGTCATTTTCATAGCTTATATTTGACCATGTTATCAATATTTTCATCAAGCTTTATTCAAGTAATCAATCTCAATAGTGATTTGAGTAGTTGATGAGAGTGTCCTCTTTTCTCTCTCACATGTTTTTAACCTCCTCAAATGGGTATCTTTACCTTGATAATACTTTCCTTCTCCATGGCATTTGAGTGTCCATTATGATCTTGACTACCCCCTTTTGAAACTTCATAGCTTATGATGTGGGACCATCCTTCTTTAAATCTTTATCCTTCATAATCACTTCCCTTTTGTCTCACTACAAAGGATTTTTATAAGCACAATGATGGTAACAATGTTAGGTAGTAAACTCAGCTGCACTATTTCATTCTACATCCCAAAATCATTTTGAATGTTTCTATCTTTACAATGCTCATGGATTATTATAGTGTAAGTAAACTGATCGGGATTCAAGCCCATTAGTAGAATTTTTTCAAATAGATTATAGGCATCTTCTAGTCTTCCTAGACTTCAAGTCAAAATGTGATTCTTTGCATTGATTTTATTAACATAATCCCTTACCCACATCTTTACTTTGATTTGGAAATTCTTCTTGAAGACTCTGAACTATCTATGTCATTGATCACTTGGTGAGGGGGATTATCATTGTACTTGTTTGAAATGCTTGTGGATTGTTAACCTTTGAATCTTCCCTATCTCACAGTCTTCTTTAGGAACCCCTGTCATTTTATTTGCATGTCTTCATTTATTTCCCTATTGAAATCTCCTTACCTATTGTCATCATGATTTATTTGCAAGGTGAGTGTACTTAGCTGCTTGAAAAAGGTGTACATTCTTCACCATTGTCTTACATTTGTAAACTCGTCTTTGGGGCATTGTCCTTCTTGATGTTTCATGGTTATTTATCATGAATTTCCTCCTTTAGGTGATTAAATAGCTACTATAGTGTCCCCACATTGATGTATTACTTTGAATCATGCAAAACATCCTTCAACATAGTCATGAGGACTATCAACAAGATCGTTGTCCTATGTCCTTCCTAGGACTATCCTTCATCACTAAGACTATCCTTCTCACTATATATTACATGAGCTAGGGTTTGAATCACCAGAAGCCTACAATCCTCAATGTCAACCTTTATTTTATCATAAAAAATATCAATAGTAGTCTTACACCTTATTTCTCTTTTCATGCTCACTTTGACAATATTAATATTTGACTATTACCAACTTGTAATTCTTTCCTTTAAATACCTTTTTTGAGGGAATTCATGACCATCTTTCTCTGAAACTCCATCCTTATAAAAGCACCATCCCTCTTTGAACCTTGCCTTATATGTTCATAGTCATCAATGGCATAACCCTTGACTGCCCTTTATTAAATTTTGTGTGATGCTTCATGTCATGTGATTGTCTTTTGAAATCTACCCTTTTGCACTCAACCTTTTGACTGAGTTTCTCTCACACTTGTGCACATTTTATTGTCTTGATGTATTCATTATCTAATGTAGTTCCTATCACATTGTTGGCCTTTTCTTGACTTACTCTCACTATGCCCACCATTGTTAACATTACCATCAAGAAGGTATTTTTAGATTTCTTAACGTAGCTGCACTTAGGTACTCTCTTTCTCAACTTTGGCATAATAGTAGACAACATCTAAACTGTGCATTCATATATTTGAAGCATTTTTTGTTTTTTTTATATTATCTTGCACCAAATGGGATACCATAAAATTATATTTTCCTTTTCTAGTCAGGTAGTGCAAGTTAGAAGATTGAGGGACAATAATCTAGTATGTGTTGACCAAGGTTCTATTTGTGTTTTAGGCAACCAATAAAGAGCACCATAAGGCCAATCTACAGGAAAAATACAATATGATGATTTTAGTGACATGCAAATCATACTCCACTAGTCATCAAGATCAATAAAATCATCATTCCCACATTTATTTTTAACATTTAGAACTTCACTATCAAGAAAATCCCAGTGACAATCTCTAGCATCTATTATTTCTTGGACAATAAAATGGGTATATGCATAGGTTTCAACAAACCCTCCATGATATCCTTCAAGCTACCTTGATTCAACTTGTATAATAATAAACACTTGGGCTTCATACTGCCTCTTCTTACTTGGAACTCATGTGTAGTGAAGCTTTCCCTTTGCAAGGATGAGATTGATACTTCTTGAAGATCAACTAATTATTTCAATATCCATTTTACCCACTATGATTGTATTTTAAGGTGAAAACACCCTAAAATGGATTTTCATGGTAATGCAACAATGATAAAGAAGCATTGAAGACTTACCTCTTTGGAATTGATATCAGAGATTTGAATCTTCATTAATGTTCTTTATTACGATCTGTAACCATCCTAGATTCCCCTTGTCTTCATGGCAAGATAATTGCAAATCCTCCAAATCTTCACGCATGCTCTTTCAAACTTCAACTCCAATAGAAGGAAAACCCTAAACCTCTTCAATGTGGTGTTTTTTGTAGATTATACTTTTCCTTCTATCTTTAGCACCCAAACAAAGAGTTTTCTCTTTTATTTTTCATGCAATCTCATGCTTCCTTGCTTTTGGAATGAAATTTTGGGATACATTTTATTAAAACCTTTTACCAAGGCTTAAATAAAAAGATCAATGCCTTATTTTTTTTCTTTTTAAGACTTAAGACCCAAAAAATATTATTTAAATGAAATATTTACATAATTTCAAGTTTAATTCCAAGTTCATAAGAATGGACTGCATGACAATCATTAGTCTCATGATTATCAATGATTGCATCCTCTTGCACCAAGATATCCTCACAAGTAGGAGAGATACTGGGAGAGGGACAAACATGATTACTTGAAGAATGAAGATTAGAAAAGGTATTAATAATATTATTCTTTTACACCAAGACATCCTCATGGTTAATAAAACTCTTTGTTGGTTGAAGGCTGATGTATATCACTTTTGATGGAATGGAATGGGGTTTCGAGCAACACCCCAAATTGTTTTTTGAGAACAAATATTTTTCCATGAAAAATTAGGATTTCTTAAAAGAAAACATATTGTTATCCCCCCACTTTTTAGCCTTATTATAATAAATTAGGTGAATTAGATCAAAACTAGCAATGCACAACAAAATTTAGAAGTTTTAGGATAAACTTATAGAAACAAGAACTAGATCTTAACAAAGATCATAGATAGGGTTTGACATAGAAAATTTGATGCCAAATTGATTGGACAGGGGCGTGGGTGCCCTAGACCAGATGTAACACCCCTCCATTTTGTGCTTTGTTAATCAGACAATGTTTTCTCTATGATGCCTTGTGTCTTGATTATGTTAATGATGTAAACTTCATCAGTTAGTGATACTGTATTGGTGAAGGGGACAGAAGCACATCACTCGCATGCAAGCGCCATGTGATTCCACGAATTCCTCTTCACGGTGTGTTTTATTATTATGTTATATGCATGTTCGACATTCGTGTGGTTGCAGGATGCAGGTACAGGACATTGACTCCACCTGGTTCCACAGGTCTGAGCGTGTCCCTTGTTCGATGGAAATCGATTGGGAGATAGTAGCTAGGTTTTCCTATGTCAAGCCACCACCCTAGTCACCGTGTGTCGAAGGGTTGTAGTCGGGTTTGGTTGTTTCATGTTGCCCAGATCACCTTGGTCTTTAATTAAATTCAAGTTAAAATGGCTTATGTTGCTTAACTGCTAATTAAATGCTCTTGGTTGTAATGCTAGGAAATTATTTGCTGTATTAATTAATTTAATTAAATTAATAAAATAATCTAATATTGGATTAGATTTATTTTATTGATTATTTAAATTAATTGTGTGAATTAATTAAATTATTCCTTTTTGAATTAAAAGTGTAAAAGATTTAATTCTTTTGTTGAATATAAAATGCTAAAATATATTGAATTCAAATTGGAATTGGAAAATTGTTTTAAGTTATTAAAAAATTCAAATGTTTTCATATGCAATGACTTTGGGGTAGAAAAAATATTTTCTGAAATAGTTGACTATTTTGGGGAAAGATATTTGTGAAGAGTTGAATTGGAAATTGAATTTAGTTTGAATTTAGTTTGAATTTGAATTTGGAGAATTTTTGGAAGAAGAATATATTTTCATTTTAGGGTTTTTCAAAGAAGAGAAAGGGGGAGGGCTTTTGGATTTTTTTGAGGGGATGGATTCTTGGTTTGATTTTTGGGTGGAGAGGCTTGGAGGAGGCTAAGATTGTGGAGTTGAAAGAGTGCTTGAAAATCTCCATGGTGGAAGCTTGCAAATTTTGGAGAAAACATAAGGTTCCATCTTTTCTCCCTTCATCTTCTTGCTCAATTTGAATGATTGAAAATATAGTTATAGATTCACTGAAAATTCATGGAAAAGCTTTTCAATTTGCAAAATTGTAAATGGATTTGGAAATAGAAACAAAATCAAAGAAAACTCTATTTTAGAACTAGATTTTGAAACCCTCCTAGTATTTTTGAAAATAACTTCTATTCTTGCAAAGTATTTGGATTGTTTTCATAATTTGAACATGAAATTAATTCTGGGTATATATATATTGTATATATTTTTTTAAAAAGTTTGAGTTTGGGCTAAACCCAGAAAAAACCCCATAAAAATTTTGTTGATTTTTCGTTTTTTGTTTCTGGAAAAACGCAGAAATAAATTAATATAATTTTTTTTTTTTGTGGTGAGGTGGGAGGCCAAACCCCACCCCACCGTCGCGGTCGCCGCCCGGCAGGGAGGCGGTGCTATGTGCGAGCACACAGCCACGCCGCCCCCGGGGAGGCGGGCACTATGTGCTCCGCACACAAAGTTCGAGGCGGCACGCGAGCACCAAGCATCAAAGTCCCCACCGGTGGGGTGTGGTGTGGAACACACAGTTCACGCATGGGCGGCGGGTCTGCTGTTTCCCCCTTTTTTTTTTAAAAAAAAACAATTTATTTTTTTGTTTGTTAAATTTTGGTTATTTTTATTTAACCTAACTTTTTATATATATTATTTATATTATATTTTGTATATTATATATAATAATTAATATTGTATATTATATAAAATATAATATATTTAATATATATTAAATTAAAAGAATCTTAGTATAAGTTCAAAATATATTTTATGTTAATCATGAGGATTTTAAAGTATGAATTAATTGGAAAATAAAATATTATTTTATTTGATATATTTTATTTAATGGGAATTTAAATTTAAAGTGATATAATTTATTTTATTGCAAATAAAATATTATTTATTTGGTATATTTAAATAATGTTAAATTTTAAACTGGAACTTCTAAACGATCATGTGATTATTATGATTGCGGAAATTGATATTTCAGTATATTGTCGTAAATTTCAAAGAAGTGATTTTAAGCTATTATTTAAATGGATATTAAAGACATATCTTGTTTATTTTTCTAGATGTTTAATTTTATAATATGATTGCGGAACTAAAAGTAAAGTACGAACTTATTAATTAACCTAAATGTCTTATTAATCAAGTGATTTATCTATGGTATCTGATCATGAAACTTAGAGAGAACGGTTGATTTAAATTTTAACCAGATAGCTAGATTATTAAAGTGTTTTGATTATGAATATGGTTATGAAATTTAGAGTAAATGATATGTTATTTAAATATTTCAATGTCGTGAAAAGAAATGGGATCAATTGATTGGATAGATGCAAGTCATGAAATCTGTGTCTGAATGGATTTAGGAAATCCGAACATTAGCTTACCTATTTGTCTGAAATGTTTTCAGTGTTTAATTGTTCGCCTTCGATGTTGTGAAATGAGAGTGAATGTTTTGAGAAAACATAAGATATGGGTTCATTTATTGATATGGGTGGTTATACATGAGTCAGCCTTTGTTTTGTACTTTGGTTTCCGTGTTATGAGAAAGTTTGTTTGTCAAAATTACATTTTTTTTTTGGCATGTAAAGAATGCGGGATTATTTGATTGTTGACTTTAAGTCGTTTCTTGTTGATCATGTAAGTCTTCCAGCAGTGTTTTCTTGAGATGATGTTATGTCTCTTATGTTTTGTTTTGTCTATCTTGGATTTTGTGTGAGTTAAGCTTAAGTGGTTACCTGGTTCTTTGAACGGGTTGTGTGACCTTGTGATTCATGGTTGAGTCGAGTTATCAGTTATTATGTGGGTCTCATTATGTTAGTCAACCTTGTGTTAGCCTGTGGTAGTGCACGCTTTGGTATTAGTTTTGGGCATCCGTAGTGATGTGTTACCTGTTGAGGTGTTTGATTATTTGTGATAAGTGTCAGTGCATTGTCTACCCATGGCCTGTGGTTGAGTTATGTGTTGTCAATAGGGGAGTGGCTTTCAACGAGCGTCGGGCCCAAAGTGGTTCCAGGATAACTCGTGTGAGAGTCAGTTAACAAGTGAAAATTAAAATAACTTATACTAGGGATAGAGTAGCTTGAACATTAATAAGATAACTTAGCCTCCCTCACTGGCTCAAGGGCTTGTACGAGACTTGAGATGAGTCGGGAAGGTCTGGAATGGCAAGATCGTTATCTCGTCCTTACGAGAGATAATCGATTCCACTTTGGTGAGCATGTGGGGCTGGGAGTTGGTTGAGGTTTCCAAGATATCCCTAGAGGGGGGTCGGGACCTAGGAAGACTTGCCAGGAGATCCCATGCAGCCTTTGCGATGACACTCCTCCTATGATAGCAGTCGGTATGGTGTTGTACCGTTGGGTTATTTTGTACAGTGATGGTACTCGATTTTGTACTCTAGAAGCATTGTAACCATTGTGTTAAGTGATGTGGGTTTTGTCCTTGATTCAGTTCATTTTTTGTGTTATCCTGTGTCTAGAGGTAGATGGTCTTGTCTAGGAAATCCTTGCTACTATCTCCTAGCACGAGGGGTGAGCCTTTTGGTTTCACTTGGTTGGGTGGAACGTGCACCTTCCTGTGTTGGTTTTTCTCTTGCTCGTGTGGACGAGACTTTCATGTTGGAGAGCTCATTGGATCCAGATGCTACTCTGGCTTCATTCTTTTCAGTTGATCTTTATTCTTTTACCCCTCATTTGTTATCGAGGTGGAATTTGTAATTGTAATCATGATTATTGGATTTACCTCATTCGGGGAATGAGTGTTGTAATCTTATTGTTTAAATTTTAATTGGAATCTTGAGGTATTTATTATCCTTGTTGTAATTTATCTTGTATGGGATGTATGTAATCTTAATTTTGTAAGTGATTAATGTTTCAGTTTTTATTAATGGTTGTTGTTGTTGGGTTTTAAATTAATCTTTGTCTCGTGGCCTTAGAGGTTGTTGGCAATGTGAATTCATCTTTCATGTTATTTGTATTTAAAAAAAAAATTGGTTCGTTTAAGTTATGAATTGCAACTTCCTCTAGGGTTGTGTGGCGGGGCATTACACCAGAGATGCAATATTTTAACAATTTAAAATTTTAGAAATCAACTATAGTGTCTGAGGATCTAAGGTTGTACAGGTTCAAGTTTGAAAGAAAATAGATTTCTAAAAATGCATGAAAACCTAATTTGTCTATGTGAAGCACCAACATGTATAAAATTTTATGCTTTTAAAGTAATGCAATATGTTCGAAAGACAACTTCCAAAATTTAAAATGTTGTGACTAACTAATTTTTTCTTGAAAATGTTGAAAGATAATACTTTTTGACCTTTTCAAATAAAAATAATATGCAAGCCTCTCTTTTTTCAATGATTTTCATTAAAATATGCATGCACTTTTGACAAATGAGAATAACCTAAGATTACACTCAGATTTCACATTTAAATACTTATGATTTCATAAGGTTTTTTTAATGTAATAAGCGTTGGCTTCACCAAAATGTTATGTGGGAAAAGGGATCTAGGGTCTAAATCACACCTTTCCTGAAATTACATTAGAGAGGAACCAAAATTGATCACATAAGACCACTTGGCTATTATCCTCAATGGAAGATCTAGAATGGTAGATCAAGGTTTTGGTCCTCTTTTGTGTTTTGTGTGGGTTGGTTAGACTAATTAGGACTTGAATTGGTTTGGTTATGTAAATATAAAACTAGGTCAACTATGTAATTGCAACAAACAGATGTGATTTTAGAAAAGTACAAAATTGCAACACATAAATTGAAGATAGAAAAGAAAAGTGTAGAGACAAAGGAACCTGACATGTAAATTGGGCTTGAAAATTCTTGTTCAAGGGTGGTGGTGCCCTAGACTAGACTGGAGAATGTTTATTTTTTAAATTTTTGAAGAGGTCTCAGTAGGTTATAGTCTATAGGTTCTTCCTTTTTGGACTCGGCTCTGGAACTTCATATGTTGATGAATAATTCCTCTTGCCCTAATTTGTTGAAATAGGAGGCTTGAATGCTTAACCTTACAATTAAGTCTTCAATCCTCTCCCAAATCTACTTTATATTTGTTGGTTATTTTTTAAGAACCAAACTTAATCTCGGTCCTTACCTATGAATCTGCCAAAACTCAATTATCAGCAAGGATGAGGATTGGCCAACACTTAAGTGAAGCATTAAAAACCTCACTTCTTCTCTTTAGGCTCTATGAGACCCAGGAGGGTAATCCTATTTATTCTCATAACATCTCAACTTGATCAAGAGAATTTCCTCACACAAATGTATTCCTCAATAAACCAACATCATCTAAGGCTTGGCAGACATCTTATGAAGTTGCTATTTGTTTCAGGGAATACACCTATAATGAAAGTTAGTGCAGTGTAATTTAAAGTATGTTATGAACTCATTCCCATTCTAAATCTCCAACCAAATTCATTACTAGCTCAGTCAACCACAAGATAAACTAATAGAAAAATAGTGCCCTATCTAAGGGAACAATGGAGTCATACTTTGCAATCAATCAGTAATACAACTATAATTGAACATCAGTAATCAATGGACTATCAGCATGCTACCTTGCAGTATCCAACTCTCTATGTTTTAAAACATTTATTCCTTACCAAATACTATATCCTTTCCCCCAAACTAATGGTCTCATTTTAGCATTAAATCAACTCATTGAATTGAAGCACAAACAAACCCATTCATTCAGTGCAAATTTCATAAGATAAATGAAATTATACTTAATAGTTTCATTCATAATTTAGGAGAAAATACACAGGAGTACAATATTTTAGAACTAATATTCTCTTTCATTACTGATATTTCTTTGTAAAACTATATTTAAGATCATCATATAGTATAAATTTTTCCCTAGACTAGCTTTTGATATATTCACTAATTTATCTATTTACATTCTATTTGCTCCTTGAGCATAGCTTTCATCTAGAGCTTTTTGGACTCAAAATTTTTTGAACTCTCTAACTTCAGCCATGAAATCCCCTTTATAAATAGGGGAGCAACAAGCATCTGTTTGAGTTACAATTTCATTTCATTTCATTTCAAAAACCTAATTTCAACCATTTCTTTGAAAAGCTCCCCAGGCAGTTTTATGCAATCATTTGAGAACAGGGGAGGACAAAGTACAAAACACATGTGCAGGATATTATTCGTTGTCACCACGTTCATGCTTGAACAAAAAATATTATGTATCATATTAGTCAGAGGACCTCCACATTAGCATGGAAGAGTAAAAGACCAAAACCACAAACACATTGAAACAAATACCTCCTATGCAAAGACCATGGTGTCATCAAAAACAAAAACAAGGAGAAGACCCTATTCCGAGTCGTCAGCATTAGAGAATGCTCGACCACTCCTTGTTCACAATGAAATTGGAGGAACCATCACCACTTCATCATTAGAGCTCTCATATGGCACCAGAGAGAGAAGATACTAGCCATATCCAAAGTCAATGTCACCTTCAGCATCCGAAGGACTATCAAAGAGCACAATGGGAGAATTATGTTTTCCCAGGAAAGCCCTATGACTCTTATCTTTTTTCCTAGCCTTCTTCACTGGCTAAGCCAGCTCCTTGCCCTTAAAATTGACCATTTCTTCTGGAATGGTCCTATTTCTCAAGTTGTAGGTACTCTAGATAATTGCTTTCTTCTTATGACCTTGAGCCCTCCTCTTACCCTTTGAAACCTTAGGGGATTCCTAGTTTTCTTGCTCAATTACAGACATATCCTCATAACACTCGAACACATTAAGCCGGCTAGACCTCCTAACAAGCTGAATTAGCACACTAGTCTTTCCCATCTCTAAAATGAACAGAAGTTGACAATTCAAAAGACTATGAATCAAAGCTACAGGGAAACACACCTACAAACCCAGACAATTGCAACCAGTCCCAGAAAAGGAAATCCTAACAGACTAGAGCATGAACAACAGAGAGCTCAATTGAAAACTAACTCACCCAAGACAAGAACATTCACTATTCAACTCAAGGAGAATTAAAACCTTCACACTTCTTCACTAACCCATACCTCACATTCACTACAGACTGGAAAGATGGTGAAGACGAACAATGAACAATCTACATTAAATAGACATTTGGGAGCATGCAGTAATTAATGATTCAAGAACTGCTCACGCGAGTGAGTTGATAATTTAGCAGCTTGGCTTTGAATCTAGGTCATCAATCTTAAAGCATTTAAAACTTCATCTATGGTGATCATGAGCATCATTTTTTGGCCATTAGAAACTTGTTCCTATAAAATAGTGATGCCACCTCAAATGATGCCATATCCTTCCTTAATCCTGATTAATCATACGCGATCTGAAAATTAACATGCATCACCAACTCAATCTGTGCTCCTTCATTAATATCAATGAAGTACATAAGCCCAACATTTTGGAGAGAACAGTTCCTCATATACTTCATCGCTCATCATTGTTCTCCCCCAAATATTAGGGTGTAATCAGTGATGAGAGTATTACCACAATGAAGTTCAGTCCATTGGATCATCTTGTTTTAAAGCCACATCAATGGTTCTCCATTCATCCCACTACTTTCCTTTTTTCTTTATATGATGTCCTTAGGATTCCGCCACATTGCCTTTTCCAGAAATAGTTGTTGCCTATTGTTGATGCATCTCATCCTTCATCAGCTTCATCAATGATGTAAGCATTTCTACGATAAAATATCAGCCCTTGGATTTGTGGCCCATCTTTGATCACATTCATTTTCCCATTGCACATCGCTAATTAAAACATTCACACCTTGGATCCCATTAGCGACAGGAGATATAGTGAAGAGACCATATTAAGACATGTACACCTACATGAAAATCAACGGTATAAAAGACAGTGCAGATAAGATCTATTCAGATTAGCGAAAGAAACCTTTCATAGAATCTCATCACTCATTGCTATTTTGGAACTTAAGCTCTGAAATGAATCTTTGATGAGCGATAAAATACAGAAACAACAAGCCATCACTCATTGCTAATTCTCCTCATACAATTTGTAAGCAATTAGCAATGAGAGATCTTCACAATTACATTGTGTATCATGTATCGCTAATATAGAACTTAGCACTTAAAACATATCCATGATACGCGATGCATGGGAAACCCATCTTATCGCTCATTACTAATTGAAATTTATCATTTCATGACCATCCACGATGAGCGATGAAAATCATAACATAAGGCTAGAGGCCATTGCTTATCACTATTACAATACTCAAGGCTCAAAATCCATTAGCGATAAGTGATTCCTCAACAATACAAGGAACATCGCTCATCGCACATTGATATCAAGAGTTCCAGCAGCTATTCGCGATGAGTGAAAATAAAGAAATACCACTCATCGCTTGTCGCCAATTTGAAATATACACTTCTAAAGTAATTAGTGATGAGTGATAAGGATAAAATGTCAACGAGACTTAAGTGAAGACTTGTAATCATGTGCTCATAAGTTGTTCTAATGAAGGGGACCCTCTAGGATGATACGATAGAAGGGGCTCAAAAACTCCTAAGTCGTAAAATGAAAAGGATGTAAAGTCAAAAAAGGCTCTTTACGTAACCTTATAAAAATTAAGATGCCTATACCATGGCATGGGGGACTAGTTACCTGATGATAGTGATTGACATAAGATGTTTTAAAGTAACCGGAAATAGGAAACAATAAGTCAACAAAAAAATAGACTATGTTGATGGTCAATGTAACACAACAACGTTAAATGGAATATTTCTACCCTATTTCTCCTGAAAAATATAGATAACCTAAAGCAACCTATCTTCCAAGGTATTTGTAGTTGGTTCTCAACTATGTTGATGTTGTTTAGTGGCCTATGCAATTGTAATGTTCAAGGGGCATGCTGGTAAAAGGGATACAAACTACATAGTACAAATTAATCTAACATTTGGGGGTGTAAATAGATATCAAAAGATAGGACAAAGCTTAGGACAGTAAAACATAAATTTAGATTTCCTTCAATTCAGACATACAAACTTCATAATGAGCATTCCTTCCAAAAAACTAAACCATCAAATGATACAATCTATAGAATAACTATACCATTGCATTCATTCATAGTGCAAATTCAAGACATACAAATCATTCACCATTCATAAACTTCAAAATTAACAAGAACATATCATCAACTCATCATTAAAATTCATAGATCAATGAACACAAAGAAACCTCATTCACAGACAACTCAATGGAAACAGTCTCAAATTCAGAATCTTCTATTGACTTTCATCAAATAAGAAACATTTATGCACATTCACTGGCATATGAATGACCATTTTTTCATTGACATCACCATTAAAAAAAACCTAGTTCTGAAAATAACATAAAATTGTATTGAAAACTATAAAAATATCTAAGTGTCTTTGCAGAAAGCTGTAAAAAGTTTCTGAAATTGTAAAAATTCTCCTAACTTTCTCCTTAGGCTTCTAATATTTCTTCAATTAGCTGACCTTTTAAAATATGGAGAGAAAAATTACATATAGACTAGTCCTAACACTAATTCCTCCAGTCAAAAATTTAGATCCACAAATTTAGGGAACCATTCGAGTTGCATGAGATGACTGCCATGTTCATCTTTAGTTCAATTGTTGATGACCCTGTATCTAAATCTGATGCACAAAGAGGGAAATTAGAACTGCTAGGAATCTCCAGTTGAATTCATGTCATGATCCTACAAATTAGGAGAGAAAGAGAGAGAGAGTTGTCCAGCTGACCATGTCATTAGGTGTCCATCAGGAACAGAACATTCCACTGCCACTTTGTTCCTATGTTTTCTGCTCAAGCATGTACTTATCATAATTATTAAACACTTGTTGGAGCACATCTTCATCTGGCCCGTCCACCCAACTGTCTTCGAACTTTATTCTTTTCAATTCTGCAGAAGCAAACTCTTCCATATTCCCAAGTTTAATAAGTTCTCTTCTAGCAACCTTTATCTCCTCCTTGATATCCATAATTCTATCAATCAACAAGTCATCACCATCATCCCCCTTGTGCATTGCCTCCTCAAACTTACTATTCCATTTTTCCTTAAGTTTTTCAAGAGGGAGGCCATCTTTCAGAGGGATGTCTTCATTTACAAGCATAGAAATGACTGATCCCAACTCCTCAATTTGTTCATTCAAATATTCCCATCTTGTTGTACCTCATTCCTATGATAAAAAATGATTGAGGACCAGAACCTAATAATGTTGATGGTCTTTTCAATAAAGTCTGCATTATCCTCCTCAAGGATGGACTGCTCCAACAAAGTTTGTTTTGAAAACTTATTGATGCCCTTCAACCTCTTTGTATTCTATATTCTTCCTCTTGTTTCCCAAGATCCTCAACATGTGAATTCATGTCACTAACCAACTCCAATGCATCATCATGATCTTTATAACTTTGAACAAGCAACTCCTCCACTTCTTGGTTCAACCTATCAATCCATCTGTCCAACATCCCTACCTTGCTTCTCATTTCAACAAGGTCATCAACCTCTTTCTTACTTAACAAAATGGGTGTTGTAGGAGCAACAGATTGTACAGAAACAAGAGAGGAGAGGTCCTTTAAGAACCTATGGAATTGATCTAATTGAGCCTTGAGATCATATTTCCTTTTCTTGTCCTTTACCATTTTTGACTTGGTGGAGGATGCTACAATATCAATTAATTCCATTTTTTGATATCTTGTAGGCCTTCCCAAGTTCACAGTCCCTAGCTAATAATCACTTAACTAGATCTCTAATCTATCCTTATCTACCATTGGAATGGAACACTCAGCCACAATCTCTCCAACATCTATAAATTTGGTGGAGTGAAAGACTCTAGCTTTTTTCTTGGGCCTCTCCTTCTCAATCTCTTTCATCATGTCATCCCAATTCAAAGGTTGGGGCTATACTATTTTCTTTTTCTCCAAGTTAAGCTTCAACCATGTTGGGGAAGGAGGAGTAGTAACCACTTGTTGTGAAGAAGCAGTGGTAGAGGAGAGAGGTTGTAGAATGGTTACCTTAGGTTGAGAATCAACCTCTTGTTATTGCTCCTTTTCTGTAGCTTCTTTTGCAATCCTATCAACTTCAGCTTTCTCTCTTTCCTCCTCTAATCTCCTCTACTCATACATATCATCTCTTTGTTTCTCCAATTGTTTGACTTTATCCCACATTTTAGCTACCTCTTGCTCATGCTTTCCTTTTTCTTCTACTTCCTTCTTCTTCAACAAGAGCTCCCTTTCATCCTTTTTCCTTTGGGATTCCTTTGCAACCTTGAACTTGGCTTCAATGGCTTCTCTCTCTTCTTTTTTGATCCTTTTCTTCTTCCAATTCATGGATTTTCTGCAACAAAGCTAACTTATTTCTTTCCTCCTTGATTTTCAGCTCTACTTCCTTTTATTGTTGTAGGACATCTTCCTTCTCCTTGTGTTGCCTTGCAAGATCTTTAGCTTTGGCCTTAGCTTCTAATTCTTGTTGCTTGGCTAGTGACCCAGCTTGTGCTTTGGCATCAACTTCTTTCTATTTTGCAAGTGCCTTAGCTTGTGCTTTAGCATATGCTTCTCTCTTTGCATCCTTAAAGAGTTTCCACTGGTCCTTTGGAGTCAACACATGTTCTTCCTCAACATTTCCAATGCTCTCAACAAACACAACTTTGGCAGGCTCATCATCTGACTATGTGGCCTCTGAATCGGTATCAATGTCATGAATTTCAACCTCCATTTCCTTCCCCTTAAGGGTCTTTGTTTTCTTATGAAAACTACCTGCAAGTATTGCCTTAGTAGATTCGTGTGGGAGAGAAGGTTGGGATGAAGTTCCTTCTGTAGTTGTTGTAGTTTCTTCTCCTTGTGGCTCATGAGTCTCTAGGGTAGGTATTTTTGGATCAGCCTCTCCTCTAGAGCTAGGAGGGAGATATTCTAATTTCTCTTTAGGAGTTGTTCTCCTCTTTGTTCTCATGTATCCTTGGGTGCCTTGTGCTTTCCTCTTCTTTAAAGTTTGATCCTCTAGCTCCTTTATCCTCATCACTACCCATTGGATACTTCTATCCATTATTGTCCTAGAAATTTGTCTAATATCAATAAATTCTTCCTCATCCCAATTGATGGGGTCCAAGTTCTTGGTATCAATGTTTTATGCCTCATAGTCGGGATCCAAAACCACACCATCATTAGATAGTGTATCAGGAATGTCCTCTTTTACTCCAAACTCAATCATCAATGGAATAGGAATCCTTTCATAGCTTCTCTTTCTAACATCATACTCATCTTGCAAATCTATCCAAAAATCCTCCAACAAGTTATAATGTTTCTCAAAAATGGTATAAAGAAAACCATTCATCTTATGTTCTAGATCAAAATGCTTCCAAGATGTATACAATCCCAACCTTAAGTGACTCAACTCATCACATACTACTTTTTCAGCCACAATATGAGCACAATTGTATTTTCCCAACTTCATGGGAAACTTGGGGCATCCTATTTTGTGTTTACTTGCAAACTTTCCATTGACCGCCAAGGCCTAATATATGAATTCCATGAGGAAAATCCTATCATTGCAACATCTTGGGAGTAGGTGAGGATGTCCATCAAATCCTACCAACCGAAAGTAAGAGAACTTGGGGTATTGGATATACCAATGTTCCCATCTAGCAATGAAAGTCATGGCATCTCTACTCAACCTATATCCAACATCTCTAGTCAACCGGTTAATGATGACATAAAGGAATGCATCATTAACCCTTCTATAATGCAGCTCTGATGTTTGCAAGGTTAATTGATCATAATGCTCCATGCCTTCTTATGTCCAGGAGCTTCCCCTAATGTTCCTACTGCATTCAATCTGGGAAATATACCCATCCTTGCAGCAGCATATACAACATATGAAGTCATGAAGAAGGTCTTTGTTTGATTCACTTTGATCATTTGATTGTGCAGGCTATCCGACAAGATCATTGCCCAATCAAATTGTTCATTTCCACTCAAAATTGCCTCAATAAAAGGAAACATCCACTCCTTAAAGCATGTAGAATCTATTTTCCCAAATACCCTGGACAACATCATGATCAAGTCATCGATAGCCTTTTGGAAATCTCCCCTCTTAGGTTGGTCTGGAACTTTAGTCAAAGACTTCTTTTCAACCTTTAACCACTTCTTTTTCATGTGAGCCCTATTGGTTTCTTTATGCTTTTTGAAAAATTGCAATGCCTCTACCTCCTTCAGTTGCTTAGGGTTCTGAGGGGTAGGTGTATTGAACATAAACTTCATCATTTGTGGGGAGAGATCAATGATTACATTGCCTTGAAGGTCCACACATTTCCTTGTTATAGGGTTGTAAGCCCCTGTTGTTGTGATTATAAGCTTTGAACACTAGACTAATAGTGGGAAAATAGTCACATGTGCCAGCCTAGATTGGGCTATCCTCTCAGTTCTCCCAATCACATCTTCAGAGAAAGTGTCTACCAACAACTCCTCATAGTTGAATAGGCCTAGATTAGTATCAGTAATATCAGCCCAATTTGAGTCTAACTTGCTTGCAATGAGAGTAGCACTCTTGTGCTTGTATTTCAAGGTATAGGGAAGTTGCTCCACCTTTATCTTCTTAGGCTTCACTTGCCTTGAACCCTCAGCATCTTGGCCATCCACTTGTGAAACTTCTCTAGACTCTCCTGACATTGCTTACTCCTACAAAACAACTCTGGATTAGATCAATAGAAAGCATGAAAATCAACATTAGAAGATTACTTTTGATATCGTCCTATCCTTCCCTAGGTAACCTCTCATACTTAGTGAAATTTGAACCTTATTAGAGGCAAAACTAGGAAGAGATTAGGAATTAGAAATATTTTAACAAAGGTGGGATCGGGGTCGGGGTTAGTATTAGAATCAAAACTGGGGTTGAAATAGAAATCAGACCCGGAACCATTCAATAGTTCCAAGTCCAGTTCCACTTCCGCCAAAAGAAAAGGATGTGGAATGGAAACAAAACCTAATTGGGAGTGGGATTGAAATCAGACCTAAACTCATACACACATACTCATGAGTTGAGTTTGTTCCCATCTCCGCTTCTGCCACTTTATCATTAAACACGAAGCAAATTTAGCCAAATACTTATAACTTGGGATGAGGTCATAGGAAGGAACGAGGAGACTTATAATAAAGGCACAAATTCATCATTGAAAAAATAGGGGTGGGATCAAGCCACCTATGGCATGATATTGTAAAGAGACGACACATAAATCCTAGTTTGCACAACCCGTTGACTCAAGAAATTAGGGCATCAAAAACCCGACATGAAATCCATTGAATCGACATGGGAATAAGATCGGAAGGGTCATCAAACAGGTTTCCAACCTTTTAAATCACATGAGATCCTTCAATACGAAACCCTAAGTGAAACTAGGGCACAACAGTACGGATATGAACAAAATGGGAAAACGATAGTAGACTGACAAAAATGAACAGGAAACGGAAGGAAAAACAAAACAAAAACTGAAAAAGAAAGTGAAACATAAACACAAACATGCAAAGATTCATGAGAAAGGTCTTTTGAATGCGCGAAGAACACCATGAACAGGAAACGGGAAAACAAACAAAATGGAATGAGGGTGAAAGCCTACGTACCTCAAAATGCTACCAAATAGGATGAAACTCAATCTAAATCCACTTGCAGATGCTTGCCCTCGACTAAATTGTGCTCTTCTTTCATGATTTCTTGACTCTAGTTTGCTAAACAACTTAGGCAATAATGATAATGAGCCAATTAACTTTGTTTAAGGTTTGAAAGCCATTTTGTGCATGTGAGGAGGCTATAATTAATGTAATTAATGTGGTTGGTCGAGCGTGGAATCAAAATGGGGATGAGTACACAACATCTGCATCCGTCATAAGTAAAGCAGAAGTAGAAGTGGAGTTGAAATAGAATCATGAACTTGATGTAAGCTCCACATTCCATTTTGGTTCTAGTTTTGGCTATGTGGCAAGGAAAATGACAACAAAGGAATAGGGACAGAATCAGAACCAAAACTAGATCCAGAAATTTTTGCAAAGTTCCAGATTCGGTTCTGATTTTGGTTCTGCTCCCGCCAAAGGAACGAACATCGACGCAAGAAAAATGAGAAAATGAAAACAAAAGGAAATAGGACCAAAATGAAACCCATCCCAAACAAGACACAAAAGGGGACAAAAACACAAAGAAAACCAACGGGAGCGAGATTGGAACCAAAACAGAATCCAAAACTTTTTGCAAAGTTCCAAGTTCGGTTTTGTTTCTAGTTTTTCTTCCGCCAAGAGGAAAAGAAACCACAACAAAACAAAAGACAACTCAAGGGAGAAATGAACCCAAGAGTGCAAGGCGAACCAAACAAATAAAGAAAACCAACAAGGAAAGAACGAAGCCGGGACCGGAACCAAATCTGGACTTGGAACCTTCACAAAGTTTTAAGTCCAATTTCCATTCTAGTTTTGCTTCCACCAGACAAAAGGAACAAGGACTTAGGAGGAAAAGGAACAACTCCTAAGACCCAAACAAAAACACCAAGGACAAAAAAAACAAGAGGGGCCCATTTTGACCAAAAATGAAAATGGGGTGGTTATGCAAGGCATAACAGACCATTTTTCAAGCATTCAAAGCCAAGGGTTTCATAAGAAATGACCCCAAGCCAGTAGAATAATCCTTCAACAGTGATGACAAGCAGAACCCTAAGCCCTCAGATATCAGCCCAACATTCAAATGTAACAAGGATTTGAGATGGAAAATAAATAAAAAATTGCAGGTTTCATCAAGATTTTCCACCTACAAATAAGAAAGGGGAGAAAGGCATTGTGTCATATAGGAGCTTGCCTAATTCAAACCTTATTTTTGTGTTTATGCCTCCACAATGGATATGGTTATGCAAAAATTGCTTCCCCTTGGTTGGGCAAAGGAAAATGGATAAAACAAGTGAAATGACAAGTGTTGCAACATACCACTCAAATATTCTTTCCTTGATGGACTGAAGTCACGATACTCATCTCAAGCAAGGAGAATTACATGTTTGATTGAAGGTCCTGCAAGTGTTAGTACTCACGAAACAAATGCACATAAAAACTCATAAAATTGATGCATTGCTAATCATGAATCTTGGCTGATGAAAAATGTTGCTAATTCTTCTCTTGACTTTTTTTAGGATGCTCAGTTGATATTCGAATTGCCTAGGTGTTTAAATGGTGAAAATACTTATATTTATATGCATTTCTTCATTTCTCATAAAATTAATTATGAAAATCCATCAAATGAATTTAGATTTTTAAATATAAAATGCCAACAATAACATATTCAAAATTGGGCCAAAATAGGTTGGTTAAGGGCAAAGGCACCCTAGACCAACCTATTTTGGGGATTTTGTTACCATTAAATAAATATTTAATATTTTCCCATTTATACCTTGATTTTTCAAAGACGATAATAAAACAGGAAAATTATTAGCATAATTAGGTCTAGGCACATAAGGGGGAACTAAACCTAGTGTGAAATTGTCAAGGTCGACAATTTATGATGCTACATTGAGTCACAAGTTTTCTATTTTTTCTTCTAAGAAATAAATTTTAAATGTCATATTAGCTCACAAATGAATCTTATATAGTTGATTTTCTTTCAAGTATTCAATAATCCTTTAGATTTATGTAGAATTTATTTAGATTTTATAAAAGAATTTATTTGAAAAAAATATAATAGATATCCTCAAAATGAAACATTATGTGGAGACACATCTTCACACCATCTAAAAATATATCATACACCTATGTTTAAAAATGGAAATAAGACCTATAATTTTTAACATTCATGTTAATATCTTAAGTGATTGAAAAAATACTATTCTAAATTTCTAAGTATTATGGGTCACTCTTCTCTTGGTAGTCCTAGTAGGAAAGAGTATCTTATAGAGTTCAAGAAGGATATCTAGAAGATAATAGAGAAAATTTTAGGGATTCAATAAGACACCATGTCCCTCATAAATATGTTTAATAAAATGGAATGGGATGTCATTAATAAATCTTGGCATTTAAAAATAATCAAAGATGACATAGAATAAATTAGAAGTTGTATTGAGGTTGTTTTAGTTGAAGTCAACATAAAAAAAGGCTTTAGTAATGAATTAAGGAGATTGATAAGATATTGGAAGAAATTTCCAAGTGGAGGAGTTTTCACCCTTAAAAAGGATGGGAGATTATTCTACTATGATATCTTAGGTTGGTTCTCAAACAAATTTGTAAATAATAAAGAGCAAGGATTCCTATTTTGATAATTTAAGAATATTTTCTAAGTAAATATTTGTAAATGTAAGTGATAAGTTTATTTCATGGTTATAAGAAATATTAAACAAATATTAACACCAAGTTAGATGAGCCTTATCATTCTACTATATATTAGTTATCTCTTATGTATTAAGTATCTTTCTTATTTACATATCTTTCTTATTTTAGAAACTTTTGTGTTCATTCCAAACTTAAGTTTTAATGAGTCATACATTGTAATATAATTTTATTGAGTCCTATAATCTAAGAAAAATATTATAAACTCTCTTCTAACATAAATAAAATATAGCGTGTTTATATATGGTTGTCCATTACTAACACAATGTTTAAGGATATTTACATATCTCTAAGTCAAACTTTTTATTTTATTGTAAAAAGTTATTGGTTTTTCATTCTAATAGAAGTAAAACCATTTTAATATAAAATATGGAACATTATGGATGGATAATGTATGTCTAAGAATATAAGAATATATAGGTGCATAATCTATCTCATTTAGGAATAAAATATTTATGGCTTACTTTTATTTTATTATGTATTCACAATCTTTAAGTATTTATTATTCAAGTATTTTAAATCAAATTAATATCTTTCAGTGTGATTTATAATGTAAAATCTACTATTTGTTATTAAAAATATAAAAAACAAAGCATAAGAGAATCATTCAGGGATTCTTTAACATGTGCTTGTAGGTTTATAATTTACAAATATATATAAAGATATATAGTTGTATCAAAGAAAACATTAACATTAAGAGTTGTTAATTAAAAGAAAATTAGATTTATTCTTTCCTATTTAAGGTTTAAACTTTGTTTACAGTATGTAAAGAATTATTATATGTCATTATATTTGAAGGGAAAACCCTCCAAAGTTTAATAGATCTTAACATGTGAAGAGTGTTGTATTTACTTTCATTAATTAGACCAACCTACCTATATTTTAATTATAAATCATCACTTGATCATTTATCTTGATTATATACCCCAAGGATAAAAGTTTTCATAAGTGCATCTTTTATAAATACAAGGAAATAATTGGAGCACTAATAGTCTAACCTACCCCTATGTTGAACATGCAAAATACTAAGAGGGGGGGTGAGTCAATATTCCTTTAAACCATTTAAACATTTAGACATCCAATACTCATAACATATTCAATTTGCAGTAATGAATGAAAGCATGAAAAAAACCAACAACATCACATAACACATGAACACCAGATTTTTACGTGGAAAACCCAAAATGGGAAAAACCATAGTGAGGATTAACTCACAATATATTATAACCGGATATAGTATATTACAGAAGTTCTCACTGCAGGTGGACTCACTATCTAAGTGGAATCACAACCCACTAAGAAGTAAAAGAGATAGAAGAGATTATGGCTCACAACTAGATTTGAACTATTACAACTACATCTAACACATGCATAAAATACAATTCCAATGAATCTCATAATACAAACTCGAAACTCTTCATACTGATTTGAAATATCACTCTTCTCTTCTCTACATTCACATTATATTCACACAATTCACATTCACAAACTAGTGTCGGATCATTCGCCTCACATATACACCACACCTATATCAAAATACACAAAATGATGCTTCATATATATCCACTTCACCCAAAACATCAATTAGGTAGGCCTAATTAGATGTAATATGAAAAATGGATCTTGTCGGCTCAAGATCCATACACACACACTTTGCACCAAGATTAAAACCTCAAAACAATTTGAAATAGGTTGACACAAACCTAAAATAACACCCATATAATGGATCAACACATGTTCATCCTCCACAATACACTCAACTCTTTAGGTCAGCATTAGTAATGACCTAATAATAAAATTTCTCAACTGTACAACCATATTCGGACATGTACAGACCTCTAAACACTATGCCAAATGGAATATATAATCAACTGACACCCATCAACATCTCTATAGAACTACAAAGCCAAAATTTAATCTACAGAGAAGTGTGGATTCACCAAAACATATGCATTGGATTGGAAAATACATATAATTGCCAGTCCAAACTTCTATTACTGATAACTTCCACACCAAAAGCCAAAACAAGATAAAACTTTGGAATTAGGATCTTCTATCAACCAACAAAATTATGTTAGAAGCACTAAAAAAAATCTTCACCAACAGACTAATGCAGACCCAAATACTGGATCCCCTATACACAAAATCACCTAAATTGACACAGTCAATTTCCACAACTATTGCCTTCACCAGATCAAACCTTCTTGCAAAATTGTCTTACATAATCATCCTTAAGCATGCTCAAAACACCCAAGCTAATCTACACCATAGTCTTTGTACCGAGATACAATGTTGACATCAATGACAACATTGCAATGCATAATTGTTCACTTTGTGCTCATCCCACATGCTCATTTTTCCAACAAGTTCATTAATGAAATCTCCTCATTCTTCCAACGATCTCCCCCTTTTCATTGATCACACCATGTCAAAATCATCTCCAAAAATTACTCACCCCATTTGACATCAAGTGAAAAGGGCGCATACAACACTTTTTCTTACATACCGGATCTCCCCCTGACAAATATATCCATATGTTCAAATTAAAAAACTGAACTAACTCCCCCTAAGAGAGCTATAAACCATAACTAGTTCAAAACTTACACTAGAAAATACTTTACACCATTTGCATATGTACATTGGATTCTAAAACAATAAACTAAAAATGCATAAATAAAGAATTATTGTCAACCAGAGGAAGCTGACTCTTGGAGATTTGCAAGATGAACTTGCCATTCTTGTTTTCCATCCTCCCAGATCTTCTTGGCTATGCCAAGCATCCTTCATTGGGTCTCTAGCTCCATTAGGTAGTCTTCCCCTTCTATCGGAGTGCTCAATACTAGATTGATCTTTGTAGCTTTATCAACACTTACTAGGGCACTGGAATATATGTGAACTTAGATTTCACCAGGTCCCTAAGGTTTCCAAACTGCATAATAATCTTTTCTTTTTGTGCTTGTAGTTGGAAGTATTTCTCATGTAAGTCTTCTACCGCTAACCTTGTACTTCCATCTAGGTCTTGTGTTGGATCATATGCATTGAACCTTTGTTTATTTGTAACTCAATCAAGTCCATTTCATCTTTAATGCTCTTTATGGCTCTAGGCCACTTCATGCAAAATTGGAATAAGGATTTGGCCTCAGCCACACAAGCTTATGCACCCTTGAGACTTTCCTAAAATTTGTTGTGTGCTTGTGCACACTTCTCTATGATTTCCATTATCCTCTTCTCATCCATCTTTTTCTTCAATCTGGAGGTGAATTCCTTGAAAGAATCAATCAAAAATTTCACATTTTCCATACCAGATAATGAGATTTCAATGGTTGTTCCGAGCATGGCTTCCTATAAGGTTTTCACTACTTCTTCAATCAATTCTCCACTCTTTTGATGTTTTTCAATGATTTCCTTTTGGGAAGATGCATGGTGGACATCTCCCATTTGTAGCTTGTGGAGTGGTGAAATATTGCTCAGGTCCATGTTCCCCTATTGCATGGGAAGTTATAGAAATTAAACAGACACAATAGGTTGGAATTGCAACTACATGTTCAACAGATTCTTCAGAGAATCTCCAGAGGATATGGAGGACTCACTAGTTGCCTTAACATCTTCCTCTACATTATTCTCTTCTAGCTCCTTCTCCTTCTCATTATCACTAGTATTAACTGGTGTCTCTGCTTCTTTCTTTTCCTCATATCCAGAGGCATCTTCATTCTTCTACTAATCTTATTTTTGTGTGTCTTCATCAGTGACTTGTACTGTGTTATCCGAGAGATAATTGTCTCCAGTTGAACTTGAGTATTCTCACCAAGTGTTAAAGTTACCAGAGGAGGTTTTTGATGGTCCTTGAAAATATCTTCCTTTGCAACATCTTCTCTAGTAGCTACATCCTTCTCAACATCAAAATTTTCTTCTCTAATTTCTTCCACATCTGGAAGAACATTATCCTGAACATCTCCTTCTTCAGTTATATGCTCATGTTGAGCACCAATGTTTATGTATCATCTTTTTTGTTCACCTCCGGAGTAGACATCTCCAAATGTATTTCTTCCTTGTTCTCTAGGGTCATTCCTAGCCTTTTTTCTAGGTCTACAACCTTGTCTATAGTTTCCTTCTGGAACCTTTCGAGATCATTTTGATCTCAGCTGATAAGGATTGTCACCCTTTTCTTTTTTATCAATTCTTTACTGTACATTTTGGCTAATGTAGATTTATTTTCATCAAACAAAGGAGCACTAATCTTCTCCAATGCATAGGCCTTTAGTTTGGCCTCTTCTTCTATAGATTTTTGTCTTCTTTCTATCAAAACATTCCAAAGCTCTACAAGTAACTATTTCTCTATGTTCCACATATCTACTTCAATAACTATGATATATTTTACAATGGCTTCTATTATGGTGGTCTTGTCCATCTCATCAGCCTAATTGTACAATGCCACAGTTTCCTCTAAGATTTAATTTTGCACAATCCCATTAAATATTGCATCTAATTTCATTGGGCTATGTGCTCTTACCAAATTTTTCTTCTTTTGCTTCTTCTTCTCTTTCAATGACTTCTTTTTGCTTGTTTCTACCTTCTCTCACATGTCGATAAAAAATTCTTTCTTTTCCTTTTCTATTTACTCCTCTTCATCAATATCCACTATATCAACCTTTTGTTTCTTTGAACTTGCTTCACTCTATGAAGCTTCACCTTTTATTTTGTAGACCAATTGAGGTCCTTCTTCCTCTTATTCTTCTCCAATATTAACTCCAACATATTGCTCTCTGGTAACTTTTATATTAACTCTTCTTTTCATTGGGCCAATTGGGTGTGTTGTCGAAGTATCCTTTTCCTTCTCAGGCCTCATTTTTTGCTTTACCAAACAAGTTTTCTCTTTTCTCAGAGCACTGGTTTATTTTGTAGGTGTGAATGTCTCATTCCTCTTTGTCCCACTAGCAAAAGGCATAGTCTCAAAGGATTTATGAGCAACTGGAGGAGTGGTATCTATTCTACCAGATCTTTTTGCACTTGTTGATCTTCCCAAAGCACCTGACATAGCCTTGGCTTGTTCCACTTGCTCTTTAGAGAGGCCCATAGCCTCTATAAACTATGTAGTCATTTTCTCCACATTCTTCTTTATTTGTGGGTTCCTTTGCTCCATGTCGACCTTCATTGATTTTTCCTCATAAGTTCTAAATCTTTCCTCAGTGGTGTCCTTGGGACTCTTCAGTAGGATATCAGCTAAACCAATAATTTCATCCACAGTGACCTCATATCCCAATGTTAGGATCCACACTATTCTAGGCTCAACGGCCTCCATTATACATTCATCTTTTGTGACCAAAAAAGTAATGTCCTTTTGATACCTTTCCACCAATTGCTTCAGTATCCTTTACCTAGCTTGCATCTTCTCTTGAAATATTTTGAAGAACCCCTATAGGGAATTCTTCTAAGTATTTGTATCTCCCAATCTAAAAAAATAATCTTTGATTTGGTGGTCTACAGGTCTATCTCATAGCCACACAATATTCCTCATTCCAAGAACTTCATTCAAAAAGTAAAATAATAGACAAATGATTAGAGTTCCAAAATTAAAAGCATATTTGGAATCCTTGGTTTTTTGTAGATTTTCCAGCAACGCGGTCTCAACAATTCACATAGATTGTAGTTTTCACCCTTCGCAATCATCTCATAAGTTGTGTTGATGGAGTTGCAGATACAGAGTTCTCTTTATTGGTGAAATATAATGTTTAGTCTATCATCATAGATGTGTATTTGACTGCAGGATTCCTTATGTCTTTATTGGTCAAATATCTCCTATCATACTTTCCTCCCGTTCATTCCATCACAATCTCATTTTTAATAGATTTGAATACTAGTACTAGTCTAGTTGAGCATAGACCAATCACAACCCTAATTACCTCTTTGTTGATCAAATACGAAATATCTAACCAAAGGAACTTGTCATGTATTTTTCTCAAGGTGTACCTCATCCACTCATCCACATAACAAAAATAAGAAACTTGCTCCAAACATCAAGTTTCTTCTTTTCCAAAACCCCATATTCTAGTTTTAACTCAAAATCCTCTCCAGTGAGTTCATTGAACAAGACTTCATTCAACTTTGTGTGGTTATACTCTTCCATTTTGACATGGATGTAATCCCTAACATCCTTTATGTGTAAAAATCCATATGGAATGTGTGAGAACGCATCATCCTAATCATCCATCAAGGATTTTTTGAAATTCCTCTTAAACTTAGGTCTTGGATGCTCAAAAACTTCTACCACTTGCGGTGTATACTGAAAGGAAGCTAGGTAAGCAGAATCAACTTCCTACACTAATCTACAGGGTAGCTATGTTTTTGGTCATGATCAGCCTCTTGAATCCAACGACGAGGTCCTAAAAAGGGAGAGTCATGATAGGTACACTAAAACTATGTGAATTAAAGAAGTGCATGTAAGAGAAACAACCTACAAATAAAAGGGTGTGCAAACTAAGGCACACATGCATGAGGTAAGAATCACCAAGATTCATTGTTGTCATGGAAGGGACGCTCACTTGACAAAGGTTTGATGGAAAACCAAAGGCAAACATGAACCCCCCCATGGCACTTTAATTGATTATTAGTCTAATTTATTCTCATGCAATTAAGCTAAACTTGGTAGTTCTTTATTTAGTTAAGTGTTATTCTATGTTAACTAAAGTGAGCTATTATTAGATCATTTTGTCTCATCGCATGTGATTTTGACTCTTGTCTTGATCTAATCCCTTTACCATTTATGGCTACTTCTTTATAGAACTCAACCCTCATTGTATTATCACTCGAGCTTTCATACGTATTTTGACTCTTGTTTGCAAATCTCTTGTGTGGAAGGTATCTTTGTTTGTTGTTTGATCTTGTGGCTCGTGTTTTTCACAATTCTAACATGGTATCAAAACCTCAATTTAGTGAACCCCTTCTCGATTTATGATATTTTTTTCTTCAACAAGGGTTACAAGCTTCAAATATGAATTCCCTTTGCTTTTTTTATAAATTTTGGAGGTGGGTGAATTTTTGATGTATTTGGGATCAAAATAGAGTCTTGTCATGGGATTCAGAGCTGTTGAGAAATTCAATTTTTCCTTTTGTTTGGCCTGATTTGGACTCCTGAGGTTAGATCTGCGAGGGTTTGAAGCAGTTGCTTTTTTTGGATCTGAAGGGTAGCTATGTTTTTGGTGCATTTTGGCATGAAAAGGACCTCATCGTTGGATTCAAGAGGCTGATTCCATTAATTTTGACTATAAATTCTCCCAATTTCGTCGTAGGAAGCTTTTGATGCAAAAAAAATTATACAGGAGCCCGTACGGCCCCTATACGGATTTCTATGCATACTTATCAAAAAAAAAGGTGAATAAAAAAATATTAAAAGGTCATTTTTTTATTAAATTTCTTTTAGAAATTTTTTAAAAATTAAAAAAATTGCTTTTTATAAAAGTGCAAGTTTCAAAAATTAAAGAGGGTGTGTTTTTTAACTTTGTGAGGGCTATTAATGGGGTGCCCATAGGTACCTGCAGGGCCCACTTGACCTCCCAATGACTACCGATTGAAGGCAATAATGGCTAGCGGAAACAACTCCTTTACCTTTTCTAAAGGCCACCTTTTATTTCCCACCCCATTTGGTTTTTCAACAGCTCTACCACCGGCCTGAAATTCATTTCCTAGCTACCAAAATTTTTCCAAGCGACTTTATATATTTTTGCGACACAGTTCTCGAAAATGCTAAATTTTTTCTAGAACCCTGCAATTATTTTCTGATCATTGATTTTTTCTAGGGAAGAAGAATATTTTGGGCATCAAAGGAATATACTAGTCACTGATTTTTCCACCAAGGGGTGATATTCTTTTTCAGCCACAAAGGAATATTCATAGAATATCCCCATTGATGTCAAGCTAATGTTAGCATGATGTCATCCATACAGATGATGGCATCAACATGACATTAGTCATATGGATGCCTTAGAAGAGGCCCGTTTTGACCCTTCTTTTTCCCTTAGGAGTAGCTTTTTCTTTTGGCCATAACTTGGGCATACGATGTTAGATTTTGATGAACGAGATATTGTCAGAAATCTGGTTCTACCAAATTTCTAGTGGTGTGGATATCATAACCTTTTTTTTAGTTGATGCATTCTACAGCCTGTTGAAGTCAAAGGTGTTTTTTTCAGTCCCAAGCTCGTAACTTTTGACCAATTTCTCCACTTTATGTGATTCCAATGACGTTGGAACCATCTTTCAGAGATCTTCATAGCCATCCATGCGCTTTTTACAAATTACTCTTCAATTACATTTTATTTAGGTTTTTGTGTTTTCATATTCTGGTGAGTTACTTGGACATCTTATCTCTTGAAAACTTTCCATTTGTGTGGGATGACTCATTTTTGGCTGGTCTGTAATGCCCGTCGTGCAAACCCCAGAGAACACACAATGCAAATAATTTTTTTTTTTATTAAAACAACTACATTAAGCATGCAATAACATTAACCATAATCACATAGCATATTACATAGCATTAATCCACTTAGTTCTCTGGGGCACGCGAGGTTATATCGCAACACTAAACACAAATGAAAACAAAGATTACAACAATAACATTTATAATGATAATCAAGGATAAGGATACATCCAATAACCATGATGCGAGAATAATAAACATCGCATAATTACATCCATGATACATCTCTTAATAGAGTTACAACTGATCCTAACTATTACATCATTGTTATAATATTACATTACAATTTTCTTTGATACATGAATTACATTGAAATTTCCCAACATGGGGATTGATACAAGAATGATGAACATGAAGTACAACTGATCACTGGAACATCTGCACTGCGGAAAGCTGAGAAGACAAGACGCTGATGGGGAACCCAACGGGTGCGGAGCACGTTCCACCCAACCATGTGAATTACAAGTAACTCACCCCCCGTGCTCAGAGGTGACGAGGAAGTGAACCCGACTATGAATGTCAACCGACTCAACAACATGATACAGAACAAGTACAACCCAAAAATGCAATGCACAACCACCAACGTACTCAAATCACATAACAAGTAACACCAAGAAACTCATCACGATAACATGAAGTACTAACACTTAACAATCATGAATCAAATTCAAAAGAATTCAAATAAACATCACAAAGAGATAACATCCAGAAGAACCGAACCAACACCCAAAGTACATTTCCAAATAAATCAGAACCAATATAAAGAACACGATTCCATAATAACTCTGAATCAACCATTCAATACACCATTCCAATAGGCAACAAGAACAAATCAGACGGGTGTCAAGTAGGGAGGGTCATCACATAACTCTCATGGGATCCCCTGGCTCTTCCTCCAACTGAGGCGCCGGTACCCACCTATGGATTCCCTAGCCCTAACATTCGAAACAACATAAATATAACAATATCCAGAGGCGACAAGAAACAAGGACAAGGGTGTCTAGTGGAGAGTGTCATCGCATGGCCTTACATGAATTCGCCAGACTACCTATCACAAGGTGCCGCCTCCATCTATACATGGATTATCCAGACAACCTAGCTCAAGGAGCCGCCTCCATCTATGGTTATCCAGACATCCTATTTCAAGGTGCCGCCCCATCGGGTTACTCATGCGGAGCCACTTACCTTTCATAGAGACAAGGTAGTGACCTTACCAACCAGGTCTTCCCACCCATCCTTAGCCTTTGAAAGCGCTAACGGCAGGGGTGAGGTGCATGTTTTTATCTTGTTATGTGTTAACTAACCCAACCCACTAGATACATTAATTAAGTTATCACTTATTTAAGGAAACTCTTTCAAGGTGACCACTTGAACACTTGCCCCAAGAAGAGCCACTCTCCCTATGAACCCTAACATAAATCAAAACTAGGAAAGGGTTGTACTATCACGAACAAAACAGATAACTCAAAACATAACCAGCGAGGCAAATCCATCTCGCAATAGCTCATAATCAAA
>VDFB02271358.1:654676999-654935965 GCA_007258455.2 Sequoia sempervirens
CTCAAAATCACATAACCCCAACAACACAAATAACTCACAATATTTTTATTTTCTCTCTATAACCTAATCACAATACACAAAGACACTTGTGTCAAAACTTATTTCAATAACACATTTTACAAAGAGAGGGTCCACACCTCTCTCAACCTTAACACATGGGTGGATCTTAATCCAAATGAGAATATCCACATCTAGGATAACCCCATATCGAAAATGATCAATACAAAATGTAGCAACACACAAAAAGGTTTTGAACACACAAAAATAAGGGGATTCATAGAAAAATTAACAATCATTTTTTTTCATAATAGACACAAACAACACTATCACAATCTAAAAATGTCTCAAAAGCTTAATTCTATGCTTCAACCAATTTAGGTGAAGCCCTGATCCAAATTCTTTTCACTTTATTCTTCTTCTTCAATCTCTCAAACTCTTCCTCTAATATTCCCTCTTCTAAAACCTTTGTTTCTGAAAACAAAAAATTTGAACAATAGAAAATCCAACCCAAAACACGCTTCTAAAGGAGAATTAATAAAAAATAATAGAACTAGGGTTAGGTTTTTTCCTCCCAAAAAAATTGTCACCAATCTTCTAAAGCACTTTTCAAGCCTCTAGATACTTCCAAAATGTTTTTTAAATATTCAAATATGGGCTCCATTCATAGGTTATCACTATAGGGGTTTAATTTTATAAAAATAAGAAAGAAAACAATACTTTATGTTTCCAAAATCTCTCTCTTAAGTTTAAATCCAAAATTTGAAATTTAAGGGAATTCAACCACACCCAACATTGGAAAAAAAAAAAAAAAAAAACACAATCACACTCACAACAATTTTACACAAGAATATCTTAATCCTTTCTTAGGATAAGGCCTAGGTGTTGGGAATTAGTGTTCACATAGGTGTTAGGAATATTGCATCATAAGATGCATAAAATAATAGTTTAGTAGGTTCGCTATGAGTGTTGGCAATATCACATCATTCTCGTAGATTATTTGTTATTTGGTTGTGATTATTTGTTTGTGTGTATTATAAGTTGTTAAAACAACTCATATCTATAGCAAGTTGTTATAGGTAGTTTCCTATAATATAGGATATGTAAATCCTATATATATGCAAATGTATCAAACAAAAGAAGATGAAGAAGTCAAGCATATTATGTGTAGAAAATTTTATGGAGAGCTTCTCCTCAAATCTCTGCCCATATTTCTAATTCTATGTATATTGGGGAAACACAACAATGATTTCTTGGAGAACTAACATGATTTTTGTATTGGTCATGGAATTTCACGAACAAACTTGTACACATGTATTAATATATCTAAGATAATAGTCAAAACAACATTCACAATTAAATAAATATATGCATCACAAATATTTTATAATTAATAATATTATCATAATTAAATGAAAACAAATAACAATTTTACTTCTCATAATAATATAAAATCACATAAATAAATAACATTTGATCAAATCTAATTTAGATTTATTATACACAATTATGTTCATTCTAAAATCAATCCATAGAGATAACTAATAATAATTTTTAACTCTAATCTAACATATACAAAAAAATCCATAATTAATCAACCAACCCATGTTCATAATCAGTAATCAACTATTATTTTAAATATAATATCCATATCTACATTGTCTATGATCAAAATAAGGTAAAATTGTAAATCAATGATTGTTTTTGATAAATTTGCATTTACAGGGTGTAGTACCCTTTACACAATGAGCCTAAGGGGCCAAAAAGAGATGAAGTCCATAGTTACATCAAAAGACCAATAATAGCAAAAAACAGAAGAAATAGGCATAGCAGACCGACAACAAAGAAAGACCCAACAACCTAAAACACATACCCACTTCTCAAAGAGAAGATTCAGGACATCATCACCCACCCAATTAGGTCCCTCTCCCTCTTTTTTATTCTCCACCTCTTCCTTGAGAACCTCCAAGAGTGTGACAACATACTTGTGAATGATCTTAATGGTGAATTGTGTTAGCCTAGTTAACTTTTGTTCTAGTTTTTCCATCGTGCCTGCAGCTTGTTGAAATCCTCCATAATTTCATTTGTCCTCTTAATAGTTTCATCCTCAATAGCCATCAGGTCTGAAGACTGGGTGGTGGAATCCACAGTGATCATTTATTCATATCCGAGGAGTGGATGGGCCCGTCAACAAATTCCTCCCTCTCCTCGACAATGTCCTTATTGTACTCCTCTTTGCCACTAGTTTGCCCCTCTTTGCCACTAGTCTCCTTTGAGCAGTTGGATATCTCATCCACTAACACCTCCTTTTTTTTTACAGCTTATGGGACCTCTTGACATTGGTTTGCTTCATCCCCATGTCCATAGTAGCCACCACAATGGTATCCCCTTTAGAATCATGGTCCTCAATGCTCTTTCCCTCATTGTCCGAAGTTGACATCTCTACCTGGAATAGAGTTTCCTTCTTACCTTTAGTCTTTTCCATCAGTTTTTTGTCCTTCTTGGTAGGGGAATTTTTTTAACTCACATAGCCTGACAGCTACCTTAGAATGGGATAAAGCCACTCCACCCTTATCTTTTGTAGGGGGTTTTGGTCTAGGAGCATTTTTGGGTTGGCATTCCATAAGAGGGGTTTTCCTCTTGGGTCTGATAGAAGCAACAAGGGAGGGTTTTTCAAGGGAGTGGTTGGGTGGTTCCAGCTCTTCAACATGGATAGTAGAAATGGGTTTGGGATGATAGAGGGCCAAATGAAAATGATAGATCCGAAGAATAAGGCCTTGGTGTAAAGGCAATGGAGGCAGCTTATCCGGGTTATGGGTAGCAACTTCAAGGGTTTCTTTTACCGAGCTTTCCAAGGAAGTTAGCATAAAAAAGGAAAACTTAAGAGCATTTTGTGCCTAAGGAGACTGAGTAAGGACAAATGATAGAAGTAAAAGACCTTAAATCTTCCCTCAAGAGTAACATACTTCATGAGAGCTAAACAAACTTGATCCCATGGTTTAGGAAGTGCCTCCCTTTCAAAACCCATGTGCTTCTTGACCAAATTCTCATTCTCTTTGAAGAAGGCATTAAGGCTCTCTAATTACTAGACTTTGGTGTGCTCTCTTTGAATGTTGTACACAAACAAGTCCATTAAAATAAGATAAGAAGAGAAAAAGGAGTAGACCTCACACTATTGTTATCTATAGTGATCATTCATATAGAGAAGATATAATACATATAATTTATGGCATTTCAACATCATGATATGGTCATCAAATGGTTGTGTAATTGTTGGTATTCTATGCGGTAGTTAGACAGTTAAATAATTAAAATTCCTTGGATGGTTTTGTGGCTATACTTGTGTATTCATATAGATGTGCCAAGGTTTGGGTAAGATTGGATGTTTTTGAATGTAGTTGAATATTGAAGGTGTGAAGTCCTATTTGGAGATTATATGTTGTTAGTGTATAGATTGTGATATTGTAAGTGAAAGATACCTATTATATTGAATGCAATTTCTTCAATAATAAAATTATGAATATCCTTTTATTGGTGGTTTTATCCTATAATGGTTTCCCTTGTTAATTCATGTATCATGTATATCTATAAAATTTCTATTGCTTCATTTTATTCCTTTAAGTTTTCTTAATCGAATAATATAGCAAATGCAATTGTTTTTATTATATAATCTTAAGGTGTTCCAATATCCTAGTTTATCAGTAATCTATATTAGAGATTTATTCCCATTATTTATTGTTAGAGTTATATGTCATTGGCGTAACCCTCGATAATTATAAAATAATGGAATGTAGGTTTAGTGCAATACATATATAGCTAGTTTCAATGGGAGCCTTTATAAGATCACATGGAAATGCAACACAAGTTGAAGGTTGAAGACCTCCTAGTAGATAGATAAATGGGATATGGTATCTTCTTTCCAGTAAAATTTACAAGTATATTTGATGAGGAATTAAATTGGATAAGAAAGATAGAAGTATGATTCATTTATGTTTTCTCGATCATGTGTAAATGAATTTAGAAGATCCTTCTACACATTTTGTAGAAGAAGATAGGGTCCTTATTTTTCTATGTTCCTTATGTAGTTCATGGTATAATTTTATTATGAAAATCAATAATATTTCTTCTTCATGTAAACTAGAAGAGACCATTAGCATCTTGTTAAGTGAAGATATAATGAGAAATTTCATAGTGGTTCCTCTAATGATGGCCTAATTGTAAGGGGAAGGTCCAATACCATATGTGGTAAGAAAAAAGGTGGTGGAGATAAGAATTCCAAGAAGAAGGATATTTCTAAGCTTCCTTCTAAGCCTAAGGTTAAGTGTTAGAATTATAGCAAGAGAGGTCACACAAAGAATAATAAAAATAAAAATAAGAATTATGATTCTCCAAATAGTTCCTTTGACATTAATTAGTATGCTAGCAATATGTTTATATCTACTAAATTGTTAGTGATGATTCCTAGTTGATTGATTTAGGTACTTCATAACAGATGACCGCTCATAGGGAGTGGTACTCTAATTACAAGGAGTGTGATGGGGGATTTTTTTTCTTGATGATAACGAATATCTACCAATTATTGATTAAGGAAAGGTGAAAGTGTATTTCATGGATGGGAGAGTGAGGAAACTCTTTTATGTACGACATATACCAAGTTTGGCTAAAAAATTGATTTATGTTTCCAACATTATTGACTTAGTTGTTCTTATCACTTTTGATGAAAAGGGTGTAGATTATCAAGTGGAAATTTAGTGCTAGCTAAACGTGAGAGGCATGATACCATTTTTAGGAATTAAACCTAAATTAGGTTTATTATAGCACCATTTATTAGTTCATATTAGAGAAAAAGGAATAAAAAATTGATGAGTAAGAATATGGTGGAAGTTATTTAAAATTATTATGTTGGGGTTTTGAGTTTTGTCAAACCTTATGTTCTTGGAAATAAAAATAGAGCATAGTTTGTTTTAGGGAGTACTAGAGTAGGGGATGTATTGGAATAGTGATGTATTTGGTGCTATGGATGTGTAATAAATTGGTAAGTACTAGTATTATATCTATTTCATTGATTATTCTAGACATGCTTGGGTATATTTTCTTACAAATTTTTTGTGCATTTCTCAAGATTAAGGATTTCCAAGATCTTGTCGACAATTAGACTAGTAATAAAATCAAGGTTCTTAGGATAGATAATGGTGGGAATTTATTCTCTAAGAAATTTGAGGCATATTGAAAGTACACTTGGATTATTAGACAAAGGAAAATACCCTACACATTGCAATAGAATGAGATGGCTAAAAGTTTGAATAGAACAATATTGGATCAATCAAAAAGCTTGTCAAGCAATATTAGTCTATGAAATGAGTTATGAGTCAAGGAAATTAACAATTATTATTATTTAGAAAATAGTTCTATTACTAATTCTATATTTAGGAGAAGACACCATATGATATGTGGATAAGTAAAAATATTTTGACAACACATTTGAGAATATTTGGGTATATGCATTTATATGTTTTCCTAAAGAAAAATAATTCAAGGTTAAAAAGTGTATTTATATTGGATATGATGAGAATGTTAAAGGCTATAAGGATTATAATCCAATAACCTCAAAGTTTCTCTACTAAAGATATGCTATATTCAGGGAACTTAGATATTTTTCTAGAGAATAGGAAAACATATTAAATAAAAGGAGTGGTAGGATTCCTTATGAACACAAAACTAAAAAAACAAGATGTATTTAGTGAAGAACATTCAAGTGGACATAATAGTTTGAATGTAGGGAGAGAAAGTACATCTAGCTTAAAATTTAAAGAATAATAGGGGTAGATGTGACAAGAAGTTCTATACTAGTACAGTTATGAGGTCTAAGTTATAGAAAAAGTTACTTGAAGGTATAGTCAACCATACTTCCATTATGTTTTTACTCTTACTTGTATTGATAATGAACCAATATCTATAGGAGAATATCTCTTTCAAAAGAGAAAATCTTGGAGAAATATTGTGAAAGAGGATACAATGACATTCCATCTCAATAAGACTTGAGACTTGGTTGATCTACCTAAAGGTAGGAAAAATATAAGTTTCAAGTGAGTGTTTAAGAATAATTTTAGAGTAGATGGTAAATTGGATGGATGTAGGCATGATTGGTGGAAAAATGGTATCCATAGGTAGAGGGATCATACTTAAGTGATATTTTCTCTTTTATAGATAAATTAATTCTATTAGGATGTTGTTACCTATATCTACACCTTTTGGTTTTGAAGTGACACATATGAATGTTAAGAAAAAAATATTGCATAGAGATTAGAGGAAATATATATGGTTAAACTAAAATAATTCAAGGTAAGGGAAAATAACATCTAGTTTGATAAGTAGGAGGTATTTTCCACAATGTGTCAAATTATGAGTCCATGGGTCAATGAGTTTGTGTCATGCCCAAAATTTTCACTAAGAAAACCCAACTATTTTCTTTATTATCACATTAATTAAGCACCTTAATGCTTAAAATAGTCAAATATACAAGGATTAACATAAACCACTTGATGAGGTTCTGCACAACTGCTCACATAGTGATTTTAAATCTTTAAGTGTAGAAAGGAGACTTAGGGGAGACACAAACAAGAGGCTTATGAGTGAGCATCATGTTAGAGTAATAAAGTCATCACCTAATTAATTAATTGGGTCACTTTATGCTTTATTACACTTAAGCTAAACTTAGGAGTGCTTTTATTTCATTATTTTCTTTAATTAATTAGTTGCTTTTTGCATGATTAAAGCCTCTTATATTAGAACATGTTGTCTCATTCATTCCTATGAGGGAACTTGTCATGTTCTAATCTAACCCTAATCCAGGGTTATATTTCATCCTTTTCATAAAGATTGATTCATTGTAATTATTTTCATTCTCTATGACAACATATTCAATACGACAGTTGTTCACATAATGCATATTTGATGTTTTATCAGATCTGAGTTGTTGAGCAATAATATCTTGCTTATTTCTTCATAGTGTGATAAGTTTATCATTGTAGGTGATTCTTGGAGCTGTGGGAGTACATCCATCTACTCTAATACATCATAGGTCATGCCCCTATTTGGACATGTGGACATAGACTTACCAATTTCATTTATAACCTTAAATTTCCAATCTCAGGATGCAACTTATTTATATATACTAAAAAGTTTAGCATTTCTTGAGCACACATGATTAAATTAGGTAGGTATTGTGTAATATATAAATGTTATCTTTTAGTTTTTGTTATAACTCTATAATGATTTGTCTTACTAGAGTAAAACTAAGAGAAAAATTGGAATATTTAAATTTGTATTGAAATGACAAACAAAGATAATTGGAATTAATTTTACATACATTGATGGATCCTTGGAGTTTTCTCCCATACCAGTTATTATTACAATGTTGAATCCTTAGGATAGAAACATAGTGAGATACTTTACTCAAATAAGTTAATCCAACTAGGCAGTTAAAGTCCTCATCTTGTTAAATTAGAGAATAATTTACCTTGTACTAAACTACATCACAAATATTAAAAGATAATTAAAGTTAACCTTTCATATATATACATAATTATTTATTTATATTTTTAATTATGCCCCTTTTTATCCTATTATAACAATGATTTGTTTCCCTCAACATTACTAATTTTATAATTAGATTGACACATATATATATTTTTAAATAAAAAAAACATATTCAACAAGTTGTGCATTCAATCTCATATGACAACTGTTGGATTCTAGGGTTCTTGTAGAAACCCTAAAACTTCAAATTTTCTCCTTTAAGAGGTATCTCCCTCAACTCATCTTCCTCGCTAAAAAAATCATTTTAGATAGAGACATGGAGAAGGTTCTAGAGCACAAGGATTTTGAAGGAGTTTCTTGGGAAGAGTAAGTATATTGTTATTTATTTAAATTTAGATATTAGCAGAGCCCAGATATAGCAATGACCATCATTACTGAATAACCTCAATTTATTTATTTATTTTAACTATCCAAGGTGTTTGTCATAGAGGTGGACATAAGTGCACAATTGAAATTTTCTATTAATGAAGGCTTACCCTTCCATGGAGTAGTTGCAACTAGAGTGACAGTGGATATTTATCTTAAGAAATGATCTATCATTAGAAATTATAGAGGGGGATATGGATAGGGGGCTATGATTTACCCTTTTGCAAATTGCAACCTATGAAGGGTCATCATTTCTTTTTATTATGGTCTTTACTCAAATTTTAACAATGAATATACACTATATATATATATATATATATATATATATATATATATATATAACACCCTCCCTCTTTTTATTGTATATATATATTGTTAGCTTAGTTTGCATTATTAATTTGTTTATTTGAATGAGAAAAAGATAAAAATAAAAAATGCATGTTACAGGGGTCGACTACCCTTGTGGAGGTCGTGCCCCTACAAGGGGTAAATCAAAACTCCACATGGGGTCACACCCTCTATGGATGGCACGACTTCCCACCCACAACTACGACTATGGGGTGGGGGTTGTACCATTCCCACCCCTTTCCTTTGTTTTAAGTTTTAAATAGTTTTTTATGATTGTAGTGCCCCTCCGTATTAGCCGTCCTTGACATTCGAGTAAGTGTTTATTTGTGATGTCATATTGATTTCGTTGTTAAATGTGTTATTGAATTATGTGGTGAACTTAATGTTTTGAATGGTCTTGTTTAATTTTTTTAATTAAATTAAAATTTCATATAAGGTAATTTAAATTAAATAGAATTAAAATAATAATTAATAAATCAATTTTGTGAATTAGAATGTATACGGTTATTATTAAATAATTAAATTAATTGGTTTTATAAAAAGTATTGATTTAAATCATATTTAATAATAATTGATAATGTTATTATCTTGAGAGGATAATTATTAAATATGAAAAATTAATGTGATTTTAAATAAATAAAAAAGACAAGGGTTTGAATGAGATGTAAAAACGAGTTCAAAATAGAAAAAGATGGGAAAAAGACTGTGTGTGCATGCACGACTTCAAACAGATTGTCGAACTAGAAACTTGTCAATTTTGTTGATTTTTGGTTTTGAAAGCTTATCTCGTCTTGGATTTTTATTTTGGGTAAAATAAAATTCGTTCTGGTTTTTAAGTATGTTCATTTTTCTTTAAAGAAAGGTTTTTATCAGTTAATTTTGTAAAAGAAGAAAACTTTTCTGTGCAACAATAATTTTGAAAAGAATACAGTTTTGTTGGAAATTCATTGGGGAATTGGGGAGAAACTCTATAAATTTGGTGGTTTGATTTCATATTGAATTTGCAATTTTGGATTTGGGATTTGCGGGTGTGGACTTGGAGCTCAGCATCAAATTTTGTAGTGAAAGCATTAGCGTTTTGGATCTAGGTTTTTATTTCCCTTTTGAAATTGATTTTTAAACTTGAAAATGAATGCTTAAAATAATTCTCTGGAAACAATTGTTTGTTAATTTGTTTTCTGAACTTAAACCATTATTGATTGCTTCTTTTGAAAATCTTCGTTGTTTTCACTATAAATTTGATGGTGCAAATTTATTTCTTTCAGTTTGTTTCATTTTGGTTTACCAATTCTTTCCACTCGATCTTGGCATCTGTTTTAAACAATGAGAATAGCTTATATCTCTAGATCGATTCTCCCTGCAACAAATCAATTATTTTGAATTTAGCATCTCCAATATTCTCCACCCAAACATTGTATCTATTAAATAGAAGGATTAGTATTTATCCATTTGAGCATTTGTTCTTGCTGTGATATGTAATGACCTACATTATACTCTAAGGAAAAACATGACTATTTTTTTTTGTTTACACATATTTGAAAATTTACTATCGTTACACTAACCAAGCATAGCATGATGATGTATAACACTCATCAGATGACATTGCCCTTGCAATGAGATCAACGTCACCCGAGGGCAAGGGTTTTGGTATTAAGATGAGCGGGAATGCGTGATCGTGGTCCAACATTTGAGTATGAGTAATTACAAAATAAAACTTTTAATTGAAAAAACATTATTTTAATTGTAAGTTCTACCCATAAAACCATTTTGACAACATCGTTGAGATGTACATTGAATATTTCAACTCAAAATTTAAATATGGGATTGAATAAAATATTTATAATTTACAATCTAATTGTTTAATTTCTATTTTAATTTATTTATTATTATCACTTTTTAATCTTTATAAATTTGATCATATATATTCTAAGAATAAATTTAAAAGCTATAAAATAATATAAAAATTATACAAATAAATTCCTTACATTTGTATATTTTTAATTTCCTCAAATGTAATGCCCCTCCATGATTGTGGTCTTGCGTGTTGACTTTGTCTGGAGTAATGTGTCTGTTGGGTGTCTTTGTTTGTTTATTTCGTTGAGGAGGAAAGCATGAAAAATAAATAAATAAATAAAGGTTTTAGAATAAGTTTATAGAAGCATTTACATAATTGAATAATAGATCTTAATAAATTGAAATTTTAAATAAATAGATTTGTGTAAACAAGTCAAAATAAATGAATAAATCTATAATAAGAATATGATTAATTTATGTTATCATGATTGAAGATTCCCGGTAACTTCCCCGGTAACAGTCACTGGTCAATTAACAAGCAACATTCATCTTGTTATGAGTTATATAATAAGAAGTAAAAATAGGCAATGCGTTTTTTACTAGGCACGTCATTACAACCTTCTTTATTCCACTCTTAATAGCTTTATGGAGAATTAAAACGGTTGCATATATTTAGTAATTAATGCATTTGAGCACTACGGTGGTAACGTCTTGTGGAGGTTGCTATGACATTGAATACCTCATAGATCATGGAGGAGAATACTCCGTAATTTGGAAACGTTGGCCTTGCATGGGGGGAATTACTTAATGTGCATGGAATACTTATTCAAGGGAGATTTTTCAAACAAGAAATTACGATGGCCAAGATATTTTATCTAACACCTCAAACCTTTGCGCCAAAATGGGCTACCCAACCTATGATTAGTCTCCACAGTGTTCAACCATATGGACACGATTTTCCTTCCTTCTCACCTCTGATAGAAATTGCACTTAGCTTCTTACAAAGAAGATCAATGATTTTGGAATGTTAATAAATGGTCGATAAAATGAGTAGCTCAAGGCACCAAGTCCATCTTGTATCAAAGCCTAGCAGATAACACGAACTTCCTTGCATGTCGGAAGTGAGTTGTGGATTTTTTTATAATGCATGCAGAATTCAAGATGAGAGAGGGGTGCTGGGGGAGAGAACGAAATAGGGTTTAGAATGGGTGAAAATGCTGGTGGTAGGGATATGATAATGGGGAAGGCTTCAGCGTAAGGTTGAGGATAACCGGTTTGAAGCTTCCATGTGTGCACAGGCAGGAAGAGCTCTGACAGAGGATTTGGCTATGCCACTGGATCCCATTAACGCCTATGCTATAGTCAACTTCATCACCAACGCGGGGATGGAGGATTCAAATATGAGATTATCAGGTAATCCTAGTTGCTCATTAATCCTTTTTCCCTTTTAGACAATAAAAAAAAAATTGACATCGTCATAGTGTAGAAGCCGCTTGGAGTGACTGATTTCTTAAACCTGTTAATGAATTGAATCAATGTTTTAAATCCATCCCTTTTTGGCATCATCTACCAATTTCTTTGTGTATGATTCTATTTACATGGATTCTTAATTTAATGCGTAGTATATCTGTCCCCTTCAATTTTGTATATCGTGTGACTTCATGTGCTGATAGCGGCATACTCCTTGCTCTAAAAGTCTCAGACCTGCGGTATGACCATTTTCCGCAATAACATAGTGACTATACATGCATTCTTTTGAATTCAAAGACGGTTGTGATGATTGGTTTCTAAATCTAACCAAGCTTAGTTCACCATGATTTGTTCATAGTATTCTAAGTGAGTCAATGAAGAATTACTTGTTTATAAGTAACTTAATGTCGTCCGAGCTCGTAAAGATTCATGATTCACATGCTCACCTGGGCGTGCTCAAATATACATACCAAATCGAGATAAAGACCAGGTTTTGATCTAGTCATGGTTGTTTGAGTATGGAGATCTGCCATCCTAGTATTCTTTGATTTCACCTTTATTTTGATCATTTTTGGTATGCATGTCTAACACAAATTAAGTTAAGCTTGCTCTGTAAACTCTAGCCAAGTTTCACAAGCCTTTGTCCCTGCATGTTAGCTCTGATAATGGATATCCGTTAACTTGAAGCCGACCCTGTATTGAATTTGAATTATCATTTCTTGGCGCCGAATTTCTTCTTTTAGCTGATTTGACTTAAATAATTTGAACTCTGAGTGGTGTCTTAGGAGGTGTGATATCCCTAATCTCTTTGTTCACTACCTTGTGTAGTAAATTAATTAACCTCCTTGATACCATTCCCAATCTTTCAAAGCTGAAGCTTTTAGGAGTTAGAGAGTGGATCAGTTTAATTAGCCTTCCTGAATCCGTTGACAGCCTGTCACATCTATGGTACTAGAAATAGAATGTTGTAAATGTTTAAATAACCTGCTAGATTCTACTGGCAATCTATCGCAGTTGCAACACTTGAAAATAATGATAAAATGCATGTAGATGGCGACATTTCTAAATTCCAATATTTATTTTCTAATATATTTGGCAACCTATCACAGTTACAACATTTAGAGTTGAGGTATTGTACAGAATTAAATAGCCTCCCTAAAACTTTTGGTAACTTATCACAGCTACAACTTTTAGACTGCAAAGGTGTAGTAAATTAAATAATCCCTCTGATTTCATTGTGAACCTGTCTTAGCTGCAGCGCTTGAACATAATAGGAAGTTTAAAGGTTTAAATGATCTCTTTGTTTTCATTATCAACCTATCTCTGTTGCGACACTTGTACATATTAGGAAGTTTATAGGTTTGAATAATCTCTCTGATGTCATTGTCAACCATTCTCAGCCGCAACACTTGAACTTAATAGGGAGCTCTTTTATGTTAAAATTCAGTCTCAGGCCTTCTCGTGGAAATCGCTTACCCCTTCTTGCATTTTAGATGCTCTTCTAGAAAATGCTATGAATGGTTAAAACTTAGGATCAAACACTTCAAAGAAGTATTAAACTTTTACTTTGGCTTGTCAGTAATAAGCCGATTCTTCTGTATGAGAATTCAATTTCATTAAACCTCAACTTCTCTCCAATGTTGAATAGACTCTGCGCTGTGTATTATTTAGGCTTAATGGAGTCACCTTCTAATTCTCTATACCTAGATGATCTATTGAATATTCTTTTTGATTTCATAACCTTGTGCATTGGTTTGCCAACCGACGATGCTTATGTAGAGGAGTTATTGTTATGTAGCATTTTGTAAGCTCTTGATCTCTCCCATAATAGCTACTATGGTATGTTGCTTGATGTTTAGTTCTGAGATGGTTATGGTTGGTTTTGATTTTGAGATCATGTCCTGTAGCCACATTGATTTGGGAACCATTGTGTTGTAATATGTTTGTCTTCCAGAGGTTAGAGGGGATATGATTTTTATTTTATATTTTTGCAAGGGTTGGTATTAGGGCCGATGACCTAGGAGGATCTCCTTGGGTAACCCATATCAAGCCCGGTGTATTTATTGAGTTTAATGTTGTTTCACCTAAAAGCAGGTGCTTTTATGATTCTATCTAGTACTTTGATGATGGTTGATCTTACACTTGGATTGTTTTTATGTGCCTTGAGCCTTGAATTTGAATGTGGGTTTCATTACCTTGAAGTTCTAGCATGAGATGGTACATGCCTCTCTTGGTGCAGCTATTTTATTGGATTACGTTTCTTGAGCAAGTTGGCTTTCCATTTGAGTTTTTGAGATATGTTGTTAGTAGGGGAGTGGTTCTTCATGGGGGCCGGCACACAAAGTGGTGTCTAGGTAACTCATGTGGAATTAGTTTAATAAGTGAAAACTAAATTACTGTATTAGGGAAATGGGTAGTCTAAAATATTTAACTTGATAATTATGCCTCACTCATGGACTCAAGGGCTAGTTCAGACTTGGGAATGAGTTGAGAAGGCCTGGAATGGCAAGATCATTATCTTGTCTTTATGAAAGATAATCGATTCCGCATTGGATTGCATGTGGGGCTGGGTTTCGTAAGATTTCACCAGGGTAACCCAAGTTGGGGGCCGAGGCCTAGGAAGATTCGCTAGGGTAACCCATGTAACATTGCGATGACACTCTTCCTTTAACAACCATGTATGCTTTGTTTCCCTCTATGTTATTCTTGGGCCTCTGGAAGCACATGTTGGCATTTGTATGTTGATGCTTTATTGGTTATTTCTTATGTTGGGCACATCTTGTGTTGGTTATATCTTGTGCTGGAGATTGCCTTATGTTATTGTGGTTCTTGATGTGAAGTCTTGTATCCTTGTTCTGAATGATGGTTATCGTTGGGATCCTTCTTGTCATCTCTTAGCATGGGGGGTGGGCCTTCGGGTCCACATGGTTGGGTGGAACGTGCTATGCACCCCATTGGGTCCCCAGTCATCGATCGAAAAGTGAAAAATTGTACCTTGCAGTGACTCCTGAGTCAAACTAGAGTTGGATCCAGTATTGCAGCTTTGTACTTCTTCATTTCAAATGTATCATTCCATTTTATTGTATCTTCCCCATTCATGTTGGGAAGCGACATTGTAATATTGTAATCCTTGATTAATGTATTGTCCATGTTCATGTTATCTTATGGTTACTGGTGTATACTTACCTTTCATGTGATGTGATAATGTTGTTGTGAAAAGTAATGCAGTCATGTAAACCCGAGGGATTTGTTATATGTAGTTCATGTTTAGTTTCATTTCATGTGATATATGATTATTATGATGTATGTTAGTACTTTTAAAAAAAATTGTTGCCATAAATGTTAGATGTATTAGTATCCTTTGGGGTTGCCTGGTGGGGCATTACATCAAATACCAATAATTATGTATATTACTTTTTTTTACATATTACATGTCATTATTTTTCCCTTAAGGAAAAAGGTAGAAGAATACGAATAAAGAGAGTTTAACTCTCTTTTTAAGAATTTCTATTAACTACAAATATTTGCCCTAGTTTATAATCTTATTTATTTTATTAGATTCTCTTGTAAGAATATGGGAACATATTCTCCTCTCTTTTATTGAAGGAGAAATATATCTAAGGTATTCCCACGTTGGTTTTTTTTTAAAATGCTTAAGGGTAATCCTCATGAGGAGACGTCATGAAAACTTGGAGAACAACCGTTGGATGGTATTTACCGATGTTTTTAGATATAAACATATGCTTAAATAAGGGAGTCATGAGAAAGTTAATAAGTCAACATTAGGCACTCCTCGTTCAAAGAAATGGAAATAATGTTAAATGACATAATGCTTGCTCAAACGCAAGGAGTGAGTCAGCCATGATTTGATTACTTGTTCGCTAAACACTACTCATAATAAGATTATAACATGCAAGAGCTTAAATACACTTACATGTGTTTTATCGAAATGCTCTAGAAACCAGAGTTACTGGGAAACAAATATATGTTTATATTATACGATAAAGGAGATTATGAGTTGGACGTTATAATGATAGAGACACATTTACAACACTGTCTGCTATGCGATGATCATTGGGCGAGGTAGTGAGTTTGAATAACTCAGCGTCAGTAGCTATAAAAGTGATTTGTCCAGATGATAACAACAGTACGTGAAAGGTCCACTCAACCAAGCAAACCACATACAAATAATTTGTATCATGTATTAAGTATAAGTTTAACTGTACATCCAGCCCGATTGGTGGAACATCATGTGATAGATTTCTAGTAACTGCATTGCATAATATTTCACATCCATTTCAAAACTATCTAAATCCTAATACGTTTTCCAATTTTATCTTATTGTGTAGGGTGAATCACGCCCAATACAACATTAATGATAATGCATTGACTAAAATTTAGCTCTACTATTTATTGACTATTCTGAACCCTAATCCAACGTGCTTCTATCCTTTAACACAACCTCCTTCGCTTGAGCATTATGGGTAAACCTACTGAGAGCGGCGGATGGGAATCATTGTCCTCTGCCATGAGGATCGTTGTGGTGTGGCGCCAGACAAGCACATACCCTCTTTATTTGCAGACCAAAGTTTCTACAAGGCACACACAAGGGCTGACAGCTCTGGTATCTCCCTCAGCCTATCTTCAAAGTTTGAGCAGGCGTTGGATACCGGGTTGTAGGATTAGAGTTTTATATACATTAATTTTATTTCATCCATTTGATTTTTTTGTTGTTGTTGTTAAAACTAGTATTGTCTATAGGAAGTGGGTGGAAGAGCATTCTGGGAACAAAATTCAATCCATAGTTCGTGCCTCAGTCGTTATCTTTTCAGTTGGAAATGAACAGTGGATCTTCTGTTATTATATCTATTTATGAGTAACAAACAACCCTGTATTAGATGATGCATGTGTTTACTAGAATATTGTGTGCAACTATCCTGTACCTCCCCCTATTATTAATTAGAAGTCCTATTATCAAACCCTCACTTTTAGTGCTAACAAAAGATGAAATATAGATAGTGTAGTGATAACCCCTCTTTTTGGTCATTTGTTTTACAGAGACAGGAAAACTTTAAGCTGAAGCCATCATAATACTTCCAAATAGCAAAATAAATACATTTGTATGAAGATTAAAAGAAGATAGAATATTGCATTTCTTTAGCAACCTTATGAATTCATATTCGTTTGTCTTTCCTGAGTTTACAAATAGGAGTCCTCTATATATATTTTGTAAGATAGAAAGACATGAAAGATTACAATATTTTGCACTATATGCACTTTCAGATTTCTAAAATGAAGTGTTTCTTTGGACTATGAGAAGGAAGATAAAACTTGGAATATCAACATATTATTTTCTTTCCAAAATAAAATACACATTTCCATCCCTTGCACAACAGTAAGATATTTTCCCGTTGTAAGCAGTCATCTATCTATAACTTGCTGTCTGTTGAAATCTTTCTTTGGTTACATTTTAGGGTGCACAATAACTAGTTTATAAAAGAAAATATAATGACAAAATAAAACTTTCCTATTTTTTTATTATTATTAATAGCATCAATGTTCTATACGTATTTTTTTCTTTTCCCATATATTGTTTTAAACAAAACTAATAGTTTGACAGACCAGGCAGATTTAACATTCAATAAAATTAACAATACTTAACTTATAGACCCAAAATGGCTCACACACTAAACACAACAATATTATGACTACAACAAGGTCACATTTGCCTCTTTTTTTTTTACAACCTTTCATGGCTATGACATACAACCCAAAAGGGCATATTTTCTTTGACATAATAACTCCAACTTGATCTATAGGATACAAGCTATCCGAAGAATTGTTTAGCTTTCTCCAACCTGCAAAATCCACACAAACTTTTCTCTAGAGGCCAATGGGGAGCTCACCTCCCAACCTTTGGTTGGAAAACCAACCACCCTCGAGCTAGGAGGCAACCGAGTATACACAAAGATCATTCCAACAAGCCATATAAACACACATGAAATATACAACAATTTTCACTCCCTCCCAAGGGGTTTATCACATAACTTAAGGATTTATTACAAATCCAACACAGGGAATGGAGGGTGGACAATGCACTCCATATGAGGACTCAAAAGAGAACATTAAGAATAAAACCATTATCATACTTTCATCCCTTCACAAAAAACCCTTCCACCATAATTCCTCTTTCACAAAAACCCAACCATTCTTCTCATTACACAACACATAGGGGTACTCATACCCATTTTCTAAACCTCTTCTTTTAAGGAGGAATAACATGTCCCCATGGAGGTTCCTACTCCAACCATCCCCAAAATTGGGATGCTCTTCCCAGATTTGGGTGAGCTTATCCCATTACAACCCTTTTTCCGAACAATATACACAAAAACAAACAAAATTTAAAGACAACATTTCAAAATACACAAATAGATGTACATAGCTTACAAATTTAAAACAAAAGAAGCAAATGTGTGTGTTGAGCCTACCTTAATCCAAGATGAGGAAGGATGTGAAGAGAATGAGCCCAACACCTCTCCCTCCAATCTTGCTTTCCAATATCTCAAACTAGATCCAAGAGCCCCAAGAAAAATCACAACTCTCAAAGAAAACAAAGAATGCAAAAGAGAAAACCCCCAAAACCCTTGTTCTTAATTTTTTCTTATAGAATTCAAGTTTGAATTTATTTTGAATGGGGAAGTGACACTTGTCATTCACCCATTCACCCTCCCAAACACATTCACCCATGTGTGCTCTCACATGTGTGAGAACTTGAGGGACTTCCAAGACAACATAGAGAAGTGGGAGTGGAAAGAGACTAGTCCCCATCCCACTTTTCAAAACTTTATTTTCGCCAAACCTCTTTAAGGCCTTAAATATGGTGCCCAATCATAAAATTGACTCAAAATTTTAAACTGAAAAGGTTCCTAACCCATAGGTACTTAACCTAGGGGCCTTAAATCAATAAAAAATACTTAAAACTCAACTTTTCAACCCCCAAAAAGTGCCCTAAAGATCAAATCCGAGTTTGTCCACTTGGGTGGATAACTCACCACTTAAATGGATTGACATAGAAATTAAAACCAATTTACAAACATTCACAAATAACATCACAAAAAAATACATTACATAATGGAACTATAGTCCCTCCATATGGACTATAGCTTGGCTTCACTGGTAAATTCACTCAGGGTTCCCAAAGGTTACTTCCAATTTTCATTGGCCATGGAAAGTGTACCTGCACACTCGATGCACACGTTAATCCATCCAATAAATCATATATCAAAACAATCAAATCCCCACTTCATATACACAAGTTTCCATCCAAATAAATCATAAAATTGAATCACTATTTCATATACTTAAGTTTCATAATTTCACATAGCATATATATCTCATATCATAACTGAAAAAATCACTAATCACCTATCATATCCAATTTTTTTACCATAATTTTCAATTTCATCAAATTATAATATGGTTTATTCACAACACATATTTCATTTGTTCATCATTTTAAAATTCAAATTGAACAACCACAGTAACTAGCATAAATTTAGGTCAACCATCATAGTCATCTAACTAAGCATGTAGCATCATAATCAAATCATCATAAGAACTCAAATGTCTAAATACTGTAATCAAATCATCATAAGAACTCAAATGTTTAAGTATCATGTTGTCAAAAGTATATCTAAGCATAATCAATAACCACAACTCAAAATAGTCTAAATACTAGGTGTATCATAGGGGTAGGCCTCACATGATAATCTTCCTTCCTTCTCTGTGTTTTTTTTGTTTGTTGTTACTGGAATACTTCATTGTGTATTCATCACGATGCTTATGCAAATCTTTTATTTTTAAATGAGACATAATTTCTATGCAATTCAATTTTATAAATTCTATGTGGTTGGCTTTTCATTGGCGTTCCTTCCATCTTCGTATCCCTATTATTATTGTCTCCATGCTTTCATCTTTTGTGTTGCATTTTATGCGTAGCCTGCAATCTTTTTGCAAGAGTCAATACCTCTTGGCGTTTTGGACTGTGGCATTTTCTGTTATTGCGTCATTCATAACTTTGTTTTTATGAATTGGGTTGGTGAGAAATTTAAAGGGTTTTTTGAATCTTTTGTCTTCTAAGCTCTTTTCAAAAATATCAAAAGCCTAGATTGTAGTTTTTGAGATATGATTGAAACACAAGGCTGCTGTCATGGCTGCAAATAAATTTTACATTTATTAGGTAGTTTTAAGATTAGATTAATTAGATTATTTCTAGTAGTTAATGAATGCTGAATTATTATAATTATAATTGCATCAAAGTGTAGATGTCCCAATTACGTATGTAAAGTGATTAAAAAATAATAGAAAATGCGAAAATAATGTCATCCATAGATATTTTGTTTAGTTGATCTTTTTATAGATTATTTGTGTAATTTAAATGGGTAAGTTGTAAAACTATTTAGTTCTAGTTTGGTTATTGGATATGGTCATTTGGTTACGTGTTTTGAACTTTGTGTTTGATTTAGTGGTATTGTTGAGTGAATGCATTCTTAAATTGAGAATGTCTCTAGGACTATTGGATTACTTGAGTGCTTGTTAATTGTGAGCTTGCTTTAAATAGTGTGTCTCATGGTTGCAAAGTGTGATTGTTTCCTTAGGATGAATCATGTGTGCGATTTTGGGTTGTTTTTGATTATTATGATAGTTATTATGGTGGCTATGGATGGCTTGTTTGGTTTTTGAATTGAGCTGTGATTCGGTTGATTACTTTTGTTGTCATGAATGTTGACTTTGTTAAAGTTGTTTATTAACTAATTTGTAAGGTTGTTAGGTAATGAGTGGATGGGTATCATGTGATTAGAAAATTGAGGTCTCCCTTGGATGCCCTGTTGGTTGTTTTACTATTAATTATTGAGGTTGATTCAAATTTTGAGATCTTGTTGGTGTTACCACTTTGATGGGGAAACCATTGTGTTAATAATTTGTTAGTCTTCTAGAGGTTAGAGGGGAGTATGGTTTTTAGTTGCATGAGTTGGTATGGGGGCCGGGGATTCGGTGAGGCTGCCTGGGTAACCTGGGATGGAGGTCGAAAACTTAGGAAGATCCACATTGGATAAACCATATCAAGCCATGAGTGTTTACATGAGTTTTATGTTGGTTCACCTGAAAGTGGGTGGTTTCATGATTTTGTCATTTTGATAATGGTTGATCTTTATACTTGGATTGTGTTTATGTGGGTTTTAGCCTTGCATAGTGTAAATTGTTTTATTATGAAAATTTTGAGGGAGGTGGTGCATGCCTCACTTTATGTGCATGTTTATATGGATTTGCTAGTTTGTGCAAGTTGGCTTACCCAGTTAGTGACTAAGAGTCTTTTGTTGTTAGTAGGGGGAGTGGCTCTCAATGGGGGCCAACGTATAAAGTGACATATGGGTAACTCATTGAGAGTTTCTTTAATCAATGATAACCTAATAATTAATTAAGGGGTTTGGGTACTATCTCACATTAATCCAGATAAGTTAGCCTCACTCATGGCTCAAGTGCTCGCTTAGGCTTGAGATAAGTGGGAAGGCTTGGAATGAAAAATATCAACTACCTTGTCCTTTTGAAAGGTATGTTGATCCCACATGAGTGAGAATGGGGGCTGGGGATTGGTTGAGGTTGCCAGGGTTTAACCAGGTAGCTAGGGGGCCAGTAACCTATGGAGATCCGCATTGGGTAACCCATATCAAGTTTATGTGATGACACTCCTCCCTTTAACAACCTTGCATATTTGTTGTTTTCCCTTTGTTGTGCTTGTACCTCTAGAAGTGGTTATGTCTTGTGTTTTTTGTTGCCCTTGTTGTGGAGTCTTATTAACCTTGTTTATTTAATTATTTTATGTTGTGGGTCCTTCTTGTCATCTTCTAGCATGAAGGGTGGGCCTTAAGGTCCACATGGTCAGGTGGAACGTGCTATCCACCCCATTAGGTCCCCAGCCAAAGATCAAGATGTGTAGAGTTGTACCATTGGCAGTGTCTCCAGAGTTGTACCAGAGTGGAACCAGTCTTGATGACTATGTATTCATTCATTTCAGTTGTATTATTCCATGTTATTGTACTATTCCCGTTCATATTGGGAAGCACTATTGTATTGGTGTAATACTTGAACGATGTATCTTCATATTATATATGTAATGATTGTAATCTTTGGCATTATCTTATGATCACTGATGGATGCTTATCGTAAACATAATGTATATTGATCCTTGTATTATTATGTGTTTATTAGTTCATAAAATATGATCTTAAATGGTGTTGTATCTATGGAAATATTTATAATAAAATTCATAAGTGTGAAGGATGTAATGTAGTGTAAGATCATTATGGTTAGTTAATCTTCATTATGGGATTGGAGTGATGTTAGAGTTGTTTGAAATGTAATGCTGTCATGTAACCCCAAGGGATTTAGTTAGTTGATATATACATTTGTATGGTTTCATTTCTAGTAATGAATGTTAATTAATAACTCATATTAGTTTACTTTAAAAAATAAATTGTGCTTTAAATATTTGATGTTATAGTGTCCTTTGGGGTTTGCGTGGTGGGGTGTTACAATATTTTTTTAAATAAAAATAATATATTTAATATAATATATTTATCATATAATATATTATATAAAATATATAATTTGATGATTTAAAACATTATATTTTATATATAAAATATATTACAAAAATATATAATATATAAAATGAAACCATTTTTATAAACATATATTGATTATATTGAAACAAAAAAATGTGGTGACCTTAAATTTAATGTTTGAAACTTAAGGTCAATAGGCCATCATTTCTAGGATTTCATTAGGATGCAAATCAACAAGGTGCATAGATTGAATTTCAACCTCCTAAGTGAGTCAATCAAACCTGGATCTAATCATTTTGAGTCTTAGGAATGAATTGGAAATGATTTGGAATGGTTGACCTCATTAGACTAAATGACCTAATATGGTGAATGTAATTTCCCAAAAGTAAATAGACCGAAACAGTGATTTGCAAGTGGATCTAGAAAGTGCATATTGATGTGTACCTATCACCAAAAGTTGAGCCTAAGTGTTGTAGCAGGATTGGGTCACCCCTGGGTGAATGGGTCCTTGATGAGGGGTCCTGAAATTATTTTTGCAGTCATCTAGTGCTAGATCCGAGCTTCTGATTCCTAGTTGTAAACTTGTCCAAATGTTAATAAATTCTATAATTGAGTTTTTGTGGCTTGACAACTTTGATGACAAAAAATACAATAATGAAAAATGGATCTTCAAACTCTCTTCAATCTTATTTAGACCTATAACTTGCACATTCACAAAGAGGGAAGATGTGTCATATAGGGGCTTGCCTTAGTCAAACCCCATGTAAATTTTTCCACTTCCATAATGGTAATGTCAATGATAAAATGATAATGGAAAGGAAGGAAATGATGAATGAACACAATGCTACAACTCACCACCCTTCAATGGATTCATTGAAGGATTGAAGTCATACACATCTCTTTAAGGATTTGGATCTTGCTTGATAGATTTGCTTGAATGCTTGGATGCTTTGGAGACCTACAACATTAGCCTTCACAAAACATGAACATGAACACACATATAATTTGACATGATGTTGGATCTTGAGTTGTTGTAATAAATGTTGCTCTTGACTTGCTCTATAATGCTATTGACAATAATTTTTTCTCTTGAATTTGTGCTATTTCTTGTTAGATTTCAAATGATAAAATAACTAGGTATTTATAGGTGTTTATCCAATTTTCCAAAAATTAGATTCTAAATTCTGACACTTCATATTTGAATTTTGGATGTTAAAATAACACCAACATATTTAAAATTTAAATTTGGGTCCTGGCTAAGAAGGGGGACCCAGTCGCCCATGGGCGAATGGGTCCTTGCCCAATTTTTTAGGACACTCAAAGTCGGGGACAATTTAATGATTGAAAACATTTGTTTAATACTTTTCTTCCTTCGAAAAATGGTAAAAATTAAGCTTTTCAATGCATAATTTGGAAAATTAGAAGCTTAATTAAGTCCAATAAATTAGGGGGAAAAACATAATGCAAAATTGTTAAAGTATACAAATTTCTACAATACATTTAGCCCCCACTTTAGTGAGAGTATGAACTTATGCTCAGACTCACACTAATGTAGAGAAATATATGTCAAGAGGGGTTCAAATGCACAAATGTTGAAGAGATAGGATGACTAAGGATCAAGGGGGTTGTGCAAGCCCCTAGGATCAAAATCCCATGGTAAACCAACATAAGCTCAAAGGAACACACATGCATGATATGTAGCAAAATAAGATACAACAACATACATGTTGAAAAACATGAAGCATAGATAATGAAAACACATGACACATGATGGAATGAAAATAAGCACGATGTACACATGATGGAGACACAACAATAAATAAAACACAAGGTTAGTACTAAAAGATTCAAGTTAGTAAGGCAAAGAGACATTAGTCTTAAATTGTCTCAAATATCAAACACCATCCATTGAATAAAGAAAATTCTCCACGAGTCCACTAAAGTCATGCACATCACTCATGGAACACATAGCTCCACTAGCAAGCAAAGTGTATTATTTTAGGTGGCCATGTTAAAAATGATGCTCAAGAACTCATGACCCAACAAGGTGCATTATGTTGAATCCATAAATTATCTTGCAAAAAAACACCTCTGGGGGTGCAACAAAACTCACCTCAGGGGGTCCAACAAAATTCACCTCAAGGGGTGCAATAAAACTCACCTCAAGGGGTACAATAAAACTCACCTCATGGGGTGCAATAAATACTAATAAGACAAGGCCAGAACCTCAAGGGGTGTCATAATAACACCACCTCAAAAGGAAACTCTATCAAAATCAAAGTGGCATTGCTCGATGCATGAAAGGTCACTCCTTAGGGAATATAACACATGATATCACCACTAAGAGAGGGCTAGTCAAGGAATAAAAATTCTCACACTAGGGCACACCAACCATAGTATTACTACTAAGGAGAAAGTCACATGCCAAGAAAGGTAACATTCTCGTGGGATGTCAAGTTCAATATCACCACAAAGGAGACACATCATATGAATTAAGGAGGCCACACTTTGGTTGACAAGGTCACACTTCCTAGGAAATGTATGCCATCATGACTAAGAAGGGACCATTCTTTATGAAAATAATGAATGGGGGACTATATGCCTCCCATTAAAATGTTAGTGTACTTGCTATACTAACATTTTAAGGAGATAAATAGGGATCCCAAGAAGGAATACACCTAGGGGAAGTCTACCTAATCCTTTTCCCCCAAAGCATAGGGACAAAGAGGAAACCAAAATAAATGATGATATGCTACCTAAATCCTTGCAAGAAAGATTATTTTCATAAAATATAATGCATTTGGTAGTGAGTGTAGCTTGATGCTACAACTATCACATGGCAAGGAGTAAAACAAATGAATGTTAATCTATCACATGTTCAATTTGATCAGCATAAGGATCAAATTATCCTAATTTATTCTTTAAAGCACAACATTCATCGATAAGATGCGTAAGTGTTCTATGGTATGCACAATAAGACATGTTTGTAATTTTCCTTTCTTATCTTTTCATTCACGGATAGGTGGTAAAGTGATAAGCCCTAGGCTGAGAAATTTTTGTAAGGTTCGTTCAAATTTGGTTATAGCATGCAAAAATGGTATCTTTTTAAGTTTATAAGGCTTGTGTTTCTTACTTGATTGACCAACTGTTTGATGTGAAAGTGGAGGATCTTGATAAACTAATCCTTTAGTGTCTTCTGATGGTGCTTTCTCCAAAAGGGAATGGACTTCATGTTCATTTTTGATGTCACATCCTTGCTTTTTCAAGATCCTAAAGCCTTGTCAATAAGTTTGTTCCAAGTCAATGGGTGTGTTTGTAACCTTATTCTCATATGATGGAGGGTTGGTTGATGTGCTTCCCTTATTACTGTTATGCATAGGTTTCTCTATGCATGTTGCTTGAGGCATACCTTATGGTTCAGTTTTTGGATGTAACAAATTGAATGCTTCAAGTGGTGGCATGGTAGGATGTTGTTGGTATGGAGTGGTAAGTTGTTGCATTAAGGGAGAAAAGGCTACATTATTTTCAAGGGTATGCAAGGATCGTTGTATGAATTTATGCATTCTCTCTTCATCTTGACTTATGACATGAAGATGACTTGTAATAGGAGAAGGTGTAGCATTAATTTCATTATTAGAAGCATTATCATCACCAAAAACATAGCTTGAAACATCAACCAAGGATTTCAAGGACATCCAAATTTTACCAAAATACATATCCATGATGAAACTTTTGCAATAAGGTACAAATTGTTAAACAACAGGTGAAGGGAACTCAAATAGCAAACCAAAACAAAGTTTCTTGAGAATAACCTATCACAACAAGTGGACTGATGCCCAGATAACATGACAGGGTTGCCCAAGGGCGTCTAAGTCCTGGTCAGATGTTCTAAAAGTTTGAAGTTTGATTGTAGACTACTTTGTTTAACAATGTTGATTCTACTTGCAAATAGTTGAAATAGTAAATAATTTTCTAGAATTTGCTTAATGTATTCTAATTTGATGCAGAATGCAAGTATGCAATGATTTTGAAGATTTTTGAATAAATTTTAATGCAATTTTAAGATTTGAAATGTAATAACTAATTGATTGAAATATGCAGACCTGAAAATGATCATTTTAAATTCAAATTTTGACCTCAAACAATGTAATTTCTTTCACTAAATAAACTAAATGAAAAATAATTTATAAAATTTAGTTATTGATTCCAAAACAAAGATATGCAAGTACAGTGAAATTGAGCAAACAATCACAAAAAAGTGTGAAAAAAGCTTGTTTAGGTACCTATACAAGGATAGGGTCACCCAAGGGTGATTGAGTCTTTGTTTAGGGTTTTGAAATTTCAAAATATGAATATTGAGATTGATGTTTAAGGTTACTGTTCCTATCTACAAATAGGTTTGACTGTAACTATTTTTCTAGAATTTTTCACTGTAAAGGAAATGCAAATGTATGACAATTTTAGAATAATATAACACTTTTTTATATGCAATTTTGAAATGAAAATCTGATCTAAAGGACTGAACACAATTTAAGGCAAGCTATGATGAAGTATGTATGCAATATTTTTGTATTTTTATTATTTTTTATAATGCAATATGCAACCCTAAATGAGAAAGACAATGATGCAAAACCTAGATGAGAAATGCAAAACACAATGCTGTAAAACCTAGATCTAGGGTTTGCTACCAACTCAAAAAGCTATAATATAAGAATTATTGAACACCAAGAATATTGAGAGGGGGGGATGTATCAGTATTCTATTAAACCATTTAATCATAACCCAACCAAAAATTAGAACGTATCTAACTGCAACTATGAATAAAAGTAGGAAAGGAATCACAAGATCACGTAACACATGGACACCAGGATTTTTAAGTGGAAAACCCAAAAAGGGAAAAACCATGATGATGATTAGCTCACAATATGTTATAACTAGTTATAAGATATTACAAATTCTCACTACCAAGGCACACTATCCAATAAGTCTCATAGCCAAAAATATATACAAAACAAAAATGGCTACACATCTAAAATGTGAGCTAATACAAAATGTACCTTCCTTGTGCTAGATTCAATTCCTTTGAAGCTTTGCATAAAAAACTCTGCTTTTCTTGGCAGTAGCTCAACATTCACAACAATTTTGCACTTATTTGGATCTCACACATATAGATTCACATGTTCACACAATATCATATCTTTTACATATCTTACTACTTGTCATCACATCCTACAAATTCAAAAATGTTTCACATAATACCCAATTACATTTGTATACATCAATTAGGTTGGCCTAATTAGATGTAGCCCTATTTTAATTCAAAATTACCTTGTTGGCTCCATACTTGAATCAAAAACATCTTAGCACCCAAATCAACTGTGCAAAACTTAGTTTAGGTCAACATGGACCTAAAATAGATCTCATTAACATTTGCAATACATATTTAATCTTCTCAACACATATCAAGTATTAGGTCGACCATGAATTAGACCTAATCACAAAACAAGCCAATTGATCACAAACCAACGACCCATCTGATCATATAAACACTTGACATTTGGAATATGTAATGTATAGACACCTATAAACAATCTCTTAAAATTGTAGAGTCAGATTCCAAATACCGAAGGAATGTAGACCAAATTACACTAACCTATATATACCGTATAAAGCAAAAACTGTATGCCGAACTTCTGTCACTTATAACTTTTAGCTTGTTCATCCAAAATCATTGAAATATTAATCATAGATGTATATAATAGCCAGGAATATCATACTATAACCTCATAATTTGATCTTATTACATGAGAAATTACAGACCAAATTACAGAATTGAGATGTCTCCATTTTGTTCACCAGATTTGAGAAAACCGTTGACAATCAATGTTAGCATCAATGACAATACATTAAAAAGGGTTCCTTCTTCATTCTTTCAACAATCTCCCCCTTTTTTATTAATGGAAAAATGTGCCAAAAATGAATCTTCAAAACTCAAAACGTACACCATCTCCAAAAACTTCAAACATCAACTATCTCCCCCTTTATCTGACTTCTCCAATTTTCAGACATCAAACTTATCCACCACCAAAAATTCTCCTAAATTATTCTCCCCCTTTGAAATAAAGGACAAAGGGTGTGATGGTAACACACATATGAACTCTAAAACTTTATGTATGCATACAAAAAAAAAACTAAAATGTGTTGACTCCCCCTTAGGGAGTTATCCCAAAAATTTGATCCTATGATATGTACACAATAAATTGAAAATAACTGAAACAATGAAATAATATACAAGGAAATATGTTCATTCGAAGGAAGAGGAACCTTCTAGCTCCTTGAGGATTGCTTTCCAAGTAGATTTTCCTTCATTCCAAATCTTCTTAGCTGCAACAAGTAGCTTATACATTGATTCCAATTCTACTAAGCTCTCCTCTCCTTCTTTCGGAGTACTTGGATTTGGATTTATCTTTGTAAGCCTTTCTACATCAGCAAGGGCACTAGATACCAGTATGTACTTGGTATTCACCAAGTCCCCAAGCTGTCCAAATCTCCTTATTGTGTCTTCTTTCTACCACTGTAGAGTAAAGAAATATCTTGGAAGATCTGTAATGGAAGTCCAAGAAGTGTAATCTCTGTCTTGTGCAGTGCCAAAAGTATCGAAGGCATTAGATATTTGTGACTCTATTGAGTCCATTAAGTCCTTAATTCCTTGAGTGACATTTGGCCACCTCATGCAATACAAAAATAAGGTTTTGGATTCATCTTCACATTTCTACACTTCTTTTAGACATTCTTTTACTTTCCCATGTGTAGATGCACATCTATCCTGCAACTCAATCAACCTCTTCTCTGAAAATCTTGAATCAACATCCTTTTCAATCTACTCCTTCAGACCAGAGGCATACTCCTTGAGTGAATCTACCAAAAACTTCATTTTTTCAACAAGTGTTAATGAATTTCCAATTATGGCTCTAGGAGTAGCATCCTATGGAGACCTGATTGCATCATTAATTAGTTTCATCCCCTTTTGATGAGTTTCTATAATATCTTTTCTTTCAGAGGCATGAAAGATGTCTATGAGCTCCAACTTTTAAATTGGTAAGATCTTATTCAGATCTACACTGTCTTGGTGCAACGAGAGTTGTATCAACTGGGGAGGAATAGCTGGTTGGAAACTCATTTTCCTAGTCAAAATACCCTTGAGAGTATTATCAAAGGATTCAAGGATGGTTTTCATAGCTCCATAGTCTTTTGAGGCCCTTATTCATTCCTTTCAACCTCTATTTCTTCTTTATTCTCTTCTTTCTTTTCTTCCTCTTCTTTTTCTTCTCCGCTAGAGGGGTTTTCCTTATGCTTTTCTCTATCTTCATCCTCCTTTTTCTCCTCATCATATTTCTCATTGTTCTCTTCCCTTTCTCCTTGTCCTTCTCCATTTTTATTGTTTTCATTTTCATTTCTTGTATCTTCATTTTGTTTTCTAGTATCATCATTTGCATTCTTTTCTTTTTCCTTTTCATTTTCTTGTCCTTGTTCTGCATTCTGATTTGCATTATTGACACCGGTGGAATTTTTAATATCTTCCAGAGGAGTAGAGAACTCTGGGGAAGCATTTGTATCATCAACCGGTGGTGGTGAGAACATTTCATTCCCTAGAACATCAAATGAATGAGTTTCCTTTGAACATTCACTTCTTCTAAAACTTCTTTGAAAATAGGTAAATTAGTAATCAGAGGAATATTTTCCTCTGTACTAGTGACCTTATCTTTATCAAGCTCCTTTTCTTGAGTGGTTCTAGATGATAAAGTAATCATCCCAAATTTCTCTACTATGTCTCTCATAGTATTCATTGTTTCTTGCTTTAGCTTGTCTACTCTATCCTTTTCTCTACCCATAAGTATTGTGACCCTTTATTTCACTCTAAATTATTTTTTATACACCTCAATTGGTGTAGCTTTATCATTCTCAGATAGAGAGGATCCAATTTACTCTAGAGCATTAGATTTCATCTTGTCATCGACTTAAATTTCTTAACGCCTTCTTTCTACCAAGGCTTCCCATACAACATTAGACACCTTCTTCATAATGTTATTCATATTCACATCTAAAATAATGACATACTATATGATGGCCTCTACTATTATTTTCTTGTCTTCCTCATCCACTTCATCACATAATTTTGTAGCGCCTTCTAATAAATCATCATGATCTAGCATATTACTGGCCAAAACATGTAGCTTTATTGGGGAACAAGATCTTATCGAAGGAGTTTTTGTTTTCTTCTTCTTCTTTTTCTCCGAAGAGCCTTCCTCTAATTTCTTTTGCTTCTTCTTCTCAGGCTTCTTGTGGATGTGCACTGTGAAAGCCTCCTTTTCCAATTCTATCTCCTTTTCCTTAGAAGTGTCCACGATGTCAACCTTAGGTTTCTTTTTTTTGGTACTTGCTTCTTGTGAAGCACCTTCACTGCTAGTGATGACACTAATTCTCCTTTTCCTGGTATGCTGTTGTTCTTCCTCCAAATTGAGATTGATTTCTTCTTCCACAATGACACTCATATTTTTCTCTCTAGATTCTTTTTTCTTCTTCCTCCTTCCAGAGGTAGCAGGGGGTGCTACTAGAGGAACATTTTTTCTTTTGGTAGTTTGAGTGTTGGGTCTAGAGGGTGCAATTACTTCTTCTATTACTGGAGCACTGGGCTCCACCTTCTTTCCTTTAATGATAGCTATACCAGAGGGTTTTGGAAATGTAGAGGTTGGGGTGGAAGCTATTCTTCTTGATCTTCGTGGTCTAGAGGACTCACCAGCTGCTTTGGCTTCTCTTTCTACAACAATTTCCCTTAATCTTTGTACTTCTTTTGAAAGTCCATGTTGCATAAAGTATTGATTTACTTGCTTTGCTACTCTTTTATTCTTTGCAGGTGCTGATTTTTCTAGAGCACTTCATATGATTTTTCCTCATATGTGCCATGTCTTGGCAGAGAAGGGTCCTTAAGACTCTTCAACAATAATTCAATATAGCCCTCAACTTCATTCTCAAAAACTTCATATCCAAGAGGCTCAATCTATACTATCTTGGGTTCAACTACCTCAATTATACATTCATCAATAGATACAAGGAAAGTGATATCCTTAGCATACTTCACCATATTTCAAGGAATCATTTCTCTATCATGCACATTGTTTTAAAATACTGCAAAGAATGTAGCTAATACATTATCCCGAGCCTTGTAGCTACCTATATTGTGCATATAATAAAAAAATTGATGTCCCATGGGTCTGCTCCTATCCTATACAATGTCCTTCCTTCTAGGAAGCTCTCTCAAAAGTAAAACAATAAGCACATAATCGTAGTTCCACATTTAAATGTGTACTTCTTCTCTCTAGTTTTTTTTAGGTTTTCTAGAAGTTGCTGCCGAAGCAGCTCACATAAGTCATAATCCTTCCCATTCACCACCATATTATATACAACATAGATTGTAGTTGCAGAAACTGAGTTATCCCTATTTGTGAAATAAATTTTATGACCTATCATGATTGAAGCATACTTCACAGTAGGATTTGTGATAGGTTTTATTATCAATTATCTTCTATCAAAGGTTGCACTAGTGAGCTCCATAACCACTTCATTCTTTACAGATGTTAGTATCGGTACAGGTCTGATATCACACAATCTAGTCATAGCCTTAATCGCTTCCTTATAAGTTAGACCAGGCATATTTATCCACATAAATTTGTCATGCATTCTGCTCAATGTAAGCCTCACATACTTTGCATCCAGATCACTGCTATAATTGGGAAACCAGTTCCAAATATCCAGTTTCTTTTGCACTAGATTAACATATTATGGTTTCACTAAGAATTCATCTCTAGGTAGCTCATTAGATCATACATCTTTTATCTTCTAGTGATTATATTCATCCAATTTTCCATGTATGTAAACTCTAGTGTCTTCAATGGGTAAAACCCTATGAGGAAGCTTTGAAAAAGCATTGTCAGGGTCATTATCAAAGACTTTCCATGAATATCTCTTAAATTTAGGTCTAGGTATTTCAGTGATGTTAACTATGGTTAGTGTAGCCATTATAACCTCAATTCAATCTCAAATTCTTGTAAAATCACTTCTATCTCAAACCCACAAAGCACAAATGGTTGTAAATACCTTTTATGTGCTCAACAAGATCTAGGGTTGGCTGTTTTGCACCAAATTCATCTTCTAATCTCCTTCAATTTGCTCTACTCTCTTCAAATGCATAAATTTGATTGAAATTGACTTAGAAACTCATTTTATGGCTTTCAATTTTCCCTAATTTCACATTAATTGATCCAAATTCTAAATTTTTTGTAAACACTTCACTAATACACTGCAAACCCTAAAATTCTCTACAATTCTTTAGATTTGCATATTTTCTACCAATTTCTTTTCTAGAAGCTTAAGCTTGTCATTTTACACCATATAATCTTCATGTCACTCCTTGAAACCTCATATTTCTAGGGGGTTATATTTTTTTAATTGTTTCTCCCCCTAAGCCCATGTCTAAGTTTAGTTTCCAAGAGAATTATCTACACCAGAGGGAGGTACAGATGCATTTGATTCATCTTTGTTCTCAATTTCCTCTTTCTTTCTCCAAATCTTCTCTATTTCTATCTTAACTTTAGTAGGATCAATTTTCTTCACAGGTTCATTCCTCTTTCCCAGATTAGTCTGCCTTCCATTCTTACTCCTACAAACTCTTGAAATGTGTCCAGGTTTGTTGAAATTGTAGCATACAACATTTTTTGACCAAATTGACTTCCATTCAATTTTGATCTACACTGGTTAGCCTTATGTTCAAATACATTGCATGTATAACATTAACCATTGAAAGGTTGAATCATTCTACCAACATTATATCTATTCATCATCTGACTTCTGCACTCAATAGCTCTATGGCCAAATTTCTTGCATGAAAAACATTGTCCAAAGAAGGATCCAATATTCTGATTCATTCTACTTCTACATTTTATAGCCTTATGTCCAAATTCATTACATGAAAAGAAAATACCATTAAAATATGGGTACCTTTGAGCATTTGGTTGTCTGATGGGGAGTCTTCCAGCATTGCTTCTTTTATTTTTGAATTGTTTCCCATTGCCTTGAGTCTTCTTTTGATTGTCAACCCTTTTAGGTGTCTAATTAGCCTTTGAGCTTTCTCCTTCAAGTCCCAAACCACCCTTGTCTTTAGATGGTTTCTGTCCAACAATTAGTTCATCAAGTCATTGTAGTACTTGTTTTGAATTTTTTCCCATGAGCTCTTTCTTTTTCTAGATATAGTCTCAGAGTTACTATTTCTTGTTCAAGTCTTGTACATTCATTAGTTTTGCTTCATACCTTTGCATTCAGGAAATCCTCAATTCTTTTGTTTTCTCCCACTTGTACTTTTAGTCTGGTGATGTCTTCATTTTCTTTCTTAATTTTCTCATTGACTTCCCTTTGTCTTTCTCTGAATTTCTTGGTTTGTTCTCTCAAATTTTTGATACATTCATTTGCTTCATCTAGGTTTTCCTTGAGAATTTTTTTTCACCTTCAACTCTATCAAGATCTTCAAAAGCAGCTTTAAGTTCTTCTTTGTTGAATATGCAGTCATCTTTTATGTATTCAATTGCAAAAATTTCTTTCAGAGGAATATGACACTTTTTATTAGCCATGTGTTCAATCTCCAATATCTTCCTCAATTTGTTAGGCTTCTTAGAAGGAACCAAGCTCTGATACCAATTTTTGAACACCCAAAATACTGAGAGGTGGGGGGGGTGAATCAATATTCTATTAAACCATTTAATCATAACCCATCTAAAAATTAGAATGTATCTAACTGCAATTATGAATGAAAGCATGAAAGGAATCATAAGATCACATAACACATGAACACTAGGATTTTTACATGAAAAACCCAAAAAGGGAAAAAACACGATGAGGATTAGCTCACAATACATTATAACTGGTTGTAAGATATTACAAAGGCTCACTGCTAGGACACACTATCCAATAAGGATCATAGCTAGAAATAGATACAAAATAGAAATGGCTACATAGAAAAAATGTGAACTAATACAAAATGCACCTTCCTTGTGCTGGATTCAGTTCCTTTGAAGCTTTGAATATAAAACTCTACTTTGCTTGGCAGTCACTCAACATTCACAACAATTTTGCACTTATTCAGATCTCACACATACATATTCGCATGTTCACACAATATCATATATTTTACATATCTTACTACTTTTCATCACATCCTACAATTCAAAAATGTTTCACATATATACCCAATTATATCCACATACATCAATTAGGTTGGCCTAATTAGATGTAGCCCTATTTTAATTCAAAATTACCTTGTCGGCTCCATACTTGAATTGAAAACATCTTTACACCAAATTAAACTATGCAACACTTAGTTTAGGTCAACATGGACCTAAAATAGATCTCATTAACATCTACAATACATATTTAATCTTCTCAATACATATCAAGTATCAGGTCAACCAAGAATTAGATCTAATCACAAAATAAGCCAACTGATCACACACCAATGATCCATCTGATCACATAAACACTCACCATCTAGAATATGTAATGTATAGAAACCTATAAAAAACCTCTCAAAATTGTAGAGTTGGATTCCAAATACTGGAGGAATGCGAACTAGATTACACTAACCCATTTATACTGTATAAAGCAAAAATTGTATGCCAAACTTTTGTCACTTGCAACTTTCAACTTGTGCATCCAAAATAGTTGAAATATTGATCATAGATGCATATAATAGCCAAGAATAACATACTGTAACCTGATAAGCTAATCTTATTACATGAGCAATTACAAACCAAATTACTAGATTAAGATGTCTCCATTCTGTTCACCGGATTTGAGAAAACTATCAACAATCAATGTTGGCATCAATGACAATACATTAAAAAGGGTTCCTTCTTTATTCTTTCAACAAGGAATGTCGGGTTCACCAAAATGAAACATAAAGTTGTGGCGACCTTAAATTTAATGTTTGAAACTTAAGGTCAATGGGCCATCATTTCTAGGATTTCATTAGTATGTAAATCAGCAAGGTGCATAGATTGAATTTCAAACTCCTAGGTGAGTCAATCATACCTGGATCTAATCCTTTTGAGTCTTAGGAATGAATTAGAAATGATTTAGAATGGTTGATCTAATTAGACCAAATGACCTAATATGATGAATATAATTTCCTAAAAGTAAATTGACTAAAACTATGATTTACAAGTGGATCTAAAAAGTGTAGATTGATGTGTACCTCTCACCAAAAGATGAGTCTAAGTGTTGTAGCAGGAAAATGTCACCCTTGGGAAAATGGGTCCTTGATGAAGGGTCCTAAAATTGTTTTTGCAATCTTTTGGTGTTGGATATGAGCTTCTGATTCTTGGTTGTAAACTTGTTAGAATGCCATCAGTAAATTATGTAATTGAGTTTCTATGGTTTGACAAATTTGATGACAACAAATGAAATAATGAAAAATGGATCTTCAAACTATCTTAAATCTTCATTAGACTTGTAACTTGCACATTCATAAAGAGGGAAGATGTTGTGCCATATAGGGGCTTACCTTAGTCAAATCCTGTGTAAGTGTTTCCAATTCCACAATGGTAATGTCAATGATAAAATGATAATGGAAAGGAAGGAAATAATGAATGAACGCAATGCTGTAACTCACCACCCTTCAATAGCTTCCTTGAAGGAATGGAGTCATACACATCTCTTCAAGGATTTGTATCTTGCTTGATAGATTTGATTGAATGCTTGAATTCTTGGATGCTTTAGAGACCTACAACAATGTTATCCTTCACAAAACATGAACATGAACACACATATAACTTGACATGATGTTGGATCTTGAATTGTTGTAATAAATGTTGCTCTTGACTTGCTGATCTATAATGCTCTTGACAATAATTTTTGCTCTTGAATGCATGTTATTTATTGTTAGATTTCAAATGATAAAATAGCTAGGTATTCATAGGTGTTTATCCAATTTCCCAAAAATTAGATTCCAAAAGCCATCAGTTCATATTTGAATTTGGATGTTAAATACCACCAACAAAATATTTAAATTTGGGTCTTGACTAAGAAGGGGGACCTAGTCACCCATGGGTGAATGGTTCTTGGACCAAATTTCTCGGACACTTAAAGTTGGGGATAATTTAATGATTGAATGCATTTGTTTAATACTTTTCCTCCTTCATAAAACAGTAAAAATTAAGATTTGGAATGTATAATTTGGAAAATTAGAAGCTTAATTAAGTCCAATAAACTAGGGGGACAAAATATAATGTAAAATTGTTAAGGTATACAATTTTCTACACTACACACACACACATATATAATGTGTATATATTTTATATAGAATACAATACTTTTGAATATAGGTACTATTAAAATAGATTATGGCCTAGTTATTAAAAATCTATCTTAGTTGTTTTCAAATAGCCATTTTATAAAATTTGTTATTTGAATCCAAGGTGAGAGTTTATGGGTATTTAAATGAAGAAAAGTTCATTAAATAAGTGGTTACATTATCTTATTCCAAAAATAATGAACTAGATTCATTTCATGATATACAACTAAATTTATTTAATTGAATGTAAGGTAAATATTATTTAGCTTGTAAATTTATCTACCTTTAAATAAACAATTATAGATTTGATCTATTAAAAGAGTTGTAACTACTTTGCTATTATCCTTATTGGTAGCTACACAATTTAATGCCTTCATAAGAATAAGACAAGTGTTTAAGAATAATGATCTACTACAAGAGCTTAGGTTATTTTATAATTAATTAGTTGAAATACATTATTTGCTACTATTCATCCCAAAGATTTAACTTGTACTTTTCCACCCTACATATATTTTTATCACATAAAAATATAACTTTTTTTCTTCATTGTAATCTAAATGAATGTTTTTTTTATAGATACAACTTAAATTCACACAATATTTTCTTCAAATACCAAATATATAATCTCTCTTTATTCCAAACATGGGAAAATTTCAACATATTTATCTATCTTATAAGGTTTCAAGAAATGTTTTTCTCACGAAGAACTTATGTAACCAATAGCTCCAAAATTTATTCCAAAAACAAATCTAAGCATGGAGTACTTAATATGTCAAGGATAGGAACTTTCTCTCCACCCTACCGTAAATGGTATCATAAAGTCTCTTAGGGCTCTATCTAGTCCTTTGAGCAAGGAGAAAATATAATAGACTCAAGATTTTAGTATGAATACAACATTTCCCCATATACAAATCAACCAATTTTGCAACTAAATACACTAATGCATTCTCACAATCCATGTTACCTTCAACATACCCAAATATATAAATGTACTCTTTCAACATATTAAACATAATAAACAAGATTTAAACTAACACATGAGGAATAGGGTGGATGAAAGACTTATCTCTCTACATGAGATTTTAGGGATGAATCTTCTCTTCATTCCAAATCCATGCCATGAGCACCCTCTCCAAAATGCAAACTCTCCTCTTTCTCTACATACTTCTTTTCTCAAAACTCAAAACCAAAATGAAAATAATGAAGGGAAGAATTCTCAGACTCTTCATCACATGAGAAATATAAATGAGTTCAACACTAAAGTGCCTTAAATGGGGAGATGACACTTGTCACCTTTCCATTCCTTCCTCACTACACACTCTCCGACAAGTGCTCACACATGTGTGATACTTTGGAAGGTGTGGAGTGTACTTGTACACTCCACCCAACATCTCTTACAAAGCAGCTTCACATATGTGGAAGCCTTGATGCTCTTTCCAAGTTCATTAATGAACTTTGGGGAGTGGGGTGGGAGAGTGACAAGTCACTTTTCCCAACTTCCAATGTCTCAAATTCGCCACATTCATTCATGTGGACTTTTGAAGGGTCATATCATGCCCTAAGGACAATGTCACGTGTCCAAGGAGTCCCCTTCCCATAGGTATAGATCCTAGGGGTCTATTTTTGCACCAAGATCAATAAAATTAACCCAACAACACTCTTTAAAGACACATTCAAATACAAATCCGAAATTGAAAATAATTAAGGGTTCCCAAACCCTAATTCCACTTAGGCACTTAATCACATGACTTCACACTTAAACACCACATAAAACACACTTATACATGAATCTCAATTATTAGCCCCATAAAAATAATTGCATATTAAAATAATACCTTATTTAATTTTAGGTCATAGGTTTTGAAATTAATACTTCATAACAAAGTATTTAATTAGGGTCTAGATGGTTCTCTCTTTTCACCTATTGGCACTTATTTCATATGTATTTTTCCAAATACATGTTTGGTTTAGAATCATAGTAATCACCTTCTCACAATCTCAATAAGATAAAATTAAATAATTAGTGTCCACAATATTACATATATACTTATTACCTTTCTCTATTTAGGTTAGGAATTCAAAATTTCCTTCAATAATAATGAAATCCTAACATGAGCTTAATTATTTAAGTACACTATTTAATTGAATTTTGAATAATCTTTTATCTGATAAATTTTTCTATGCAACTTGACATCTAAAGCATATAATTTACCTTATTAATTCACTTTAGGTATAGCCATTTTTAGTTATTGTTGTCTTGATTTACCCTTAGTCTTTTTTGAACTTCTTTTCAATCTTTGAAGATCCTGATCCATTTCCCGATAGTATCCTTTTCTAAACAACATAAAACACATTTGTAAATCATTTGGACTAAAGTTAGGTACAAATCATTTCTTAGCTCATATCAATTTAAATTTAATCATATGATACTTGTATGAAATATCAATCTCACGTACTCATATACATTCCCAATTGGTTTGTTTATTCACATTTAATAAATTACATTTACCATAATAATCATTTAAACTAGGTCATAGAATAATCAAAACTTTGGGTATAATCATTAATAGTATCATATACCTTTAGAACCCAAATATATATATTTTTCTCACACACATTTTCAACATGATGTTCTAAGAGAGTAATAAGTAAGGATTAACCCATACTATCCATGGATGATTCTGATGCTATGTCATAGTTAAGAAATGTTGGTCAAGTCATCAAATTATTCACTAAACGAGGATAATTTCAAAGATTCACACAAGTTATAAATAGGGTTGGGCCTCATAGTTTGACTTGAAAAACTACACTCTTGAATACTGATAGCAATATCATAACATCTAGTTTGTATGTGAAGACTTATATATGCTATAGTCTATATAAGGTGAGACATTACCCAAATTGTAGGAGTTCTAAGCAAGTTCATGTCAATCATGGAAAATATTGGACTCAAGTTAAGAAAGCGTTTAGGTACTTGAAAATAAATTTGGAATACTATTTTTGTTATCATGGTACTAATGATATGGGAAAGGTGTTAAATATATAGGGGCTTGTCCATTCTAATTAGGCTAGAGGTTTGGATAACTAGAGATAAAATAGTGGATACATATTTACTTTTATTAGAGCAATAGTAGATTATATGAGAAATATGTAGAAGATACTTGTGTTGTCTACTACTAAATAAATGTACATGGTGGAAACATGTTCTCGAAAAGAACATTATTTTTACAAATAGTAGGTAACGATATTATTTTTAAGAATCATACCATATTTAATATTGAATCATATAATGTAATTTGTTTGGAAAATAATCTTGTTCATCATGCTTAGAATAAACACACACACACACGTGCACATATATATACTCAATATAATTTTATTAGAGATATTGTTGAAGTAAGGAAGGTTTAAAAAGATAAAATTGACACTTAGGTAAATACGAAAAATTCTTGATAAAAAAATATAAATAGTGGTAAGTTTTCTATGGTGTAGGGATAATATGGGTTTATCCCAGTATCACACATGAGGTTAACTTCTTGGGATAATATAATTTATTTTATAGTTGGTATGAAGTTGGATTATATTGTAACTTTGATGTGCTATTTAACTATAGAGAGTTCTTGTTAAAGTTTCTAGTGAAAGAATGTAGACTTTGTTCTTGATAATTATTTGGTAGACTAGTAAGAACTTGTGACCAACCATATAAACTTGCGGTGAGTTTTATATTTTTTGGTTTAGAATTGAGAATTTTATAGTTTTAATACTGTTATATTCCTAACCATGAGTTATTTGGAGAACTCACAACCTCATAATTGTAGGCATGCCACCATAAGTGTATATGATTGTAGACACTTAAAAATGTCCTGAATGATATTACACATATGAATATGATTTATTAACATCATTTCACCCTGAAACCCATCTTCTTTTCGCTTGTTTGATTAAATATACCTATTTATTTAATCAAATGCTTCATTTTCACCTATTAATCTAATTGACCTAATTAGGTTAATTCACCCCCTCTCGCACTAACATTTCACCATGTTTAATTGAATAAATCAAATTATTTAATTTAAACCTTGTTTCCTCTCATTTCATTAAATAATCTTTATTATTTAATTAAATGTAATTTTGAACTCCCGTTTCATTAAATAAGTTGATTATTTAATATATATCATATTATTCTCCATCTTGCACATTCAAATTTAGTTTTAATTACTAAATTGATAATTTCCCCTCCAATCCACTTGCATAGGGAACATTCCAAAGGAATATTCTCCTATTTGGCTCCAAAAAGGAATGATTTCTTTCAAACAAACTTTGTAACAAACTTTGAAAGTTGTTACAAAGTGTGTTTGTTTGAATCATTCTTATCCCTTGATCTTTCCTTTATCCATGTGATCTTTGATTCTCACCCATTGATGAGAATCCTTGATCCATATTTCCCCCTTCATTCATTATTGACCATTCGTAGATCAAATCGATCTGAGCCCTTGAATTTTTTCATTTGCTTTCCTATAAATACATCACTATTTGGAGAGAAATGGATCCATATTTTGATAGAAAAGTTATGCTGTTGAAATTCATACTCACTTGCATCCATATTGAACACTTTTAACATTTTAGTTTAATATTCATCCTTATTTATCTTAAGCATCCATTAATGGCTTCCATTTTAGATTAGCTTGCATCCATTTTTAGCATAGTTTGCATTTATGGCTTCTATCTTCAAACTTCATATCCATTTATCATAGTTAGCATCCATATCCATCAAGAATTTTAATGTTTTAGCATTTATAACTCATATCCATCATGATTAAAATAGTTTATCTCATCAATTTCATTGGTTTTAATAAATATAACTAATTGGAACAAGTTTATATTATCCAAGGGATTGGGAAAGGGTTGTCATTCCACATCAATGTGACACCACTCCCCCAATGGGATAAGATTCGAGGTCTTAGAATAGATTTTTTCAAGATTTCATGTTGATTTCATGTCAGTTTAATGGTTATTTAGTTTCTTGTTGATTTTGAATATCACATTGGGATCATGGATTAGTGGATTAAATATGCCTCAAATCTATATGGATATGGTGTATTTATCCTATACTATGACTATGGTCACATTTTGGCACTAGAAGGAGGGTCTTACTAATTGAATATGATGAATTCCTCTTTAGATTCCCGTGTTCTTTTTTTTTGTAGATACAATGACGCTATTGAAGGCTACAACAATGCCATTGTCAAGCGTCACCATATAGCGACGCTTTTGACAATTACAATGATGTCATTCTATCTTTTAATTATAGCGACACTTTTCTTTGTTTTAAATTGCTTCTTTGGATTTAATTATAGTGACACCTTTGATTATACAGATGCTATTGTGCTCACTGCTTTTGTGCAGAGCGACGCTATTTCTCACCAAAGCGACACCTTTGTAATTACAACAACGCCATTGTGGATAGTGACACTTTTTATTGGTAAATAAAATAGAGAGCTAATTTTTAAATGTGCTTTAATTTTTTTTGATTTCATGTACTCTTTAACATGTCACTGACATCTGGTTTTTGTTTTTGAGGCTAACTGGTTTTGTAGATTTGAACACATTAAAAGTGAAGGAGCATGCAATTGTTCATCCATACATTGTAAAAAGTGTTTTTACACTTATGGGACAATTATAAACCATTATATGTTTCTTTGATTTATGTTTTAGGACCAACTAAAATTCCATTGGGTTTAAAATTTTACTTTTAAAGTTGGTTAAAATTGGACCCACATATCCTCATTTTGCAATATCGGTTTAAAAATAGAACAAAACAATCAAACACATCCATTGGTGCTTAAAACAAAGTCATTTTGCTATGTTGGATTAAAATGAATGAGTGATTTCTTTGCTTGTGTACATTTGTAGTGCGTATCCACTCTCCTTGCACTTCGTGTGACCTTGGGTGAAGAGAAACACTCAAGTGTACTTTTGTTGTTTGTGTGCACTTGTAGTACATATCCACTCCCCTTGCACTTCATGTGATCTTGGGTGAAGAGAAATACTCAAGTACACTTTCATGCTTTGAGTCACCCTTAAGAGAGGGATTACTATGAGATACATCCTACAATGGAAAACTCATAGGCAAGTCCTCGAAGCACGTTTACCTGCATGCTATATCAAAGGTTGTGAAATCATGAGAAAGCAACTTCAGTCCTGAGGCATCAATGTGCTACATCTAATCCATCTCCTTAATTGGAAGGGAACATTTGAAGAGCCTTAAGTGGCTAGCGGACGGTAGTGAAATGATGAGTGTTCTTAGTTTGTTGTCATTAAGAACCTTGTTTAAAGTAGTGGCCAAATTTTTCCATCCAAAGAGTTCTTTAAAGTGGTGCATTGGAACTTAGATTCCAAGAAGTTAATTTCCATGTCTGATTTTGGTTGAAGTGTAGAGGTTAAGATTTCATTCTTAATATACCTATACACTCTTTCCTCAATTGCATGTAAAATCATCTCTTCTACTACGAAGGGCATGAGGAAAGCCTACCAAGAAGAATGTACCAACTTGAGCTATGAATGTTTTATTGCTTGTGAGTCAGTTTAACACATTGCTTGGTTCCAATACATATTAAACAAACATCAAAATTTTCATTTCAAGCTCTTTGAAAAGTGTGAATACCTTTTGAAGAGTCCTATATTATTGCTTGTCTCTAAGGATTATATCTTTAGAGACTTCTAAATATTTTGACTCATATCTTCATTCACACTTTCCAAAGTTAACATAGGGAACTATGGCCTTGGCTACATGATTTTCACATAATGGACTTTGTGAAATGAAGGTTGCTTTGACATAGAAATTTTAGTTTTAACATTAATTAAGACTTTCTTGATGTGGTAATTAAACAATCTCACTTAAGAAAAGATTAAATCAAATGAACACCTCATGTTGATGTATGTTCAAATCATTGACTCCCCAAACACAAGAAACATTGAGACAAGGAAATTATTGCAAAACATTGAGTCCAAGTTCCATTTTACCAAAATCATTGAGTTCCATGGTCCAAATCATTGAGTCCTATTGCCAAAATCATCGAGTTCTATTTTACCAAAGTCATTGAGTTCTTAGGGTTTTATCACTTTAGAGGTATATCATGTTTCTCACTACTTTGGTCTTGTAAAACAAAGGTTCATTCTAGGTTAACATTTTGGGTCAAAACATTTCATCCATCATCATCACATTTGACGTCCCACTTTACCAACAACTTTGGAAAACTTTTGGACACATCAACACTCTTTAGACTTAGACATTAACCAAACCAATCCCATAACTTAGCTACTTTGTATGTGAAATGGATCATTTTTACATACATTTGGTTGAGTTAGTCATCACATTTTTGAGCTAGTTTATGTTAAAGGTCACAAGTCTACCTTAAATATTTACAAGTTCATTAACACCTTTCATCAAAACATCTAACATCTTTTTCTAAAATTGTTGTCTAAAAGTGTATAAAGTTCATCCCCCTTTTCATCATCCACTTCCACCATTGGTCCAAAAAAACTTAGAGGGTCCCTTTTGCCAAAATTTGAGTCAACTAGAGAGTTTCAACACTATAAATATCGACATACCTCTCCCATAGGTGACCCACAATTTATGGTTACAACAAGATCACAACACAAGATAATCATGGAACAAACCAAAAATAGATCCACCACAAGTGATCCAAACACCCAAAAATTTGATCCAAGGAACCATTCTACCCCCTCACAACAACTACAAAATACTTTAAGGTATGAGGTAGAAGATGTCACAAACAATCCACTTGAGCTTACTAAGGAAGAACTCCTTGAGTATAAACAAGAGCATAAAACCTTAGAAAATGTGGCTCTAACTTTTCTCACACAAAACTTGACACAAGGATTAACCCAATCTACGAATTAGCCAATTCCATCCTTTGTGACAAGTCAAACATTAACTCCTAGTCTTGCAACTAGGATTGCCAGTGATCTTGGTCAAACTCTCCCCTTAGAAGGCAACACACTTTTGGGTACCCAAAACACCAATCTTCTCCAAAACACCACTTGGACACCAACATTTGGTGCCCCACCTCCATCTTCCATCACCATTATAGAACACCCTTTACATCCACACAAACCACTTACATTCCATGATACCACCATGACCTCAACATTTTGAGTGCAACCATCTTCATCCATCATCACAAATACCCAAAGTGTGCCCAATGTTATGTAAGGTGATACGAACCAAGTGCCTCAAGTAGGAAAACAAGGGAAGATTTACACCCTCACACAAGGGTAACCTTTGAAAAGTTGCTCCAACAATCCCATTGACACATCAATACAAGTGGTTACCCAAACTACTCAAGTCAATCCACAATCCACATTAGCCCCATCTATCATCAATCCAAACCAAAACAACACATTGATCACAAACCCCATCAACCAAGGTAATACATTGGTCCCACATCAAGCACAAAAAGGGAACCCTCAACACATTGGTCAAGGGAAACCTTCTAATCTATTGATCCAAGGACAAAATGTACCATTGACATCACAATACCAAATGGCACCATCATCATCTTTACCATGGGTCCCCCAAAACATGCAAAATCAAATGGGGCCCCAACCTTACATTCCTCCATCCCAAACACTATCTTACAAGGAATGCTAAGCTAAAACAACTTGCAACCACCTCAAATCAATCCACAACCCATGATCACCCAAAATCCATCCCAACATCAAAACGCTTCTACATTGCAAGTGCAAAAATCTCCCGGTTTAGCATTACAACAAGCAAAACAGGCTTACCAACAAGCATTGCAAGTGAAACAAGCTCAAGCTCAAGTTTTGCAACAACAACAAGCCCACCAAAAAGTGTTGCAAGTGCAACAAGCTTATCAACAAGCGTTATAATAGAAACAAGCTCAAGCACAAGCCTTGGAACAACATCAAGCCTAACAACAATCCTTAGTTGCACAACAACAACAACAACAACAACAACAACACCAAAAATCCCAACAATAAGACTTGGTCACACAACAATAACAATAGGCACAATAGAAAGCATTTCTCACCTAACAATACACCCAACAACAAAAAGTGCTCGCACAACAACAACAACAACAATAAGGTTTATACTATAATCCCCAATAAAATATCATCAATCCAAATACGTTAGGAGAATATACACCTCTACCACCATCACCTTCACAATATCAAACACCACCCTACACACCATACAACACCCCATCATATCAAAATCCCACTTACAATTCATCTGCCATCCCACAATACGCAACATATTCTCGTCCACCAAACCCACAAGATGATATGGCATCAAAACTCAAGGCGCTAACACAACAAATGCAAAACATTCAAATGGGAAAAACTTGTGTCCATACCCATTCAATACAAACATCACAATGGTAGCTTTCCCTCTTAGTTTTGGGGTCCCTAAATTTGATAAATACAAAGGGAGGGGAAATCAAAGAATTCAACATCATGTGTATGGAGGTTGCTTACAATGATTCCTACTTGGTGCACCTCTTTCCATGAAGTTTGACAGGACCAACCATCGATTTGTTTTCACAGTTACCTCAAGGTATCAAAACCTTCAAAGAAATCATCGATAGATTCATAGATCATTTCTCCTTTAACCTAGACATGGATGTGAGCTTATAAGAGTTATACACACTCAAGCAAAACAAAGGAGAATCCTTCACCAATTTCTTACAAAGGTGGAGGCAAAGGGATAGTAAAAGCAACTGGCTCATTCCCGACGAACAACAAGTGGGGATTATCATAGAAAATGTTAATCCAGATCCATCCTTCTTAAAGATGCAATGTATCACCACTTATGATGAGATTTTCCCTAGGGCCCTCAACATCGAGAGAGCCCTAATCTTATAGGAAAACACACAAGCGTATAGAGATAATCACCCATCAACTAGTTCAAATAACAAGCCCTGCATTTGGGCTAAAAACAAAAATGAGATGAATGATGGCATTGTGGATGCTAAAGTGGTCATAAGTGCTCCTAGGCCAAACACCAATCAACCAACCAACACTCAAAAAATTGTACAACAAAACACACCACCACCACAAAATAATTAAATCAATAACACTAAAACTCAACAAAGATGACCCCCAATAGGAATAGCTACCCTAAACACAAATACACACCATTAGGGGAACCTATTGAATCAGTCATGCAAAAATTGGTATAGTAAAACTTAATTACGCTCCCCAATTTCCAAAATTACAAAGAACCACAAGATAAATCACCTTGGTACAATGAAAAGGATCTTTGTGACTTTCTCAAAATCAAAGAACACAAAACATCAAACTGTTAAACAAGCGCATGACAACTGAGATGAGGGGGGTGAATCAGCTGTCACAAAATTCAAACTTAAAAGTCCAATACTTATTAATTCCACAACCACACTATTTTGTTATTAAGTAAGAGCATGAAACAAAAATAATAGAAAGTAAATCAACACAATGAACACCAGATTTTTATGTGGAAAACCCAATGAGGGAAAAACCACGGTGAGGGTTAGCTCACAATATAAAGATTATAAATTGAATACAAAGGCTCACTACCAAGGGCTCACTGCCCAAAAGAGGACTCACTATCCAAGAACAAAGGCTCACTACCTATAGAAATGACTCACTATCCAACATGGAGGCTCACTACCTACAGATACAAAAGAGAACAAAAGATCCACCACAACAATTAACACACATTTGTAGGATTGCAAAAACCTTTATCTCACTGCCTTCAGAAACACAACTCACTCACACACACTTCTACTCTTATGATTTGTGGCTCACTTTCATCACTTTGCATCACACTGTCATACAACTCTTCACAATTAAAATTGCTTTTATACCATCCTCATCCTTAGAAACTTTCTCCAAGTTCAGCCACAATTATCTCATTTCATAAATTCAAAATAGGTTGGCGACTCAACATTCCTGTGGTGGAAAGGAATGAGAGTGGACCAATAATTTTTTTTTTTCAAGATCAAAAATAATATCTCAAATCAACCACATGCTTCCTTAATTAAATTTTATTCTTCAAATGAAGTGTAAACACTAGGTCAACCAAACCTAATGAAAAAAAAAAAAAACATTGATGTACATGCTTCCCAACAAGAATATGACGCATGAACTCCACAACACACTTCATTATGCAAGAGAATACATCTCATATTTCTTCAGATACATCCACAACAAATGCAATATGCTTCAAACTTTGAACACCTTTCACCAGTCCATCCGGGTTCTTTGAAATGTTTATTGCACTTGTGTTGCCACATAAAATAGAAATAGGCTCATCAAATACCACACCAATGTCTTTCAGTGTTTGCTTCATCCACAAAACCTGTGTGCAGCAGGATGCTGCAACAATATATTTTTCCTTTGCAGTGGATAAAGAAACTGAGTCTTGCTTTTTACTCAACCATGAGACTAATCTTCTGCCAAGAAAGAAAGCAACACCACTGGTACTCTTCCGATCATCTACACATCTGGCCCAATCAACATCTTTATAAGCACTTAGGGTGAAATCACCACTCTTAGGGTACCAAGTCCATAATTTGGTGTACCTTTAAGATATCTAAATATCCTTTTTACAACTGTAACATGTGCTTCTCTAGGATTTTCTTGTAATTTGGAAACTAAGCATATTGCATGCATGATATCCGATCTAGTAGCAGTAAAGCACAATAGTCCACCAATCATAGATCTATATTTGCTCTGATTAGTCTTAGCAGATTCAACATCTTTGCTCAGTTTACATCCAGTTACCATAGGAGTACAAACCAGTTTGGAATCATCCATCCCAAACTTCTTCAACAGTTCTTTTACATACTTAGATTGTGAAATGAATATCCCTTTATTAGTTTGATTCACTTGTAGACCAAGGAAGAAATTCAATTCACCAATCATAGACATCTCAAATTCTTTTTGCATCTCTTCAACAAACTTTTTACACATGCCTTCATTTCTACCAAAAATGACATCATCAACATATACAACTACTATCAATATTTTGTTACCTTGCACTTTAAAGTAAAGATTGTTGTCAGCAAAACCTTTTCTGAATCCTTGCTTTGTCAGGTATCTATCCAATCTTGCATACCAAGCTCTATGAGCTTGCTTCAATCCATACAATGCTTTCTTCAACTTACAAACCATGTTCGGTTTTTTAGATAACTGAAACCCTTTAGGTTGCTCCATGTACACTTGTTCCTCCAATTCACCATTCAAAAATGCTGACTTAACATCCATCTGATACACTTTGAAGTCCCTGTGGGAAAAAAATGCCAAAAACATCCTGATAGCTTCCATTATGGCCATAGGGGAAAATATTTCTTCAAAATCTATACCTTCAACTTGTGAATATCCTTTGCATACTAGTCTTTCCTTATTCCTTACAACTTCTCCACTTTCATTCAACTTATTATGAAACACCCATTTCGATCCAATCACATTTTTATACACAAGCCTAGGGGCTAGTTCCCATGTTTGATTCTTTTCTATCTGTTACAACTCTTCTTTCATAGCTCTCATCCAACTCTCATATTCACATGTTTCACTTATAGATTTGGGTTCAGTTTTAGATAATAGACACAAATTTACCTCAACTGTAACTCTATTTCTTGTCTTCACACCTTCACTTTTATCTCCAATTATCTGATCCTCTAGACGATTCTTCTGTACATACTTAGGAGTCCTAATAGCAAGTTCTGATTCATTTTATTCTTCTTCTTCTTCTTCTTCCACTTGTTCTTCTTTCTCTTCTTCTTCCTTCTTATTTTCCTCAGGTACATGTCCACAGATAGGATCATCAAGTTCAACTTCACTTATCTCAATAGGTCTGCGTATGTCTTCATCAACTTTTACATTAGCACTTTCAGTAAACTTTCTCAATCTTTTGTTGAAGCATCTGTATGCTTTGCTAGTAGTAGAGTATCCAAGAAATACTCCTTCATCACATCTAGCATCAAACTTTCCAAGATTTTCATCATCTCTTTTAATATATCATTTTCTTTCAAATACCTTAAAATACTTCACAATATGAGTCTTACTAGTCCATAACTCAAAATGAGTCTTTGTGCTGTTGTATCTAATCCAAACTATATTAAGAACATAAACAATAGTATGTATCGTCTCTCTCCATTACACATCTGGTAAATTCGATTCTTTCATCATGGTTCTAGCAGCTTCCTATACAGTCCTATTTTTCTTTTTAACTACTCCATTTTGCTGAGGGGTTCTTAGAGTAGAAAACTATCTTCTTATGCCATGCTATTCATAGAATGCATTAAATTCACCAGAAGTGAATTCTCTACCTCTATCAGATCTCAAACACTTGATTTTTAAATTTACTTAATTTTCCACTCTTGCTTTGAATACCTTAAACCTATCTAGGGCCTGAGTCTTTTCTCTAAGAAAAGCAACCCATGTCATTCAAGTATAATCATCGATAAGCAACATGAAATATCTGTCACCATTTAGGCTTCCAGTTCTAGTAGGACCACAGAGATCAGTATGAACTAACTCCAACATTCTGTTAGTAGAATGCTCTTTTCCCTTAAAGCCGCATCTTGTTTGTTTTCCCAATTGAAAACTTCTATAGATAGCATTAGCAGGTATTGTGATTCTAGGCAGTCCTCGAACAATCTCCTTTACACCGATCTTGACCAGGTTATCAAAATTTACATGTCCCATTCTCTGGTGCCATAACCAAATTTCACTAATTTGAGATACAAGGCAATGACCATCAACTCCCTTCAGCTGGTAGATGTTTCCATGAATTCTTCTTCCAACAACAACCATATCTCTATTTCTTGATCCTTTTCTGATTTCATAGGTATTATTCTGAAACACAAGTTTAAAGCCATTGCTACACATTTGACAAACACTCAGAAGGTTATGCCTCAAACCCTTCACATAATATACATCATCAGTACTATGCACTCCAAAAATAATTGAACCTTTCCCACATATCTTAGCTCCTGAATCATCACCAAACATACTCTCAAGTTTAGTGAACTTACTCTTATCTTTGGTCATGTGATTTGAACATCCACTATCAATTACCCAATAGTCTTCATCTTGTATTGCATGAAAAGCGGTAACCAAAGTACCTTCCATCCTATTTCTCTTATTCTCTAGAGCCTTCTTGCTTACACATTTTCCAGGGTTAGTGGATACAAATTTACTTTCCAAAGCTAAGAATAAGCATTCACTATCATCAACCTCATTCTCAGATTCATCATCAAAAATTCTTGCTTCTTCTTTAACATAGTACAACTTCTTATATTTCTTTTCCTTTCTATCCTTATCCTTATAATCCTTGTTCTTTTTTATGTGCAACTCTATTCGGACATCTTGAAGCATAATGAACAATATTACCACAACTAAAACACTTAAAGGGAAACATACCTTTATACTTTCCAGTGCCTTTCTTCAACTTCCTGGTGAAGTTTGCTTCCAACTCATCAACACCATCACTATCTGGTTCATCCTCAATCTTCATTTCCTTAAATTCCATTTATGTCTTTTCTTCCATCTTGTCTTCTTTCCAAAACTTTCTCATCTCAAATGCTTGCAAGGTTCTGAACAACTATTCCAGTGTGTACTTCTTAGGATCATACATTTCTTCAATCACCGAGATCTTATCGCTGTAGCAGTCCAGTAGAGTGATCAAGATCTTCTCAATTATGTCTTCATCTAATAGTTTTCCTCCTTGATTTCTAACTTCATTTGCAGTTAGTTCTGTTGGATGCTGTGGATGTGTTTCTGATATGTGTTTGTCATTGATGTCAACACTATTAGCATTTGGTGTACTAGAGGCTGTATATGTCGAGGATATTGAGAAAATTGTAAAAGAAAGTATTCTAGGTTCCCTATGGAACTGTGCAGGTCTTGAAGGCATCTTGTTCTTTATGTTGAAGTTCAACTACTGTGGACTAAAGGTTTTTCTAATGAATGTATCTAGATCATCTACCAGAAGTTTCGGAGGTCCGTGTATATATTTGATCATGTTGTGGTCTGACAATGTTTTTGTTGTCTCTGTCAGTATTCCTGAATGAAGTTTATGTGATTCTGGAAATCTCATTTGCTGCGGATGTTTCTAGATCATGCTCTATCTTTGTGGTATGTCCACATTGATCGGTGTGCTCGTGGTCATAATTTTTTCTTGCGTATGTTCATTTTTCTTGTTCTTGGTCGACATGTTGATGGTAGCGTGTTGTGGATTGTCGAGGTGAAATTAATTGAAGTATTTTTGTGTTGGATTTTTAAATTTGGGTCTCTACTATGCTGTGGCTGACCTTGGTTTATTCAAATTAAAAATTTATTTCTAAATTTAGGCCGACATTGCAAATATGTTTTATTTTCCTGACCGACTAAGTTATTGATGAAATCTCATGTAGTGGATATTTAAGAGCGATTGTTTCATCGGTGTCGTGTGTTGGAAAGGTGCTGAGTGTGCTCTTATGTGTGTATGTGCGAATATCATTCAATTACAGAGCAGAGTGTGAAGAAGGTCGAGCGAAGTGTAAAGTAGTTTGTGAAGGAGTTTTTTGTGCTTAATTGGAACTATAATCAGGCTTGTGGAGAAGCTATTCTTTCAATTCATACCCTCCATAATTTAATCCTATTCTGTATTGTTGGGCAGTGAGCCCCTTTTGTATTTGAGCAGTGAGCTCTAGGAAGTGTGCTTGAATGCATGTGAATTCCCCTTTTTATTTATCATTATACTTTTAACAGGGCATAATCTTGTGGACTAACATGCACCATGGTTTTTCCCCTAACAAGGTTTCCACATAAAAAAAAATCTTGGTGTTCTCTATCTCTCTGATGTGTTAATTAATTATGGTTAATTGCTTATTCATCAGATTTGAGATTAAGTTAAGTAAATTTTGAAAAGTTTATTATTCTGTGACAACTGATTCACCCCCCCTCTTAGTTGTGTGTCCTTATTTTTCCAACAATTGGTATCATATTAGGTTCCTCTGAAGAAGTCTGAAAGCTTGAGGTGATCTGAGATGGCAACATTTAAGGAAAGTCCAAGATTCGATGGAACTAACTACTCACTGTGGAAAGTCAGGATGTGATTTCACCTAAGGTGTATTGGTGAAGCCTACTAGAAGATTACAAAAGATCCATACATTATTCCTCAGAATGGTCCCTCCACTGCTGATGAGATCAAAGATGCTGAAAATAATATTAGAGCTATAAAAGCTTTGGTGAGTGCTCTGACAAATTTAGAGATGGCTAATGTGGTAGGACTATAGATAGCTCATGAGATTTGGATGAAGCTGGAAACTTTGTATGAAGGAGATGCACAGGTGAAGATGGCTAAGCTACATAGTCTAAAAGGCAAGTATGAAAATTTGAAGATGAGTGAAGATGAAAATATCACCTCTTTTATGCAAAGAGTAAATGAAATAGTGATGGGTGTTACATGTGGTGGTGGTTCTCTGAATGAGGATGAAATTGTGGCTAAGATACTCAGATCATTGCCTCACTCCTAAAAAGTGAAGGCTCATGCTATTGAAGAGCTTAGATCAGTAACAAAGATGTCAAGAGACACGCTGGTTGGTAAGCTTGCTGCTTTTGAATTAAGTGAATTTGGTGAATCTGTTCCAAAGACTAAATCTGCATTCAAGGCTACTATATCCGAAAGTAACAAGCAAAGACATAGTTTGGGAGAGTGTTCCAGAAAGATATCCAAGTATGATGAAGAACTAAAGCAGCTTGAAGACAAAGAAAGAGAGGTAGAAGAATTGGAAGCACTGATTGTAAAGAAAGAAGGAAGAGGGAAAGGTAAGTATGAAGGAGTGTTACCTAGTAAATGTTTTTCATGTAGTAAAATAGGTCATTTTGCATCAAGATATCCTGAAAGGGTCCCTAGAACTAAGCCTAACAAGTCTAGATTCCAAAAGAAATGTTACGTTGCTGAAGAAGGAGTGATTGATGATGAGTCTGATAAAGATACTGGAAATGAAGATGAATGGGTTTTCATTGCTATCGTTGAAAATAGTCCCGTGGCTACTGAAGATGAGAAGGCTCTTGCATCCCGAGTTGAAGAAAAGGATGAGTGGGTTATTGACAGTGGATGCTCACATCATATGACTAGTGATAAAAACAAATTTGTAAGTCTAGAGAAATATGATGGTGGTGTTGTAAGATTTGGAGACAACAATGCTAGTGTGATTCGTGGTAGAGGTTCTATTTGTCTTGGTGGTAAGGATAACATTGATGATGTTATTTATGTTGAAGGCTTGAAGCACAATCTTTTGAATGTTGGATAGATGGTGGGAAAAGGCTATGATCTACAATTCAAAAATGGAAGATGCAATATACGTGGAAGTTCTAGCAATATGATTGCTACTGTAAACATACAAAAGGTAATATTTTTCACTTGAATACTACTAGTGGGAGTTGTTTAATTGCTCAAGTAGATGAAAGCTGGTTGTGGCATAGATGGTTGTGTCATGTAAATTTTGATAACATTGTCAAGGTAAGTTCCACTCAAGCAGTAAGAGATCTACCTAAGTTAGTGAAGCTTGCTAACACAATTTGTAAGGAATGTCAGATGGGTAAACAGACTAGAGTCTCTTTTCAGAGCAAATAGTTTCATTCAAATGATTTGCTAGAGCTGCTACATAAAAACCTCTGTGGTCCCTCCAGAATTAGAAGTATTCATGGAGAAAGGTACTTTATGTTGATTATTGATGATTATTCTAGAATGATATGGGTTTCCTTTTTAATGGAAAAATGTGAAGCATTGGAAAAGTTCAAAAGTTTCAAGGCTATGGAAAAGAATGAGAAAGGTATGAAAATCAAGTGTTTGAGATTTGACAGAGGTGGTGAGTTCACCTCCAGGGAGTTCAACTCTTTTTGTGAAGAACATGGAATTAGAAGATAGTTATCTGCTCCCTGAACCCCTTAACATAATGGAGTTGTAGAAAGAAAGAATAGAACAATTTTGGATGCTGCTAGAACAATGATGTTAGAAGGAAATGTGCCTCAGAGCTACTGGAGAGAAGCTATAAGCACTGATGTGTATAATTTAAACCGGTTAAATGTTAATGGAAATTCTGGTAAGACCCCTTTTGAGCTCTGGTTTGGTTACAAGCCTAATGTTAAGTATTTCAAGATCTTTGGAAGCAAATGTTATATCAAGAGAGATGATGATATAGGAAATTTTGATGCATGAAGCGATGAAGGAATATTTTTAGGTTATTCTAATAAGAGAAAGGCCTATTGATGCTATAACAGAAGACTAAGAAAGATGGTTGAGAGTGCAAATGTCAAAGTTGACGAGGATTCTATCAAATCATCAAGATATTGTGGATATGATTATGATGAAGACAATACAAACAAAGGGAAAAATGTTCAGACACAGAATCAACTTCAAATTGTGCCATATGTTCCATATGTTCTAGTTGTTCCGGTAAGACAACCTCAATTTGTTCCAGTAAGTCAAGGTAGTCAGGAAGCAGAGACATTTGCAAGTACTGAAGGAAGATCAAAAGAATCAGAAGTTCAAGAAAATTCCAAAACTCCAAGGTATGTAAAGCTAAACCATTCTAAAAGCCAAATTATAGGAGATAAGAATAAAGGAGTGCAAACTAGAAGGAAGATTGCAGAAGAATACTGCCTAATTTCCAAGATTGAACCTAAAAATGTCACTAAAGCCTGTCAAGATGAACATTGGATGGAAGCTATGAAGGAAGAAATGACACAAATTGAAAATAATGACACATGGATACTGGTTCCCAGACCTAAAGAAAAAAATGTGATTGGTACTAAATGGGTGTTTTAGAACAAGCTGAAGTGGTCTAGAACAAAGCAAGACTGGTATGTAAAGGATATTCTCAGATGGAAGGTGTTGATTTTGAAGAAACTTTTTCCCCTATTGCTAGAATCGAAGCTGTTAGATTATTTCTTGCTTATGCTACATATAAGGACTACAAAGTCTATCAGATGGATGTGAAGTCAACATTTCTGAATGGAGAACTAGAAGAAGAAGTATACATTGAACAACCAGATGGATTTTAGCTAACTGACAAGGAAGATATGGTCTACCGCTTGAAGAAATCTCTATATGGACTTAAGCAAGCCCTCCAGAGCTTGGTATGCTAGATTGGACAAATACTTATTGAAGCTTGGATTCGCTAAAGGTACTGTTGATAGCAACTTATATTTCAAATTGGATCATGATAAAGAATTAATTATAGAAGTCTTTTTTGATGACATGATTTTTGGAGGAGATGATGGTTTGTGCATGAAGTTTGCTGATGAGATGAACGATGAATTTGAGATGAGTATGATTGGAGAGATGAAGTTCTTTCTAGGATTACAAGTGACTCAACTAGACAAGGGGATATTCATATCTCAGTCCAAACACGTGAGAGAACTACTGAAGAAGTTTGGGATGGAAGATTCAAAGCCTGTAGGTACTACCATGGTGACTGAATGCAAGCTAACACAAAATGATGATTCTACTAAAGCAAATTAAACTAGATATAGGTCAATGATCGGTGGATTAATTTACTCAACTCAGAGTAGACCAGATATTATGAATGTTGTATGTATGGTTGCCAGATTTCAGGCTGATCCAAAAGAATCACATGTAACTGCTGTTAAGAGAATCTTTAGATATGTGAAAGGAACAATTGACTTTGGACTTTGGTATCCAAAGGATGATGATCTCACTCTGAGTGCATATACTGATGCAGATTGGGCTGGTGATGTAGATGACATAAAAAGTACTAGTGGTGGTGCTTTCTTCCTAGGGAAGAAGTTGGTGTCCTGGTTGAGCAAAAAGAAGAATTCCATTTCTCTATCTACTGCTGAAGAAGAATATATTGCTGCTGCAAACAATTGTACTTAAGTAATATGGATGAAACAAATGTTCAAGGATATCAGGGTGATATATGAAGAGCCTATTGCCATATATTGTGACAATTCAAGTGCAATAAATAATCTGGTACTACACTCTAAGACTAAGCATATATCAATCAAGTTTCATTTCTTGAGGGAGAAAGTGAATGAGAAAGAAGTAAGATTGGAATATGTACTTACCAAAGAACAGATTGCAGACATATTTACTAAACCATTGCCAAAGGATACTTTTGAGTATCTCAGAGGAATGCTAGGGGTAGTTACCCCTCCTGATAAGAACTTAAAGATGCATTTACTTGCATCAATCAGTGAGCTACATTGCTATATTCTGACCCAGATTGATGTTTCCATGGCTGCTACTCAGGGGGAGTAGTCAGATGTGCAGATATGTGGTTTAGAGCATGTATATGGAAAGGTCATGGTTACCTTTGCCATTAATATCAAAGGGGGAGAAGTGCAATGTGAAAAATATTTCAAAGGAAAAGAGCCTGGTGGGGAGAAGTGTAGTTGAGAAGAAGAGTCAGTGTGTTGGGTTGATGGTATTTTTCACATCATGTGTTGCCATCAATGCCAAAGGGGGAGATTGTTGGATGCTGTGGGTGTGTTGTTGATACGTGGTTGTCATTGATGTCAACACTATTAGCATTTGGTGTACTAGAGCCTGTATATGTCGAGGATATTGAGAAAATTGTAAAAGAAAGTATTCCAGGTTCTCTGTGGAATTGTGCAGGTCTTGAAGGCATCTTGTTCTTTACGTTGAAGTTCAACTGCTATGGACTAAAGGGTTTTTTGATGAATGTATCTAGATCATCTACTAGAAGTTTCAGAGGTCCGCATATATATTTGATCATGTTATGGTCTGACAGTGTTTTTGTGGTCTCTATCAGTATTCCTGAATGAAGTTTATGTGAGTATGGAAATCTCAGTTGCTGCGGATGTTTCTCTGTTGTTTCTTGGTGCTCTTGGATGTTTCTAGATCATGCTCTATCTTTGTGGTATGTCCACATTGATCGGTGTGCTTGTGGTTGAAATTTTTTCTTGCGTATGTTCATTTTCTTGTTCTTGGCCAACATATTGATGGTAGCATGTTGTGGATTGTCGAGGTGAAATTAATTGAAGTATTTTTGTGTTGGAGTTTTAAATTTGGGTCTCCACTATGCTGTGGCCGACCTTGGTGGATTCACATTAAAATTTTATTTGTAAATTTGGGCCGACATTGCAAATATGTTTTATTTTCCTAGCCGACTAAGTTATTGATGAAATCTCATGTAGCGGATATTTAAGAGCAATTGTTTCATTGGTGTCGTGTGTTGGAAAGGTGCTGAGTGTACTCTTATGTGTGTATGTGTGAATATCATTTGATTATAGAGCAGAGTGTGAAGAAGGTCAAGCGAAGTGTAAAATAGTTTGTGGAGTTTTCTGTGCTTAATTGAAACTGTAATCAGGCTTGTGGAGAAGCTATTCTTTCAGTTCATACCCTTCAGAATTTAATCCTATTCTGTATTGTTGGGAAGTGAGCCCCTTTTGTATTTGAGTAATGAGCTATAGGTAGTGTGCTTGAATGTATGCACATTTCCCTTTTTATTTCTCATTATACTTTTAATAGGGTATAATTTTGTGGACTAACATCCACCGTGGTTTTTCCCCTAATAGGGTTTCCACATAAAAAAAAATCTTGGTGTTCTTTGTCTCTCTAATGTGTTAATTGATTATGGTTAATTGCTTATTCATCAGATCTGAGATTAAGTTAAGTAAAGTTTGAAAAGTTTATTATTCTATGACAAATGATTCACCCCCCCTCTCAGTTGTCTGTCCTTATTTTTCCAACAAGTTCAACCCTCTGAAAGAAACTTGTAAATTCCTCACCTTCTTCCATTTTTAGATTTACAAATTTGCGCTTTGTTGCCAGCTTCTTTGTCAATTTCACTCTTTCATTTCCTTCATACATGTCTTCCAACTTCTTCCAGACTTCATGTGCAGTATCCAAAGAAATAACTTTAGCTCACTCATTTTTAAATAACCTGTTGCAAATAGCATACTTCACCTTCTCATTTTCTTCATAAGCAGAGATATCATCTATAGTAGTAAGACCACCGGATGCGGGTGTATACTTTGTCTCAACAACCTTCCAGGTCTTGAAACCAAGAGAGATAATATGTCCTTTCATCTGTCCCTTCCATTCATTGTAGTCAGTTCCATCAAACATATAGATCACCAATTTATGTGCCAAAGGATCTTCCTTAAGCGGTTAATCTCTACACCAAGGAACCAATGCTCTGATACCAATTGTTAAATAGGAACAAGACAACTAAGAGGGGGGTGAATCAGTTGTCACAAAATTAAAACTTAAAACTCCAATACTTATTAATTCCAAAACCACACTATTTTGTTATGAAGTAAGAGCATGAAACACAAATAACAAAAAGTAAGTCAACACAATGAACACCAGATTTTTACGTGGAAAACCTAATGAGGGAAAAACCACGGTGAGGGTTAGCTCACAATATAAAGATTATAAACTGAATACAAAGACTCACTTCCCAAAAGAGGACTCACTATCCAAGAACAAAGGCTCACTGCCTATAGAAAGGACTCACTGTCCAATAGGGAGGCTCATTTCCTACAGATACAAAAGAGAACAAAAGATCCACCACAAAAATTAACACACATTCGCAAGATTGTAGAAACCTTTATCTCACTGCCTTCAGAAACACAACTCACTCACACACACACTTCTGCTCTTATGATTTGTGGCTCACTTTCATCACTTTGTATTACACTTTCATACAACTCTTCACAATTTGACTTGCTTTTATACCATCCTCATCCTTATAAACTTTCTCCAAGGTCTGCCACAATTATCTCATTTCATAAATTCAAAATAGGTCGGCGACTCAACATTCCCGTGGTGGAAAGGAATGAGAGTGGACCAACAGTTTTTTTTTCAAGATAAAAAATAATATCTTGAATCAACCACATACTTCCTTAATTAAATTTTATTCTTCGAATGAAGTGTAAAGACTAGGTTGGCCAAACCTAATGAAAACACAAAAGAACATTGATGTACACGCTCCCAACAAGAAGATGACACAAAGACACCATGACATGATTTATTATGCATGAGAATACATCTTAGAATCTTCCAGATACATCTGCAACAAAACAACAAACTTCAATCACTGAAAACCTTTCACCAGTCCGTCTGGATTGTATAAACTCACACTGAAATATTGAAACATGACTTCCGGATCACGAATCTTCAAACCTCTTTGCTAGACCATAGAAAAGACCTTCACAAGACATATTCCAGATCTACGAGATCTGAAATGAAATAGAGGAGGACTACAGAGCAACAATATTTCTCCCAGTTCATAGAAGACCAACTCTGCCATAACAATTCACATACCGGTGAACATAACTTTCACGTACCATCAAACAAAAAGCTAAATCTCAAGAGTTATCACCACTAAATCACCATTATCAAACCTTCAGATCTGCACAAGCATAGGATCAACATAGGAGAAATGCAGAGAACATACCAAAACACATTTTGAACACTTTCATCATTCTGACTTCTCTTCTTTATTAATTTTCTCAAAATCTCTTGGAAACTTATCAAACCAACACTTCTACTACACCATAAAGATAGCTCCATGTACTCACAACATCTCAGCAACATCTTAGCTATACATGTACAATCTGCAACATGCTGAACTATGTTGACATCAATAACAACATTAATGAAAACATCACTAAAACTTGCTCATACCTGCAACACAAACTATATGAATTTAAAAAATGTTATCCAATATCTTATCAACAATGGAGATGTATTTGTGGATGTACCAATTGGTAACCAGTTACTCAAGATATACAAGGCCCCACTGCCAGATCACAACAAGGAAAATGACAATGGCAAGGGGAAGAATTACACTAATGTAACACGTCTATTCCAATGTGGTCGCCTCTTGTGAAAATGTTGTAACAGTCGTCACATCCAAAGGACCTAGTGCAGAATGTGGAGTCACCACACATCATGGAAAGGTTACAATCCAAGGAGCCTTATCTCAACCTAAGGCATAACCTACATTTCCAACATCAAACCCTAGTAACTATAATCTCCTAGATCAACTCAAAAAGACCCCCACACAAATCTCTATTCTGGAACTATTGAGGCTATCCCCTACACATAGGGATATACTAGAAAAGGATTTATTCACTTCCTTCGCCCCTAAGAATATTGATATAGAGCAGTTTCAAGTTATGGTAGGGCATGTCATTGCCCCTCATCTTCTCACTTTCTCAGAACATGATCTCCCAACACAACCATATCACAATCACACTTTACATCTTGAGTTTATTTTTCATAAGAATAAGGTTAAAAGAGTCTTAGTAGATGAAGGTGCTAGTCTAAACATTTGCGCCCTTTAGTTGGTCAATAACTTGGGTTATTTAGAGGATGCTATTGAGAAAATAAAGAGTAAAACCATCAGAGCATATGATGATCAAGAATGAGTGTTTCAAGGCATTATTTTAATGTCATAAAATTTTACCCCTTGCAATTTCACATACATTCTTGTACCTGCTTTAGTGTCCACTCCCCTAGCACTTGTGTAGGCTCATTTTAGCCCTTACATCAATCTTTTTCCCTTCTTAGGATGCTCATGACCCCTTTTCAGTAGCTAATTTTATGTGTGATGCAGAGTAGGGTGGATGGTCACAAATTAACTTAGCAAATCAAACTTTTCAAACTTAGAGCCCTATCTTGATGGGTTTCCTTACCAAATAGGCTCTAGGCCTAGTAAGATAGCAAAATGAGGTTTTTTGACATAACTTGAAGGGAAAAATTCAAATCTATGACATAAAATCTGTTTTGGATACCCTTTTGGGAGTTCTAAAACATATTCAAAATTTAAGTATGGTTGTTTTGGAACAACAAAGCCAAAATTTGACTATCCCGCTTGATAATAGGCCTATTTAGGCTTGTTTGATGCTAGGTCTGTATCATAAATTCATCACAAGGTTCCAATTCCTATTCAAAGGCTTCTAACATATCAATTAGGGTCTACACACTCATTTTAAATTTATTCAAGCAACTTCCCAAAATATTTCAAAAACCTATGCCAATGTAATCTAAATGGCCTAATACAAGGAAATATTTGCATAGGGCATCATTGTTGCACCTGCTGTACACCCCCTTTGCACCTAAAAGTTTTTAGAAAGAAAAAAAAACATTATTCCTCCCATTTGACCAAGTTTCAAGGATTTTCATTGGTGGAATGGTGATATTTTCATTTTTCTTCCCTCAAAACACCAAAACCTAAGGTTTCAGAACAATCTAGAGTAATTTGGCTCTAAAATGCTCAAATTTGGATGGAATTCAATGAAACTAGGTTTGACAGAAATTATATTCAATTCCACATCAACTCCAATTGATTTCACACCCTGACATGAATGTACAAGATCGTACAAGGCACTAGAACAACAAAATAATGTTTAGAATTACAACAATAGAGAGTTTTATTGATTTTTCTTCAAAGTACAACTTTCCAACCTTGGCTTCGACCTTCCCAAGCTTATTTTAACATTTCCCCAATGGTTCCCAACTACCATTTGAATTCCAACTATCTAACTTTCTCATTTATAACCGATGACTCTTCATATTCCCTATTTTTGTACTTTTATAATATTAATAACATTTTTGCAAACTTGACACACTAATCCACCTAATAACCTAATATTGATTCAAACACATATGGAAATGGTCTTAAATGGACTTATTACAAACACAATGACTTAAAAACTTAAAAACCAACACTTGACCCCTTTTTTGCTTCATGAAGACCTAGGTGCCTTGCACCATACTCCCAAGGCAAAATGAACTCAAGTCCCATTGAGGAAAATGCTGCAACAATAGGTTCATGCTTGATCATGTAATTCTTTGACCTCCAAGTGACATCCTCATTTGGTAAACCTTTCCAATGGACCAAATACTAGAAATATGCATCATCCCTTGTATTTTTGAATTCTTTGACACCTAGGATATGCTCCAACTTCAGAGGCCTACTTGATGGATGATCTTTAACTTGTTCTTCACTTGAGAATGATTTTGAACCTAGGTCATTACCTAGAACCATAGATCCTCCATCCTTGTAATGAACTTCCTTCTTCACTTTATGTGTGTGCTCAGACTCTTCCACATTCCCTTGTAGTTTATCCTTGACCTCTTCACCTTTGCTGCTCACTCTTCCATCTGTTGTTGTGTCCCTGTAACTACTACTTGATCAGTCATACTAACCTCTGGTATAAAAGAAATAGAATGAACAATAGCACCTTTTGAAATCAATGAATGGAGCACTCCTATCATCATAGCAACATACTTCTTAAGCCAATCTTGAATCCCCAAAATCAAGTCATTATTCATGTCTTCTATCATAATATCTCTAGGTTTAGGAGTGGATGAAAGGTCCATGTGCTCCTCTTCTTCTACTTCTATGAACTCCTTCCTAGCTACAATCATCACATTAGATCCCATGGTTTTTCCTTTATCCTCCTCTTTCAATGGTGTCAAGGTATAGGAGACCCCATCTTTTTCTATCTCATAAATATTCCTCCTTCCATCATACATAGCATGCCTATCAAATTGTCAAGGCCTCCCTACCAGCAAATGGCACACATCCATGGGTAGTATGTCAAATAAAATTTTGTCCTTATAACCTCCTATTTTAAATTCCACCCAACTTTGTTTATTCACCAAAAAATATTGACCCTCATTTAACCAAGAGACTTTGTAAGGAGTAGTATATGGTATCCTTTGCAACTTAAGCTTTTCAACCATCTCAACTGAAACTATATTATCTGTACTACCTGAATCAATTAAAAATTTACAAACCTTACCCAAGCACTTACAAGTTGTCTTGAAGAGAGTCTTCCTTTGTGGTGGCTCCTTCTCTACTGGTACTTTGATGAGAGTTCTCCTTACCATGAGTGATTCACCAACTTCTAGAGCAACATGTTATGATGGAGATTTTACACTCTCATTGTCCTCTTCTTGTACCAATTGAGTCCTTTCTCTTCCATGTGAAATAGTGGGATAACTTTCATTGAATTTCCATGCTTGATGTCCAAACTTGTTGCATTGGTAACACCTTCTTGTGAACCCACTAGATTTTCTTCCTTGACCCACAAATCTACCTCCTCTAAATCCACCTCTTACATCTGCAACTTGTTCTTGGAATTTGCTTGTATCTTCTTGGCTCTCATATGATTGCCTTGGATTAGAAAATGACCCTCTTCCTCTGCAATTGCTGCCTCTACCCCTGTTTTGTTTGTCTTGCCTTCTCTTTAGCTTTTCTTCAGCCCTAATTGACAATTAGTAGCATTCCTCTATCATCATTGGTTTTGTCAAACTTAACTCATATTGAATATTAAATATTAACCCACTGAGATATCTAGCCACCTTCTCCACATCATCCTCCATGTGATCCGCTCTTATACTCAACTTATAAAACTCATCAGTATAGGCTTTGACATCCATTTTTTTTTTCATATTTTGAAGTTTCTTGTACAATTGAATTGCATAATCAGCCAGTAAGAACTTACCCTTAAACTTGGCCACCATTTTGTCCCAAGAGAAAATTTTTGACTTACCTTTCTTCCTCCTTTTAGTTTACTCATAATCCCACCAAAGTAGGGCATGACCCTTCAATTTTGTTTTTTCCAACTTTACCCTTTGTTCCTCTGGTATATCTTCACATTCAAAGTAATTATCAAGTGCTACAATCCAATCCAAAAGCTCTTCATCATTCAATTTCCCTCCATACATTGGTAAATAAATATTTATCTTCCTTGACTGCTCTCAGTAGCTTAGCAAACTTCTGCTCCTCAGGATCCAATTCCTCTTCTTCTTCTTGGGGATTCTCCTCTTCCCCTTCTTCTTCAGGGTCACTCACATCACCCATGACTATACCTCTCCTCTGACTAGCTTCAACAACCTCAAGCTTTTCTACCACCATATATTGTAGTTCCTTCCATCTTCTAATCTCTTTTGCAATTTTCTCTTTCATCTCATTCATTTCCCTAATCATAGGGTTACCCTTTGGAGGCATCTTGTTCTCTTTCTCACTTAAACCATTCTCTCTTATTGACCAAACCTATGCTCTGATACCAATTTAATGTAGAGTAGGGTGGATGGTCACAAACTAACTCAACAACTCAAACTTTTCAAACTTAGAATCCTATCTTGACGGGTTTCCTTACCAAATAGGCTCTAGGCCTAGTAAAGTAACAAAATGAGGTTTTTTGACATAAATTGAAGGGAAAAATTCAAAAACATGAAATAAAAGCTATTTTAGATACCCTTTTGGAAGTTATAAAACATATTCAAAATTTAGGTATGGTTGTTTTGGAACAACAAAGCCAAAATTTGACTGTCCTGCTTGACAATAGGACTATTTAGGCTTGTTTGATGCTAGGTTTGTATCAAAAATTCATCAAAAGGTTCCAAATCCTATTCCAAGGCTTCCAACATATCAATTAGGGTCTACAAACTCATTTCCAAGTCATTCAAGCAACTTCCCAAAAGCTTTCTATCAAAAACCTATGCCAATGTAATCTAAATGGCCTAATACAAGGAAATATTTGCATAGGGTATCATTATTGCACGTGCTGCACACCCACTCTACACCTACAAGGTTGTAGAAAGAAAAAAAACATTATTCCTCCCATTCCACCAATTTTCAAGGATTTTCACTAGTGGAATGGTGAGATTTTCATTGTTCTTCCCTCAAAACACCAAAACCTAAGGTTTCAAAATAGTTGAGTAATTTGGCTCTAAAATGCTCAAATTTGGATGAAATTCAATGAAACCAGGTTTGAAAAAAATTAGATTCAATTCCACATCAAGTCCAATTGATTTCACACCCTGAAATGACCGTACAAGGCACTGGAACAACAAAATAACGTTCAAAATTGTAGCAACAAAGATAGTTTTATTGATTTTTTTTCAAAGTACAACTTGCCAACCTTGGCTTCGACCTTCCCAAGCTTATTTTAACATTTCCCCAATGGTTCCCAACTACCATTTGAATTCAAACTATCTAACTTCCTCATTTACAACTGATGACTCTTCATATTCCATGTTTTTGCACTTTTACAACATTAACAACATTTTTGAAAATTCGACACACTGATCCACCTAATAATCTAATATTGACTCAAACACACATGGACATGGTCTTAAATGACCTTATTACAAAAAAAATTGACTTAACTAAAAAAAAACACTTGACCCCTTTTTTGCATCATGAAGACCTAGGTGCCCTTCACCAGTGCGTCAACTTTGCATCAAACGCTGTGATTTTTCCTATTATTTTCATTTTGTAGCATGATGTATCTAGACACTAGCACGCCACACAGATGTCCACATGCTGCGCTAGCATCTCGTGATGTTTCAACATTCAAATGACCATTTTCAAGTATGTTTTCCACTTTTCAGCAAGTTTTGTTGGTGGTAACGACCCGAGACGCCTTGTAACGGCTCGAGAAGCTTCTTTTCCCTCTTTAAAAGCTATCTTTTCAACCCATTTGGTCTTTTGCTCCATCTTGGATTATCTCTTGAGTTCTCTTCTGCAATCTCTGCAACATTATTTTCCTATCTTGCTTATCTAGCTCCCTACAACTTGCTACAGTACCCTCAAGCCCTCAAGCTATTACAACGCTCTTTGGAGCTCTGTTGGCTCTCATAGCCCTCTCTTTTGTCCTTGCTCTCTTTGGCTTCTTTAAGCCTTGCGACTAATATTTCTCTTACCTTGTGCTTGCGAGCATCCTGGGATTTCACATATCCTCTATCAATTACATCCTTATCTCGTAATACAGGTTCTCCTCCTTGAGCGGGGATTGCTTTTATCACTTGATACTCGCTTACTTTATTCAATTTCTTTATCTATTTGGTTGTCCGTGGAGGTGGGAACACCAAAATGGGGGTTTGATTGAGGAAAACCCCTATATAGCCCCAAAATTTTCTCTCGATCTTACATATGTAGGTATTGAAGATATCTACTAGCTAGAGGCTTCATTACTTGGGTTTTTGTGAGCATTTTCTTTCTCTATCCTCTTTAGTTATATCATTTACTTTATCTTATTTTAGTTCTATCATATTCTATCACTTTCCCGCATTCTGGAAGTTCTTAGCAATTTGACTGTTAGTACTCATTTAGTTGTTTTCTATGATAAACCTAGTTTCTGGTTCGTACGAGACGCTGATGTGCCTCTAGGACTATAGCACGCCACGCTGTCGTTTGTGTTCCACACTGACATCCTTTGAGTGAGAACTTGCTAGTCTGTCTAGAAAACCTTTGTGATCTACTCTTTCTGATTCTGAAACTCTTGCCTTTTTAGGGTAGTTCACCCCTTGGGAATATCTTGAGAATAAAGAGACTCATGAGTAGTGAATCCCCCTTCTCTAAATTTTGGTGAACCTGATATGAACCACATTATTTTTCAAAAAACTAGGAATTTATTTACCCCAACTTGGTGGGGTCATAACTTTTGACTTGGTACTTAGAATTTAGAATCGTTTACATTGTTGGAAAGGTTTCCAAGAGGAATAATTCAATCCCTAAAATATCATTCCTTTGGTAGCCAAAGTTTAGGGATTGATGCAAGTTTCGACCCCAAATTCTGCTCCGAAGGCCTCTAAAAATGCAAATTATTAGAACCTAAAAAATACCAAAAAATCCAAAAATCTGGATTTTCAGTTTTTCTGAGTTTTTCCAGCCCTAGACTACTCTAGAGCAGCCAAATTTTTTGTTCATTATATCTAAAATGAGGTTAGTATCCTCTTTTATGAGTTCATTATCTAATAATATTCAAAATGTTAATGATGTTCCATTTCATGCATGTGATAATGACTTAGATTTTCCCATGTCACTTTGTATCTTTGATCCTTCTCATGAGATTCCTCTTGCTTTGAAGGATATCTTGTTGAAAGAAGATGAAATCATTGATACCTTTCTTAACATTACTCTACCTTCTCTTCCTTATTCCAATGCACTCTCTTCTAGAGATGATTCCTTAGTGAATGATGAAGTTCCTCTCACATCAGATCCTCTAGGGATGGATGTTGAGCACATTTCTTCAAATTATTCTTCTACAAGTTGTGACGATTTTGTAAATGTAATCTGTCTCTACTACCCCTCAAAGGCCCAAGAGATCAATCATTTACCTAACTCTAGCTAGTCCTTCTCCCAAAAGGATTTGTTCTATCAATGGTGTTCCATTTGATAGTGACTCTCTTGATCTTCCTAAGGATCCCTATTATAGAGTGGTAGCCCATACTTATAATACTAGAAGGAATAAAAAAGATGTTAATCAACCTAATTCTTTACCACCTTCTCAACCAAGCCTTCCTCAAGCACCTAAACCTACAACTAAAGCACGTGGTGGTTACGATCTTGTCTAGCAACTTTGTGTTACTCTAGCTAAGATCTCACTGTGGGACTTGCTTCAATCTGCTATGATTTATTAGGGTATGCTTTAGGAAGCCTTGCAAAAAATCCTCTTTCCTTCTTCTGCTAAGCTAATGGATGTTAATGCATTGATAGCTCATATTCATGCAGATTCTCTGAATATTACGTTCTATCCACAAGAAATCCTGCCTCTAGAAGTATGGGAGAAAGCAAACCCTCTAATGATTATAATTAACATTAATAATATCAACATTAGACATACTCTCATTGAAATCCGTTCGATGCTCAATGTATGTAGCATTGATCTATTTCCTAAGATTAATATTGATTGATCTTCTCTTAATGCTTCTTCTTTGTCATTCATGAGTTCAATAATGTCGATCAATAAGCCCTAGGCACAATAGTCTTGCATTTGAGGTTGGTACCCATTACCGAACCCACCCTTGTATATGTTATGTCAAAAAATCTACTATATAATCTTCTCCTCAGTAGACCATGGATTCATGCTATGGGTGTAGTCCTATCTAGCTTGCATAAATATGTTAAGTTCATTTTCAATAATCAAGTAGTAACAATCAAGGCTGACGCTGAGGCTATGCACTTATGTGAGGTGGCAGTTTCCGGTCAAGTTTCAGTTGTGCCTAATATTATCCCTTCAGTATCTTATAATGTGTTGATGTCTACTCCAGCAGTACCTATTACAAATGATACTCTTGAGACAGATTTCCCTAAAGAAGATCCTTTTAAAGCAAGAAATATTAAGTTGGCTCCTTCTACATCTTCTCAGAAGAATGCATGTGTTGGTGATGATTGGGGTTCTTTAGAATTTACAAAATCCTTTATTGGAGAGCATAAAGTCGACTCAATCCACTTAAGCCTTCCAATAACATCATCCAAACTTGCTATCAAAGATGATTATTCTTCTGTATTGTGGGATTATGTGAGAAATAATTGTAATGTTCTTAATGTTGATCCTCCTCCTTCTGAGGAAGATAATCACACTTTTGTTAAAGAGGCTAATGCTGGAAATCCTATCAAGAAGGATAATGGCGATCCCATAGAAGAGTGTGATCCCCATTGCTAGAACAATGCTCTCTATGAAGATCCTCCTCCTTATCAAGATTTGAAAGCACATTATGGCCCTGGCTTTAAGCTTGTCTCTAAATATGGTTATGGGCGTAAAGGGTGTGGGTGTAATGAACAAGGCATTCAGGACCCTATAAAATGTGCACCTCGTAAGCATAATTTGGGACTTGGTTGCTCGAATGAATAATCTAAATGGAAATCACCATTGAATGTGGACGTGATTTCCACTCAACCTCATTCTCATGGATTGATTCATCTGCCATTATCTGATGTCTCTGTTTCTTCTTCTTGTGAGCAATCAAGCTTTTCTCCATAAGAGAAAGGGTTGCTTCCTGCTCATAATTCTTTGTCTTAGTGAGAGCGTGTCTTGTTGAGGCTTCTAAAAGCCCGCTTGATTACTCTTCCTCCTCTTACACATAAGAAATCTCATAAGCATGATAAAGAAAAACATTATTTCTATGCATACCATTGAGTGCTTGGCCATTCCACTAGTGAATGTAATGCCTTAAAGGATAAAATTCAACAACTTCTTGATTCAAGTCCCATCACTCATTTAATTGTTGATGCACCTGCCTCTTCTTTAGATAATAAGTGATATCAAGGTCTACCTCTATCCTGTATATTCTATAGTATCTTGCATGGTTCTCCTCCCCTGTATGTTGGGGGTAGTGATAACTTGTTCTAGAGATGTGCATCCTTCTAAGGACCCCCTCTCTTCTCTCTATCTTTTAATTGAAGTGTCCCTTAAGTGGACTCCTTTTCTTTTGAAGGGTTCCTGGGGGACCCCCTTTGAAATCTTTTCTCTCAAATGAATTCCATAGCGTCTAGCTTGGGGGTATCTCGACTAGACCTATCTTTTCTATGATTATCTTGCAATGCAGCTTGCAGCAGCCACATGCTTCTCAGTTAGTCTTGTTTTGTAGGACTGAGAACCTGTAGAGCTACTTTGCATCAAGCTTGCCTAACATATTTAGTCTGGGGATTAACATGTTGCTTTGTAGGTGTGCCTATGAAGTTTCTTTTTCAATCAACCTTGCAGGACTGAGTACCTGTAGAGCCCAATTCAACTTTGTGAAGTCCCCTACATTGGGATTCCCTTAAGAGAGAGTACTTGGGGTTCCTTCTTTACAAGTCTAAGGAACTATAAAGTGCTTTCATCCTATGGAATCTATTCATCGTTGGTCTGTAGGCCTTCAATACACTTTTCTCAAACCTCCTCAGGAGAGAGTACTTGTGGAGCCATCTCTCTTGGAATTTTGATTCCTCCTTGCTCACTCTTGAGCCTTTTCACTTCTCTTCTCTTCTCTTCTCAATTGTGTATACCAGATCGAAGATCTGCATCTTCTTCATCCTGAGAATATTCTCTTTCTCTCTTCGATATTGGTTCCTTCCCTGACTTTTGGGTGCATTCTTCTCTTGAAGCAATCAATCCTTACATTCTTATCTTCATTTTAGAATTCTTCTATGTGTTATTGTTTTTAATTTGGGGGTGACTCATAGTACTGAGACAACCTTTTACATCGAGGTCTCTTTCACTTTGCTAACTCAAATCCTTTAGTTTTTTGTGTTCCTGTGTCTATGTGTTTTTATGTTCTAACCACACTATGTAATGTCTTTTTATGTTCTAACATTCTTGTCTTGTGCAGGTCTTTCTTGTCTAATGTGTTTGTTTTACAGGTCTTAGCTTGGAGGCATGCTTCTTTGGTTTGAAGAGTTATCTGTTTCCTCTACAGTATCCTTTTGGCATCATAATGTTATTAATGTTTGGTAGATTTCCTTTAGCATGCATATTAGTGTAGATTCATATGCTCACTAAAGTGGGGGAAAAATGTAATGTCATAAAATCGCACCCCTTGCAATTTCACATACATTCTTGTATCTTCTTTAGTGTCCACTCCCCTAGAACTTGTGTAGGCTCATTTTAACACTTACATTAGCTTTTTTCCCTTCTTAGGATGCTCAGGATCCCTTTTTAGCAGCTACCCTCATGCATTAGATTTATGTCAAAGCTTGCACTTTTTCTCGTTCTTGTCATTTTGTAGCATGATGTGTCTAGACACTAGCCTGCCACATAGACGTTTGTGCATTGCACTAGCATCCCATGATGTTTCAATGTTCAAATGGCCATTTTTGAGCATGTTTTCCACTTGTCAACAAGTTTTTTTGGTGGTAACGGCTTGAGACACCTTGTAATAGCTTAGGAAGCTTCTTTTCCCTCTTTAAAAGCTATTTTTTCAACCAATTTGGTCTTCTACTCCTTCTTGGCTTATCTCTTGAGTTCTCTTCTCCTCTTTGCAACATTATCTTGCTATCTTGCTTGTATAGCTCCCTATAGCTTGCTAAAATAGCCTCAAGCTCTTAAGCTCTTACAGTGCTCTTTGTAGCTCACTTGGATCTTGTAGCCCTCTCTTTCATCCTTGCTCTCTTTGGCTTCCTTAAGCCTTGCAACTAATATTTCTCTTACCTTGTGCTTGCGAGCATCCCGGGATTTCACATATCCCCTATCAATTGCATCCTTATCTCATGATACAAGTTCTCCTCCTTGAGTGAGGATTGCTTTTATCACTTCACACTTGCTTACTTTGTTTACTTTCTTTATCTATTTGGCTATCTATGGAGGTGGGAACACCAAAACAGGGGTTTGACTAAGGAAAACCCCTATACAACCCCAACATTTTCTCTCGATCTTACATATGTAGGTATTGAAGATATCTATTATCTGGAGACATCATTACTTAGGTTTTTGTGAGCATTTTCTTTCTCTATCCTCTTTATTTCTATCATTACTTTATCTTATTTTAGTTCTATCATATTTTGTCACTTTCCCACATTCTAGAAGTTCTTAGCAATTTGACTGTTAGTACTCATTTAGTTGTTTTCTATGATAAACCTTATTTCTAGTCCATACATGATGCCAGTGTGCCTCTAGGACTACAACATGTCACGTTGTCATCTATATTCCACATTGACGTCCTTTGATCAAGAGCTTTCTAGTCTATCCAAAAAAAATTTGTGATCTACTCTTTTTGATTTTAGAACTCTTTCTTTTTCACTCTGAGGTAGTTTAGGGTAGTTCGCCCCTTGGGAATCTCTTGAGAATAAAGAGACTCATGAGTAGTGAATCCCCCTTCTCTACAATCATCAAGCTACCATCCAAGTGGGACCTGTCATTGCTAAGTCTACATGCCAAGTTCTAAATCTTGATCTCCCCTACAATATATTTCTTTATCGACCATGGATTCATGCCATGCAAGTTGTTGCTTCAACCTATCACTAATGTGTCAAGTTTCCTTTTGAGGATAAAGAGGTGACTATCCATGGAGATCTTGAGCCTTTAAAATATTACAAGAACCTTGAGGCTTATTTCTACAAGATCCCCCAAATACCAAAGAATGATGAAGGTTCTACATCCACCTCCTCATTTATTGACCCATCTTCCCTTGCATCCACCTCCGAATCCAAAACTCCCATTACACAGAATTTACTCGACAACAAATCAGTGATGAAGGAAAATGGTTGTGGAGATTATAATCTTAAGAAGGACAATTTTGTGTTGGGAGAGTTACCTCTTTCCCCCAAATATCATAGAAAACCTACACCTATCAACAAAGTGATTGAAACACTAAAGCTTGCATCTACCACCTTCACCAAGTGGGGGGACTTGAACAAAGAGGATTCCAATGAGGAAGATGTCTCAAAAATTCTCTATCAAGACAACCTACCCATGCCCATTATTCCCATGGAAGATGATAATAAAGGTTTACAACTAATGATGGGATGGTGGTACAACACAAATGAAAAGTTGGGAACAACTGACAATGGCTTGCTACAACCCATCATTCCTGAGAGACGTCTAAAGAATCTTGGCTTAGGATGCACTACTAGCAAGGTTACACTTATTGGAAAAGGTACTTCTACTAAATGGGTTGAGGCTTCCTCTTGGTTACCAACATCATGTGATACTACCCTAGATGACTTTCCACTTGACGTTGTTGACCTATTTGAGAATAACTCTCTCTTTATGATATCCACAACTTCTTTCACCCCAAATGACCAAGCCACTGAATTAAGCCTAGTATACCTCCGACTCATCGACTGGGACCAAAAAGTAACACCAATTTTAGATATATTCGAAAATAATGAAGAAATATCAGAATTCATGGGACTTCATGACAACTTAACATGTGGGGATCACAAAGCAGGATTTGATATAGAGCTAGACACACAAGTGTACTATGGGGAGACAATTGAATCCTTCAATCATAAAACTGACAACATGAGAATAACATTAGTTCTTTAAGTGGAAACCACACTATGGCACTTTTAGATCCCAAAATAGTAAAAAGAAAGGATGTATCTGAAGGTGAAAACCTCTCTAAGGCACCCAAGGATGAGGGATTCAATATCCCCCTTAGTGCAATGCATCTAGAAAAATCAACAGTACTAGCAAAAAAGGCTACCCCAATGAATGTAGGAGTAGAAGAAACACCTAAGATAACTTTCTATGCTGAATCCTTATTGGATGAACAAAAAAACCTAACAGTGTTCCTAAAAGAAAGAAGAGAAAAATTTGCATGCTCATACATAGATATGCTAGGGCTCGATCCAGAAGTGGTTGTGCATCATTTAGAAGTCTATCCTAAAGCCAAATAAATAAAAAAAAACTAAGAAAAATGCATCCTCAAATTGCATTATTGGTTAAACTAGAGTTACAAAAGCTCCTTGATGTCGGATTTATCTGACCAATTGACTATCCTGAGTGGGTTTCCAACCTGGTACCAGTCTCCAAAACCACTAGGGGAATCAAAATATGCACATATTTTAGAGACTTGAACAAAACATGTCCAAAGGATGATTTCACTCTTTCCAACATATACATCATTGTCAATCTAACCACAGGTCATGAAATGCTATCACTCATGGATGGATTTTCAGGCTATAACCAAATCATGATCACTAAGGATGATCAACATAAAATTGCATTCACTTATCCATGGGGAACATATTTTTGGAACATGATGTCGTTTGGGATAAAAAACGCTAGAGCAACCTGTCAAAGGGAAGTGGCCCTAATATTTCATGATATGATCCATAAAATAGTTGAAGATTATGTGGATGATATTTTGGCCAAATCAAGAAAAAGGAGTGAGCACATAGAGGTATTGGAACCAATCTTTGACAGACTTGAAGAGTATACGGTAAGACTAAATCCAAAACAGTGTCTTTGGGGTTACTGTTATCACCTAAAATTGCACCCTTGTTGAAACTGATGTTCAACACCTCAGTGTAACATTGGAAAACCTCTAAAGATGTGGGTTTCTTGTAGACAGAGGTCAACCTCTGGAGAAGACCAGCTTCCTTTGGGTATCACCTAAACTAGCAATTCTGAGAAGGTAAAGGGAGAAGGAATGCATACAAATAATGAAACTAAACTGAACTATTCCTATGGTGATACATCGAGTTAATAAGAAATCATGAAACAGACATAGGAAGAACATACACTAGAAAGAAAAAGATATCATTTTCACATACTTAACATAACCCCTTTAAACTCATGCACTACTCTTAACAGGCTCGCTTGACATGCATATATTAGGAAGGAAAGATGAATTTCACAACCTTAGGTATGAATACAAATTTTAGAAAAAACACAGCTAAGAACTTGCATAGTCTAAAATATAGAAATGAGAGTAATACAAACATTAACAGTAGCTTCCCAGGTAAACTCTGTGTTATATTCTAGATTCCAGTTGAGTTACAAAACATACATTTTGTCGAGAAAGGATTGATAAAAATTACTAACTATTTTGAATGCACAATCCAAACTATCTACAAAAAGGAAAAAAATGCCTTATATATCAAACTGAGTCAGCCCCTTAGGGCTTACAAAAAATATCAGGCCTCGGGATAGATCTTTCCTTAGATATTTTTATTTAATTTAATGTTGCACCCTACGTGTCCATGCCACCTATGTCAGTCAAGAAAGGTTTCCTTTAGAGGAAACCTTCTTGATCTTTCTACAACCACCACATTCACTTCTTGGTATCATGTCCCTCTTTGAATTCCCCTCAGTCGAGCTGCTTTGAATGCTCTTGAGCTCATGTTGCTTTTCCTTCTGTTAATCACCTTCTCCTGGCACTTGGTTCCACTGCCACAACTTGCTTTGGCTTTCTTTGATTGGTTGAGCCTACTCCATGTAGACTCTGTAGGCAGTCAAAACTCTTTTGGAAAAGAATCGCATCTCGGCGAGACACTGAAAGTGTCTTGCCGATATGACTATATCATTCTGCAACTTATCGACATGACTCACATGATCAGAAAGAGTCATAGCAGCTTCATCAGTCACGTCGATAAGCTACCCATATCCATCACTGAGACCACCTTCATTCAGGAAGACATCCTACCGAAAGTAAGACCTCCTTTGCTGAGTTTCCCCGAACACAACATTCCTTTCTGCGTGACTGGTGTCTGTCGCTGAGACCCACACCGAACTCCCCCATTATGTCCGAGCTCTTCATTTCCTTCGACAAGACCATGGAAAGTCGGGAAGACTTCATGGCGAGGCCCACTGGTCATACCGATTCCTGCTTCAGTCACTGAGACTTCATAGCAAACTCCTCCTGTCTGCCTGAGCTCTCCATTTCCTTCGCTGAGACTCCCGCCGGTCGGGAAGACATCATACCGAAGGTGCTTTCTTTGGCAAGGATCTTTCAGTCGACATGAATTTCCTTTATCACCTAGACTTCTCTCTGAGACTCTCTTTCTGCTGAGCTGTTCACTTTACTGTCGGTGAGACATTGGCCTGTCGGCTAGACCTCTCACCGGGCTCCTTATCTTTCGGCGATGAGCTACTTTTTTTTTGGTCGGGGAGACATCATCATCTTAGTGAGACCTCAGGGTGAAGTCTTCAACTCTTGGTGAGCTTAGCTTGCTTTCGGTGAGACCTTACCGGATCGGAAAGACCTCACCCAAACCTCCTTATTTTTTCGGCAATCTCCTTTCTTTTCGGGGCAGTCACTAATGATCAACGAGACCTCTCACCGAACTCCCCATTGTCTCCCTATTGACATATCCTTTCGCCGAGACTCCCTTCGGTTGGCGAGACTTCTTAGCGACCCTTTTGTTACACCGAAGGCTCCCTTTATCCTTCAGCTAGACCTCCTGCTTTCGCCGAGACTTCATGGCGACTTCATTTACCTTTGCCGAGAGCCTTCATTCGCCGAGACGTCACCATGTTGGCTAGACATCACCTCGACGGTGAGACATTACACCGAGGGAAAATATGTCAGGGAGACCTCCTTTCTTTGGTGAGACATTACACCGAGGGCACCAACACCTCTTAGCGAGCTCAAAGACTTACCCCGAAGTGTCTATCTGTCACCAAGAGTTATACCGAAGACATCAACACCATTGGCGAGACATTCCATCCTTGCTAAGACTTCTCTCTAAGACTCTTTGTTACCTCAAATGAATGTAGTCGGTGTGACCTTCTCACATCGCTGGGACCTTTCACCGAGCGCTATAGGTTATCTCGAATCCAGCTTACATACACCGAAGGGATCCTACTTTTCTTTGTCGGTGAGACCCGATACATTTATCGAGACTTCTCTCCGAAGAAAAGAACTTCTACCAAAATGAATATCCTTTTGTCGCCGGGATGATGATCGATGTCTTGCCGATAGGGACCTGTAGGTGAATCCCACTCGCCGTGACATTACTGGGCTCTTGGTGACTCTATCCTTAGAATATTTTCATGCTGAACCTGAACAAGGCAGGCTTCTTCACTGAGTTCCTTGTGACCTAGCATCAGATTCATGACTTTTTCCCTAGGCCGAATGCTCCATTTGGCCTTCTCAAACCTGTTAAACACAATTTGACTTGCCTGATTGAGCCTGAGGGTGAAAATTAGGTAACATTTCTGGTGACCTTTGCTAGATGTTTGCCTGCTAAACATGAAGACCAGTAGTCTAGGCTTATCCATTGGGCATGGAGTCATTAGGAGGATCAGAAAACAAATAAAAATATCAGTTTTGCAAATGGCCGCAACTCGCTTGATATCCACAGGACACAATAGGTTGCCAGAAGAAAAAAAAGAGGGGAAAACGAAAGAGAAAATACTATGCCATCATAGCACCCAAGAAATAAAATAATTAACCTGAAGTGTAGAAGCATTTATTGAAAACATAAACCTAAACTAATATATACAAAAGAGGAACCCCATCAGACTTGAAAACAGGGCTTAAGATGTATCCCATTGACTGGGATAGGGAGCATTTCCCCTTCTATTGTAGCTAACTAATAAGCATTGTGCTCCTTACAGTCTCTGATAAGGAATGGACATGTCCACATGTTATCGAACTTGGTGTGATGGCCTGGCTTACTTTTCAAAACATCCCATTTTAGCACGAGATCTCCCACCTTGAAATTTTTTTCTGTAGCCTTCTTGTCAAATGTTCTTTTAGTTTGGAGCTGATGATACTCCAAAGCTTTCATTGTTCTATCCCTTGATTCTTCGAGCTCCATGAGCTCTGCATACCTCATAGACATGGGGTCCTGTTCCTCAAACATCTCCAACTGGCGAACAATATCAAGAACTGGAAGCTCTACAGACAAAGGCAATCTTGTCTCTCTGCCATAGACTAACATGTATGGTGAGTTAGCAATAAACCTCTTAGGAGTCACCTTGTCTGCCCATAGTGCATACTTTAGTTTGATGTGCTAGGTCTTTTGATTATCCTCCATTTTTCTCTTGATAATCCTGATGAGATTCTTATTTGTGCTTTCAGCTAAGCCATTAACCTGAGGGTAATAATTTGAGGATGTATTCAAATGAATGCCCTGTTTAACGGCCCAATTAGTTACTCTTAGACCTACAAATTCTAGAGCATTATTAGATATGATAGAGTCAGGAACTCCAAATATGGTGACTATATCTTCATAGAAGTTCAAAACTGAAGATTCTTTTGCTTCTTTCAATGCAACCGCTTCTGTCCACCTTGTAAAATAGTTAGTGGCTATAAGTACCCACTTGTGACCAGCACTGGAAGGTGGATTTATTGGCCCAATAAAATCAATGCCCCATCTCATGAAGGGTTGCTCCACTTGAATTGGATGCAGGGGCATAACAGGCAACTTTTCCTTTCCTAAAAATAGAGCACATTTGATACACTTTCTTGACCAGGCATACACATCTTTGAACAAGCTGGGCCAGTAGTAACCAACTCTCATGACTTTCTAAGCAGTAGTTCTTGGGGAAAAGTTACCTCCTGCAGCTCCATCATGAAACTCATGAAGCACCTTCCCAATTTGATGACTGTGAATGCATCTTAATAGGACACCATCCAGATCCTTTTTGAAAAGAACATTGTTTACCAGTACATACGGTATGGATTGCAATCTAAAGTATCTTCTTTTAGCTCTGTTCAAACTTGGTGGACACTCACCAGTTTGTAGAAATTGGGTCATATCTTGAACCCAATTAGTTATCCCCATAGGCACATCATTTTGAGCATTCTGAAACTCATTTGTATTAGTAAGCACAACATCCTTCTCTAATTCAGGTTTACTGCTTGACCCTGTAGCAAGCTACTCACAAAGACCTTTACCTCTAACTAGTTTGGTGATCTTAATATCTACATCATACTCCATGAACTTGGTGATCCATCCTGCTCTTTTGTCATTCAAGTCTTTGTTCAACAGAAACTCCTTTACACTTGAGTGCACCACCAAAATATGAATCTTATTGTTTGACACTAGAGGCTTAAACTTATTTAGGCTTCTGATCATGACAAGAACATGTTTCTCAACAAAAGTATACCTCTCCTAATAATCAGTAAGTACCTAGCTAAAGAAAGCTATGGGCTATTCTAAGTTGTCACTATTTTCCTGAACCAACATAGTAGAGATTGAACTAGTGCTGCCAACAACATACAAAAAGAAGTCTTTAGAGAAATCTGGATTTACCAATGTCGGAGCTGATGCCAAAGCTTCCTTGATTTCTTCAAAACTATGTTTTGCTTCTTTAGTCCAACTAAAAATTGCATTCTTCTTTAACATAGCTGTCAAAGGCTATAACAGGTTTGCAACATTAGGGATAAACCTTCTCAGAAAGTTAATTCACCCCAAAAAGCTTTGCAGACCCTTCTTGTGATTTGGTAATGGTAGCTCCAATATAGCTCTAACTCTTTAAGAATCAATGACAACTCCATCTTTTGATACTATATGGCCTAAAAGCTTACCTTCATGAACTGCAAAAATACTTTTTGTAGGATTGAGGGATATCCCATATTCTCTACACTTTTCAAAAACTTGCTTGAGGTGTGACAAATGTTCATCAGCTCTCTTGGAATAAACTGTAATGTCATCTAGATAAATCAACATAATCTTGTTGATCAAGCTTTGAAATGCCATGTCCATGGCCCTCTGAAATGTGGCGCCAACATTAGATAAACCAAAAGGCATCGTTTTGTATGCCATGGTGCCCCACTTAGTTGTAAAATTAGTTTTGAACTGATCTTCCTCTTTAACCAACACTTGATTATAGCTCGAAAAACCATCTAACAAGGAAAATCTCTTAGAACCAGCAACTACTTGCAAGATTTGTTCCATGGAGGGTAGCGGGTAGTGGTCTTTTAAAGATGCTCGGTTAAGATCCTTGAAGTCTACACAGAGTCTTATCTCACCATTTTTCTTCCTAACTGGTACAAGGTTAGAAACCCATGAAGTATGCTTAATAGGAAAGACAATACCCCCCTCAACTAATTTGGTTAGCTCTTTAATCATTAAGGGCTCAAGCTTGGGATTCAAGGGCCTTTGTTTCTGCCTTACTGGCTTAGCATTAGGTTCTAACTCAATTGTGTGCTGAGCAATATGGGGATCAAACCCTTTCAAATCTGAATATTCCCAAGCAAAGACATCATGAAATTCTTGGCATAAAGCAACAAAAGCTTGTTTATCTTCATGTGAACAAATTTTTCCTATCTTAAGGAGCTTACTTTTGAAAATCTTTAGTTCCTCATAATGCTCTTCTTTGATTTGCAAGCCAGCTTTACCCTTTTTAAGCTAATCATCAGTACTGAAAATAAACTCTAAGGTAACAAGACCTTTGGGTAACTTATTTGTCCTCAACTGTATGACTTGATCATCATACTGTTGCTTAAGTTTTTCTTGATTCACCATGGAGAACTGATCTTCTTCGAGCAAGAAAGAAAGAATCTGTTCATCACTGTCAAAAACTTTCCAGTGAATGTTGCTATCAGGAATTGATGGTCTAACTACAACCTTTACATACTACTGCACTTTCTCTTTTCTAATGTCACATGGAATATCAAATTGTGCCCCAATGGTTGCAAGCCTATCAACATGCTTGGTCTAATTTCTTGGAATAGACACTAAGTTAAAGGCATCAAAATCCTCAAGCATGTTCCACACTTTGTTTCTATAAGACTTTAGTGCATCATTCTTAGCAACATTCAGGCCTCTTACTTGATTAACAATTAGCTCACTGTCCCCATATACTTTCAGGCAGGCTATTCCTCTCTTCCTTGCCCATTCAAGACCTTGAATAAGGCCCTCATATTCAGCAGTGTTATTGGAGCATGCGAAAGCAAAATGGAAAGCAACATAATACTTATCCCCTTATGGAGATACAAGCATTGCACCTCCTCCAGCGCCGTTTTTGCTTCTTGAACCATCAAAATACATCTCCCATAATTTATTTTGCTGCTCAAACTGACTGTCTGCACTTCTCTCGAGATTTGGAATTTTTGTCCCAGCTTCATGCAACACATAGTTGCCTAGACCAACATCCTGAATAAGCTCATTTGGATTATCAACCATGTTCTCAGCTGCCCATTCATTCAGGAGTACCTCAGGTACACTCACAGCTTGTAACTCTTGTGCTGTAGTAAGTTCAGTATCCTCTAAAATAATAAAATCAACATTTATAGCAGATGGCACATAAGGTTCGATGTGATCCTTAGCAAGGGACTCAGAAGTTATAGTTACCTTAGTACCATACCTGGTCCTAAAAAGCATATGGGACCAATCTGAAGATAAATATCCTCCAATTTTAGTTGTGAAGTCTCTAGACAGGCATAGAGCAAAAAATGGAGGCAAATCTATAACCAACACATCTTGTGGGATTGAAAAATTGGGACAAGCATGTAGTGTGAGATTGAGATTTTTAATAACACCTATAGTGCAAACTGCCATCCCATCCAATTGAAGTACTCATTTTTCTAATGGCTGGTATTGTAAACCTAGCTGGTCTGCAATTTTTTTTGGCATCACCGAACTGCTAGCCCCACTATCAACCATGCAATTGTGTACCAATTTATTCCCCACTATTAAGGAAACATAGAAAGGAGGGGGCTTGACACTATTACTTTGCTGTGTGGTACAATCCAAAGGTGCATTAGTTAAAATTGACTTTTTTTGGCATAAAGAGACTTCATTTGGAGGATTCAAACTAACTAGATTTGATAAGGTTGACTATAACAAATTGATTTGACCGGGGATTGCTAAAGAGTTCCACATCAAAATTGAAACATTCATCTTTTTCATACTTTCAACAATGTTGAAAGGTGTAGATAGATTTACCTTTGGCTATGTCTTTATAACAACATGGTCAGGTTGCACTTGACTTACGTATGAAGCACGTAAAAGCTGCTCCTTACTAGTGTCATAACCTTGCTGCAAAATGCGTGGTACTTGCTGATTTGATGGACCAGCAACTCCCTTATTCTTATTCATTGCTTGTTCAATCTCAAAAGCCCTCTTCTTGGCTCTAGTATTAGCAGCAACAGATGTGTCATCCTGGTTCACTCCACAAAATTCTTCTCTTTGCCAATTTAGGAGAGTTGAATCATCTCCAGGCTGATCCTGCTGTTGTGGATACCCCTCCTTAGGAAAATCTTGCGCACCTACAACATTTTGCACCATAAGAGCTTGATTGATGATGCCATTAGAGCATGTAGCTTGATTATGTGGTTGATTACATGGATAACACCACTCATAATCAGCAGCTAGATTGTTTTGAACAGGAACAAGCTCTTTGACAACACTAATTGGGACTGGATTGTAGGCCTGAAAAGGTCTTGTAGCAACAATTTGTCTTGAGCCTTGGTAATTGCCTTGATACTATTGTCTATTACCTTGATATGCTTGTTGCTGGCCTAGATTCTGCTGTTGATAAGGCCTACTATATGATTGCTGCTTCTCTAAGCTTACAAGCTTGTTACCAAAAGACTGCAATAGACTTTTGATTTCTTGCAAGTCATTTGGAGAACTGGAAGTAGCATTTTCTTGTGTTACAACAGCTGGCAGCATTGGTACAGCTGATAGAGGTGTGAAAGGAGGTATTTGCAAAGGAATGTTTGCATGTATTTATGGAAATATAGGAATTGGAGGCCTAGGATTGAGTTTACCAGCTTGTATTAAACCGTTCTCAACTCTGATTGCTATTTTTAAAGCATCTGGCAAAGAAACTCCTCCCATTGACTGTATCATAATAGCTATATCACTGTTCAGAGCCCTCAAAAAGTATAAAAATGTGTATTCTGGAGGTGGCCTCACCGTTGCAGGGATTCTATCCCAAGTTCTTTGAAAGCTGAAGTTGAAGTCGTTCATCTGCTCTTGTGGAGACCTCTTAACTGTAGTCAATTGTTCCAATAGAGACAAGTTGTCAGACCTTTCTTGAAATTGTATATGCAACTTATCTCCAAATTCATCCCATGTTGCAATTGAATTAACTGGTAGGATCCTACACCATTGCATAACTCTTCCCTTCAGTGAAGCAACTAGTAATCTCACTATCACATCCTCTTGGGTTATGTGATGGACTCCACATAATGAAGCCACATCTCTCATGTGTTCAATCGGGGTAGTTTGATCTTCTCCAGTGAAAGTTGGCAGACTCTTCAAGGCTGCCATTGGAATGTCATTGTGCTATGCCAAATTCGATGGGCTCCCTCCATTAAAAGCAACAAAGGGTTGATTCCTTGGAGCGACCATTGGAGGTGGCTGAGGAGGATTTGCTGATACTCTAAATGAAACTAAATATGAAACAACAATGTGTGATCCCACAGATGGAGGAGTGGATTGAGTTCTTCTAGAATAAATAATTCTTGTTCCACACCTTTCTGTTGCTCTAGCTTGTCTTCTTGGTGGTGACAGCTGCAAATATTCGAAAGGACCTGAGCTACTCCTTGTCTGAACTCTTCTCATAAACTACAGAAGGTGCTGATTCTAAAATTCTTTCTCTCTACGGAGTCGCCAAGTATGCAAAATAATTTTTGTAAAGTCTAGGACTTGCTGGTTGCATACCAAACTAGCAGTTCAATCTTAATTTCTATCCCACTAGGCGTGCTAGAACTGTTATCTCTTGAAATTGCACCCTTGTTGAAACCGATGTTCAACACCTTAGTGTAACATTGGAAAACCTCTAAAGATGTGGGTTTCTTGTAGACAGAGGTCAACCTCTAGAGAAGGTCAGCTTCCTTTGGGTATCACCTAAACTAGCAATTCTGAGAAGGTAAAGGGAGAAGGAATGCATACAAATAATGAAACTAAACTGAACTATTCCTATGGTGATACATCGAGTTAATAAGAAATCATGAAACATACACAGGAAGAACATACACTGGAAAGAAAAAGACAGCGTATTCACTTACTTAACATAACCCCTTTAAACTCATGCACTACTCTTAATAGGCTCGCTCAACATGCATATCTTAGGAAGGAAAGATGAATTTCACAACCTTAGGTATGAATACAGATTTTAGAAAAAACACAGCTAAGAACTTGCATAGTCTAAAATATAGAAATGAGAGTAATACAAACATTAACAGTAGCTTCCCAGGTAAACTCTGTGTTATATTCTAGATTCCAGTTGAGTTACAAAACATACATTTTATCGAGAAAGGATTGATAAAAATCACTAACTCTTTTGAATGCACAATCCAAACTATCTACAAAAAGGCAAAAAATGCCTTATATATCAAACTGAGTCGGCCCCTTAGGGCTTACAAAAAATATCAGGCCTCAGGATAGATCTTTCCTTAGATCTTTTTATTGAATTTAATGGTACACTTTGCGTGTCCATGCCGCCTATGTCAGTGAAGAAAGGTTTCCTTTAGAGGAAACCTTCTTGATCTTTCTACAACCACCACATTCACTTCCTGGTATCGTGTCCCTCTTTGAATTCCCCTCAGTTGAGCTACTTTGAATTCTCTTGAGCTCATGTTGCTTTTCCTTCTATTAATCACCTTCTCCTGGCACTTGGTTCTGCTGCCACGACTTGCTTTGGCTTTCTCTGATTGGTTGAGCCTACTCCACGTAGACTCTGTAGGCGGTCAAAACTCTTTTCAAAAAGAATCGCATCTCGGTGAGACACTGAAAGTGTCTCGCCGAAACGATTATATCATTCTGCAACTTATCGGCATAACTCACATGATCAACAAGAGTCATAGCGGCTTCATCAGTCACGCTGATAAGCTACCCATATCCATCACTGAGACCACCTTCATTTGGGAAGACATCCTACTGAAAGTAAGACCTCCTTTGCTGAGTCTCCCCGAACGCAACATTCCTTTCTGCGTGACTGGTGTTTGTCGCCGAGACCCACACTGAACTCCCCCATTCTGTTTGAGCTCTTCATTTCCTTTGGCAAGACCGTGACAAGTTGGGAAGACTTCATGGCGAGGCCCACCGGTCATACCGATTCTTGCTTGGGTCGTTGAGACTTCATAGCGAACTCCTCCTATCTGCTCGAGCTCTCCATTTCCTTCGCTGAGATTCCCGCTGGTCGGGAAGACATCATACCGAAGGCGCTTTTCTTTGGTGAGGATCTTTGAGTCGGCATGACTTTCCTTTATCGCCCAGACTTCTCTCTGAGACTCTCTTTCTGTCGAGCTGTTCACTTTATTGTTGGCGAGACATTGGCCTGTCGGCTAGACCTCTCACCGAGCTCCTTATCTTTCGGTGATGAGCTACTTTTTTTTTGGTTGGGGAGACATCATCATCTTGGTGAGACCTCAGGGAAAAGTCTTCAACTCTAGGTGAGCTTAGCTTGCTTTCGGTGAGACCTTACTGGATCGGAAAGACCTCACCCAAACCTCCTTATTTTTTCAGCAATCTCCTTTCTTTTTGGGGTAGTCACTAATGATCGGCGAGACCTCTCACCGAACTCCCCCTTGTCTCCCTGTTGACATCTCCTTTCACCGAGACTCCCTTCGGTCGGCGAGACTTCTTAGTGACCCTTTTGTTACATCGAAGGCTCCCTTTATCCTTTGGCTATACCTCCTACTTTCGCCGAGACTTCATGGCAACTTCATTTACCTTTGTCGAGAGCCTTCATTCGCCGAGATGTCACCATGTCAGCCAGACATCACCCCGACGGTGAGACGTTACACCGAGGGAAAATATGTCGGGGAGACCTCCTTTCTTCGATGAGACATTACATCGAGGGCACCAACACCTCTTAGCGAGCTCAAAGACTTACCCCGAAGTTTCCATCTATCACCAAGAGTTATACGGAAGACATCAACACCATCGACGAGACATTCCATCCTTGCTAAGACTTCTCTCCGAGACTCTTTGTTACCCCCGAATGAATGCAGTCGGTGTGACCTTCTCACATCGCTGGGACCTTTCGCCAAGTGCTATAGGTTATCCCAAAGCCCACTTACATATGCTGAAGGGATCTTTCTTTTCTTTGTCGGTGAGACCCGATACATTCGCCGAGACTTCTCTCCGAAGAAAAGAACTTCCGCTGAAATGAATATCCTTTTGTCACCGGGATGATGATCGATGTCTTGCCGATAGGGACCTATAGGTGAATCCCACTCACCGTGACATTCCTGGGCTCTTGGCGACTCTATCCTTAGAATATTTTCATGCCGAACCTGAACAAGGTAGGCTTCTTCATTGAGTTCCCTGTGACCTAGAATCAGATTCATGACTTTTTCCCTAGGTCGAATGCTCCATTTGGCCTTCTCAAACCTGTTAAACACAATTTTCCTTGCCTGATTGAGCCTGAGGGTGAAAATTAGGTAATAGTTACATCAGGAAAGCTTCTTGGTTACATCATGTCACAAAGAGGGATATAGATATATCCAACAAAGGTGAAATAAATCCTAGACATGGAATCACCACAAACATTGAAACATATGAGAGGGATATAGGGAAGGTTGCAATCCATTAGGAGATTCATAGCGCAACTATCAAACAAGACCCATCCTTTCTCACATCTTCTCCATAAGGGAATAACATATAAGTGGGATGAGAAGTGCGATAAAGCCTTCTAGCAGATCAATGACTACTTATTATCACCTCCAATTCTCATGCCACCAATACCAAACAAGCCATTAATCTTATACATTTCAGCTACATTAGTAGCGCTAGGTGCTCTTCTAGCCCAACATGATGAAATGAGAAAGGAAAGAGTCATCTATTACATCAGTAGGACCTTGGTAGGGTATGAAATGAATTACTCATCCATTGAGAAGGCATGCCTAGTGGTGGTCTTTGCTTCACAAAAAAATAAACATTACATGCTTGCACACCAAATCAAGCTTATTGCTAAGATCAACCCATTAAAATATCTATTGTCTAAAGCAACTCTCACTGGGCGAATGGACAAATGGGTAATGATCTTGACTAAATTTGACATAGAGTATGTGGAACACAAGGCTATCAAAGGATAAGTTATCATAGACTAACTAGTAGAAGCACCCATTTATGCGAAGAATCCTTTGATATATGAATTTCTTGATGAATCAATGTTTCTCCTCAATATAGTGGATCAATGGAAAATGTACTTTGATGGATCATATACCCAACATGGATGAGGGGCGAGTATTCTCTTTAACACCCCTCAAGGCGGCTATATTCCAAAGTCATACTGGCTATCATTTCCATGTACCAACAATATTGCTGAGTATGAGGCTCTAATAATAAGGTTAATGATAGTAGTCCAATGGAAGATACAAGAGTTAAAAGTCTATGGGGACTCATAGCTGATTGTCAACCAAGTCAATGACGACTACCAAACCAAGGATGATAAACTTACTCCTTATAAGAAAATTTGGTAGAAAGTATCAAGGACTATTTCATTGATATAACCTTTGAGCAGATACCTCGTGTGAAAAATTGAGCAATAGATGCCATGGCGACAATTGGGTCTCTATTAGACATGCCACATAATGTCATTCAATGAAAATTCTTGGTAGAACAACTTCTCATACCATCTTTCAAAATTCTTGAATCTAAATTTACGTGTGTAATTGTTGGTCCTGGTTCCCCATGGTATCACGATATATTCACCTACCTTAGTAGAGGTACCCTCGCATCCGATATCACCTCTAACCTTAAGAAAAAATTCATCAAGAAGGCATCTTGATTCATCATCTTAGGTGATACCTTATATCATAGAAGCATCGAGGGGACATTACTATGATGTATCAACCAAGAGGAAGCCTTAACCGCCTTAACAAAAGTACATGAAGGAATTTTTGGTTCCCATTCTAGTGGAATAACCTTATCCAAGAAACTATTGAGGATGGGGTATTACTCGCAACCATGGAAAGAGAATCCCATTAGTATGCGCAGAAGTGTGTCCAATGTCAACAACATGGAGATATAATCCATGCTCCAACTCAGGAGTTACAACCAATGGTCACACCTTGGCCTTTCTCATAGTGGGGGCTTGACCTCATAGGACCGATAACTCCCACATCATCTAATGGCCATAAATTCATCATCACAACCATTGAATACTTTACCAAGTGGGTCAAAGCCATTCCTATACTTACATAACAGGGAAGCAAATCTCCAAGTTTATCCTAAATTGCCTTATTTTATGCTATGGTGTTCTGCAAGCCCTTATCTCAGATAACGAAACACCCTTCAAGAATCAAGATGTAAGAGAGCTATGCCAACAATTTAACATCCAACATTGGTTCTCTACCTCGTATTACTCCTAGGGCAACGATCAAGCTAAGCCTACAAACAAGACCATTTTGAAGATCCTAAAGAAAGTGGCCAATGAAGCTAGTTGTGACTGGAATATGTAGTTAAACCCCACCCTACGGGCTTATAGAACTAGTATTCACACGCATATAGGTGCAACCCATTTCACTTTGGTCTACTGATAATAAGTCATCTTACTTATTGAGGTCGAATTCCCCTTGCTGCGAGTCTCACTGTAGAATCTGATCACTAATGAAGAATATAGGGTATCTCAGTTGAATGAGTTATAATTCTTCGATGAGCATCATCTTGATGCCTTAAATCATTTGCAAGCTTACTAAAAGCGACTAAAAAGGAGTTACAACAAGAAGATCAAGAGTAGGTATTTCCAAGTAGGGGATCTTGTCCTAAATTAGAATTAGAAGAATATTCCAGATTAGAATAGTAAAGGAAAGTTCGAGCCTAATTGGTTAGGCCCATTTGTTGTCACAACGAGCTATGGATCATGAGCATACTAATTTTCAATGCTTGAAGGAGAAACCTTGTAGGAGCCAATCAAAAGTCTACATCTCAAAAAATTTTATGCCTAGGCTTGAAGGGTATAAATCCAAAAAACCAAAAAAATAGAAAAAATGATAAAAATCCAAAAAATAAGAAAAGGATTAAAAACACTAAAGAAAAAAATCATCTTCTAGTGAAAACCACTTCGGTGGCGCTTTGGACAAGTACATTGGTGAAAACTTGGCAAATAGGTGCCTTGCATAAATAAACACCTCCACCTATCTTTGGCTCTTTAGCTTATCATGCTTCACATTGCATCACATCATTCATCCTATTTATTCCATCACCCATTTGCATGCATGTCATAGCTTGATATTGTAAAGTATCATATTCGCCTTTAGTACTACTTGGCACATTCCTAAGGTTAGTTTGTCTTGCCTATATTGAGGTAGTCTATCACATCATGCTGGGGGAAAATTTTTATGCATGGGATTGAGTTCTTATATATCTTAAGGTTATTAGAAATTACATCAAAAATCCCAAAAAAGTGCATAAAACCTCATCAAAATCCAAAAAAACTTGCAAAATATAGAGAATCCAAAAACATTCAAAAAATTTTAAAGTAAAAAATCCAAAACATCCAAAACACTTCAAAATCCCTAAAAAGGTCAAAACATTGAAAAAAAGAACGAAACCATGTCAAATTACATTGTCTCTGAGCTTGAACGTAGGTAAGGTCATCATTGATGTGCCCCTGAGACACTTTAGGTTAGGAGTCCATCATAATAAAATGACAATCCATCAATTGTCCCTATCTCATCAACAATAAGTCAAGTCAGTCAAACTACGTGGTCTCTACGTGTATAATGTAGGAAAGGCTCATCTTTGATAAGCCCCTGAGGCCCTTAGGATAGTATTTTAGGTTAGGTTCTTGGTCAAAACTATAAAAATCCTAAAATATTTGAAAATTTGAAAACCCAAAACATTGGAAAACTTAAAAAAAATCCTAAACAACCTCAAATAATCGAAAACCAAAAACATTCATATAAACTTTCAAGAAAAGGCCAAAAACAGTCTCAAAACATTTTCAAAATACCAAAAACATTGAAATAGTCTAGAAAATCCAAAACCATCCATCCCATTTTGCTTTCAACTACAACAAACCTTCATCCATAATAAATCAATCATCACATTCAAACTTTGGTAAAACAAGTAGAAAAACAAGTGCGCAAGTTGTGAAGTGAGAACCTAAGTGTCAAAATCTAAAGTCTAGATCATAGGTAAATGAGTCAGTGGAATTGTATCAATGACTTATGACACACTTATTCTTAGTCAAAACATCTGATAAACATTCCCTAGGATGCACCCTTCCGACAATGGGCATCAACATCAAAAATCCCTTTAACTATGTTATGTTGGCAAGAGGTATAGATAATATTGACTGTTTGTTTTTGATATTTTCTTTCGATTTATCTTATTGACCCATTCCAAGGACCTCTCAATGATGTCTCAATGATTTAGAGAGAAAGGAATGGGGCATTGATCATTATCTTTCATTTTTTGTGCTTGCTAGGTATTCTTGTAAAATAATCTTGGTGCATACTTGCTTAGTTGTGTGTAGGGAGGGTGTTTAGGGTAGATTGTTGACTATTGCATATGCTTTGGTTCAATATATTCTAAACTTCTAAACTACATTCCAATGAGGTTTTTGTATTTCAATATGTGAACAAGAACTATCCTATCTATTTGTAGAGTCAAATTCCATTACACTAGATATAACACCATCCTGGTTATCAATACCATGATGCATCATGTCTGTGTTATATCAAACATAAGGAATGAAAGAGAGTCCCAATCCCAAATATGAGAAAATCATCCATCTCATCACCATAATCTAATAAAGTCTCGATATATCATGGACTTGTTGGAATTTTGAATCAATCTCAAAATCAATGGTCAATCCATTCATCCTATTCTTCTACCTTCTTTCCACACTAACATGATATCATGATAGTCAACCAAAATCATAAATGCATCCATCCTACATCCATAAACCATTATCATAAATGCATCCTGCATAATCATATCATATCATCTGCATATCATAAAGAATAACATCATCATATGGGAAACATGAAAAAGAAAATGAATATCCATCTCATAGCATGCCATATAAAGATACTAAAAAGGAAAAGAAAACATCCATATCCTAACATCACATCATAGATCATCACATATCACATAAGCATAAATAAAAAAGTACATCCATAACATAAATATTTACATCCATCACATCCATACATAATCATAACATATGAAATACATACAACATCACATCATAAATACGCATCGGGCCATCTCATATATATCTCAAAAATAATTGTCATGATATAAATATCAGAGTCAATGTGTGTAACTATCATCAAAGGTACATATACAAGAGGCTATAAAAAATGAGCCAATGAATGTATACATTTATAAAAATTAGGCTATATATCAAAAATGTGCCTACAAAATTAGGGTGGGGTCTATCCCCTACTACCTCAGTCTCCATGTTGTCTCTCATCCCTAGGCTATCTCACAGAGGGCTGACCACCTAATGTGATCAACTACACCTGGCTCCTATGATCAAAATCAGGATGCCAACGGTGTGGAGGTGCATCTTTATAATATAGTGTCCTATAATACAACACCTCCTCTCTCACCTACCTGTAAAGGTGAGCTTCCACTATCTAGCCCACTTGTTCCTATGCCTACTATTGGGCCATTGCCTCTAACTGCTGCCTCCTACCCATCTCCTAGGTCAACTGTACATTATAGGTCTACCACAACTGCCTCTCGTGGTCCCTATCAATAGTAAGTGCCAAAATATGAGTTCGCTAGGATAACAATGTCCTAATGAAGAACCTCATGGCATGCATCATATCTTGTGTCAGTATCATAGATCACATGAACTTCATGAATTGGTAGCAACAATATCCTCCACACATCCTCAAGTCTAATTATTGCCTCACATAGTGTTGTCATCATCGCTAAATGAGTCCTCACTATGGGCATGTACACAATAAGCCAAATCCTAATCTCACTGAGGTGCTCTTGTCAGATCTCGTCTAAATCCTCCAACTCCTCTAGTAAATTGGGCTGATGCTCACCCGACATCAAGGGCTAGACAACCTCCTACATCCACGAAGTGCATAACATCAAAATATGGCTAAAATCAACTAAGCTTGGAAGCTTTCGCTCCCCAACTAACAATGACATCTCTTTTTACAATGGTATCACTATAATTATTTTTCCAAATAATGTTTCCCAATTTCAAATCCAAGATAGTGTCGCTATATGCAAAGGCGGGTTTGAAATCAAATTCCAAATCCAAAGAAGCATTGCCAAGTGCATTCATGTCACTATAGATATTTTGAAACCCTAATTTTAAATCGAGAGAAGTGTCACCATTTACAATGGCATCGCTAAAAGTGACAAAAGCATCACTAAAAGTGACAAAAGCATCGCTGAAATTCTAAAAAGCATCACAATATAGTGATGCCAAACTTGACCTAATTTCAAAGCCTAATAAATGCATGCAAAATGAAAAGTACAAGGAAATTTTTGAATTGTGTATCAGTGGTCCTACACCTAGAGGTTGTTGGCACTCTCAAACTCAGTCAGTGATGTGTCGTGGAAGCACACAACAAGCCATTTTGCCCAAGGGTCAAAGCTCAAAATGCAAAAATTCTCTAAAGTGTGAATGCACAAATGAACTGAATGTGACCCTTTATCATATATTTATGCCTAAAAATTAGGGTTTTTTTCCCTAATTTGAGAGCGCAGCTAGGGTTTTTCACTTGTTTCACCAATTCTTGACCTATGGTGCATATCTTGAGGAATTTTTTTCATTTTCGAGCTTGTTTTCGCATCTCAGAGCCTTTTCTACCACCTGAATCAATGTTTCACCTTTGTCAAGAGATCAACCCAAAATTCAAAATTTCTGCCCGATCTCTCGAGGGGGTAGTGTACCAACTTAATTCCTTTCACTGGGACAATAGTGGGGCATCCAAAAATCAAGAATTTTTAAATTTTTGATTTGAGTAGTAGTTTTAATTCGAAAAGCGTATGTCTTTGAACCAATGTAACAGGTACCTCGTTTCAAAGAGGGGAAAAATGTAGACACTTAAAAATGTCCTAAATGATATTAAACATTTGAATATGATATATTAACATCATTTCGTCATGAAACCCATCTTCTTTTCACTTGTTTGATTAAATTAACCTAGTTATTTAATCAAATGCATCATTTTCACCTATTAATCTAATTGACCTAATTGGGTTAATTCACCCACTCTCGCACTAAAATTTCACCATGTTTAATTGAATAAATCAAATTATTTAATTTAAACCTTGTTTCCTCTCATTTCATTAAATAATCTTTATTATTTAATTAAATGTCATTTTGAACTCCTATTTCATTAAATAAGTTGATTATTTAATAGATATCATATTATTCTCCATCTTGCACATTCAAATTTAGCTTTAATTATTAAATTGCTAATTTCCCCTCCAATCCACTTGCATAGGGAATATTCTAAAGGAATATTATCCTATTTGGCTCCAAAAGGAATGATTTCTTTCAAACAAACTTTGTAACAAACTTTGAAAGTTGTTACAAAGTGATTTTGTTTGAATCATTCTTATCCCTTGATCTTTCCTTGATCCATGTGATCTTTTATTCTCATCCATTGATGAGAATCCTTGATCCATGTTTCCCCTTCATTCAATATTGACCATTGATAGATCAAATCGATCTGAGCCCTTGAATTTTTTCATTTGCTTTCCTATAAATACATCACTATTTTGAGAGAAATGGATCCATATTTTGATAGCAAAGTTATGTTGAAATTCATACTCACTTGCATCCATATTGAGCACTTTTAGCATTTTAGTATAATATTCATCCATATTTAGCTTAAGAATCCATTAATGGCTTCCATTTTAGATTAGCTTGCATCCATTTTTAGCATAGTTTGCATTTATGGCTTGTATCTTCGAACTTCATCTCCATTCAATATAGTTTACATCCATATCCATCACAAATTTTAACATTTTAGCATTTAGAATTCATCTCCATCATGATTAAAATAGTTTATCTCATTAGTGTCATCAGTTTTCATCAATAAAACCGATTGGAACAAGCTCATATTAGTCACCATTCCACATCAATGTGACACCACTCCCGCAACAACCTTTAACCAAGTGTCAGTGGAATCAAATTATTAGATGTGATGATAATATATATATAAAATTCATGTTATACGTAATGTGTGAAATGTTGAAATCATAATATGGTTATGAGATGGTTGTGTGACCATTGGTATTCTATTTGGTTGTTGGATGGTTCTAAATATATATTTAAGAATTTGTATAAATGTTTCAAGGTTGGTTAATGTGTGAAATTGTTATTTGTGGTTAAATAAGGAAGGTACAAAATATTGGTTGGAGTCTATAGGTTTTAAGTCTATAAATTGAGAATATATAAAAGGGACCTATTGTATTAGATATAATTTTATAACTAATATAATTGTAAATATCCTTTTTATAGTGGTCTTTTTCACTAGGGGTTTCCCACTTACATTCATGTCTTATGTGTATATATGACTTATAAATTACTTCATTTTCTTTCTTTAATATTGTTTATTTAAATCATATAATAAACAATTATTTATTCACATAATCCTAAAAAGTTCCAATATTCCACTTTGTCAGTTGTCTATTCTAGTGATTTATTCCCATCAAATACATTAAAAAAACCAACTCAACTCAAGATTAAGTCAAAGCTTTTTGTCACACCTAAGTTCTTTTGCAAATATTACCTTATAGAGCTTTCCTTCTTCTAGTGAAATTGTTGTAGATATTTCAAGATCAACTTGTGACACCATCTTTTACAATAGCTCCTTGAATTTAGAGAGAGCTAATAAATTATGGAGAAGATTTAAATCATGTACCATCTATTATCTTAATCACACTCTATAGTGCGCTATTTATCAACTTTATATTGTTTTTCATAGAGCATCTATGTAGAGTTACTGTTGATTTTCTATTCTTATGGGTATATAGGGTTCTATCTTGGTGACATTTTCTATCACAACCTACAATTGGTATAGTGACACCATAATGCATGCATTGGATTTACCTTTATTTTTCTCTTATTTTCATACACCACCTTGAGTTAAGACCTACTAAATGGTTAATTTTGGAGTTGTAGCATTATGATACTTTATAATTATTTTCATGGAATTCCATCTATCGAAGTATTAATAGTAATGTTTAGTTTTCTAATCTCCATCATAGTAGTTAGAGAATGGTAAATTTACACATTTGATTGAATTATGTCCCTAACCACCATTAATAGATAAGGTGATCATGCAAGGTTTTCATGTGTTTGATTTGTCACCCCTTTCACCTCCATTTCCATTACTATAAGATCCTTGACCTTGGTATTGTTGGTTGTTTAGTTGCATAAGTTGCAACATAGATTTGAAAACTATTAATAATTTACTATTCTATCCTTTGAGAACCTAAAATACTCTACATGTACTAGTTTCATACATGTCACTATTTGACATAATTTATACCAAAAATTAATGGCCACCCTTGTAAAATTTTATAACAATGAACAAGACACGGTTTCATGTGTTTCCTAGTTTCTAGTGAATTATGAGATGTGAAAATTTACAAAAAAATATAGAGCAACATATTATCTAGTCTCTCCCCACTAAATAATTAGTTTCTATATACCCCTCACTTTAGCACAATCTACACAAAAGTCTTCTTTTTTCCTTTGATTTATCCCACAAGATTCTCTATTCTAGGTAGTCAATTACTTTGTCTTCTCTTCAAGGCGCACAATGGAGCCATACTATAAATATTTTAAAACCTCCAACTATAGTATGGAATCAAGAGCCTCTTTTTGAGTTGGTAGCAATAACTGCACTTATTCACTCTAGATGTGTACCGTCATACTACCAATTAACTACTTTCTTTATGACATCATCTATGGTTTATGGGTATTTGACACCAAATGATTGAATAAATAATCATACACATTAAAAATCTCACCCATATACCACCTTATCTCCTTTAGTGTAACTATCTTCTGGTAACACATCTCTTGATAGTCAAATTAGATGAGGAATCCGGTCTTGAGATTAGCCAAGTCAACCAAAATATTGGTTGGGTTGATGCACATATACAAAAATTTCATGCAACCTTGAGTGGATGTGAAATTTTTTAATTTTTATACATCATTAGTAATTCCTTTTGTATGCCATGTAATTTCACATGTGTGCCAATATTAGCATGTATTCTCATCACCTAAAATGATAGTGAGAACCAACTCATCAATGATTACTTAATTATACAACATGATGTTAGGTTGTGTAGCACTAGATACTTAAGTGATTAAGCTATTTATAATAGAACCTATAGTCTTAGAAAAATATTTGAAATTAAAAATAATTTTCTTACACTAAAAATATCTAGGTTACCTATGTTCCTTTTTATCTTAGAGCGTCTCATCACAAAGAATATTTTATAGATAATCGTGTTTCCTTATCTACTCAAAAAATATCTTTCTCTCAAAAAAATCTACTTATGCTAAGATCCATGTGGGTTGGTGGTCTTAGGTCACAATGTGCTGCATTCCTATCAAAGTGTATGTACTCTATTATTGATCCATTAACCTATATAATAGTTTCTAGATCTATGCTATAACCTATGCTACTAAATAACTGACAACACCAAGATCAAGACTCTTACCATTATGGGCATGAAAAAATGGAAAATGAGGCACATGAAAATCCTTTTCTACACACTATTAACCCACTCCATTAATATTCCCATGTGATTTCCAATATCAATTCTCCATTCATGCACCATCCTATTTTTATGTGGTATACCAATCTAGGTATTTCTATTTTAGATTAACTAATTTTTTTTTCCACCTTCATACCTCTCCATATGCCATTTTATCTCTCTAATACTACTCTATATATCACTTTTTTACTTCATAATGAACCAACTACACCCTCTATCACACACCCATATGCACGAGATATTGCTCCATTGATAAGGTTTGCACCCATTTTTTTTACTAAAATAATCTTTATCCATATTATGATTAATTTAAATAGATTAATTATAAGATGTGTCAAAAAATTACTGAATTATTCCTCTATGGGTGTGTATTTATAACTATACAAGTCTACAAGATATAAGAATCAAAATTATCCTTTAAGAATGTATCAACCAAATGTGTCTAGGAAAGATCAACATGCTTCAAGTGTGAGAGAAACTATGGTATCAAAGTGAGTTGATGCTAGTAATTAAAACATCACTTGAAAAACCATGAAGAGAGAGTAAAAAAAATGTTTTGAGAGCTTGACCTAGAACTCCTCATACAAGTTAGCACTAAATATCTCTTCTCACAATTGATATATCCAAGTGCCTATTGGGATCTTTCCTTTGATAAAATTATCTATTTTTTTGGTTAAGAACTTCTTAATCCAATCTCACATGATTTTACATAGTATAGCTAATAAAAAATATATTGAACCACAAAGGGTCCCAATAGAGGAAAAAAATGTTAATTGTTTGGCACATGCATGTTTATATTGGATGGATAACACTTAGGTGATAATGTCCCTACATGTATTGTCATATAAGAATTCTCATCTTGAGCACACTAAGGATTGAGTACCCTTATTAGGTCATGTGCATATAAAAAAATATGAATATAAAAAATATAATATAATAGAATGTGTGATATTACATAAATAAAATAAACATAAAATGGTATAAATTCCCTAATGATGTGTTGGAAACATGAGCATGATGGTGTATGGTGTTTTCATTGATGTTAACCCATTGTAGAATTGGTGGTGTATCAGTATGAATTTAGTCTAGAGTAGACCAAGTATTTTTGGGAAAATTGGCCAAGTCCTAGACTGAGATAGTATATTTTCAATGTAATAGGGGAACAATTTTGTGGTCTGCATTGTTCCATTTAGCATTGTATTATCATGCAGTTTTGAATTAATAATGGTATGCATTGAAGGGGTCCATATCCAAAATTTTAGGGTTTTATGTCCTCTGTAGCAGAATATATTAATGACAAAGTATCTGGCTAAGTTGTGATAGAGTTATAGTTGCAAAGTTCATGTTGGAATGATCCATATTCCATCACAGTTGATTAGTGTGCTTTGCAGATTTCAAGAAGTTCTTGGAGATTTCAAATGTGTGTGCATTCTGAGTTTCAAGTGGTTTGGTGCTCCATGTGTCAAGTTTTAGATGAGTAGTTGGTTCGTTCAGTTGTTGCTTTATAAGTTTGTTTTTGTGGTTCCAACCTAAGGGTTTGAGGTTGTGTGGGACTAAATTGTGTATGGAGTGAAGTAATAGGAGTATTTATAGGTCATGCCAACCTATTTTGGTGAAGAACACACTTTGGTTACTTCCATAAGGCATGTGTGTTGGAGTTTTGAGCCGATAGGTTTTGGGGTCACATGTTTCATCTAATTAGGTTGACCTAGTTGATGGTATGAGTGTTTGTGGAAGATATATATATAGAGAATGAAAATTAATTATGTATGTGTACGGTGTGTGTTGTAATGTGATATAATCTTATGCATACACATAAGAGCACTTGACAGTGAAGGATGAAGTGTGTAAAGTCAATTTTTTGAGCAGAACAAGGAACTATATTTTCAACATAGAGGAGATGCATTATTTATAGTTAAAACTCTAGCAGTGATCCATCTTTGTATGTCCATTTTTAATTCAAGAAGAAGTGATATTCCTTGGGAAGTGATCCCCCTATTTAGATAGTGAGTCCTTATAAATTGAGTCTTTTAAACTGTGATCTATTATATCTGGTTATGATATATAGTGAGTTAATCCTCACAGTGGTTTTTCCCTTTCAAGGGTTTCAACATAAAATATAGTGTTATTTTATTGATTGTTGTGCATGATTTATTAGTTTCTTTCCATTTCTACAAGTTTAATGAGATGCTTTGTAATGCACTTTTTAGTTATTGAATTTCAAGGAATATTGATTCACCCCCTTAGCATTTTGGGTGTTCAACATGTTGTACTAGGGGGTTTAATAGGAACTTTACTCTAGTGCTCCAAACTCTAGTTTACATATATAAAACATAAGTCATGGAATAAATCCCATACTATTTCATGGGAGTTATATAATTATACTTTGCATGGATGAACTGTGAGACACACTGTAGTTAACTAGATTTTGCTTGCAATTATCATACTTGTGAATTTTATTTTTTTAATACATATTTCATTATTTTTTTGCCAAAACTTATCCTAAATTATACAAGAGTACTATCATGGGAGAGGCACACTATGTTTCCAACAACTCATGAATGAGGTGAATTCTATGGAGGGAATTAGAGTAAATGAGGAGGAAAGATATGAAGTTATAGAATAAAAAGGGGTTTATTTAAGGAGGTGTGGGAAATGGATGAAGTTGATAATACCAAGTTAGTATAAGAAGGGATAAGATTGTAATGTAAGATAGGTTGGAATGAAAATGATAAGGGAAATGAGAGGGATGTAGAAATACAAGGGAAATAAGGTGGGGCCTACATCTATAATGAAATATGGATGAGAGGATACAACAAGAGGGTGTACGAATGTGAAGTGTTTGGGAATAAGATGGAGTGTAGATGGGGAAGAAAATATTATAATCTATGTTTTAGATGATAGAGGATGAGGAGGGTGTTGAAAGAATAAGGAGATGCCATTAATGAACTTGTTGGCAACATGAGCATGTGGGATGAGCACAAAGTAAACAATTATGCATTGTAGTGTTGTCATTGATGTCAAAATTGTATCCCAATACAAACACGATGGTGCAAATCAGTTTGGGTGTCTTGAGCATGCTCAAGGACGATTATGTAAGATAATTTTGCAAGAAGGTTTGAGCCGATGAAGGAAATAGTTGTGGAAATTAACTAAGTGTCAATTCAGGTGATTATGTGTACATGGGATCCAGTATTTGGGTCTGCATTGGTCCATTAATAAAGATTTTTCTCTACGCTTCTAACATAATTTTGTTGGTTGATAGAAGATCCTAATTCCAGAGTTTCATCTTGTTTTGGCTTTTGGTGTGGAAGTTATCAGTAACAAAAGTTTGGACTGGAAATTACAAGCATTTTCCAGTCTAGTGCATATGTTTTGGTGAATCCACACTTCTTTTTGGATTGGATTTTAGCTTTATGATTCCATGGAGATGTTGGAAAGTGTCAGTTGATTATGTATTCTAGTTGGCATAGTGTTTAGAGGTCCATGTGTTCGGATAAGGTTGTACAGTTGGAAATTTTTGCTATTAGGTCATTACTAGTTCCAACCTAATGAGTTGAGTATATTGCAGAGGATGAACATGTGTTGATCCATTATATGGGTGTTATTTTAGGTTTGTGTTGACCTATTTCAATTTTTTTTTAGGTTTAAATGTTGGTGTGAAGCATGTGTGCATGGATCTTGAGCCAACAAGCTACATTTTGCATATTACATCTAATTAGGCCGACCTAATTAATGTTTTGGGTGAAGCTAATATATATGAAGAATCATTTTTGATATTTTGATATAGGTGTGATGTATATGTGAGGTGAATAATCCAATAAGAGTTTGTTAATAAAAATTATGTGAATATAATGTGAATGCAGAGCAGAGAAAAGTGATATTTGAAATCAATATGAAGAGTTTTGAGTCTATATTTTGAGCTTCATTGGAACTATATCTCATGTATGTGTTAGATGCAATTATAATAGTTCAAATATGGTTGTGAGCCACAATCTCTTCTATCTCTTATAATTATCAGTGGTTAGTGAGTCCACTTGGATAGTGAGTCCTCCTGCATGAACACTTCTATAATGTACTATAACCGATTATAATATATTGTGAGATAATCCTCACCGTGGTTTTTCCCATTTTGGGTTTTCCATGTAAAAATCTGGTGTTCATGTGTTATGTGATGTTGTTGGTTATTTTCATGATTTCACTGATTACTAAAAATTGAATATGCTATGAGTATTGGATGTCTAAATGTTTAAATGGCTTAAAGGAATACTGATTCATCCCCCCTCTCAGTATTCCAAGTGTTCAATAATTGGTATCAAAGATTGGTTCCTTGGAAGGAGCTTAACCACTTTGGAAAGATCTTGGAGGTTCAACACATGTCTATTAGAAGACTATCTATTCCTCTTGAAGAAATTCCTATTGCTGGATCTACAAAAGAAGATTGCATATTTGACATGAATGGAGAACTTTAAGTTGCTCTTGAAGATCTTGAAAGAACTAAAGGTGAAAACAAAAATCAAAAATAAAATTTCAAGGAAGAAGATGAATGCATCGAAAAATTGAGAGAACAAATCAAGAAATTCAGAGAAATGCATAATGAAGTAAGTGAGCAATTGAAGCAATCAAATGAAATAATTATCGGTCTGAAAGTGCAAGTTGAAGAAAGGAAAAGAGTTGAAGAATGTTTGAATGCAATGGTGAAAAAAATATGAAGAATGTGTTGTAAGTATGAGCTAGTTTGGTGGTGTTGTCATTGATGTCAACACAGTTTAGTATGTTGCAGATTATACATGTATAGTTGAGATGCTCCTGAGATGTTGTGAGTACATGGAGCTATCTTTATGACATTGCAGATGTGCTGAATTGGTGTGTTTCCAAGTGCTTTTGAGAAAATTAATAAAGAAGAGAAGTCAGAGTGTTGAATGTGCTCTACGTTTCTCTTGTGTTGACCCTATGCTTGTGCGGATCTAAAGGTTTGATAATGATGGTCTAATGGTGACATTGCTTGATTTTTAGCTTCTAGTTTGATGGTATATGGAAGTTACATTCACCGGTATGTGAACTATTCTAGCAAAGTTGGTTTTCTGTGGACTGGGAGAAATGTTTCTGCTTTGAATTCCTCTGCTATTTTGTTTCATATCTTGCAAATCTAGGATATGTCTTGTGAAGGTGTTCTCTAGGTTCTAGCAAAGAAGATTGAGGTTTGGTGGTCTGGAAGTTATGTTTCAATGTTGTTGTGTGTGTTTGCACAGTTCAGATGGACTGGTGGAAGGTGTTCAGTGTTTGAAGTTTGTTGCACTTGTTGTGGATGTATCTGGAGGAATGTGAGATATATTCTTGTGCATAATGAAGTGTGTTGTGGCATCTACATGCCATCTTCTTGTTGGGAAGTATGTACATCGATGTTCATTTGTGTTTTCATTAGGTTTGAACGACCTTTTGTTTACACTTCATTTAAATAATACAAATTAATGAAGGAAGCATGTGGTTGATTCAAGACATTATCTTTTGGTCTTGATTAAATGTTTTATTGGTCCACTCTCGTTCCTTTCCACCATGGGAATGTTGAGTTTCCGACCTAATTTGAATTTATGAAATAAAGTTTTTGTGACCGACCTTGGAGGAAGGTTCTAAGGTTGAAGATGGTATAAATGTAAGTTGAATTGTGAAGAGTCGTATGAAAGTGTGATGCAAAGTGACAAAGTAAGCCACAAATCATAAGTGTGTGAGTGAGTTGAGGCAACAGTTCTTCATTGTGTTGGATTCCTAAAGGTAGTGAGCTGAAGGTTTTTGCAATCCTTTATTCAAGGCTATGGATGTGTGTTAATTGTTGTGGTGGATCTTTTGTTCTCTTTTGTATTTGTAGGTAGTGAGCCTCCTTTTTGGACAATGAGTCCTTTCTATAGGCAGTAAGCCTTTGTATTTGGACAGTGAGTCCTCTTCTAGGCAGTGAGCCTTTGTATTCGGTTTTATAATATCTTTATATTGTGAGTTAACCCTCATCGTGGATTTTCCTCACTGGGTTTTCCACATAAAAATCTGGTGTTCATTGTGTTGATTTACTTTTTGTTATTTGTGTTTTGTGCTCATAATTAATAACAAAATAGTGTGGTTGTTGAATTGATAAGTGTTGAAGTTTTTAAGTTGGAATTTCGTGACAACTGATTCACCCACCCTCTCAGTTGTCTTGTGCTTGTTTAACAATTGGTATCAGAGCTTTGGTTCCTTGTTGTAGAGCTTAACCACTTAAGGAAGATTTGATGGCTCATAAGTTGGTGATCCCTATGTTCGATGCATCTTATTACAATGAATGGAAAGTGAAGATGAGAGGATATATTGTTTCTCTTGGTTACAAGAAATGGAAGGCTATTGAGACGAAGTATACTCCTCCAACGAATGGTCTTACTACTGTAGATGAAGTTTCTGCTTATGAGGAGAATGAGAAAGTGAGGTATGCTATTTACAGTGCTTTATCTAAAACTGAGCGAGCTAATGTTATTTCTTTGGATACTACTTATGATGTCTGGAAGAAGTTGGAAAAAATTTATGAAGGAAATGAAAAAGTAAAGTTGACAAAGAAGCTAGAAGCAAAACATAGATTTGAGAATTTGAAAATGGACGAAGGTGAAGAGTTTACAAGCTATTTCTGGAGGGTTGAGATGATAGAAAATGAAGCTAGGAATCAAGGGGGAAAGCTAACTGATGAAGATATTATTGAGAAGATCCTGATCACCCTACCAGATTGCTACAGTGATAAGATCTCAGTTATTGAAGAGATTTATGATCCTGCAAATTATACTAAAGAATAGTTGTTCGACACTTTGCAAGCATTTGAGATGAGAAAGTTCAAGAAAGAAGATAGGAAAGAAGAAATGACAGAGAATACATTCAAGGAAATGAAGATTGAAGATGATCTGAAGAGTGATGGTTCAGATGATTTGGAAGCGAACTTCACCCAGAAGTTGAAGAAAGGTACCAAAAATTATAAAGGTATGTTGCCCTTTAAATGTTTCAGTTGTGGTAATATTGGTCATTATGCTTCAAGATGTCTGAATAGAGCTGCACATAAGAAGAAGAAGGATCATAAAGATAAGGATAGGAAGGATAAGAAATACAATAAGTTATACTATGTTAAAGAAAAAGCTAGAATCTCTGATGATGAATCTGAAAAATGAGGTTGATTATAGTGAATGCTTATTCTTAGCCTTGGAAAGTAAATCTGTATTCGCTAACCTTGGAAAATGTGCAAGCAAGAAGGCTCTAGAGAATAAGAGGAATAGGATGGAAGGTACTTTGGTTACCGCTTTTCATGCAAGACAAGATGAACACTACTGGATAATTGATAGTGGATGTTCTAATCACATGACCGAAGATAATAGTAAGTTCACTAAACTTGAAAAATATGATGGTGGTTTACTTATGTTTGGTGATGATTTAGGAGCTAATATTTGTGGGAAAGGTTCAATTAGTTTTGATGGAGTGCACAACACTGATGATGTATATTATGTGAAGGGTTTGAGGCATAACCTTTTGAGTGATGGTCAGATTTGTAGTAATGGTTTTAAACTTGTGTTTCAAAATAATACTTGTGAAATCAGAAAAGGATCCGAAAATGGAGATATGGTTGCTGTTGGAAGGAGAACTCATGGAAACATCTATCAGCTTAAGGGAGTTGATGGTCAATGCCTTGTATCTCAAGTCAGTGAAAATTGGTTATGGCACCAGAGAATGGGACATGTAAATTTTGATAATCTGGTCAAAATCAGTTCTGAAAAAGAAATTGTTCGAGGGATTCCTAGAATCACAAGACCTACTAATACTATTTGCAAAAGTTGTCAATTCAGGAAACAAACAAGATGCAACTTTAAGGGAAAAGAGCACTCTACTACCAGAATGCTAGAGTTAGTTCACACTGATCTCTGTGGTCTGACTAGAATAGGAATCCTGAATGGTGATAGGTATTTCATGCTTCTTATTGATGATTATACTTGAATGACATGGGTTGATTTTATCAGAGAAAATAATCAGGCTCTGGATAGGTTTAAGGTATTCAAAGCAAGAGTGGAAAATGAAGTAAGTTTGAAAATCAAGTGTCTGAGATCTAATAGAGGTGGAGAATTCACTTCTAGTGAGTTAAATACATTATGTGAACAACATGACATAAAGAGACATTTTTTTGCTCTGAGAACCCCTCAGTAGAATGGGGTAGTTGAGAGGAAAAATAGGACAATACAAGAAGCTACAAGAACCATGATTGGTGAATTGAATTTCTTCCTTGGTCTACAAGTGAATCAAACTAATAAAGGGATATTCATTTCACAATCTAAGTATGTAAAAGAGCTGTTGAAGAAGTTTGGGATGGATGATTCCAAATCGGTTTGTACTCCTATGGTAACTGGATGTAAATTGAGCAAAGATGATGATTCTTCTAAAAATGATCAAAGAAAATATAGATATATGATTGGTGGACTGTTGTATCATCCTGCTACTAGACTAGATATTATGTATGTAGTATTTCTAGTTTCTAGATTTCAAGTAGATCCTAAAGAGGCACATGTTACAACTATAAAGAGTATATTTAGATATCTTAAAGGTACACCAGATTATGGCTTATGGTATCCTAAGGGTGTTGATTTCACCCTGAGTGCTTATACTAATGCAAATTGGGCTGGTTGTGTGGATGACCGGAAGAGTACCAATGGAGGTGATTTCTTTCTTGGAAGAAGATTGGTTTCTTGGTTGAGTAAGAAACAAGACTCATTTTCTTTATCCATTGTAGAGGCAGAATACATTGTTGCAGCATCCTGCTGCACACAAGTTTTGTGGATGAAGAAAACTCTGAAAGACATTGGATTATTATGCGATGAGCCCATTCCTCTTTTCTATGAAAACACAAGTACTATAAATATTTCAAAGAATCTATTATGCATTCAAGAAAAAAACACATATCTATCAAATATAATTTCTAGAGAGAAAAGGTGCTGAAGAATGAAGTTAGACTGGAGTATGTGACAACAAAGGAACAAATTGCATATATATTTACTAAGGCTCTTCTGAAGGATACTTTTGAGCATATTAGGGAGAGGTTGGGGGTCATTAGCCCTCCGAACTAGGTACACATGAAGGTGCATCAGTCTAGTGAATTCACAGATTCTTCATTTATTTGGACTGATGAATGGGTCTACTCCGTAGGGGGAGTAGAAAAGGTTTTCATTGTTGCAGTATAAGTTTAATGGGTGTAATCCTAAGGGGGAGTGATCTGAGTCATTTTTCTTTGCCATTGATGTCAAAGGGGGAGAGAAAGTCATATGAAAAATAGTTGCAGAGGAAGAGAAGGTGTTCTCCCGGGATATTGTGAAAGATGTTGTCTTTGATGGTTTTTCACATCATGTGTTGCCATCAATGACAAAGGGAGAGATTGTTGCAAGTATGAGCTAGTTTGGTGGTGTTGCCATTGATTTCAACACAGTTCAGTATGTTGCAGATTGTACATGTATAGTTGAGATGTTGCTAAGATTTTTTGAGTACATGGAGCTATCTTTATGATGTTGCGAATGTGCTGAATTGGTGTGTTTCCAAGTGATTTTGAGAAAAAATAATAAAGAGAAGTTAGAGTGTTGAATGTGCTTCGATATGTGCTCCACATTTCTCCTCTGTTGATCCTATGCTTGTGTGGATCTGAAGGTTTGATAATGATGGTCTAATGGTGATATCTCCTAAGTTTTAGCTCCTGGTTTGATGGTATATGGAAGTTATGTTCATTGGTATGTGAACTATTCTGGAAGAGTTGGTCTTCTGTGGACTGGGAGAAATGTTTCTGCTTTGCAGTCCTTTGTTGTTTTGTTTCAGATCTTGTGGATCTGGGATATGTCTTGTGATGGTGTTCTATGGGTTCTAGCAAAGAAGATTGAGGTTTGGTGGTCCAGAAGTTATGTTTCAGTGTTGCTGTGTGTATTTGTATAGTCCGAATGGATTGGTGGAAGGTGTTCAGTGTTTGAATTTTGTTGCACTTGCTTTGGATGTATCTAGAGGAATTTGAGATGTATTCTCATGCATAATGAAGTGTGTTGTGGCATCCATATGTCATCTTCTTGTTGGGAAACTGTACATCAATGTTCATTTGTGTTTTCATTAGGTTTGGCTGACATGGTGTTTACACTTCATTCAAAGAATAAACATTAATTAAGGAAGCATGTGGTTGATTTGAGATGTTATCTTTTGGTCTTGATTAAATGTTTTATTGGTCCACTCTCATTCCTTTCCACTACAGGAATGTTGAGTTGCCAACCTAATTTGAATTTATGAAATAAAGTCTTTGTGGCCGACCTTGGAGGAAGGTTCTAAGGTTGAAGATGGTATAAATGTAAGTAGAATTGTGAAGAGTTGTATGACAGTTTAATGCAAAGTGACAAAGTAAGCCACAAATCATAAGAGAAGAAGTGTGTGTGAGTGAGTTGAGGCAATAGTTCTTCATTGTGTTGGATTCCTAAAGGTAGTGAGCTGAAGTTTTCTACAATCCTTTATTTAAGGCTGTAGATGTGTGTTAATTGTTGTGGTGGATATTTTGTATCTATCGGTAGTGAGTCTCCTTGTTGGATAGTGAATCCTTTCTATAGGTAGTGAGCCTTTGTACTTGGACAATGAGTCCTCTTCTGGGCAGTGAGCCTTTGTATTCGGTTTTATAATCTCTTTATATTGTGAGTTAACCCTCACCATGGTTTTTCCCTCATTGGGTTTTCCATGTAAAAATCTGGTGTTCATTGTGTTGATTTGATTTCTATTATTTGTGTTTCATGATCATACTTAATAACAAAATAGTGTGGTTGTTGAATTGATAAGTGTTGAAGTTTTTAAGTTGGAATTTTGTGACAATTGATTCACCTCCCCTCTCAGTTGTCTTGTGCCTATTTAACATAATGCACAAATATTGAACAAGAAGTTGTGAATCTAAGATCAGATCTTGAAAAAGCAAGGAGTCATGAAGAAAAATTTAAGATGAGTTCTACAAAGCTTAATGAAATGATTGTAAATTATAAAGGATCTAAAGAAAAAGGTGGATTAGGGTTTGAGATAGGAGAAAGCTCAAAGGAAAATCAAACTACAAACCAACCAGAAAATAAGATTGAAGAAAAAAAGAATAATGGAAAGTAGATCTAGAATCAAAGGAATGAAGCCAAAAGACCACCAATTAAACAACCAAATACAAAAAGGTACCCATGTTTTAATGGTTTATGTTATTATTGTAATAGACTTGGACATAAGGCTATGGAACAAAGAAGGAATGAATCAGAATGTTCAATATTTTTTGGTCAGTGCTTTACATGCAAAATATTTGGTCATAGAGCTAGTGAATGCAAAAGTCAAATGATGAATGGCTATAACAATGGTAGAATGGTTCAATATTTCAATGGATACTATTATATGTGCAATGAATTGGGTACAAATCTAATCAATGTAGATCTAGAATGAATGGAAGTAACCTAGTTCAAAAGAATGTCATATGCTTAAATTGTAGTAGACTTGGACACATTTCTAAGTTTTGTAGAAGTAGAAATATGAAGAAGGATAATCTGATAAAGAAAAATGATCCAATACAAAAGATTGATTTGGAAGAGACAAAGAAGGAGATGGAAAAGATTTGGTAAAAGAAGGAAGAGACAAAGGTTAAGGATGCATCTATACCAACATCCGATGCAAATGTTTCCTTTGGAAACTAAGTTGAGAACTTTGGTGTAGGGGGAGTTTGAATGGAAATATTTCATCCCTCGATAAAGAAATGGTGCTAATGCTTCAACATGTGGATATGTGGTGTAGATCAATTCATTTGAACTATTGGAGATCACGGTAGAAAATATCATCATGCAGAAGTTTGCAGAACATTTGAAGGTGACTATACATATAGTTAAGGGTTTGAAAACTTTATGAGATGAAGCATTTATAGCGAATTAGGTCACAACATAAAACTAATAAGTGATTACACTTAACCAAAATTCATTTACAATCAAGTTTTCAAGTGAATAAGAGCATATGAAGAGCAGTGCAATGTGATTCAAAGTGATTAAGTTTGAGTGCAAGTGAAACCCTATTTTGATAGCATTTAATGATATTCTCGATTTTTGTTTACCCTAGTTTTATAAAGTGATTTTAATTTGCTGCAAAAATATATATGTTGGGATTAAGGTGTCTCAACCTTAGAGTCCTAACATGTTTATTTTAATGCATTATTATATTTATTTATATTATTTAAATCCTATATTTTCATGTCATAGATTGGGACCCACCGGCTAGGTGGCATCCTCATTGGAGGTGATTGGGTGACACATAATCATCCCAAGTGGAGATAGGCATCCCACTTTTGAATCTTTGATAGATTCTATGATATACAATTCTATATGGAGAAGACCTATATATATATATTTAATAGAATGGTTAGCTGGCTCATAGGCAGTCAGTGTTATCAGATCATTAACAAAACATGTGTTTGTTTCAAAACACTTATTGAAGAAGCTTTGTACTTGGAGCTACATTGTAACATCTATTTGATTTAATACAATAGTGTTGTGCTTTTGTAGGGTGGGGTTTTTTACCCGAAAGAGTTTTCCCCACATATATTTGGTGTTGTTTGTTTATGTGTAATTGTTGTCCTATCTCATTATTTCTATGTGTTTCTCCTTTTTTTTGTAGCTGTATAAGGTGTTTGTAGATTTTTTTTGTAAATCTCCCCTGTTAGAATTGTGAAAAACATGAGCCATAGGATCAAACAATGAACAAAGACATGTTCAAGCAAGAGATCTGTAAACAATATGTGCAATATTCCTCAAAAATAAAAAGCTATAGATGCAAGAGACTATCAAAATGTATGAAAGCTCGAGTGATAATACAATGAGGGTTGAGTGCTATATAGGAGCAACAAACAAGTTTCAACATCACATGCGATGAGACATAATGATCTAATAATAACTCACTTTAGTTAACATAAAAAAACACTTAGTTAACTGAATAAAGAACTCTTAAGTTTAACTTAAGTGCATGAGAATAAATTAGACTAATAATCAATTATTAGCTAATGCATGATTACTCTAACACCCCCTTAAGATGAACTTAGGGAGTAGCTAAAAAACCTAAAAAGAGAATGCATGATGGGTCCTGACGAACAAGGCTTGGTGAGGTATCCATATACAAAAAAAAGATTTGTCAAAATTGGAGAAAAGGAGAAAACCACAATGGGAGAAAAATCCTCTTCAAAAGAGAGAAAGGCAAATGAAGGACTAAAAAATCCTCCAACCAAACAAAGTCCCAAGAAAGAGGAACATGTAGAACATCCTTGAAGCACGAAGAAGTTGTAGACTGTTGTTGAAAGCTTACTAATATTGTGTTGAAATAAAGAACCTCCAGAAATAGGAAAACAAGAGTGTCCATATGGTAAATGATCCATCTCATTGAAATGCATGTAACTAGATGCTAATGTACACTACATCTAAAATTACATAGGAACAAGAACTAGATACATAGATCACTCCAATGAAAAACCAAGGAAGCATTAGCACCAGTAATAAAACCCCCCCATAATGCTGAAAATGGAGAGCCATGATAGGTAGACTGAAACTGTGTGAAACCAAGAAGTGCATGTACAAGAAACAACTTGCAAATAAAAGGGTGTGCAAACTAAGGCACACACGTATGAGGCAAGAATCACTAGGATTGACTACTGTCATGGAAGGTACACTCACTTGACAAAGGTGTGATTGCAAAACAAAGGTAAACATCAACCCCCCATGACACTTTATATCATAGTGCCAGTATAAAAGGCACAACATGATGTGCAAAATACCCAAAAAATATACACCAGAATGGCACTTTATCTTAGTGCATCTACAAAAGAAAATGTGCATGAAAAGATGTCTACAATGTCTAAGTAGGACAAAATACTAGTTATACATATAGACCATGTAGTACCCCTCCTCTTTCTGTTTGGATTTATTATTTTCCTATGCGTTCGTTTGCTACTTGTAGTTGTGATGATACTGTTATTGTTTGATTTGGTTAGTTAGACACATGATGATGTTATTCCATTAGTAGACTGTTGGTGATTATGTTTATGCACTTGAGGATTCGATTATTTCATTTGACATTGTGGTTGGTTAGATGTTAGTTCATTTTCAGAATTATATTATGATGCAGTGATTTAACTAGATATGTCATGAGATGAATTGTTAGTTTAGAAATGTTATCTTATCAGTTGATTATAATTGTTAGAATAGGTGTGATGAAGGACAATATGGCATCACTCGTTGGCGAGTGCCCTGTTATGTTGCGATTCCTTCTCACAATGCAGTACTTTAATTTAATGTTTCGATTTTATATATATATGTATATTTGCACATGTACACAACTTCGTTTGTATGCAGGATTGCAGGTATAAGTCTCGATTCCACCTGCTTCGGCAGGACAGGGCGAGCACCAAATAACCCAATGGAGAAATGTTGATACAGAGGTGACGATGAAGTCCTCCCGTCCCATGATGTCAGGTCGTCTCGTTGATTTGGTATTGTGCATTTTTGTAATTGTCGTCATTGTGGTTGGTGTTATGTGTATGTCGTATTTTATTGATGTGAATATTTAATAGGTTGTGATTTAGTTATTTGAATGTGGATAATAATTGTTTATTTTAATGTTGATTTATTTGTATGAAAATATTTAAATGTTTTATTTAATTTTTTATAAAGTCATGTGTTTTGATTAAATTATAATTAAATATTAAAGGTATTTTTAATTATTTTAATCAATTATCAGGTGGGGATAATTATTAGAATAATTTATTTAATTAAATAGAAATGTGTTGTGCAAGAAAGTGGTAAAAATAGAAATTAAAACAATAAATCAAATAAAAGAATAAAAAGATTGTTTGAACCAATGAGAATACAGATCTAATTAAAAAGCTAGCTTTTAAAGAATTGATTTTCTTTTAATTTTGTTTTTTTGTGAGTTTTTGAGGGAATGGAAATATATTTTTATATGATTGTGAATTTTAGAGGTTCTCACACACACACACAAAGGGATCAGAAAGTTGAAGTTGCTCAAGTCATTGTGAGAGTTCTGGACTAAGTTTTGGAATCGAGTTCGAGGGCATCAGAGTCAGGCAGGCATCTTCAGATTGGCATTGGACTCCAGGTTCCTCTCGTTGTCGTCTTTTCGTACTCTTTCTTTTGATCTGTTTGCTTCAGAAAAGAAAAATAAACCTTATTAAAAATGATTCTTATGAATATAGAAAACTTTTGATTTACGAAAACAGGAGAAACAAATTAGATTATTAAGTGAAAGAGAAATAAAACCTTAGAAAAATTTAGGGAATAGAGAAAACTACTGGAAAATACTCTTTCATTTTGGTATCAAATAATGTTGAGATTAGAAAATCTTGTTTTGCAAACGGAGAAATTAACTCTTCGAATGCTATCTTGATATACGCGGTCTCTCTGCTATTTCTGTAGAAAAGAATAATTGTTGTAATTTTAAAAGAATTGAAATATTATTTTGGAAAATCAAAAAAAAAATATATGTAGTTTAAACTTATAGTCATTCTGTTTTAGTCTTTTTTTTCACTCAGGAATCTGTGTTCTCTATAATTGTTTGTAATTATTTATAATTATATAAATAAAGGTCTGTATATATATATATAATATTTATATATATGAATATAAATTTGTAATATGGGTTTTTAAATAAATTGTTATCATACTTTAGAAAATACCCGTTTGTCATAATCCGTACCTGATAGGACGGAATTTTTATTTTGCAAAAGTGAATTAGAAATAAAATAAAATTTATAAATGAAATTACAAATTATAAATAAAATTTTATATAAAAAAAAATTTAATTAAAATTTTTTTTTGATCTGAATGGGAGAGGGAGAGGGGATGGGCGCTGGTCAGTATTCATTTCCTCTGCCTGCCACCAGCCACGGATACCGGCAACTGCAGGATCGCCGGTGCAGCAATCAGATCGCTATGCCACAGTTAAATTATATATTTGAGCCCGCCACAACCAGGATCGCTACCGGTAACCCGGACGGACTTGCAAATTGTTATTTATTTATTATTTGCTGGTTGAATTAAAACATGTATAATTTTATAAATGTATTTTTAAATATTTGTTTTTGTAAAGATTTAATGTTATATTCTAACATAATTGTTAAATATTAGTTTATATATTTTACAATGTTATTTTTTAAAAATATTTGTTAAATATAATATATATATATATAGTTAGTGTGTGTATACCCATAATTGGAGTATAATTGTATTCACTTTCGGTTTATTGTAAAAGTTTGACAATTACTAGAAAGGAAAATGTTAATAGAAGTATATTTTAAGTGTGTATATATATATATATAGATATCTGATTTTATATAGTATATATTTGTAATAAATTGTATTTATCAATTTAGATAAATTGTAAGTCTAAATAAATTGTATTTATTAATTCAGATAGTTTGTAAGGGTAGAACTTATTGAGTGGGTTGTATTGGCGAAAATTATAAAGTGGGATTTTATGAGTTGTTAAGTGGAACAAATTATATATATACTAGTGAAATTGTTTTATGTATGTTTATTTCAATGGTTTCTTGAGTTCCCTTAGTCGGAGGTTTTAATGTACTTTTAGATATTTGTCGGATGTCTTTTGTTAAGAATTAAATATTTTGACGTAGGGTTATTAACTTCTTGTGCTTTCTTTATATCGTTTCAAGGTTGGAGTGTTTTGTATTATTGAGTTAATCGTCACTTTAAGTTATGAATTTACGTGATCTGGTTATTGTTTTCCAGTTAATTGTTGTAACTTTACTCTTCGATGTGGGTTATGTGGTTGTTAATTTGTGAAACCCTATAGATTGTTGGTCTTTCTTGTGCATTTTGATTATGGTTTTCCTTTATTCCGGTTGCGGTAGTGGGAACCTTGTGTATTTGTGATTCAGTTGTTCATTGAGAACCCTAGTTCCAGAGGTGTGTCTTTTTATCTGTGATTGTTATCCCGTGTGGTTATGTTCTTGGAATTGAAAATTTATTGGAATTAATTTTGGAAGGGTTGTACGTGGGTATCGACATTTTGATTATGAGCTATTGCGAGATGGATTTGCCTCGCTTGTTTATGTTTTGAGTTATATGTTTTGTTCGTGATAGTACAACCCTTGCCTAGTTTTGAATTTATGTTAGGGTTCATAGGGAGAGTGGCTCTTCGTGGGCACCGGCGCCTCGGGTAAGAGGAAGTGCCAGGGGAACCCACGTAAGAGTAGTTAAACAAGTGATAACCTAAAAATGTATTTAGTGGGTTAGTTAACACAATAAGATAAAAACATGCACCTCACCCCCGTTAGCGCTTCAAAGGCTAAGGATGGGTGGGAAGACCTGGTTGGTAAGGTCACTACCTTGTCTCTATGAAAGGTAAGTGGCTCCGCATGAGTAACCCTATGGGGCGGCACCTTGAAATAGGATGTCTGGATAACCATAGATGAAGGCGGCTCCTTGAGCTAGGTTGTCTGGATAATCCATGTATAGATGGAGGCGGCACCTTGTGATAGGTAGTCTGGCGAATTCATGTAAGGCCATGCGATGACACTCTCCACTAGACACCCTTGTTGTTCTTGTTTCTTGTTGCCTCTGGATTTTGTTATTTTTATGTTGCTCTGATTATAGGGCTAGGGAATCCATAGGTGGGTGCTGGCACCTCAGTTGGAGGAAGAGCCAGGGGATCCCATGAGAGTTATGTGATGACCCTCCCTACTTGACACCCGTCTGATTTTTTCTTGTTGCCTATTGGAATGGTGTATTGAATGGTTGATTCAGAGTTATTATGGAATCGTGTTCTTTATATTGGTTCTGATTTATTTGGAAATGTACTTTGGGTGTTGGTTCGGTTCTTCTGGATGTTATCTCTTTGTGATGTTTATTTGAATTCTTGTGAATTTGATTCATGATTGTTAAGTGTTAGTACTTCATGTTATCGTGATGAGTTTCTTGGTGTTACTTGTTATGTGATTTGAGTACGTTGGTGGTTGTGCATTGCATTTTTGGGTTGTACTTGTTCTGTATCATGTTGTTGAGTCGGTTGACATTCATGGTCGGGTTCACTTCCTCGTCACCTCTGAGCACAGGGGGTGAGTTACTTGTAATTCACATGGTTGGGTGTGGAACGTCCGCACCCGTTGGGTTCCCCATCGGCGTCTTGTCTTCTCAGCTTTCCGCAGTGTAGATGTTCCAGTGATCAGTTGTACTTCATGTTCATCATTCTTGTATCAATCCCCATGTTGGGAAATTTCAATGTAATTCATGTATCAAAGAAAATTGTAATGTAATATTATAACAATGATGTAATAGTTAGGATCAGTTGTAACTCTATTAAGAGATGTATCATGGATGTAATTATGCGATGTTTATTATTCTCGCATCATGGTTATTGGATGTATCCTTATCCTTGATTATCATTATAAATGTTATTGTTGTAATCTTTGTTTTCATTTGTGTTTAGTGTTGCGATATAACCTCGCGTGCCCCAGAGAACTAAGTGGATTAATGCTATGTAATATGCTATGTGATTATGGTTAATGTTATTGCATGCTTAATGTAGTTGTTTTAATAAAAAAAAAAATTATTTGCATTGTGTGTTCTCTGGGGTTTGCACGACGGGCATTACAGACCAGCCAAAAATGAGTCATCCCACACAAATGGAAAGTTTTCAAGAGATAAGATGTCCAAGTAACTCACCAGAATATGAAAACACAAAAACCTAAATAAAATGTAATTGAAGAGTAATTTGTAAAAAGCGCATGGATGGCTATGAAGATCTCTGAAAGATGGTTCCAACGTCATTGGAATCACATAAAGTGGAGAAATTGGTCAAAAGTTACGAGCTTGGGACTGAAAAAAACACCTTTGACTTCAACAGGCTGTAGAATGCATCAACTAAAAAAAAGGTTATGATATCCACACCACTAGAAATTTGGTAGAACCAGATTTCTGACAATATCTCGTTCATCAAAATCTAACATCGTATGCCCAAGTTATGGCCAAAAGAAAAAGCTACTCCTAAGGGAAAAAGAAGGGTCAAAACGGGCCTCTTCTAAGGCATCCATATGACTAATGTCATGTTGATGCCATCATCTGTATGGATGACATCATGCTAACATTAGCTTGACATCAATGGGGATATTCTATGAATATTCCTTTGTGGCTGAAAAAGAATATCACCCCTTGGTGGAAAAATCAGTGACTAGTATATTCCTTTGATGCCCAAAATATTCTTCTTCCCTAGAAAAAATCAATGATCAGAAAATAATTGCAGGGTTCTAGAAAAAATTTAGCATTTTCGAGAACTGTGTCGCAAAAATATATAAAGTCGCTTGGAAAAATTTTGGTAGCTAGGAAATGAATTTCAGGCCGGTGGTAGAGCTGTTGAAAAACCAAATGGGGTGGGAAATAAAAGGTGGCCTTTAGAAAAGGTAAAGGAGTTGTTTCCGCTAGCCATTATTGCCTTCAATCGGTAGTCATTGGGAGGTCAAGTGGGCCCTGCAGGTACCTATGGGCACCCCATTAATAGCCCTCACAAAGTTAAAAAACACACCCTCTTTAATTTTTGAAACTTGCACTTTTATAAAAAGCAATTTTTTTAATTTTTAAAAAATTTCTAAAAGAAATTTAATAAAAAAATGACCTTTTAATATTTTTTTATTCACCTTTTTTTTTGATAAGTATGCATAGAAATCCGTATAGGGGCCGTACGGGCTCCTGTATAATTTTTTTTGCATCAAAAGCTTCCTACGACGAAATTGGGAGAATTTATAGTCAAAATTAATGGAATCAGCCTCTTGAATCCAACGATGAGGTCCTTTTCATGCCAAAATGCACCAAAAACATAGCTACCCTTCAGATCCAAAAAAAGCAACTGCTTCAAACCCTCGCAGATCTAACCTCAGGAGTCCAAATCAGGCCAAACAAAAGGAAAAATTGAATTTCTCAACAGCTCTGAATCCCATGACAAGACTCTATTTTGATCCCAAATACATCAAAAATTCACCCACCTCCAAAATTTATAAAAAAAGCAAAGGGAATTCATATTTGAAGCTTGTAACCCTTGTTGAAGAAAAAAATATCATAAATCGAGAAGGGGTTCACTAAATTGAGGTTTTGATACCATGTTAGAATTGTGAAAAACACGAGCCACAAGATCAAACAACAAACAAAGATACCTTCCACACAAGAGATTTGCAAACAAGAGTCAAAATACGTATGAAAGCTCGAGTGATAATACAATGAGGGTTGAGTTCTATAAAGAAGTAGCCATAAATGGTAAAGGGATTAGATCAAGACAAGAGTCAAAATCACATGCGATGAGACAAAATGATCTAATAATAGCTCACTTTAGTTAACATAGAATAACACTTAACTAAATAAAGAACTACCAAGTTTAGCTTAATTGCATGAGAATAAATTAGACTAATAATCAATTAAAGTGCCATGGGGGGGTTCATGTTTGCCTTTGGTTTTCCATCAAACCTTTGTCAAGTGAGCGTCCCTTCCATGACAACAATGAATCTTGGTGATTCTTACCTCATGCATGTGTGCCTTAGTTTGCACACCCTTTTATTTGTAGGTTGTTTCTCTTACATGCACTTCTTTAATTCACATAGTTTTAGTGTACCTATCATGACTCTCCCTTTTTAGGACCTCGTCGTTGGATTCAAGAGGCTGATCATGACCAAAAACATAGCTACCCTGTAGATTAGTGTAGGAAGTTGATTCTGCTTACCTAGCTTCCTTTCAGTATACACCGCAAGTGGTAGAAGTTTTTGAGCATCCAAGACCTAAGTTTAAGAGGAATTTCAAAAAATCCTTGATGGATGATTAGGATGATGCGTTCTCACACATTCCATATGGATTTTTACACATAAAGGATGTTAGGGATTACATCCATGTCAAAATGGAAGAGTATAACCACACAAAGTTGAATGAAGTCTTGTTCAATGAACTCACTGGAGAGGATTTTGAGTTAAAACTAGAATATGGGGTTTTGGAAAAGAAGAAACTTGATGTTTGGAGCAAGTTTCTTATTTTTGTTATGTGGATGAGTGGATGAGGTACACCTTGAGAAAAATACATGACAAGTTCCTTTGGTTAGATATTTCGTATTTGATCAACAAAGAGGTAATTAGGGTTGTGATTGGTCTATGCTCAACTAGACTAGTACTAGTATTCAAATCTATTAAAAATGAGATTGTGATGGAATGAACGGGAGGAAAGTATGATAGGAGATATTTGACCAATAAAGACATAAGGAATCCTGCAGTCAAATACACATCTATGATGATAGACTAAACATTATATTTCACCAATAAAGAGAACTCTGTATCTGCAACTCCATCAACACAACTTATGAGATGATTGCGAAGGGTGAAAACTACAATCTATGTGAATTGTTGAGACCGCGTTGCTGGAAAATCTACAAAAAACCAAGGATTCCAAATATGCTTTTAATTTTGGAACTCTAATCATTTGTCTATTATTTTACTTTTTGAATGAAGTTCTTGGAATGAGGAATATTGTGTGGCTATGAGATAGACCTGTAGACCACCAAATCAAAGATTATTTTTTTAGATTGGGAGATACAAATACTTAGAAGAATTCCCTATAGGGGTTCTTCAAAATATTTCAAGAGAAGATGCAAGCTAGGTAAAGGATACTGAAGCAATTGGTGGAAAGGTATCAAAAGGACATTACTTTTTTGGTCACAAAAGATGAATGTATAATGGAGGCCGTTGAGCCTAGAATAGTGTGGATCCTAACATTGGGATATGAGGTCACTGTGGATGAAATTATTGGTTTAGCTGATATCCTACTGAAGAGTCCCAAGGACACCACTGAGGAAAGATTTAGAACTTATGAGGAAAAATCAATGAAGGTCGACATGGAGCAAAGGAACCCACAAATAAAGAAGAATGTGGAGAAAATGACTACATAGTTTATAGAGGCTATGGGCCTCTCTAAAGAGCAAGTGGAACAAGCCAAGGCTATGTCAGGTGCTTTGGGAAGATCAACAAGTGCAAAAAGATCTGGTAGAATAGATACCACTCCTCCAGTTGCTCATAAATCCTTTGAGACTATGCCTTTTGCTAGTGGGACAAAGAGGAATGAGACATTCACACCTACAAAATAAACCAGTGCTCTGAGAAAAGAGAAAACTTGTTTGGTAAAGCAAAAAATGAGGCCTGAGAAGGAAAAGGATACTTCGACAACACACCCAATTGGCCCAATGAAAAGAAGAGTTAATATAAAAGTTACCAGAGAGCAATATGTTGGAGTTAATATTGGAGAAGAATAAGAGGAAGAAGGACCTCAATTGGTCTACAAAATAAAAGGTGAAGCTTCATAGAGTGAAGCAAGTTCAAAGAAACAAAAGGTTGATATAGTGGATATTGATGAAGAGGAGTAAATAGAAAAGGAAAAGAAAGAATTTTTTATCGACATGTGAGAGAAGGTAGAAACAAGCAAAAAGAAGTCATTGAAAGAGAAGAAGAAGCAAAAGAAGAAAAATTTGGTAAGAGCACATAGCCCAATGAAATTAGATGCAATATTTAATGGGATTGTGCAAAATTAAATCTTAGAGGAAACTGTGGCATTGTACAATTAGGCTGATGAGATGGACAAGACCACCATAATAGAAGCCATTGTAAAATATATCATAGTTATTGAAGTAGATATGTGGAACATAGAGAAATAGTTACTTGTAGAGCTTTGGAATGTTTTGATAGAAAGAAGACAAAAATCTATAGAAGAAGAGGCCAAACTAAAGGCCTATGCATTGGAGAAGATTAGTGCTCCTTTGTTTGATGAAAATAAATCTACATTAGCCAAAATGTACAGTAAAGAATTGATAAAAAAGAAAAGGGTGACAATCCTTATCAGCTGAGATCAAAATGATCTCGAAAGGTTCCAGAAGGAAACTATAGACAAGGTTGTAGACCTAGAAAAAAGGCTAGGAATGACCCTAGAGAACAAGGAAGAAATACATTTGGAGATGTCTACTCCGGAGGTGAACAAAAAAGATGATACATAAACATTGGTGCTCAACATGAGCATATAACTGAAGAAGGAGATGTTCAGGATAATGTTCTTCCAGATGTGGAAGAAATTAGAGAAGAAAATTTTGATGTTGAGAAGGATGTAGCTACTAGAGAAGATGTTGCAAAGGAAGATATTTTCAAGGACCATCAAAAACCTCCTCTGGTAACTTTAACACTTGGTGAGAATACTCAAGTTCAACTGGAGACAATTATCTCTCGGATAACACAGTACAAGTCACTGATGAAGACACACAAAAATAAGATTAGTAGAAGAATGAAGATGCCTCTGGATATGAGGAAAAGAAAGAAGCAGAGACACCAGTTAATACTAGTGATAATGAGAAGGAGAAGGAGCTAGAAGAGAATAATGTAGAGGAAGATGTTAAGGCAACTAGTGAGTCCTCCATATCCTCTGGAGATTCTCTGAAGAATCTGTTGAACATGTAGTTGCAATTCCAACCTATTGTGTCTGTTTAATTTCTATAACTTCCCATGCAATAGGGGAACATGGACCTGAGCAATATTTCACCACTCCACAAGCTACAAATGGGAGATGTCCACCATGCATCTTCCCAAAAGGAAATCATTGAAAAACATCAAAAGAGTGGAGAATTGATTGAAGAAGTAGTGAAAACCTTATAGGAAGCCATGCTCGGAACAACCATTGAAATCTCATTATCTGGTATGGAAAATGTGAAATTTTTGATTGATTCTTTCAAGGAATTCACCTCCAGATTGAAGAAAAAGATGGATGAGAAGAGGATAATGGAAATCATAGAGAAGTGTGCACAAGCACACAACAAATTTTAGGAAAGTCTCAAGGGTGCATAAGCTTGTGTGGCTGAGGCCAAATCCTTATTCCAATTTTGCATGAAGTGGCCTAGAGCCATAAAGAGCATTAAAGATGAAATGGACTTGATTGAGTTACAAATAAACAAAGGTTCAATGCATATGATCCAACACAAGACCTAGATGGAAGTACAAGGTTAGCGGTAGAAGACTTACATGAGAAATACTTCCAACTACAAGCACAAAAAGAAAAGATTATTATGCAGTTTGGAAACCTTAGGGACCTGGTGAAATCTAAGTTCACATATATTCCAGTGCCCTAGTAAGTGTTGATAAAGCTACAAAGATCAATCTAGTATTGAGCACTCCGATAGAAGGGGAAGACTACCTAATGGAGCTAGAGACCCAATGAAGGATGCTTGGCATAGCCAAGAAGATCTGGGAGGATGGAAAACAAGAATGGCAAGTTCATCTTGCAAATCTCCAAGAGTCAGCTTCCTCTGGTTGACAATAATTCTTTATTTATGCATTTTTAGTTTATTGTTTTAGAATCCAATGTACATATGCAAATGGTGTAAAGTATTTTCTAGTGTAAGTTTTGAACTAGTTATGGTTTATAGCTCTCTTAGGGGGAGTTAGTTCAGTTTTTTAATTTGAACATATGGATATATTTGTCAGGGGGAGATCCGGTATGTAAGAAAAAGTGTTGTATGCGCCCTTTTCACTTGATGTCAAATGGGGTGAGTAATTTTTGGAGATGATTTTGACATGGTGTGATCAATGAAAAGGGGGAGATCGTTGGAAGAATGAGGAGATTTCATTAATGAACTTGTTGGAAAAATGAGCATGTGGGATGAGCACAAAGTGAACAATTATGCATTGCAATGTTGTCATTGATGTCAACATTGTATCTCGGTACAAAGACTATGGTGTAGATTAGCTTGGGTGTTTTGAGCATGCTTAAGGATGATTATGTAAGACAATTTTGCAAGAAGGTTTGATCTGGTGAAGGCAATAGTTGTGGAAATTGACTGTGTCAATTTAGGTGATTTTGTGTATAGGGGATCCAGTATTTGGGTCTGCATTAGTCTGTTGGTGAAGATTTTTTTTAGTGCTTCTAACATAATTTTGTTGGTTGATAGAAGATCCTAATTCCAAAGTTTTATCTTGTTTTGGCTTTTGGTGTGGAAGTTATCAGTAATAGAAGTTTGGACTGGCAATTATATGTATTTTCCAATCCAATGCATATGTTTTGGTGAATCCACACTTCTCTGTAGATTAAATTTTGGCTTTGTAGTTCTATAGAGATGTTGATGGGTGTCAGTTGATTATATATTCCATTTGGCATAGTGTTTAGAGGTCTGTACATGTCCGAATATGGTTGTACAGTTGAGAAATTTTATTATTAGGTCATTACTAATGCTGACCTAAAGAGTTGAGTGTATTGTGGAGGATGAACATGTGTTGATCCATTATATGGGTGTTATTTTAGGTTTGTGTCAACCTATTTCAAATTGTTTTGAGGTTTTAATCTTGGTGCAAAGTGTGTGTGTATGGATCTTGAGCCGACAAGATCCATTTTTCATATTACATCTAATTAGGCCTACCTAATTGATGTTTTGGGTGAAGTGGATATATATGAAGCATCATTTTGTGTATTTTGATATAGGTGTGGTGTATATGTGAGGCGAATGATCCGACACTAGTTTGTGAATGTGAATTGTGTGAATATAATGTGAATGTAGAGAAGAGAAGAGTGATATTTCAAATCAGTATGAAGAGTTTCGAGTTTGTATTATGAGATTCATTGGAATTGTATTTTATGCATGTGTTAGATGTAGTTGTAATAGTTCAAATCTAGTTGTGAGCCATAATCTCTTCTATCTCTTTTACTTCTTAGTGGGTTGTGATTCCACTTAGATAGTGAGTCCACCTGCAGTGAGAACTTCTGTAATATACTATATCCGGTTATAATATATTGTGAGTTAATCCTCACTATGGTTTTTCCCATTTTGGGTTTTCCACGTAAAAATCTGGTGTTCATGTGTTATGTGATGTTGTTGGTTTTTTTCATGCTTTCATTCATTACTGCAAATTGAATATGTTATGAGTATTGGATGTCTAAATGTTTAAATGGTTTAAAGGAATATTGACTCACCCCCCCTCTTAGTATTTTGCATGTTCAACATAGGGGTAGGTTAGACTATTAGTGCTCCAATTATTTCCTTGTATTTATAAAAGATGCACTTATGAAAACTTTTATCCTTGGGGTATATAATCAAGATAAATGATCAAGTGATGATTTATAATTAAAATATAGGTAGGTTGGTCTAATTAATGAAAGTAAATACAACACTCTTCACATGTTAAGATCTATTAAACTTTGGAGGGTTTTCCCTTCAAATATAATGACATATAATAATTCTTTACATACTGTAAACAAAGTTTAAACCTTAAATAGGAAAGAATAAATCTAATTTTCTTTTAATTAACAACTCTTAATGTTAATGTTTTCTTTGATACAACTATATATCTTTATATATATTTGTAAATTATAAACCTACAAGCACATGTTAAAGAATCCCTGAATGATTCTCTTATGCTTTGTTTTTTATATTTTTAATAACAAATAGTAGATTTTACATTATAAATCACACTGAAAGATATTAATTTGATTTAAAATACTTGAATAATAAATACTTAAAGATTGTGAATACATAATAAAATAAAAGTAAGCCATAAATATTTTATTCCTAAATGAGATAGATTATGCACCTATATATTCTTATATTCTTAGACATACATTATCCATCCATAATGTTCCATATTTTATATTAAAATGGTTTTACTTCTATTAGAATGAAAAACCAATAACTTTTTACAATAAAATAAAAAGTTTGACTTAGAGATATGTAAATATCCTTAAACATTGTGTTAGTAATGGACAACCATATATAAACACGCTATATTTTATTTATGTTAGAAGAGAGTTTATAATATTTTTCTTAGATTATAGGACTCAATAAAATTATATTACAATGTATGACTCATTAAAACTTAAGTTTGGAATGAACACAAAAGTTTCTAAAATAAGAAAGATATGTAAATAAGAAAGATACTTAATACATAAGAGATAACTAATATATAGTAGAATGATAAGGCTCATCTAACTTGGTGTTAATATTTGTTTAATATTTCTTATAACCATGAAATAAACTTATCACTTACATTTACAAATATTTACTTAGAAAATATTCTTAAATTATCAAAATAGGAATCCTTGCTCTTTATTATTTACAAATTTGTTTGAGAACCAACCTAAGATATCATAGTAGAATAATCTCCCATCCTTTTTAAGGGTGAAAACTCCTCCACTTGGAAATTTCTTCCAATATCTTATCAATCTCCTTAATTCATTACTAAAGCCTTTTTTTATGTTGACTTCAACTAAAACAACCTCAATACAACTTCTAATTTATTCTATGTCATCTTTGATTATTTTTAAATGCCAAGATTTATTAATGACATCCCATTCCATTTTATTAAACATATTTATGAGGGACATGGTGTCTTATTGAATCCCTAAAATTTTCTCTATTATCTTCTAGATATCCTTCTTGAACTCTATAAGATACTCTTTCCTACTAGGACTACCAAGAGAAGAGTGACCCATAATACTTAGAAATTTAGAATAGTATTTTTTCAATCACTTAAGATATTAACATGAATGTTAAAAATTATAGGTCTTATTTCCATTTTTAAACATAGGTGTATGATATATTTTTAGATGGTGTGAAGATGTGTCTCCACATAATGTTTCATTTTGAGGATATCTATTATATTTTTTTCAAATAAATTCTTTTATAAAATCTAAATAAATTCTACATAAATCTAAAGGATTATTGAATACTTGAAAGAAAATCAACTATATAAGATTCATTTGTGAGCTAATATGACATTTAAAATTTATTTCTTAGAAGAAAAAATAGAAAACTTGTGACTCAATGTAGCATCATAAATTGTCGACCTTGACAATTTCACACTAGGTTTAGTTCCCCCTTATGTGCCTAGACCTAATTATGCTAATAATTTTCCTGTTTTATTATCGTCTTTGAAAAATCAAGGTATAAATGGGAAAATATTAAATATTTATTTAATGGTAACAAAATCCCCAAAATAGGTTGGTCTAGGGTGCCTTTGCCCTTAACCAACCTATTTTGGCCCAATTTTGAATATGTTATTGTTGGCATTTTATATTTAAAAATCTAAATTCATTTGATGGATTTTCATAATTAATTTTATGAGAAATGAAGAAATGCATATAAATATAAGTATTTTCACCATTTAAACACCTAGGCAATTCGAATATCAACTGAGCATCCTAAAAAAAGTCAAGAGAAGAATTAGCAACATTTTTCATCAGCCAAGATTCATGATTAGCAATGCATCAATTTTATGAGTTTTTATGTGCATTTGTTTCGTGAGTACTAACACTTGCAGGACCTTCAATCAAACATGTAATTCTCCTTGCTTGAGATGAGTATCGTGACTTCAGTCCATCAAGGAAAGAATATTTGAGTGGTATGTTGCAACACTTGTCATTTCACTTGTTTTATCCATTTTCCTTTGCCCAACCAAGGGGAAGCAATTTTTGCATAACCATATCCATTGTGGAGGCATAAACACAAAAATAAGGTTTGAATTAGGCAAGCTCCTATATGACACAATGCCTTTCTCCCCTTTCTTATTTGTAGGTGGAAAATCTTGATGAAACCTGCAATTTTTTATTTATTTTCCATCTCAAATCCTTGTTACATTTGAATGTTGGGCTGATATCTGAGGGCTTAGGGTTCTGCTTGTCATCACTGTTGAAGGATTATTCTACTGGCTTGGGGTCATTTCTTATGAAACCCTTGGCTTTGAATGCTTGAAAAATGGTCTGTTATGCCTTGCATAACCACCCCATTTTCATTTTTGGTCAAAATGGGCCCCTCTTGTTTTTTTTGTCCTTGGTGTTTTTGTTTGGGTCTTAGGAGTTGTTCCTTTTCCTCCTAAGTCCTTGTTCCTTTTGTCTGGTGGAAGCAAAACTAGAATGGAAATTGGACTTAAAACTTTGTGAAGGTTCCAAGTCCAGATTTGGTTCCGGTCCCGGCTTCGTTCTTTCCTTGTTGGTTTTCTTTATTTGTTTGGTTCGCCTTGCACTCTTGGGTTCATTTCTCCCTTGAGTTGTCTTTTGTTTTGTTGTGGTTTCTTTTCCTCTTGGCGGAAGAAAAACTAGAAACAAAACCGAACTTGGAACTTTGCAAAAAGTTTTGGATTCTGTTTTGGTTCCAATCTCGCTCCCGTTGGTTTTCTTTGTGTTTTTGTCCCCTTTTGTGTCTTGTTTGGGATGGGTTTCATTTTGGTCCTATTTCCTTTTGTTTTCATTTTCTCATTTTTCTTGCGTCGATGTTCGTTCCTTTGGCGGGAGCAGAACCAAAATCAGAACCGAATCTGGAACTTTGCAAAAATTTCTGGATCTAGTTTTGGTTCTGATTCTGTCCCTATTCCTTTGTTGTCATTTTCCTTGCCACATAGCCAAAACTAGAACCAAAATGGAATGTGGAGCTTACATCAAGTTCATGATTCTATTTCAACTCCACTTCTACTTCTGCTTTACTTATGACGGATGCAGATGTTGTGTACTCATCCCCATTTTGATTCCACGCTCGACCAACCACATTAATTACATTAATTATAGCCTCCTCACATGCACAAAATGGCTTTCAAACCTTAAACAAAGTTAATTGGCTCATTATCATTATTGCCTAAGTTGTTTAGCAAACTAGAGTCAAGAAATCATGAAAGAAGAGCACAATTTAGTCGAGGGCAAGCATCTGCAAGTGGATTTAGATTGAGTTTCATCCTATTTGGTAGCATTTTGAGGTACGTAGGCTTTCACCCTCATTCCATTTTGTTTGTTTTCCCGTTTCCTGTTCATGGTGTTCTTCGCGCATTCAAAAGACCTTTCTCATGAATCTTTGCATGTTTGTGTTTATGTTTCACTTTCTTTTTCAGTTTTTGTTTTGTTTTTCCTTCCGTTTCCTGTTCATTTTTGTCAGTCTACTATCGTTTTCCCATTTTGTTCATATCCGTACTGTTGTGCCCTAGTTTCACTTAGGGTTTCGTATTGAAGGATCTCATGTGATTTAAAAGGTTGGAAACCTGTTTGATGACCCTTCCGATCTTATTCCCATGTCGATTCAATGGATTTCATGTCGGGTTTTTGATGCCCTAATTTCTTGAGTCAACGGGTTGTGCAAACTAGGATTTATGTGTCGTCTCTTTACAATATCATGCCATAGGTGGCTTGATCCCACCCCTATTTTTTCAATGATGAATTTGTGCCTTTATTATAAGTCTCCTCGTTCCTTCCTATGACCTCATCCCAAGTTATAAGTATTTGGCTAAATTTGCTTCGTGTTTAATGATAAAGTGGCAGAAGCGGAGATGGGAACAAACTCAACTCATGAGTATGTGTGTATGAGTTTAGGTCTGATTTCAATCCCACTCCCAATTAGGTTTTGTTTCCATTCCACATCCTTTTCTTTTGGCGGAAGTGGAACTGGACTTGGAACTATTGAATGGTTCCGGGTCTGATTTCTATTTCAACCCCAGTTTTGATTCTAATACTAACCCCGACCCCGATCCCACCTTTGTTAAAATATTTCTAATTCCTAATCTCTTCCTAGTTTTGCCTCTAATAAGGTTCAAATTTCACTAAGTATGAGAGGTTACCTAGGGAAGGATAGGACGATATCAAAAGTAATCTTCTAATGTTGATTTTCATGCTTTCTATTGATCTAATCCAGAGTTGTTTTGTAGGAGTAAGCAATGTCAGGAGAGTCTAGAGAAGTTTCACAAGTGGATGGCCAAGATGCTGAGGGTTCAAGGCAAGTGAAGCCTAAGAAGATAAAGGTGGAGCAACTTCCCTATACCTTGAAATACAAGCACAAGAGTGCTACTCTCATTGCAAGCAAGTTAGACTCAAATTGGGCTGATATTACTGATACTAATCTAGGCCTATTCAACTATGAGGAGTTGTTGGTAGACACTTTCTCTGAAGATGTGATTGGGAGAACTGAGAGGATAGCCCAATCTAGGCTGGCACATGTGACTATTTTCCCACTATTAGTCTAGTGTTCAAAGCTTATAATCACAACAACAGGGGCTTACAACCCTATAACAAGGAAATGTGTGGACCTTCAAGGCAATGTAATCATTGATCTCTCCCCACAAATGATGAAGTTTATGTTCAATACACCTACCCCTCAGAACCCTAAGCAACTGAAGGAGGTAGAGGCATTGCAATTTTTCAAAAAGCATAAAGAAACCAATAGGGCTCACATGAAAAAGAAGTGGTTAAAGGTTGAAAAGAAGTCTTTGACTAAAGTTCCAGACCAACCTAAGAGGGGAGATTTCCAAAAGGCTATCGATGACTTGATCATGATGTTGTCCAGGGTATTTGGGAAAATAGATTCTACATGCTTTAAGGAGTGGATGTTTCCTTTTATTGAGGCAATTTTGAGTGGAAATGAACAATTTGATTGGGCAATGATCTTGTCGGATAGCCTGCACAATCAAATGATCAAAGTGAATCAAACAAAGACCTTCTTCATGACTTCATATGTTGTATATGCTGCTGCAAGGATGGGTATATTTCCCAGATTGAATGCAGTAGGAACATTAGGGGAAGCTCCTGGACATAAGAAGGCATGGAGCATTATGATCAATTAACCTTGCAAACATCAGAGCTGCATTATAGAAGGGTTAATGATGCATTCCTTTATGTCATCATTAACCGGTTGACTAGAGATGTTGGATATAGGTTGAGTAGAGATGCCATGACTTTCATTGCTAGATGGGAACATTGGTATATCCAATACCCCAAGTTCTCTTACTTTCGGTTGGTAGGATTTGATGGACATCCTCACCTACTCCCAAGATGTTGCAATGATAGGATTTTCCTCATGGAATTCATATATTAGGCCTTGGCGGTCAATGGAAAGTTTGCAAGTAAACACAAAATAGGATGCCCCAAGTTTCCCATGAAGTTGGGAAAATACAATTGTGCTCATATTGTGGCTGAAAAAGTAGTATGTGATGAGTTGAGTCACTTAAGGTTGGGATTGTATACATCTTGGAAGCATTTTGATCTAGAACATAAGATGAATGGTTTTCTTTATACCATTTTTGAGAAACATTATAACTTGTTGGAGGATTTTTGGATAGATTTGCAAGATGAGTATGATGTTAGAAAGAGAAGCTATGAAAGGATTCCTATTCCATTGATGATTGAGTTTGGAGTAAAAGAGGACATTCCTGATACACTATCTAATGATGGTGTGGTTTTGGATCCCGACTATGAGGCATAAAACATTGATACCAAGAACTTGGACCCCATCAATTGGGATGAGGAAGAATTTATTGATATTAGACAAATTTCTAGGACAATAATGGATAGAAGTATCCAATGGGTAGTGATGAGGATAAAGGAGCTAGAGGATCAAACTTTAAAGAAGAGGAAAGCACAAGGCACCCAAGGATACATGAGAACAAAGAGGAGAACAACTCCTAAAGAGAAATTAGAATATCTCCCTCCTAGCTCTAGAGGAGAGGCTGATCCAAAAATACCTACCCTAGAGACTCATGAGCCACAAGGAGAAGAAACTACAACAACTACAGAAGGAACTTCATCCCAACCTTCTCTCCCACACGAATCTACTAAGGCAATACTTGCAGGTAGTTTTCATAAGAAAACAAAGACCCTTAAGGGGAAGGAAATGGAGGTTGAAATTCATGACATTGATACCGATTCAGAGGCCACATAGTCAGATGATGAGCCTGCCAAAGTTGTGTTTGTTGAGAGCATTGGAAATGTTGAGGAAGAACATGTGTTGACTCCAAAGGACCAGTGGAAACTCTTTAAGGATGCAAAGAGAGAAGCATATGCTAAAGCACAAGCTAAGGCACTTGCAAAATAGAAAGAAGTTGATGCCAAAGCACAAGCTGGGTCACTAGCCAAGCAACAAGAATTAGAAGCTAAGGCCAAAGCTAAAGATCTTGCAAGGCAACACAAGGAGAAGGAAGATGTCCTACAACAATAAAAGGAAGTAGAGCTGAAAATCAAGGAGGAAAGAAATAAGTTAGCTTTGTTGCAGAAAATCCATGAATTGGAAGAAGAAAAGGATCAAAAAAGAAGAGAGAGAAGCCATTGAAGCCAAGTTCAAGGTTGCAAAGGAATCCCAAAGGAAAAAGGATGAAAGGGAGCTCTTGTTGAAGAAGAAGGAAGTAGAAGAAAAAGGAAAGCATGAGCAAGAGGTAGCTAAAATGTGGGATAAAGTCAAACAATTGGAGAAACAAAGAGATGATATGTATGAGTAGAGGAGATTAGAGGAGGAAAGAGAGAAAGCTGAAGTTGATAGGATTGCAAAAGAAGCTACAGAAAAGGAGCAATAACAAGAGGTTGATTCTCAACCTAAGGTAACCATTCTACAACCTCTCTCCTCTACCACTGCTTCTTCACAACAAGTGGTTACTACTCCTCCTTCCCCAACATGGTTGAAGCTTAACTTGGAGAAAAAGAAAATAGTATAGCCCCAACCTTTGAATTGGGATGACATGATGAAAGAGATTGAGAAGGAGAGGCCCAAGAAAAAAGCTAGAGTCTTTCACTCCACCAAATTTATAGATGTTGGAGAGATTGTGGCTGAGTGTTCCATTCCAATGGTAGATAAGGATAGATTAGAGATCTAGTTAAGTGATTATTAGCTAGGGACTGTGAACTTGGGAAGGCCTACAAGATATCAAAAAATGGAATTAATTGATATTGTAGCATCCTCCACCAAGTCAAAAATGGTAAAGGACAAGAAAAGGAAATATGATCTCAAGGCTCAATTAGATCAATTCCATAGGTTCTTAAAGGACCTCTCCTCTCTTGTTTCTGTACAATCTGTTGCTCCTACAACACCCATTTTGTTAAGTAAGAAAGAGGTTGATGACCTTGTTGAAATGAGAAGCAAGGTAGGGATGTTGGACAGATGGATTGATAGGTTGAACCAAGAAGTGGAGGAGTTGCTTGTTCAAAGTTATAAAGATCATGATGATGCATTGGAGTTGGTTAGTGACATGAATTCACATGTTGAGGATCTTGGGAAACAAGAGGAAGAATATAGAATACAAAGAGGTTGAAGGGCATCAATAAGTTTTCAAAACAAACTTTGTTGGAGCAGTCCATCCTTGAGGAGGATAATGCAGACTTTATTGAAAAGACCATCAACATTATTAGGTTCTGGTCCTCAATCATTTTTTATCATAGGAATGAGGTACAACAAGATGGGAATATTTGAATGAACAAATTGAGGAGTTGGGATCAGTCATTTCTATGCTTGTAAATGAAGACATCCCTCTGAAAGATGGCCTCCCTCTTGAAAAACTTAAGGAAAAATGGAATAGTAAGTTTGAGGAGGCAATGCACAAGGGGGATGATGGTGATGACTTGTTGATTGATAGAATTATGGATATCAAGGAGGAGATAAAGGTTGCTAGAAGAGAACTTATTAAACTTGGGAATATGGAAGAGTTTGCTTCTGCAGAATTGAAAAGAATAAAGTTCGAAGACAGTTGGGTGGACGGGCCAGATGAAGATGTGCTCCAACAAGTGTTTAATAATTATGATAAGTACATGCTTGAGCAGAAAACATAGGAACAAAGTGGCAGTGGAATGTTCTGTTCCTGATGGACACCTAATGACATGGTCAGCTGGACAACTCTCTCTCTCTTTCTCTCCTAATTTGTAGGATCATGACATGAATTCAACTGGAGATTCCTAGCAGTTCTAATTTCCCTCTTTGTGCATCAGATTTAGATACAGGGTCATCAACAATTGAACTAAAGATGAACATGGCAGTCATCTCATGCAACTCGAATGGTTCCCTAAATTTGTGGATCTAAATTTTTGACTGGAGGAATTAGTGTTAGGACTAGTCTATATGTAATTTTTCTCTCCATATTTTAAAAGGTCAGCTAATTGAAGAAATATTAGAAGCCTAAGGAGAAAGTTAGGAGAATTTTTACAATTTCAGAAACTTTTTACAGCTTTCTGCAAAGACACTTAGATATTTTTATAGTTTTCAATACAATTTTATGTTATTTTCAGAACTAGGTTTTTTTTAATGGTGATGTCAATGAAAAAATGGTCATTCATATGCCAGTGAATGTGCATAAATGTTTCTTATTTGATGAAAGTCAATAGAAGATTCTGAATTTGAGACTGTTTCCATTGAGTTGTCTGTGAATGAGGTTTCTTTGTGTTCATTGATCTATGAATTTTAATGATGAGTTGATGATATGTTCTTGTTAATTTTGAAGTTTATGAATGGTGAATGATTTGTATGTCTTGAATTTGCACTATGAATGAATGCAATGGTATAGTTATTCTATAGATTGTATCATTTGATGGTTTAGTTTTTTGGAAGGAATGCTCATTATGAAGTTTGTATGTCTGAATTGAAGGAAATCTAAATTTATGTTTTACTGTCCTAAGCTTTGTCCTATCTTTTGATATCTATTTACACCCCCAAATGTTAGATTAATTTGTACTATGTAGTTTGTATCCCTTTTACCAGCATGCCCCTTGAACATTACAATTGCATAGGCCACTAAACAACATCAACATAGTTGAGAACCAACTACAAATACCTTGGAAGATAGGTTGCTTTAGGTTATCTATATTTTTCAGGAGAAATAGGGTAGAAATATTCCATTTAACGTTGTTGTGTTACATTGACCATCAACATAGTCTATTTTTTTGTTGACTTATTGTTTCCTATTTCCGGTTACTTTAAAACATCTTATGTCAATCACTATCATCAGGTAACTAGTCCCCCATGCCATGGTATAGGCATCTTAATTTTTATAAGGTTACGTAAAGAGCCTTTTTTGACTTTACATCCTTTTCATTTTACGACTTAGGAGTTTTTGAGCCCCTTCTATCGTATCATCCTAGAGGGTCCCCTTCATTAGAACAACTTATGAGCACATGATTACAAGTCTTCACTTAAGTCTCGTTGACATTTTATCCTTATCACTCATCACTAATTACTTTAGAAGTGTATATTTCAAATTGGCGACAAGCGATGAGTGGTATTTCTTTATTTTCACTCATCGCGAATAGCTGCTGGAACTCTTGATATCAATGTGCGATGAGCGATGTTCCTTGTATTGTTGAGGAATCACTTATCGCTAATGGATTTTGAGCCTTGAGTATTGTAATAGTGATAAGCAATGGCCTCTAGCCTTATGTTATGATTTTCATCGCTCATCGTGGATGGTCATGAAATGATAAATTTCAATTAGTAATGAGCGATAAGATGGGTTTCCCATGCATCGCGTATCATGGATATGTTTTAAGTGCTGCCCATACAAGCATACGATAAATACTGTCGAGTTGGTGAAGATTCCTCATTGCCAATTTCGTACCAAAGGAGAGAATTGAAGCGAAACGAATACGGCCGTTTGTTTCTATATTTTATCGCTCATCAAAGATTCATTTCAGAGCTTAAGTTCCAAAATAGCGATGGGTGATGAGATTCTATGAAAGGTTTCTTTCGCTAATCTAAATAGATCTTATCTGCAATGTCTTTTATACCGTTGATTTTCATGTAGGTGTACGTGTCTTAATATGGTCTCTTCACTGTATCTCCTGTCGCTAATGGGATCCAAGGTGTGAATGTTTTAATTAGCGATGTGCAATGGGAAAATGAACGTGATCAAAGATGGGCCACAAATCCAAGGGCTGATATTTCATTGCATAAATGCTTACATCGTTGATGAAGCTGATGAAGGATGAGATGCATCAACAATAGGCAACAACTATTGCTGGAAAAGGCAATGTGGTGGAATTCTAAGGACATCTTATAAAGAAAAAAGAAAAGTAGTGGGATGAATGGAGAACCGTTGATGTGGCTTTAAAACAAGATGATCCAATGGACTGAACTTCATCGTGGTAATACTCTCATCACTAATTACACCCTAAGATTTGGGGGAGAACAATGATGAGCGATGAAGTATATGAGGAACTGTTCTCTCCAAAATGTTGGTCTTACGTACTTCGTCGATATTAATGAAGGAGCATAGATTGAGTTGGCGATGCATGTTAATTGTCAGATTGCGTATGATTAATCAGGATTAAGGAAGGACGTGGCATCACTATTTTGTAGGAAAAAGTTGCTAATGTCCAAAAAATGATGCTCATGATCACCATAGATGAAGTTTTAAATGCCTTAAGATTGACAACTTAGATTAAAAGCTGACCTGCTAAGTTATCAACTCACTCGTGTGAGGAGTTCTTGAATCATTAATTACTGCATGCTCCAAAATGTCTATTTAATGTAGATTGTTTGTTGTTCATCTTCACCATCTTTCCAGTCTGTAGTGAATGTGAGGTGTGGGTTAGTGAAGAAGTGTGAAGGTTTTAATTCTCCCTGAGTTGAATAGTGAATGTTCTTGTCCTGGGTGAGTTAGTTTTCAATTGGGCTCTCTATTGTTCATGCTCTAGTTTGTTAGGATTTCCTTTTCTGGGATTGGTTGCAATTGTCTGGGTTTGTAGGTGTGTTTCCCTGTAGCTTTGATTCAGAGTCTTTTGAATTGTCAACTTCTATTCATTTTAGAGATGGGAAAGACTGGTGTGCCAATTCAGCCTGTTAGGAGGTCTAGTCAGCTTAATGTGTTCGAGTGTTATGAGGATATGTCTATAATTGAGCAAGAAAATGAGGAATCTCCTAAGGTTTCAAAGGGTAAGAGGAGGGCTCAAGGTCATAAGAAGAAAGCAATTATCTAGAGTACCTACAACTTGAGAAATAGGACCATTCCAAAAGAAATGGTCAAGTTTAAGGGCAAGGAGCTGGCTTAGCCAGTGAAGAAGGCTAGGAAAAAAGATAAGAGTCATAGGGCTTGCCTGGGAAAACATAATTCTCCCATTGTGCTATTTGATAGTCCTTCAGGTGCTGAAGGTGACACTGACTTGGGATATGGCTAGTATCTTCTCTCTGGCGCCATATGAGAGCTCTAATGATGAAGTGGTGATGGTTCCTCCAATTTCATCATGAACAAGGAGTGGTCGAGCATTCTCTAATGCTAATGACTCAGAATAGGGTCTTCTCCTTGTTTTTGTTTTCGATAACACCATGGTCTTTGCATAGGAGGTATTTGTTTCAATGTGTCTGTGGTTTTGGTCTTTTACTCTTCCATGCTGATGTGGAGGTCCTCCGACTAATATGATACATAATATTTTTTGTTCAAGCATGAACGTGGTGACAACAACTAATATCTTGCACATGTGTTTTGTCCTTTGTCCTCCCCTGTTCTCAAATGATTGCATAAAACTGCTTGGGGAGCTTTTCGAAGAAATGGTTGAAATTAGGTTTTTGAAATGAAATGAAATGAAATTGTAACTTAGCTGGATGCTTGTTGCTCCCTTGTTTATAAAGGGGATTTCATGGCTAAAGTTAGAGAGTTCAAAAAATTTTGAGTCCAAAAAGGTCTAGAGGAAAGCTATGCTCAAGGAGCAAATAGAATGTAAATAGATAAATTAGTGAATATATCAAAAGCTAGTCTAGGGAAAAATTTATACTGTATGATGATCTTAAATATAGTTTTACAAAGAAATATCAGTAATGAAAGAGAATATTAGTTCTAAAATATTGCGCTCCTGTGTATTTTCTCCCAAATTATGAATGAAATTGTTAAGTATAATTTCATTTATCTTCTGACATTTGCACTGAATGAATGGGTTTGTTTGTGCTTCAATTCAATGAATTGATTTAATGCTAAAATGAGACCATTAGTTTGTGGGAAAGGATATAGGATTTGGTAAGGAAGAAATGTTTTAAAACATAGAGATTTGGATACTGCAAGGTAGCATGCTGATAGTCCATTGATTATTGATGTTCAATTATAGTTGTATTACTGATTGATTGCAAAGTATGACTCCATTGTTCCCTTAGATAGGGAACTATTTTTTCTATTAGTTTATCTTGTGGATGACTAAGCTATTAATGAATTTGGTTGGAGATTTAGAATGGGAATGAGTTCATAACATACTTTAAATTACACTGCACTCACTTTCAGTATAAGCGTATTCCCTGAAACAAATAGCAACTTCATAAGATGTCTGCCAAGCCTTAGATGATGTTGGTTTCTTGAGGAATACATCTGTGTGAGGAAATTCTCTTGATCAAGTTGAGATATTATGAGCATAAATAGGATTACCCTCCTGGGTCTCATAGAGCCTAAAGAGAAGAAGTGAGGTTTTTATTGCTTCACTTAAGTGTTGGCCAATCCTCACCCTTGCTGATAATTGAGTTCTAGTAGATTCATAGGTAAGGACCGAGATTAAGTTTGGTTCTTAAAAAATAACCAACAAATCTAAAGTAGATTTGGGAGAGGATTGAAGACTTAATTGTAAGATTAATCATTCAAGCCTCCTATTTCAACAAATTAGGGCAAGAGGAATTATTCATCAACATATGAAGTTCCAGAGCCAAGTCCAAGAAGGAAGAACCTATAGACTATAACCTACTGAGACCTCTTCACAAATTTCAAAAATAAACATTCTCCAGTCTAGTCTAGGGCACCACCACCCTTGAACAAGAAATTTCAAGCCCAATTTACATGTTAGGTTCCTTTGTCTCTACACTTTTCTTTTCTATCTTCAATTTATGTGTTGCAATTCTGTACTTTTCTAAAATCACATCTGTTTGTTGCAATTACATAGTTGTACTAGCTTTATATTTACATAACCAAACCAATTCAAGTCCTAATTAGTCTAACCAACCCACAAAAAACACAAAAGAGGACCAAAACCTTGATCTACCATTCTAGATCTTCCATTGAGGATAATAGCCAAGTGGTCTTATGTGATCAATTTTGGTTCCTGTCTAATGTAATTTCAGGATAGGTGTGATTTAGACCCTAGATCCCTTTTCCCACATAAAATTTTGGTGAACCCAACACTTGTTACATTCAAAAAACCTTATAAAATTATAAGTATTTAATTGTGAAATCTGAGTGTGATCTTAGGTTATTCTCATTTGTCAAAAGTGCATGCATATTTTAATGAAACACATTGAAAAAGCATAGGCTTGTATATTATTTTTATTTGAAAAGGTCAAAAAGTATTATCTTTCAACATTTGCAAGAAAAAAATAGTTAGTCATAACATTTTAAATTTTGGAAGTTGTTTTTCGAACATATTGCATTACTTTTAAAACATAAAATTTTATACATGTTGGTGCTTCACATAGACAAATTAGGTTTTCATGCATTTTTAGAAATCTATTTTCTTTCAAACTTGAACCTGTACAACCTTAGATCCTCATACACTATAGTTGATTTCTAAAATTTTAAATTGTTAAAATATTGCATCTCTAGTCTAGGGCACCCATGCCCCTATCTAATCAATTTGGCATCAAATTTTCTATGTCAAACCCTATCTATGATCTCTGTTTAGATCTAGTTCTTGTTTCTAGAAGTTTATCCTGAAACTTCTAAATTTTGTTGTGCATTGCTAGTTTTGATCTAATTCACCTAATTTATTATAATAAGGCTAAAAAGTGGGGGGATAACAATATGTTTTCTTTTAAGAAATCCTAATTTTTCATGGAAAAATATTTGTTCTCAAAAAAAATTTGGGGTGTTGCCCGAAACCCCATTCCATTCCATCAAAAGTGATATACGTCAGCCTTCAACCAACAAAGATTTTTATTAACCATGAGGATGTCTTGGTGTAAGAGAATAATATTATTAATACCTTTCCTAATCTTCATTCTTCAAGTAATCGTGTTTGTCCCTCTACTAGTTTCTCTCCTACTTGTGAGGATATCTTGGTGCAAGAGGATGCAATCATTGATAATCATGAGACTAATGATTGTCATGTAGTCCATTCTTATGAACTTGGCATTAAACTTGAAATTATTTAAATATTTCATTTAAATAATATTTTTTGGGTCTTAAGTCTTAAAAAGAAAAAAGAAGAAGGCATTGATCTTTTTATTTAAGCCTTGGTAAAAGGTTTTAATAAAATGTATCCCAAAAGTTCATTCCAAAAGCAAGGAAGCATGAGATTGCATGAAAAATAAAAGATAAAACTCTTTGTTTGGGTGCTAAAGATAGAAGGAAAAATCAAATCTACAAAAAACACCACATTGAAGAGGTTTAGGGTTTTCCTTCTGTTGGAGTTGAAGTTTGAAAGAGCATGCGTGGAGATTTGGAGGATTTGCAGTTATCGTGAAGATTTGGAGGATTTGTAGTTATTTTGCCATGAAGACAAGGAGAATCTAGGATGGTTACAGATCATAATAAAGAACATTAATGAAGGTTCAGATCTCTGATATCAATTCTAAAGAGGTAAGTCTTCAATGCTTCTTTCTAATTGTTGTATTACCATGAAAATCCATTTTAGGGGGTTTTCACCTTAAAATACAATCATAGTGGGTAAAATGGATATTGAAATGATTAGTTTATCTTCAAGAAGTATCAATTTCATCCTTGCAAAGGGCAAGCTTCACTACACATGAGTTCCAAGTAAGAAGAGGCAGTATGAAGCCCAAGTGTTTATTATTATACAAGTTGAATCAAGGTAGCTTGAAGGATATCATGGAGGGTTTGTTGAAACCTATGCATATACCCATTTTCTTGTCTAAGAAATAATAGATGCTAGAGATTGCCACTGGGATTTTCTTGATAGTGAAGGTCTAAATGTTAAAAATAAATGTGGGAATGATGATTTTATTGATCTTGATGATTAGTGGAATATGATTTGCATGTCACTAAAACCATAATATTGTATTTTTCCCATAGATTGGCCTTATGGTGCTCTTTATTGGTTGCCTAAAACACAAATAGAACCTTGGTCAACACATACCAGATTATTGTCCCTCAATCTTCTAACTTGCACTACCTAACTAGAAAAGGAAAATATACTTTTATGGTATCCCATTTGGTGCAAGATACTATAATAGAAACAAAAAATGCTTCAAATATATGAATGCACAGTTTAGATGTTGTCTACTATTATGCCAAAGTTGAGCAAGAGAGTACCTAAGTGCAGCTACGTTAAGAAATCTAAAAATACCTTCTTGATGTTAATGTTAACAATGGTGGGCACAGTGAGAGTAAGTCAAGAAAATGCCAACAATGTGATAAGAACTACATTAGATAATGAATACATCAAGACAATCAAATGTGCACAAGCGTGAGAGAAACTCAGTCAAAAGGTTGAGTGCAAAAGGGTAGATTTCAAAAGACAGTCACATGACATGAAGCATCACAAGAAATTTAATAGAGGGCAGTCAAGAGTTATGCCATTGATGACTGTGAACATATAAGGAAAGGTTCAAAGAGGGATGGTGCTTTTATAAGGATGGAGTTTTAGAGAAAGATGGTCATGAATTCCCTCAAAAAAGGTATTTAAAGGCAAGAATTACAAGTTGGTAATAGTCAAATATTAATATTGTCAAAGTGAGCATGAAAAGAGAAATAGGGTGTAAGACTACTAGTGATATTTGTTATGATAAAATAAAGGTTAACATTGAGGATTGTAGGCTTCTAGTGATTCAAACCCTAGCTCATGTAATATATAGTGAGAAGGACAATCTTAGTGATGAAGGATAGTCCTAGGAAGGACATAGGACAACGATCTTATTGACAGTCCTCATGACTATGTTGAAGGATGTTTTGCATGATTCAAAGTCCTACATCAATGAGGGAACAATATAGTAGCTATTTAATCACCTAAAGGAGGAAATTCATGATAAATAACCATGAAACATCAAGAAGGACAATGCCCCAAAGATGAGTTTACAAATGTAAGACAATGGTGAAGAATGTACACCTTTTTCAAGCAGCTAAGTACACTCACCTTGCAAACAAATCATGATGACAATAGGTAAGGATATTTCAATAGGGAAATAAATGAATACATGCAAATAAAATGACAGGGGTTCCTAAAGAAGACTGTGAGATAGGGAAGATTCAAAGGTTAATAATCCACAAGCATTCAAACAAGTACAATGATAACCCCCCTCACCAAGTCATCAATGACAGAGAGAGTTTAGAGTCTTCAAGAAGAATTTCCAAATCAAAGTAAAGATGTGGATAAGGGATTATGTTAATCAAATCAATGCAAAGAATCACATTTTGACTTGAAGTCTACGAAGACTAGAAGATGCCTGCAATCTATTTGAAAAAATGCTACTAATGGGCTCGAATCCCGATCAGTTTACTTACACTATAATAATCCACGAGCATTGTAAAGATGGAAACATTCAAAATGATTTTGGGCTGTAGAATGAAATGGTGTAGTTGAGTTTACTACCTAACATTGTTACCATCATTGTGCTTATAAAAAGCCTTTGCAGTGAGACAAAAGGGAAGTGATTATGAAGGATAAAGCTTTAAAGAAGGATGGTCCCACATCATAAGCTATGAAGTTTCAAAAGGGGGTAGTCAAGATCATAATGGACACTCAAATTCCATGGAGAAGGAAAGTATTATCAAGGTAAAGATACCCATTTGAGGAGGTTAAAAAAATGTGAGAGCAAAGAGGACACTGTCATCAACTACTCAAATCACTATTGAGATTGATTACTTGAATAAAGCTTGATGAAAATATTGATAACATGGTCAAATATAAACTATGACAATGACTATGAAAATCATGAGAAATGAAGTAGGTGGTAGTGAGAGCATGATGAATAAGGTTCAAAATTACAATAATATAGTCCAACATGAAATACAAGGAGTAGATCACAAAGGACAGTGGCCATCCATGAAACATCAAGATCAAACATCAAGATGCAAGGTTCATAAAAGCATTTGTCATAAAAAGATCAATCATCATCAAGTGACAGTTGACACAACTATGGATAAAATAAGAGGGCAGATTACTTAACCTTATGACTGAGCTATAAGAAGGAAAAGTTTCAAACCACTTGTCAATCATAATCAAGATGTAAAGTATGATAGTCAAGTGCAAGAAAACCATTTAGATATATCTTGCATTATAGAAGGTTTGAAGGGTGAACAAGGAGAATATGCCAAAGAGCTTCAACCAAAAAATGAGTCATATAATTGTTTTCATTCATGAAGTTGAAATGATACCAACTCATGTGTCATGAAGGCATGAGAAAATGAGTAGATTTGAAGGTCAATGGATCCCAAGGATACAAGCACAATCTCTTAGTGAAAAAATGGACAACATACATGATAGTAATAGACTTGTCATTTTCTTTGATTAATATTATGCATAAAAATATTTTACATTTTGTGGTGACATTTAAGTGTAACACACTCAATGTAATCAGTCTAGCATAGGTTCAAACTTCTAGTAGTTGCTCATCATTGATAGGAATGTACCTTTTGCTCATACTATTAAGGTGTTAATTGATTCCTCTCCACCTCTGAGATCAAATAGTTTTTACAAATTATCAGCAACCCCTAAGGATGTTAAGGATCCTATTGAAGTGGGTTGGAAAGTTAAAGAAGACAGAGAAAATACCAGTAATAGTCATGCAACTGGAGGAATGAGAAAACCCTTAAAGTGAAATAAAAACATAGTTTTATCAATTATCTCAAATCCAAAGATATCTTTTGGTGTTTATAGTTTAGAGATAAAAGAAATAAGAACTAGAAAATTAGTGTAGATGGAATATGAGGTTACAAGTAGTGAAATATCATATACAAGGAGAACAATAGTTAGGGTTTCATAAAGGGTTAAAAGGATAGTCCCTACAAATAGAAGACACTCAATAGTCCTTAAGATAGCAGATGAACATGGTAGATATCACAATAAGTATGAGGACATCGATTGAGAGACTGTGCAAAGAATTAAGTGCACAAAATATGTACATGCAATATTAAGGAGAGTCCATACACTTTATAACAGTAGACCTAATAGACAAAGACATTTCCAAGAGATCAAGCTTTGTGAGGACCAACTAGAGATCACAAAGGGGCAAGGTATTTAAAGGGAAAACATATCAAAAGGTAGTGATAATGAATGAATGTGTTAAATGACATTCAATGGACCTGTAAACATTAAAAGGATAGTCCACAAATTGCATCTTAACCAAATACACATGTAGGTGGCAACTAGGGTAGCAACATTATAGTCCTTTATGATAATAGGTCATTAAAGTGACATAAAGGTCATGTTAGGAGTCTATTTTGAATCATTCAATGATAGTCAAATGGATGAAAGTTACAAAACCATCATCAATGAAGATAGTTATACGCATGAAGGACATGATTTTAAGGTCTATTGATTTGCTAATGTCATAGTGAAATTAGTAAGAATAAAAAATCACCATGGTCATGCTAAGTTAGGTCAAAGAGAATCATTAGTCATCTTAAAACAACTCACATGCCTATCATCATGCAAGGGAAATTCATAAGTTAAGTGGCCTAAATGTTCAGTTTTGGCATAATTTCAATCAATTTAGGTCTACTCAAGAATCCCACATGGTTGCAACTGGAGTTAAGAAGAGTTTGAAGCCAAAAGCATGTAGTTTAGAATAGTTTGGGGTCCTAAAATAAATGATTTTTTTCCTTGTATGCCCAACCAATTGAAGACTTCATGTAAAGTGTTTAAAGATAGCTTTTCAATCAATTTTCATGCATTTTTTAGAGGATCAGTTCAAGTTTAGTTAGGGGCACACTTCAAGGAGCATGCAAAGGTCAAGAAGTCAATAGTTCAAGTCAACTCTTCTTCACCATATTTTACATGATTTTCTTCTAGTTCAGAGGGAGTTCAATAGTTCATGCAATCTCAAAATCTTCCACAAGGTTCAAGTTTAGTTAAGCTAAAGAGGTTTTCTATAAAAAAAGCATTCAACTCTTTTCAGAGTTAGTTCTTCCTTTCTTCTTTTTTCCTTATGAAAAAGAATGAGATTGTAACTCATCTTTGGTAGAATTTTCTTAATTCAAAATAGTTTAAATATCGAGTTTCAAGTAGTATTTTCAGATTTGTATCAGCTGAAGCACCTTGTTATCAATAAAATTTCAATTATTTAATCTTCTAAATATATGCTCCATTGTGTGTGCATGGGTGATTGATGCATATTTTTTATGATTAATGATTAGTCCTCAAGTATGTTATCCCATTCAAATACCTTTGAGCAGGAGATATATGTTATATGCAAGTCATAAATTATGTCATGAATGCTAGGATTTTGGCTATGAATTTTTTTATAGTTTTCCTTCTAAATTTATAAGTAATTGACCTTCTTATGAAATATTGTTGTGGGAATAATTGTTGAGATTTTGAGGGAGTTTGTGTGTTGAAGTTGTGATACAAGTTATAATCATTGGTGCATCACCTCCTAGGGTTAGTAAATCTTTTTATTTTAGTTCTTCTACCCATTTTTCTGATCAAGGTAGTAGTTTTTAGGAGGCTCATCAAGGGAACCAACCCTCGTTGGAGGTTCATCTTCACCATAGGAAACCCACAACTTGAAGATGATCCCATGTTTCATAGGATAGCCAATTTTTACACTTGGTTAGGGTGCAATCCTCATGATAACATGTCCCTCTCCCAATATCTCCCATACTTGCGAGGATATCTTGGTATAAGAGGATGCAACCATTGATACCCCATTGATAGAAGATTGTAAAAAAATAGTCATCTTAGTTGAAATTGTAAACCCACAATTGATTATATACCCTCCTTATCATGTAACTCAACCGTAAACTATGCTTGATCTAATTATTGAACCTCATTCAAGTCAAACTAAAACTCCTCTCATTATTGAACCCCCTATAAAATAATCTAGACCTCCTGACCATAACCTAAACTTTGTAAATCAACTCACTAAAAATAGCTATACACACAAAAATGTATCATGATAACCAAGTTATCATGTAGTTTCTCACACATATAATACCTAAGATAACAAATAAAAAAATAAAACTCCAACCTCCATTCTGTTTCCTCAACCATTTCTTCCCCTTGCACTTCATCTCCCTCAAAATAGTGACAAAGAGTATGATATTGTTGAGAAACTTCATCATAATCCAACTAAGATCTCTCTTTGGGACTTAATCCAAACTTCACCAATATACCAAAAAATGCTCCAAGAGGCTTTGCAAAATATTGTGGTACCACCATCTGTTAAACTGAATAATGTAGTAGCCTTGCTAGATGGTATGAATATAAAAAACTTAGATATTGTCTTTCATCAAAGTGAATTACCCACTCTTGAGATTCAAAATCAACATGATGCTCTAATGATACTTGTCATCATCAATAAAAATGGGGTTAGAAGTAGTCTCATCGACATTGGATCAGATCTTATTTTTTTTAGCATTGACCTTTTACATAGACTCGGTGTGGATGAATCTCTCATTAAAACTGATACTCTTTCTATTTGGGGCTTTGATAATGTTGGTAGATAATCATTGGGTATAATAACACTACCCATTAAGGTAGGACCTATGACCTTGCATACCCTTATCCATGCATGCCATACCATCTCTCATATAATATTCTTCTTAGTAGATCATGGGTTCATGCCATGAAGGGAGTCTCGTCTATTGTTCACCATGTGATAAAGGATGAACATAATAAGAAATTTTATACAGTTAAAGTAGATCCAAAAAAATATTTACAAGCCGAAGTCAAACATAAAATTTCCAACTCTTTTAGTACTTTAATTCCATCTTCAAAATTTGAACCATTACCTTCTAATAATAATGATACCATGAATGCACTCTTTGGTGATGATTGGGGTTCATTAGATTTTAAACCTACTTTCATTGGGGAGTATAAAATCTCACCATCAAAACATAAAGATTTAGAGGTTGTTTCAACACAATCTTGTCAAATTAAAAATAATGATCACAACAATGCTTCATCTTCAAGTACATAATTTGGTGACAATTGGAGTTCATTAGATTTTACACCCTCCTTTGTGGGAGAGTACAAAATCTGACAATCTAAACCTAGGGAGTCTTGTGTTTCATTTGTTCAATCATATTCTACATAAAAATAATCCAAAACCATCATCCCATGATCGTTATGAGGGCCCTTTAGCCTTTGTCCCTCATGTGTTAGCAATATCTAATCCTAAAATTTCAACACCTAAAAATGATTTACATTCTTGCAAAAGAACTAATTCTTCTTATAATTATTTAGACAAGACTTCTCCTCCTCCATTGGAGTTGGAAAAATGTAATGATCTTGGATTAAAATCCTTTCTAAAATGGGATAAGTGAAAACATGTAACAAGGAGTTAAGGATCATGTGAAGTCTACACCATATATTATTAAAATAGGTTTATGTTTCCAACCTTCACCCTTGTCTACATATCATCCTCCTATATTTGTAACTTTTTGTGGTAAGTGAGCAAGCTTTTCTTCACAATAGAAATGATTTCCTCTTACTCCTTGTCCTCTTTCTGAACAAAATCATATTTCATTGAGGCTTCTCAAATCCAACTTGATTACTCTTCCTCCTCCAACATGTAAGAAGTTTCATAAGCATAGTCAAGCAAATCATTTTTTTGTGCATATCATTGAGTGCATGGCCATTCCACCAATGAATTCCAAGATGGGCAATAAAATATAGCTACATTATTGTGGTGTTATCAATCTTCCATATTTTGATACACCTATTCATTCTAAATTATAATCTCTTTCCTATGGTGCTTTAGGGAACAAAGAAATATATATAAATATAAGTCTTTTTCACCATTTAAATACCTAGGAAATTTGAATATCAACCAAGAATCCTAAAAGGTAGTGAATAATAGAATTAGCAACATTTTTCTTCAGCCAAGATTCATGATTAGCAATGCATCAATTTTATGAGTAAGATTATTAATGTTTTATGTTCATTTGTTTTGTGAGTGTAAGTGTGCAATAAGTAAATAAGTAAAACAACTAAAAACACTTCTCAATGAAACATTATATTAAGATTTAATAGTAATTTACTAATTTAAAGCACAAAAAACTTGAAAGCGTCTCATTATTTCCTATCTCCAAAGATTTATCAAGTCACAGAGGGCTCTCAGATTTGGTAAGCAGTGTGACTGTTTAAAATTCCAATCTAGAGAATGGAGTGATGCTAAATGCAATGATGTAATCCTATATGGTGATTTGCTAAATGATAAAAGGAAGCTACTATAATCTAAATTGACATGAAACTATGATGAAGAAAGCTATAGTAATCTATGATGCAACTATGATTATTATTCTACCGATGCTATGATGTTATTGCTAAATGTTGATGTTGTTGCTAAGATGGTTGATTGCTTGATTGCTATTCCTGCAGAGTAAGATTGCACAAAATTCAGATTCAGGAATTCATTTCCTGTAGAATGAGGTTGTATTTATAGATTCATGACAACACATTGTGATAGGGAAGCACAACAAAGGCTTGGATTCAATCTAGAGAATTGAATGGTAAGAGATTGAGAAGTTGGAGCTGATGAAGGGAATGGTTTCTCCTCATGAAAACATCAAGCAGGATGATAGGAAGGATCAGAGGAAGAAGATTTGAGAGATTAATTCCAATTTGTCTCTGAAGCTTTCCCGTGAATGCCAGTTGAATTAAATTGGATATTTGAATATCAAATTTGGTAGGTGAGTAAATAGAGGAAATTTTCTTTATGCCTTTATTTGAATAATTTGATTTATTCAAAATTAGCAAAAGGGAATCAATAATTTAATAAAACAAACTTTATAGAATTTATTTATTAAATGAATATAGAAGGGATTTGATAATTAAATAACAAAGTATTTAACCTTGTTTAATTAATTAAGATTGAATGATATGATAATTAAATAGCACAAACTATTGAAGTTGTATATTAATTAAAATTGAAGAATAAGAGAATGAACTATAAATAAATATTTCTATTTATTTAATAGTAGAGGAATTTAATTATGGTAATTAAATAAAACAAAGTGAAATTTGTTTATTTAATTAAGATGGAAATAATAGAAATAAAGATTGAAGAATTTAAGATGAACTATATAAATAAATATTTCTATTTATTTAATGGTAGACAAAATAAAGGTTAAATAAATCATATTTAATTAATTATATTCTCTAGACCATTTTTAGGTGTATACATTTTCCCCTCTTTGAAGTGATGTGTTTACATTGCTTCAAAAGAAAAACCCCCTATACTCTTCTTTGGTATCAGCGATTTTTTTTAAATTATGCACCAAACGTACTTCCTAGACATTTATTTTGTTGTGATGATGGATATATGACCCCTAGGAGAATAAAATTAATGATTTTTTTTATTTTTTCCCAATTTTCAAAATTTTAAGATTGCACAATGATTTGTGATGTAGGTCGATGAGATTGATTGGTGAAATAATTTATCTCTTGATAAAGAATGCTGAAAGTGCCCTTGGATGAATTTGAATTAATCTCCCCTTAAAAAAATTAATTAACCCCATAAAAATCCCATCAAAAATAACCTTTAAAAGGTAAAAAGGGTCATTTTCAACCTCATTTGTGCATTTGAGTTTTGAAATCTTTGTGAGAGAGAAATTTGGATCAGGATGTCGATTCCCTACCACACTCACTAGTTCGAGCATGTGCGACGTCACCAGCACCCTACCGCTTACGAACCTCTGGTACGTACCCATAAACCCCCTTATTTTTCGTGCTTTCATTATTTTTTGCGCTTTTTCCATTTTTAAAATTTTGCATTTCTTTTAGCACTTCTGCATGCCGCAGTAGCACTTTTGCATGTTGTTTTAGCGCTTTCAAGCTTTTAGCACTTAGGCAAAAAAATTTAGTGCTTTGGTAGGATAGTTTAGCGCTTTACTAGTTTTAGCACGTAGGTTAGAAACTTTAGTGCTTTGACATTTTGTTTTGGCGCTTTCAACATTTTAGCAGTTATACCTAATAGTTTAACGCTTTTCCCCAATAAAATAACACTTCTGATGAAGTGGTGCTTTGACTGTTTGTTTTGGCACTTTTTCCTGATGAAGTAGCGCTTTTTATTTTTTAGCGCTTTTAATGCCTGTTTTAGCACTTTTGAATTTTAAAATAGCACTTTTGATAGTTTGGTGCTTAGAAACTCTGTTTTAGTGCTTCTAAGTCAGATTGCAAAAAAATTGTCAAATTTTTCCTTGATGTTGTCGATTTTCGATCATGTCAGCCTTTGGTTTGATATGATTGATGATCCTAATCAAGCAGATGATGTTCAACCTCATGATAAGCGAGGTATGATGTTTGATTTGATGATAATTATCCTCATGATAGGCGAGGAATAATTATAATTTGACTGATGAACCTCATGAGAGGCGAGGTTGATTTGATGTATTGATGATTGGCCTCATGATAGGTGAGGTTCAATGATGTTTGCTCATGAGATTTGATCAAAATTGTCACCAAGAGCTGATTAGGTTTGATAGGATAATTGATGTTTTGATGATTTGACATAAAGTACTGACTTTGAATATTTCCTGATAATAGGAGTCATTGGTGAACCTCCAGATTAGAGAGCGATTTCTACAAATGTTTGATTTGATACGAAATTTGGCCCAACCTGAGACAACTATCATTACATGTTGTGGACTGTCTTCTCTACTTGATATGCCCCAGATTAGGATTAATCAAGTTCTATTGACAACATTAGCGAAGAGGTGGCACAACGAGCACAACTTCCACTTAGCCACTGGTGAGATCACAGTCACTCCAGAGGATGTCTGGAGGATTTTGTAGATACTAGTTGTGGGTGATATTGTTGTTTACGATTCATCAGAGCAGGGTGGTACTGATGCTCTTTAGAGGGTATTTTAGGATGCTAGGATTTTTGGAGAGTGGATTCCATGGCGGGAGATGGTGGACGATTATCCCACTTTGCCGACAGTTCTTGCTGGATTCATCGAAGGATTCCTTTGTCCTAATTGCAGGTCAAAGGGATTCACTGTTGGTTGGGGCCATGTGCTAGAGAGTATGGTTGTACATGGTACTAGATATGCTTGGGGCATGTGCATGCTTTCCCACCTTTATCATGACTTGCATTCCATTGTATACCTTGGAGGTCAAAGCTTATCGACCGATGTTACTTTACTCCAAGTATGGGCATGGGAGCATATTGTTGTCATGTGGCTAGTGTCAGTGAGGTAGCTTCCTGCAAGGTGGCCATATGTACATATTTATGTTGTTCAACTTACTCAACCTAAGCTGGGTAAGTTAGATCAATGGCGTAGTTTTAGATGATATGGAGATAGTTACTTGGTGCCTCTACTTGGATTGTGAGTAGTGGGATGATGATGATGTGCAACTACCATTCCTTTGTCAGTCTTTTACTTTGATTGGGCATACACAGTGGGTTCTAGAGAGATTCCTTATGAGATAGGTGCTTCGTCAGTACGACATTGTTCAAGGTATTCCGCAGGGTGTTGCACATTATGCTTGACGACAGTTGGATTTGATCGATTAGGGGCCTGGGTTATCATATGATGTGGTAGTGCAGGAGCTTCAAGCTTTGCAACCATATATTTGGGAGATCCGAAATGATATTGTGGAGGCACCCGTTATAGCATATTATGCCGAGTTCCTTGTTTTGCATCCATTTCCATGCATCACTATTCTTGATGAGCCAACACCATTACTTGTTGGGGAAGAGGTTGTGTTTTCACATTGACACCGACAGAGGGGAGAGGAGATTGGTGGTCAGGTGGAGGTAGGTGGTGAGTAGGATGTGGAGGTGGAGGAGGTGGAGAGTAGCAGTGATGATGATGGCAGTGGAGATGAGGGTGATAGTAGTGATGATGGAGATGAGGAGAGCAATAGTGACGATAGTGATGGAGATAGTCCAGGTGGATTGGGTGCAGGTGGATCAGGTCTAGCCTTGGAGGAGTACATGAGGCCTCGCAAGAGGCGAGCAGTGGTAGAACTATCAAAGGAGGATGTGCAGCAACATCAACAGATGCAGATAGTGAGCTTGCAGGTATAGGTTTAGACATTACAGGGGCAGCTAACTCAGGCACAGAGTTTGTTGGTACAGATCCAAACACAGATGCAGAAGTAGGCTCAGGCTCTTGCATCAGTGCAGACTTAGTTTCCTACAGTGCAAGCACAAATCACAACCTTGACAACTGAGAGGGACACTGCCAGATGGGCTGCAGAGCAGGCTTAAACGATTGCTGAGAGACTACAGAGATTGGAAGATGGTACCACCTTAGTGGATTACATGTGAGAGGTTATCCGTATTGGTGAGGAGATATAGTACTACAGAGGGAGATATTATGATGCAATTCCCTCCAAGTAGAGAGTTAGCTATGCATGGTCTCGTTCAGCCAAGACTCGTACCAGGACTGTCAGTGTGAGTGTGACCCAGCCTATTCTTAGAGACCCAAGAGATCCCGGTACTTCTGGTGGTGGAGGAGGTACTAGTCCCATGTTACCTGCACCGTCTAGAGCCAACAATACCTAGTTTTCATGATGTGATTACCCTATTGTATTTTGAGATGATGATGTACATTCTAATTACAACCATTTTTGATGATATATCTCTCTTCATTTTTAGACATCATTGTATACTTGACATTTATGATTTTGATCTATATGATATGTAGCAGACTTTATCAATCTATGTTGTGTTATATATGATTTTATGATGGATGAATTTACTTTATATGTTCTATATGTTATATGATGATCCTTTATTTTATGATGCTATGGATGCAATTTATTAACATGATGGTATGCTATGAGTTTCATTTATGATGTGCAAAATGATGATGTATGGATGTATGATGTATATGATAATGTGCCTATATGCATGGATGTGGATGAAATGGTTTAAATGATTTATGATGGGTAATGTAAATGGGATGTGTGTATTTTTATTCTTATGTAAACATATGATGTAATAAATGGATGAAAATGAAGTATGATAAATGATATGTCAAATGAATTATGATATATGATATAATTGATGGATGAAAATGAGGTATGATAAATGATACGTCAAATGAACTATGATAAATGATATAATTGATGGATGAATGAAAATGCAATGATATAGATTTATTTTTGAGATTTTCTTATGCAAATTTATGTGATATGAGAAAAAAATATGATATGACAATGCAAAATTATTTGATTCAAATTGCATGAATGATGAAATGATAATTAAATGCTTTCTAATGTATGTAATGAAAATTATGATGCAACTACATGATCATGATGATGTTTTTGTTAACGTTAAGTATACTCAATCTATTATGAGAAAATATAATCATTAATTTGAATCCTTCATGAGCTTTTGTAACAAACACTCTACAAATGTAAAAACCATAATGAATGCAATATAATTTTACCATGAAAATCTATATGCAAATATTGTCATTTTAAATAGTACTTTTGTGCTTTGTATCATCATAAAGCTTTAAAAATGTTGAAAGTGAGTACAAGCATCAATGGTATAATTTGGACCATGATGACCTTAGTACTACTTCCATGATTTTTGATATTGCAAGAAAACACAAGCATCTAGGTATAATTAAAGTGAGATGACCTAAGCATTTCTTGCGTAAAATAGACAAGAATTAACCACTTTCCTATGTGAATTGGAATGTCATCCATGATACTTTGTAGAGAACTTCCCGCGACAATTCACACAGTAATTATGATTAATTCACAGACAATAGATAAAGAAAATACCATTCTCCTTCCTTGCTTCTCTATTTCAATACATCCTCAAGTTGCTCCAAAGAAATGATAATAATTGATCAAAGTACAACATATCCAATCTTTTCTTAAAGTATTTCAATCATTATTCAGATTAGATCATCCATCCTGATTTTATGATGTTTTTGTAATTTTTGAATTTTTTTTGACCAAAAACCTAACATAAAGACCTATCCTAGGGGCCTTGGGGGCTGATCAAAGATTAGCCTTGCCTACGTTATACATGTAGAGACCACATAGTTCGACTGACACAGACTCATGTTTTTGACCTTTTGAAATTGACTTTTTGACTTGCTTTTTTGGATTTTTTGTTGTGATATGGATGTTCAATATGTTTTCGATGGTGATTGATGTTCATTGTTGGGTTGTGTTTTGGTCTTTTTTTTTGCTGCATTTGTCCTCTTGTTGTTTGTCCATTTGGTCGCTCATTTTTAATGCCCCCCAATAAGAGTTCATCTTTAAATAGAATTGAGAAACTGTGATACTTAGTATGACAATGGATGCAAAATGATAGTAAAAATGGCAGCCATGACATGCATCTAATAAGATGGAAAAATTGGTTAAATCACAAATAGCGCCTGTTTCTAGGTTTTCACTACATGTTTTAATTGCATTTTTTTTTAGTCTTTTTTTATTTTTTTTTTGTATTTTTCTGTCACCAGGACACCTATTTGCTAGGTTTTCATCAAGGTAACCATTTTCAGAAACTAATTCATGCACTAGGTGATTCAGGTATAGAACTTTCTAAGATGGATACTATTGATTGGTTCATCGAATAGATCCCCTTCAGGTGTAGACAATTTATATGCTCCTGATCCGTAAACTGATATGATGACAAAGGGACCTAGCCAATTAGGTTCAAACTTCCCTTTCTTTTCTCTATCTTGTTGATTTCTAGGGTTTTCCTTTAAGACCAAGCCACCAACCTAAGAGAATCTAGGTTTTACCCTATGATTGTAGCTCCTAGACATTCTCTGTTGGTATGCTTTCAAATGATTGACAACTTGTTGACAACGTTCATCCAGTAATTCCAGTTCTTGTAGTATAGAGATTCTATAATCCTCATCCGTAATGATACCCTTCAAAGAGACATAAAGTGATGGAATTTCTACCTCAATAGGTAGGATGGCCTCTGATCCATTTACCAAGGCATATGGTGTTGCTCCTGTTGGTGTTCTGATGCTGGTTCTTGTTGAGGGTCAAAGCAACACGACAACATTAAACAAAATATTACTATTTTATTTATCTTGAAAGAGAAAGATAACACATGGTGATCTAACTCCCAAGGTCCTAGTAATTGGTTCTCAATTATGTTGATATCACTCAGTGGTCGATATAACTGTAATGTTCAAGGGGCCTTTGCTGGTAACAAGGAACATGACTGCATAGCATCAATTAGTCTATGTTAGGGGGGGTTTAAATAAAAGAAAAAGATGAATCAGAGCTTCAAATCAAAGAAACATGAGTAAAATTCTTACATATCCAGACATGCATATCAATAATGAGTGTTTATTCCACCTAACCACAACTACAACAAGATGCAATCCATAGAATAAACTATGCTACTGCATACATCCATAATGCTAATTCAAATACCATCAACATTCACTAAACTTGCTTCAAACAAATCACTCACTCATCATCTAAAACACAAATCAAATGAATATGATAACAACTTCATCCATAGATAACCCAATGATATAATCTTGAATCTAGTTCCTTCTATTGAATTTCATCAAATAAGAAACACTTAAGCACAACAAAATCACTGGCGTATGGATTGATTATGTACCATTAACCTTATCAAAATAGATCCAAAATTTAAAACAATAACATGAAAATGTATGAAAAAAATTGTAAAATAACCAAGTTTTTACTGAACTTTTAGAGTATCTCTCCTAAAACATAGAAATCCTAGATCTAATCTCTATTTTTTTTCCTCTATCATCAGGTGGATGATCTTTCTTCAATTAGCCGACCTTTAAAAAGTAGAACCTAATAATACATATACGGTGCCACATGCACAAGTTTCTCAATTACTAATCTAGATCCACAATTAATGGAGCTGAAACTGAACACAAAAGTGAACTGATGAACCCTTGTTCCAAGGATGATTACTCTGTTGCACCAAAAAAATCTGATATTCCAAGAAGAAAGTGAAACCAACGGATCAAACTCAGAGTTGAGCTTATATCAAAACCCACAAAAAGAGGAGAAACAAATATATGGCATGTGATGACAAGAGTCAGTTCACTCCTGCACTGAATGGTCAATGACGTATTCGTCATAACTGGAGAACACTTGTTGAAGAGTACCCGAATCAAGCCCATCCAACCAATCATCCTCAAACTTGATCCTTTCAAATTCTACAAAAACCAATCTTTGTATCTCCTTTAACTTGATTAATTCCTTTCTAATAGTTCTTGTCTCCTCCCTAATATCCATAAACTGATCTAATAATAGATTCTCCCCATCGTCTCCCTTTTGCATAATTTCCTCAAACCTACCCCTCCATCTCTCCCTTAGCTTATCCAAAGACAGGCCTTATTTTCCTGAGGAATATAGGTTAATTAAAATGGCCACAATTGCCTCCAATTCAACCATTTGTTGATTCAAATCTTTGCTCATTTCTCAAACTTCTTCTTGATGCCCATGAATAGTCTTAGACTTATACCTTATGATGCTCACAATTTTTTCCACAAAATCTACATTATCATGCTCAAGAATTGAATATTCCAGCAAGGTGGACTTGGGAACTTTGCCAATAGCCTCAAGCTTTTTAACACATTCCTTGTATTCATCATCCTGCTTATCTAGATCCTTGGCCTGCTGATCTAGATCCTCTGCCAATTCAAGAGCAGCCTTATGAATTTTAAAACCTTCAATGAGAACATCATCAACCTCTTGGTTGAGCTTGTCCAACCATTTATCCATCATTCCTACCTTGCTTTTCATTTGAACCAAATCATCTGCTTCCTTCTTTGTTAACAAAACTAGGGATTCAAGAAGAGCAGCTTGTTGGGAAATGGGACTTGAAACATCTTTCAAAAACCTATGGAGCTGATCCAATTGAGCCTTAAGCTCATCCTTCCTTTGTTTATCTTTGAACATCCGAGATTTATTTGAAGAGGCCACAATATCAATTAGACTCATTAGTTGGTTTCTTGTAGGCCTTCCCAAATTTACCACCACCAACTGATAATCAGTGATTTACATATCATCACGACTCTTCTCCATTATGGGTATGGCACATTCAACAACAATCTCTCTAGCATCAGTGAGCCTAGTAGAGTGAAGAACCCAGGCCTTCTTTTTAGGTTTCTCCTTCTCAATTTATTTCATCATCTCCTCCCAATTCAACGACTGTGGTTGAACAAATTGTTTTCTTTCCAAGTCTAGTTTTAACCAAGTAAGAGCAATAGGAGTAGTGGCTTCCTGGGCTGAAGAAGAAGCAACAGTAGTAGAAGACAAAGGTTGTAACAATGTAAGCCCCGGTTGAGAATCAACTTCTTGCACATTTTGCTGATCACTTTGTTCCTTTTCCTGTGCTAACTTTTCTGCTTCCTCCTTATCCTTCTGCTCTTGTAGCCTTTTAGCCTCCAACTCCTACTTTAAATGTTCCTCTTCCACTTTCTTTTTCTCTAACACTTGATCTCATTGCTTCTTCAGTTCTTCAACATAGTCCCATGCCTCCTTGGACTTCTTTTCATATTCAACAATCTCAGCAGCCTCTTTTCCCTTTTCAAACATTCTTGTTCTTCCCTTTTCCTATAAACCTCTTCTTGTGCCTTGAGCTTAGCTTCAAGAGCTTCTTTTTCTCTTCTCTGCTAGGCCTTTTCCTCTTCAAGGTTATGAATCTTCTGTTGCATCATCAAATTATCTCTCTCTTCCTGTATCTTGAGCTCCTGCTTCTTTTGTTATTGTTGTTGAGCTAATTCATCAGCCTTGACCTTATCTTCCAACTCCTTCTGCTTGACCACCAATTTAGATTGTTCCTTGGCTTCCTCCTCTTGTTGCTTAGTTGATGCCTCATCTTGCACCTTGGCATCAACTTCTCTTTTTTCATCTTCAAAGAGTTTCCATTGATCTTCTTTAGTCAATATGTGCTCGGTCCTTGCATCATCTATCGTATCAAGAGATGTTAATACATGATGCCCTTTATCAGATGGAGTCTTATCTGAATCTGTTTCTATATTATGTATCTCAATTTCATCCTCCATTTTCTTTAATACCTCTACTTCATCATGGAGGGCTCCATTTGGCGATTCTTGACCTAGTTGTTGTGTATCAGAGGGTTGAGTAGATACCTCCCCTGTAGCAGATGTAGAAGCCCCCACCTCCTCAATTGTTTCATCTTCCTGCACCTCTGGGAGGTCTTGAGGGACCACCTCCTCTTGTGTATTAGAAGGCATAAACTCTAAGGGTTCCTTAGGTGCCACCTTTCTCTTTTCCCTCTTATATCCTTGGGTGGTACCAACATCTTTCCTCTTCTTAGATGATTGAGCCTTAGTCTGATTAGCCCTCAAACTCACCCAGTGAATACTCCTATCCAACATTGGTCTTGCAATCTACTTTACGTCAAATGTCTCCTCCACATTCTAGTCTATTGGATCAAGATCTTCAGTACCAATCTTGTCTGCATTATACTCGAGATCCAAAACTATCCCATCATCAGAAAACATTTCTGGAATTTCTTCCTTTATCCCAAACTCAACCATAAGTGGGATAGGTATCCTTTCATAATTCCTTTTCCTAAGGTCATATTCATCTTGCAAGTCCTCCCAAAAATCCTCCAACAGATTGAAGTGCTTATGAAAGACACTGGGAAGCAAAGCCCTCAACTTGTGCTTGGGGTCATAGTGCTTCCTCATAGTGTACAAGACCAACTTTAAATAAACTAATTCATCTCAAATGGCCTTAGTTTCCTGAATGTGTGGACAACTAAAGACTCCCAGCCTCATTGGAAACTTATGGCAACCAGTCTTGCATTTGTTACCAAACTTGTAATTAACAACCAAGGCTTGATAAATAAACTCCATTAGAATGATCCTATCACCACAACATCTCGGCAGCAAATTGGGGTGATGATCAAAGCCTGCTAATGTGAAATAGGTGAATGTGGGGTACTAGATAAACCAATGCCCCCACTCATTCACAAAATCCATTGCCTCCCTGTTAAGCCTATATCCCGCATCACCATTAAGCTTGTTAATAATGAAATAAAGAAAGGCATCATTTACCTTTCTATAATGTTGCTTTGCTTCTTGAAAGGTGAGCTGATTATAATACTCCCACACTCTCTTATGTCCTTGGGCTTCCCCCAATATACCCACTGTTTGAAGTCCAGGAAAAATTCCCATTCGGGAAGTTGCATAAACTACATAGGAGGTCATAAAGAAACACTTGGTTTCTCTCACTTTTATCATTTGATTGTGAATGTTGTCTGATACTATCATTGACCAATGAAATTGTTGCCTCCCATCCAAAATAGTTTGGATGAAAGGAAACATCCATTCCTTAAACAGTGAAGCATCCCTTTTTCCAAACACCCTAGAAAAGAACATGATTATATCTGCAATCTCTTTACTAAAGTCTACCCTCTTAGGTTGGTCTGGAAGCTTGGTCAGAGACTTTTTCTCCACCCTCATCCAAGTCTTATTCATGTGAGATCTATTCTTCTCCTTATTATCACTATAAAGCTTCAAAGCCTTTGCCTCATTCAATTGCTTAGGATTCCCAAGATCAGGTATATTAAATAGGAATTTGGTCATTTGAGGCATGAAGTCAATAATGACATTACCCTTTACATCCGCATACTGCCTAGTAGTAGGGTTATATGCTCCAACTGCTACAAGAATCAACTCCGGACATTGGACAGATAAGGGGAAGAGTGCAACATGTGCCAACCCGGATTGAACAATCCTTTCCGTCCTTCTTGTGACCTGCTCCTCGATGAATGTCTCCTCATGCAATTATTCATAGTTAAAAGGGCCCAAATTGGTGTCAGTAATATCAGCCCAGTCAGAATCAATTTTGCTAGCTGTGAGGGAAAATTCCCTATGCTTACATCTCAAAGTATACGGAAGCTTTTCCACCTTGATCTTCTTCGGTCTAACTCCTTGCCATGAAGTTTCACCCGGTTGGCTTCTCTAAGAAGCCTCATCTGATGCCCCTAACATTTCTTGATTTCTGCAGCAAATTTCTGTATTAGATGAAAAAAACATCCAAGTTAGTCAATCATACAATCCCTTCTCTACCCTCCTAAGATAATATTTACTTAGTCAAGCTCTACCTTTATCGGAGGCAGAACCGTAGAAGTATTAGGCATAAAAGATATCTCTTATCATGTGGTGGGATTAGGATCAGAACTGGACAAGAACCAAAATGGGGTCAGATTCGGGACTGGAACGGGAATCATACCAGAACTAATTATTAGTTCCCAAACTGAACTTCCACCCTGGCTTCGGTTCCCGTAAAGAACAAGTACAAAGACACTTCATAAGGAACGGGAACGAAAGAGTTTTAGAAAAAAGAGGGTATTTTAAACAAGGTACAGTCATATGAATTTTAACCCCTGGGTCACATGGGCTTCAAAGGAAACCAGGAATAGCGTAGTTTGACCCCTCTAACAGCTCCACCATACAAAAGGAAATTTAAACCCTAGAAAAGATCATTTTGCAAAGGTTGTCGAGCAAAACCCTAGTTCGCTCGACACGTCATTTCTAAAAAATAGGGCATAACGAGAATCCCACACAGACAACACATAATCGACGTGGGAAGACCAGAAAAAGAGTTTCAAAATGAATCTTCATCACCTAAGCAAGGAAAATCCTTCAAAAATCAAAACCCTAGTTAACACTAGGGCATGAAAAAATGGACCTATCACGAAAGCGACAACAGAACAAAATGACAAACCAAAAACAAACCAAAAATGGAACGAGACAAAAAAGAAAGGACAAAAGAAACAAAACAAGAAAAAAAAACACAAGCAGTGGAAAATTCCCACAAAGACAAAGCCACCTCCTGCTTGAATTACGCTAAAACAAAACACCCGAAAGAAAAAATGGGAGATGAAAAAGCAAAGAAACCTACCTCAAAACACTTCGCAAGACTGACCAAAATTTAGCCAAGATTCGCTCCGCAACTCACCTCCGTGATCACATCATTCCTCTCGAGACTTTCCTGGTCGTGGTTTTCTTAAACACTTCAAATAATAATGATAATGAGATAGTTTAAACATGATTAAACCTTTAAAAATTAATTTGCATGTGCAAACAGGTTGCATTTAATGCCATAAATGCAATAGTTCAGGGACGGAGCCAACAACATGAACAGATAGTTAAGTCAAGTCCACAGAACATCAAAAGGTAAGGCGGATGCAGACCCGGGTCAGAGACAAGATAAAGAAACCTACACAAAATTCCTTAATTTCCAACCCCGGATCCAGTCCCGATGAAAGGACAATGACCAAAACATAACACAAGAGAATGGGGGTGGAGACAAAACCAAAATGGAACTTTTACAAAGTTTGAAGTTAAATTCTGGGTCCGAATCTGGTTCTGCCCAAGAAACAAAGAACAAAACAAACAAGCACAAGGGAAGCGGGATCGGAACAAAAACCAAACCTAGCCCAAACAACCAAGAATGACAACACACAAAAGAGCGGAGTTGGAGTTGGAACGAAGACGCAACCTGAAACTCTAAAACTTCCAACTTAAGTTCCAATCCCGGTTCCGGTTCAGCAAGGGAAAAAAACAAATGCAAGAAAAAATACCAACAATTCAAGGGATAAACCAACACAAGAGTTGTTGAAAACAACCAACAGACAAAGAAGGCCAAACACCAGAGAAGACAAAATCAGAGTTGGAATGAGATCTAAACTAGGAACCCTAAAATAATTTCGTGTTGAGTTTTGGTTTCGAACCCGCCTTTGCTAGAGCAAAAGAGGGACTTAGGAGCAAAATAAACAACTCCTAAGACCCAACCAAACAACCAAAGACAAACAAAACAAAAAGGGGGACCCATTTTGTTTCAAAATAAAATGGGGTGGTTATGCAAGGAATAACAGTTCTATAGGCCCATAGTGCAAGACTGAGTTGAACATGCCAATCACATCCAACATCGTTAACCATTTTCTTTAGTATTTTCAGAACTATCTTGTTTGAGGCCTTTGCTTGGCCATTTCCCCAAGGATAATACAGTGTTGAGAAACGATGTTGGATATGAAAATTTTCACACAATTCCTCAACATCCTGGTTCTTAAATGGTCTTCCATTGTCCGTAACTATGGACTGTGGTATGCCATACCGATAGATTATGTAGTTCAATATGAAAGACAAGATCTGCTTTCCAGTGATTGTTGTTAAAGGAACCACTTCTATCTATTTTGTATCCATTTTGTAAAGCATTCTATTGCTGTGATTATGAACTTGTGTCAATTGGATGAAGATAGGTTTATCTTTCCTACCAGGTCCAGTCCCCACTGACAAAAGGGCCATGTTGATGTGAATGGGTGTAACTCTTGTGCTAGCGCATGGATTAGATTCCATGGATCTAACATTTTTGAAATTTCTTAACAAATTGATAAGACTCATTTTCCATATTCGGCCAGTAATACCCCAAACGGAGGAGTTTCTTTGCTAGGGTTGGTCCACTTGAATGAGTTCCACAAATACCTTCATGAACCTCATGTAAGGCTGATTTAGATTCATTGCATTCTAGACATCGAAGAAGAGTACCATCTAGACCTCGACAGTATAGGATGTCAGCAATCAATGTATGTCACACAGATTGATAGATAAAGTTATGCTTTTGGTTTCTAGAAATATCAAGAGGAAGGATATTATCCTTGAGGTAAGTATAGATCTCTTTATAGAGTGAAGTTTGAATATCAGTTATTTGACATATGGTCTGTGAATCAAGATTGTCGTAGGTAGGGTTAGAGACTTGTTCTACCATAAACTCATAACGACCTCGCTTTTTTGGTAATTTCAAGAGGAAGTGATTGTCACCATGGCATCCACAACTTTGTTCTCTGCCCTTGGTATCTATTCAAACTTGATCTCCACAAAGTACTTTTTAAGATCATCTATCATTTTCTTATATGGCATGAGTTTTTCATCCTTTTTCTGATACTCGTCATTTACTTGATAGATGACAAGTTGTGAGTCCCCATACACTTGTATTTCTATGATGTTCCATTCAATAGCCACTTTGATGCCGATAATCAATGCTCATACTCAACCACATTATTGGTACATGGAAACATTAGTCTATAGGACCTTGGGATGGTGTGTCCCTAAGGTGTAACAAATAGAATTCCCGCACCAGATCCTCTTTGTGTGTATGATCCATAAAAATAGAGCCTCCATTGTTGTGTGGTAATATTGAGAATGTCCGCATCTAGAAATTCAATGTTCATTGGATGATTATCCTATAACGAAGCTTCATCTAATTGATCAACTATCACCTATCCTTTGATGGATTTCCGGTCTACATACTGGATGTTGAACTCACTTAAGATCATGACTCGTTTTCCTAGTCTCCTTGTTAGAGCCACTTTGCTAAGTAGATATTTTAATGGGTCTATTTTTGTGATGAGTCTAACTGTATGAGTCAACATGTAGTGCCGCAATTGTTGGGTTGCAAAAACAACTTCCAAACAAGCTTTTTCTATGAATGTGTAATTTATTTCATAACCGTTGAGAGTCCTGATGATGTAGTAAATATCTTGTTCCTTTCCTTCAGAATCTTCTTGTGCCAATAGAGCTCCTAAATAAATGTTTGTTGTTGCGATATAGAGTAACAATGGTTTCTCTGCTGCAAGTGGCATGAGTATTGGAGGCAACAACAAATATTTCTTTATTTGGTTAAAATTTGTTTCGCATTCATGATCCAACTTGAATGAGATATTCTTATGAAGTAGATGATTGAATGGGTGGCTTTTTTCTGCCAATTGGGAGATAAATCTCCTGATGGATTGTAGCCTGCCTTGTAGGGACCGTAATTGACTGATGTTTTTAGGCGGTGACATCTCCATTATTGCTTTGACTTTAGCCGGATCCACTTCAATTCCTTTCTATGACACAATGTATCCAAGGAGTTTTTCTGATGTTACCCTAAACACACATTTCTTTGGGTTCAATTTGACATTGAACTCTCCCAGTCTAGTAAAGATTTTTTCAAGAATCTCCAGATTTCCTTCTCTGGTGTATGATTTTTCTAAGATGTCATCCACATAGTCTTCCATGAAAGTATGCATCATATCATGAAAAATAGTGGTCATCACCCGTTGATATGTTGCATCTACATTTTTCAACTCGAAGGGCATGACATTCCAACAAAATATACCCCAAGGAAAAGTGAATGTTGTCTTTTCTTGATCTTCAGGTGCTATTTTTATTTGGTTGTACCCTGAGAAACCATCCATTAATGACAACATGGCATGGTCTGCCGTTAGATCCACAATGATGTCAATACTTGGTAAAGGAAAGTCATCCTTTGGGAACACTTTATTTAGATCTCTGAAATATGTGCATATTCTGCTGTTGTTATCCAGTTTAGATATAGGAACAATATTTGAAATCCATTCTGCATAATTGATAGACCTAATAAATCATGCATCCAACAACTTCTTTAGCTCAACTTTTACCATCAGGGCGATGTGGGGATGCATTTTTCTCAATTTTTTCTTGACTGGTTTGATTTCGGTTGGTAGAGACAGATGATGCATCAAGAGATTTGTATCTAATCCTGGCATGTCAAAATAAGACCAAGCAAAATTGATATGCCACTCTTGAAAGAATTTGGTGAGTGCGGGCTTCTCCTATTTTGTCATAGACGCTGCTAGATGTAGAATCTTTGCCTTTTTAGTTGTTCCCAGATTTATGGATTGTGTTGGTTCTACTAGTACTGATGATCTATCATGGTAATGCTCTGGAAGGGTGTCAAATCCTCCATCTTTCAGTGCCTCAAATTTTTTTTCACTATTAGATACGTTCTTTATTTTTTCTTTTTCAAAATCTAATGGTGCCTCATAAAGGTTTTCACCATTAGATCTATTTTTCCTGTTGTCATTTTTGCAACTAGAAGATTTGGCACCCTCCCAATTTGCAGTGTTGTTATGAGTGTTATGGGTAGAACTTGTATCAGGTTCATCACTACAAAGAAAATGTATGATGGCATCGTCATTGGAAAAGACTAGTATGTGAATAGGTTTGGTGGGTTCCCAGTCAATAAGTTCGGGATGCCTCAAGGGTAATAAGTCACCAGGTTGAGAAAGGTCAACAATTGTGAGTGTTCTGATAGCCAGGTGGTCAAAATTTTTAGTGGGAAGGTCAAGGTCTATGATAGTACCCTCCTCTGAGTTGTCTAGCTCACTCGATGTCTGTCCATTCTCACTAGAGTCATCGATATTTGTTGATCCTATTACAAATGGTCTACTTCCTAAACTTTGTCCCTCCTCTCGTAAGGGTGTATATGCTTGAATTACATCAATTTGTTTGTCAGTGTATGATGTGGCAAATAAATGATCCCATTCATATTCATTTGAATTTGTTTCAAAGCCGTCCCTCATTTGTAGAATCCTTTCTACCACTTTTTGAGTTACTTCTTTTGATTCCCTTGTGTAGCCTAATCCTATTTTATCCTTAGGCTGAAGTGTTAGTGGTTGAATAGGTTCCATAATACCATCTTTTCTCTTTCCAATTGGTCCTTTCCCTTCATAGCCCATTTTCTCTAAGATAGCCTTTCCTTTCCCATACTGATCTGTCTGTATACTGATATTTGTTGACGTTGAGGCTTCTTCATCTTTATATAGCCAATTGAGAATGGATTTGTCTTTTGATTCATCTTCTAAGGTACCCTCTTTTACAAATCTTTCATGTAGAACCGTGATTGGTTGTGATGAACGTGGTGTGTTGGATGTGGGTTGTCCATATGATTTTGGTGATGGCAACAATTGTGAGAGACACAAAGATTGCTCCGGGGAATATTATCCTAAGCCTTTGTCCTTCAACTGAATCTTTTCTGAAAATTGTTGTGATGAATTATTCATGGGACCTTCATTGTTTGATAAATTTGAGTTAGCAACAGTTGTTTCTTTTTCCTGGTCCTTCTTCTCAACCCTTTTGGATATAAAATTGGGTTTCTTTTCACCACTGGATGAAGTAGAAGTATTGACTTCTCTGTTGTGGGGTACCAGAGTGTCTTGATTTGCTTTTAGCATGTTGCAATTCTGTGGATTATTGTTGTTAGTTGATATAGTGACCTCCTGTCCATTGACTGGAAATTTCAAACATTGATGATATGTTGAAGGCACTGCTTGCATTTCATGGATCCATGGACGACCCAATAGTATGTTATATGTTAGCTCCTTGTCTAACACTTGGCACACTATGTTTTTGACAATTCGTCCTACTTGAATTGGTAATACAATCAACCCTTTGGAAGACCTTTCCTCTTCATCATATGATTTTATTGGTATCTTTCTCCTGGAATCAATGGCATTGTCAGAATAGCCTAGTGCACAAATTAGTTTTAAAGTACAAATATTTAATCCAACTCCACCATCTATTAAGACACGCTTGGCATGGTGTTTATGGATTAGAACATCTATATGTAAGGCCGCATTATGTGGGTGATTTAGTGACACATCATATTTTTTAGAGAATGACAGACAATGAGGTGTGGTCAGATGTCCCACCATAGCTTGAAATTGACAAACATCCAAATTATTGGGTACCATAGTAGCCACTAGATCCTGTTCCAGAACTTCTTTATGTGATGGTGAAATTTGGAGAAGTTCTAGTATGGATATTTGTGCAGGTATCTTTTGTAGTTGATCCACAATGTTGTATTGATGTGAAGGGGGAGTAGCATTTTTAGATGAAACTCCTTTTAGTATCACTTTAGACTGCCCCCTTGTCGTTACATTAACTAGTTGATGGTCTTGTGTTTCCCTGATCTTTAGGACATTGATTTGGTTGTCAGATGTGTTTGTGCTTGGTATCATGTTTAGGGATTCAATGTCATTGATGCTTATATCATCTGTTTGATTATCAATGTCATTATTTTTCTCAACATCATAAATGCAAAGAATGGTGGTGTCATAGATATAGTTTATACTTTTTCCTTTACCATTTGAAGAAGATTCTCCTTTTCGTAATTGGGTAATGGATTTGTAAACGTACTATGATCATTGTTTGTTTGATGTCCTTCGACAAACACCTTCTTTGCTTCGATCAAGTTGCATAAGATGTTTTAATTGCATACAATCATTTGTTTTATGTCCTTTATTTTTGTGAAAGTTGTAATAATCAACATCGTTCCACCAAGATGGTTTCACCTTTGGCTCCCAATTTTGTGCTTCTAGTAGAGTAATAAGTCTGTTTGCAATGAGCTCTCTCATTGTTGATTCTAAAGTTTGTCCTAATGGGGTAAATCTCTGTCGATTGAATTTCCTTTGATATGGTGGTGGCCAAGATTCTCCATTATTTGGGTTATTATTTTGAGTGGTACCTTGATTGTTGTTTTGGTTTTCATTATGATTTGTTTTCGTAGGTGTTGCTGTCAAATTGAATATTGGTTTTGTATTTTGTGTGCTAGTTGTAGCATCATTGTTCCCAGTAGTTTTGTTTTTTTGCCAAAATTTAGGCTTATCATTGTTTCCATAATGATTTGAGGAATTTTCATTGTTTGATGTATCATTGTAATGTTTAATCACTCCTCTTTTGACTAAGGCATCTTCAATTTTAAGCCTATTCTCAATCACCTTTTCAAATGTCGAGGGACATTGTACATAAATAATTCAATCTTTTCCTCTTCAGGTATAGATCAAGGATATCTAGTGAACAAATTTTTCCAACGTTATAAGAATGATAGGAATGTTTCTCCCTTCTTTTGTTTCATGTTGTACATATATTTTATGGTTACGTTATGTTGAATGTTGAAGAGAACTATGTGATAAATCTGTTAACCATTTCTTCAAAGAATCGAATCCTTGGTTGTAATTTGGATAACCATTCCATATAGTGTGCTCCTAAACTCCTAGGAAATAATCTCATTAGGTAAGTATCCTCTTGTGCAAACTCGAGGCTCATTGTTTTGAATTCCCTTACATGGTCAATCGGATCTGTTTTTCCATTGTACTTGTCATATTTGGGAAACTCACAATTCCTAGGGAAGGGTATCATATCTACACTCGGATGAAAGGGATAAGGACAAATGTCCTGTAATGAATACCTCTTTGTGGTTCCCTTTTGCATATCTTGAATTTGTTAATGTAAAGTTTGCATTTGAGTGGTTAGAGCAACCACTTGATTTGTGTCTTGCATGTTGGGTGGTTCTGTTTCATTATTTATAGGTGTTTCCTTCAATCGATTCATGTCAAAATCTTTTGGAAGTTTCACGCCTAATTCCGCTAACATCAAGAGATATTTTTCCATGTCTTGTTCTAAGACTTTTTCCATGAATTTATGAAAATTTGGATCCTGTTGGGCATGTTGTATATCTTCTTTAGTTATTTCATTGGTATCATGTTGTTGGAATCTATAAAAGGGGTTTTCTTCAACCATTATGTTTGGAGTTTCAATTTCCTTCTCTCTGAGTTTTTGTCTTTGCAACCTTGTTAAGATTGGCATACAAGTATTGATTGTTTTCACTAAACTTGGATCTTTTGTGTTTGGATTAGTGTCAATTTGATTTTAACAAAGTCAAATAGAATGATATTTTCTATTGATGAGACTAAGTTGTGTATACACCTAAAAATTGTCACATCTCAATAGTTTGGTAATTAATTAAATATTTTAAATATTTAATTAAATCTTTGAATTCAATCTGCGTATAAATAAATCTAAATAATTTATTTATATTGTCCATTCTTTCATTTCAATCAAATAAATAAGTTTATTTAATCACTTTTCTTATCCATTTCTTAATTAATTAAATAAACATTATGATTTATTTATATTAATTATCATATATAATCTTGGCTTGAATATTTTATTCAAATAAAGGTTAAATATTCTTCTCTTCTAAAAATCTTCTAAATTCCATTCACAATTAAATATTCCAAATATTTAATTAATTCTTCTAAAGTCTATTTGCAATTAAATATTCCAAACATTTAATTGAGTCTTCTATAGTCCTAAAATCAAATATTTCAAAAAAAGTTTTAAATCCTCAAACTCACATAAAATTAAATAAATTTATTTATTTAATTTGGATTATCTACAACAGCTGTGAAATAAATTCAAAACAGAAAATTAACAAATTTCTCTATTTCTGAGCAAAGTTGTTCCCGTGGGTTGAAGACAAACCTCCATTCTTCTCTCCAACCTCCCAACATCTTCCATCTTCCTCTCAACCTCTCAATCTTTCACCATTCAAATTTACTAGACAATCTCATAGCCATTGATCTTTGCCAGCCAGACTCTTGCCTATAAAAATCTATAAAAAGGACTGTCCCGAGGTCTCTGAAAAAAAATAAGAGAAGCTTGCATATAGGAAAACTATAGTCAATCAGCCTTCCAGCATCCATAGCCTCTAGAATCATAGCATAGCATAGCTTAGCATATTAGCAATCCATATCATGGCCTATCATCCTCATATCATAGCTTCAATACCATTCATAATTCACAACCCATGTGCATAATCTACAGCCCCTGTACATATCCACAAATCAACATTTCACTCCACTAGCATATAGGATAGAGAATTATTCTCTCTCTTTGCATACTCGTTCCGCAGGTTGCCATTCTGAGAAGCTTTGCTTACACAATCTAAGAGCAGCAACTTCAAGCAAATCACTGGAGATAGAGGACAATGGAACGATTCTGAAGAAGCTTTGTTTGATTTCTTTGATTTCATTCTATTTAGCTTTCTTTAGTTTAATGTTGCATTGGTGTGTTTTTGTCATATCATTTTGATACTAACATTTCCCGCACACAAGTTGAAATCTAATTACTGTGTTTTGCTTCATGATGGTAGAATGTCAAAATCCTGATGAGGAAACTTAACTCAATAATCAAGATTTTTTTTGATAATTGGGCACTTTGTAATTTGTAAGATCTGGGTTTATGTTGAGAAGAAATTTGGACTTGTAAGAACCTATTTGTTTCAGGTTTAAGACACTATTTGGACCGTGAATGTTTTTTATCTGATAAAAAACTTGAGTTTCTGATGCCAAAAAATCTGACAGATGTTTCTGAAAGCTCTCTATTTTTTTGTCTTATGGAAGCGCTAATACAAAGGGTATAAGTGCTAAAACATACTGCAAATACACTAATTTTTTTGGTAAAAGCGTTGTAAAACAGGGTAAAAGCACTAAAATAGACTGCAGAAGCGCTAAAAGACTGGTGAATTTTGATACTGGTATTTTTTTGTTGTTGTTGACAAAAGCGCTATAATATTTGGTAGAAGCGCTAAAATAGACTGTAAAAGAATTGTTTCAACTGTGGATGTGCTAAAAGATAGTGCAAAAGTGCTAAAACAGATTGCAAAAGTGCTAGTTTGGTACTCCATAGTGTTGTCTAATTTTCTTTTTTGTGAAGAGACTGCCTTTTTTTGATGTGATTTTTCAGGATTTTTGGTATTTTTGGCAGAATATTTTTACTAGTAACTCCCTGATTTTGGATAACAAGCCTAATGTTTCTAAGTTTTGTTTACTGTAAGAACTGATCTGGCCTGTTGGAGTATTCTATTGCTGGTTGTGGGATGAAAGATTGATGAATAGGTTGACTACGATTAGGTTCTTGTGACATAGCTCTTCTTTGAAAATAAGCTTGTGAATACAAAGGCTCTAAAGCATAATCATTAGTATATCCCCTAGCAAAATTGTGAAACCTATGGATGAAAGTTCTATGTTGAAGCAATTTTTTTCTACTTTGATACAAAAAGTGTCTTCTTTTCAAAAGGTTTTTGTAACTAAGTTGCTTCTTTGGTTTTCTAACTCTTGTTTTGAGGGATTTCTTGACAAACTTTGTGGATTTCCAATCCCTAATCATAAGTTTTCATGGAATGTCTTGTCAACCTTTTTTTTGTGTTCTTTAACTTTTGGATGATCTTTATCTGATTTAATGATTCAAAGACACAACAAAAAATTATAGAATAGGTGTTTTTAAGTCCTAGAATTTAAACAGTAAGTGTATGTTCAAGGATCAAACATATCCTTCTTGATTTTCACAAGTTTTTTTTGACAAGAAATACACTTTAGACAAACTCACTCTTAAGGACAAAAGGTCATCGTTATACTCAAACAACCCACATCTTAAAATTGCATCGACTCACACAGCTATGTCACCCCCTAGAGGGCGCCCATGTTTTTGTCTTTTCCAGGTGCATACACAAGGTTAGATTTCTTGATCCCTTGAGCAAATGGTCCTTGGAAATTATATGGTGAGTGTCTTGGGGGTAGATTCTTCCCTTCTCCAACACTGTTGAGTATTACAATGTTTGGAAATTGACAAGTTGGATACTACACTATGGCTCATAGATAGGGTTTCCGTGCGGTGCGACAAATGATAAACTCCCTCAGGAGACCTCCCAACCTTTAGAAAAAAGGATTTGGGGATGGTTATCTTGCACACTACCGTCAAGTTGGAATTTCATCAATAAATCACTTTTTTATTATAATGGGTTGGAATCGTTGGCTTTAGGCATTCCCACTTACGTTGTTCCCGTAGGGTGAGTACTTTTTCCCACTATGACAGGCCTTTTAAAGGTTTTAATAAAGCATGAACTGCATAAAATAAATGATGAGTCTGGTGTTTTGATCACCCAGTTAAGGGGAGAGTATATGCCTATCACCACACAAGCACATAAATCAATGTTCATTTTTTTTTAAAGCCCAAAAGACAAATTTTCTATTCTATGTGAAGATATTGCTTCACAAAAATCATGATATTAATTTTAACTGATATAGCAAATGTGTGATGACTACCCTAGGATTGATAAATTTTAAACCAAATGACTATCCTAGGATTGATAAATTTTAAACCAAAAATGACTATCCTAGGATTGGTTCTTTTTAGTCCAAATGTATTAAAAATAAATTTCTGGTTGTGGTCATGTTAGATCCAGACAAGAACTTACAAAAGCGCTAAAATAGGTTGCATAAGAACTATAAATTTTGGTAGAAGCACTGAAATAGATTGTAGAAGTGCTAGAAATTTCGACTTAAGCACTAAAAGGCATTGGAGTTGGAACAATGGACTATTCTAAGAACTTTTTGGTGTAAGCGTTGAAACAAAGTGTAGAAGCACTAGAACTTTTGTAGAAGCGTTGAAACAAAATGCAGAAGCGCTAAAACTTTTGGTAGAAGTACTGCAAAAATTGGCAGAAGCGCTAAAAGGCACTGGAGCTAGAATAGTGGACTATTCTAAGAACTTTTGGTGTAAGCGCCAAAAAAGAGTGCAGAAGTGCTAGAAATTTCAGAAAAAGTGCTGAAATAGAATGTTGAAGCGCTAAAACTTTCGGCAGAAGCATTGCAGAATCCCTTGATCGCGCTAAAAGAAAACACGCCTATATCCTATACGATATTTTTTAGAAAAAGTGTTAAATATGGGGTTAGAGCCCCACGGTGGGTGCCAAAATGTAAGTGTGAAATAATTAAATAAGTAAAACAACTAAAAACACTTCTTAATGAAACATTATATCAAGATTTAACAGTAATTAACTAATTTAAAGCACCAAAAACTTGAAATCGTCTCATTGTTTCCTATCTCCAAAGATTTATCAAGTCACAAAGGGCTCTCAGATTTGGAAAGTAGTGTGACCATTTAAAATTCCAATCTAGAGAATGGAGTGATGCTAAATGCAATGATGTAATCCTATATGGTGATTTGCGAAATGATAAAAGGAAGCTACTATAATCTAAATTGACATGAAACTATGATGAAAGAAAGCTATAGTAATCTATGATGCAACTATGATTATGATTCTATTGATGCTATGATGTTATTGCTAAATGTTGATGTTGTTGCTAAGATGCTTGATTGCTTGATTGCTATTCCTGCAGAGTAAGATTGCACAAAATTCAGATTCGGGGATTCATTTCCTGTAGAATGAGGTTTTATTTATAGATTCACGACAACACATTGTGACAGGGAAGCACAACAAAGGCTTGGATTCAATCTAGAGAATTGAATGGTAAGAGATTGAGAAGCTGGAGATGATGAAGGGAATAGTTTCTCCCCATGAAAACATCAGGCACGATGATAGGAAGGATCAGAGGAAGAAGATTTGAGAGATTAATTCCAATTTGTCTTTGAAGCTTTCCCGTGAATGCCAGTTGAATTAAATTGGATATTTGAATATCAAATTTGGTAGGTGAGTAAATAGAGGAAATTTTCTTTATGCCTTTATTTGAATAATTTGATTTATTCAAAATTAGCAAAAGGGAATAAATAATTTAATAAAACAAACTTTATAGAATTTGTTTATTAAATGAATATAGAAGGGATTTGATAATTAAATAACAAAGTATTTAACCTTGTTTAATTAATTAAGATTGAATGATATGATAATTAAATAACACAAACTATTGAAGTTGTATATTTAATTAAAATTGAAGAATAAGAGAATGAACTATAAATAAATATTTCTATTTATTTAATAGTAGAGGAATTTAATTATGATAATTAAATAAAACAAAGTGAAATTTGTTTATTTAATTAAGATGAAAATAATAGAATAAAGATTGAAGAATTTAAGATGAACTATATAAATAAATATTTCTATTTATTTAATAGTAGACGAAATAAAGATTAAATAAACCATATTTAATTAATTATATTCTCCAGACCATTTTTAGGTGTATACAGTGAGTACTAACACTTGTAGGACCTTCAATCAAGCATCCAATTCTCCTTGCATGAGATGAGTACCTTGACTTCAGTCCATGAACGAAAATAAATCTTAGTGGTAAGTTACAACACTTGTCATTTATCACTTTTTTTATCCATTTATCTTTTCCCGATCGAGGGTAAGCACTTTTTACATCATCATAGCTGTTGTGTAGGTGGAAACACCAAAATTGGGTTTGACTTAGGCAAGACCCTATATGACACAACCCTTTCTCCACTTTCTTGTTTGCAAATGGCAGATCTGAATTAGATTTGGGAGAGGATTGAAGACCTAATTACAAGATCGAGAATTCAAGCCTCCCATTTCAACAAATTAGGGAAAGAGGAATTATTCATCAACAAACAAAGGTTCAAAGTTGAGTCTAGGAAGGAAGAACCTGTAGAATGTAACCTACTGAGACTTGTTCATAGATTATAGAAAGAAATATTCTCCAGTCTATGGTGCCACTACCCTTGACCAGGAAATTTCAAGCTCAATTTACATGCTAGGTTCCTCTATCTTTGCACTCTACTTTTTTGTCTTCAATTTTTGTGTTGTAGTTTTGTACTTTTCTGAAATCACATCAGTTTGTTGCAATTGCATAGTTGACCTAGTTTTAAATTTATATAACCAAATCAATTCAAGTCCTAATTAGTCTAATCAACCCACACAAAACACAAAAGAGGACCAAAACCATGATCTACCATTCTGGCTCTTTCATTGAGGATAGTATCTAAGTGGTCTTGTGTGATCAATTTTGGTTCCTCTCTAATTTAATGTCAAGAAAGGTGTGATTTAGACCCTAGATCCCTTTACCAACATAACACTCAATTAAAAATATTTTTTATTCTAATAATCTCACTCTTGGTCACTTGGGAGATTATAATTAATAATTAGATCTATTTTTCGGATGTTAGTATCCCATTTGATATCAAACATTATTTTTATATTTGTAATAAACAAATTAACCTTATCATGTAAGTTTATATCCCTATCAAATATATGATTAATAAAGTAGCTTATAGTTGTTCATTTTTTAATACAAGATATATTAAAATGATGTTACTTATTTTATCTATTTCCTCCATGAATTTAGTTATTTGACACTCCCATATTTATTCTTCATTGCAAGTAGTTGGGACTCAACAAAACTTTGAAAATCATCCTTCTTTTCCTTTAAATAATTTCCTACTTTATCAACATATACTATAGTATCAAATAAGATCTCACAAATATTATTTTCTATAATTTTTTGTGGGAAACTTATAGGTTGAGTAAATTTTGTTTTGGCATGTATTATCCTAATTTGGTAAATATGAGGTGCCCATTTTTTATTTATGCTAAGTATCATGGGCTCTATTTTTTCTCATCTTTGGAATTCTTTGATGATGTCAAAATAGGGTTTCCATAAATCATCATAGCCTATAACGATGTTTTGCACTTTGAAATTAAAAATTCCATAAGTCATTTCTCTAATTTTATTTTGATAAGCCTTTATTTTTATGGGCTTCAACAATATTTTTAACTCATTTATTTTCTTCTCCAACTTTGATTTTATATAGGAGTAACCATTATTTCTAATATATTTCTTGAAGATGAATATTTTAACAAAATAGTTCATAAGTTTTTTTCAATAGTTTATTAATATTTTATAGTCAAATTTAACTCTTAATTTTTGGGTTCTCTTGTTCTTTATTATTATAATCCTCCTACAAATTAGTGTAGTGGTGTGACTAAATTGGATATTGTGCACTACTACAATTAATGATTCAATTATTAAATCACCCACTCTCTTAATTATTAAATGTTCTTCCAATTACTAAGGGAACATAATTAGTGATGGACCAATTATACAATGGGGTAAGTTACTACATAGTGAGAGTTTGTAGGTCTAGATAAAATGTTTATCTAGAAAGAAAATTTGTGGCCTCTTCTTTCTAAAAAAAATCAATATTATCCTCTTTTTATTATCTTAACGAATACCATGGCCTCTACAATATCCCAACCTAGTAATAAAAAACACCCTCTAGCCATTATCATTCTTCTCACTTACTTTAGAAAGATGATTTCAATTCTAAAATATAGAGTAAGTGAAGAAGGATAATTCTTTTTGAAGTTAGGGTCATTCTCTATAAGTTATTTTTCCTTATTAAACTTTCCTTCTACCCTTAGCATGAGATAAAAACTTTTGAACATAAGGGTTTTGATCAAAGTGGGACATTAAAATCAATATTTTTAACTAGTTGTTCATTTTCTATCATCCGTACAACTAAATCATTATAAATTTGAAGATAATGTGAAATAGTTATTTTTAAGATTTTATGTGTAGATTCTTTTTTTAAAAAAAAAATTACAATATGATTTGTGAATTTTTTTTACATAAGTTTTAATAACATTTTTTTATAGTTAAAAATATTTTTAAAAAGTGACATTTTTATTTTTTTGATACGTAAGGTGATGATTTTATATATTCAGAAAAATATACATGCGTCTGCATTGCAGGAAATTCCATCGATGAGCTTCAAACAGTCAAAAAATTAACAGGACAGAGTTCGACCCATTTCCATAATGGAAGCACCGAGCAAAAACAGAGACTTGCTTCCTCAAAGATTACAAATTTGCAAAAAACAAAGCTCCAGTTCGAAGAAACCACGACTATCAATACATTAACAGACATACCAGACGAACACTTACCCTTCCCCCCTTAAACCCAGAAACCATTTACCTCTGCAAAGCATATAAAGCCTTCCACCCAGTCCATACCCTCCGCTGGCACTAGCTTCACTCTTTTCTTCAGAAACTCCACTGCCATTTCCGCCAGTGTGCGATGCCGAGACAATTCAGAGCCTTTAAGATCCAGAAGAAAGGGGTAAATTTTGATAGCATCATCCGAATCCCACATGGTTTCCAGGTCCGCCGGGCGTGGTATGCCCTTACCCAAGAGGGCTGCCTTCAGAGAAGTATCGATGCCCCCGAGCAAGTCCTTCCGAAACAGTCGCACCATCAATTCCTTGGCCAAGGGTTTCGGGGTGGCAATGTCCATGAGCGCCGCAAGAAACCTGGAAGAAATTTGAGTATTATCCCTTGGAAATTCTTTACGCTCTAAATGTTCCTTTCCAAGGACCATTTTCACTGCAGCTACCGTCGCCGGATCATCTTCAAGCAATATTCGTTTGAGACGCTGGTCCGTTACTTCCCGAAAGGCAATTTGCCTTTCCGTTGCCACAAGCGAAACAGGAGTATCGACCCCGAAGGAATCAAGACCTTCCACCGAAATGATGATGGTGAACTTCGATTTCGCCAGCCTCGCCATTGCCGAAAATGCGCCCGGATCACCCTGCAACAAAAACATAAAAGCAGAAACCAAGGAGCCGAACCGCAATTTAGGAGAGGGCTTCCTAAATTTAACATGAAAGCTCAATAATGAACCGTCAGTCATCGGATACGGATAAAGATTAGGAGCTTTGCAAATCTGTCCTTCGCATGAAATGAAATTCCTCCCCCGCAGACCTGTAATCAATGCAATTTATGGAGCTTATCACACGGCACGTCCGCGCATAGAGTAAGGTAGATCGTGCACTACGTGTCCCCCGGCCGACTTCGTGAAACTTGAGCCCATCATTCTACTAGACCCCTTCAATTTAACCGAGCAAAGAGGCGGCCGAATAAACCTACCAATGCCATTCGCATACTGCTAAATTTGGTATGTTGGTGTGGTTATCACCGCCCGACCCAAATACCACGCGTCCATCCCACGCCCCACCACCCGGCCATTTAGACATCCATTGTCTGTGTGTGGGGCGAGGGGGGAGGATCCCACCCATCCGCCCACAATGAATCACATCTTTGAACATACTTTGAAGCCAGGCCCGAATACACCCTGATTAGACAGCTGATCTGCTTTTGCGTTGCCTTCCCTGAGAGTGTGATTTAACATGACTTGCTCAAAGTTGGTTAGCTGTTCCAAGGCCGCTTCCAAAAAAACACCCAATTTCCAATTGTGAATCTGCCTTGTCCTTAGGGCATTTATGACAATTGTTGAATCGCCTTCTATGACCAGGTTTTGAATGCCTAATTCTTTGCTTAATTTAAGACCAAGGATCAGAGCTTGGAATTCTGCAGCATTATTCGTGCCAGCTATCAGAGGTTGGGCTAATTTTGCCAAAACCGAACCATTGCTATCCCTTATTATGCAGCCTGCTCCCGACGGACCCGGGTTCCCTTTAGAAGCACCATCAAAATTTAGTTTGACCCACCCCGATTCAGGAGGGATCCATTTTGTTTTTTTCCGTTGTTCCGCTGATGCAGCTTTTCCTGAACATTCCATAGGAGGGGATTTGATGCCAAACCATTGTTTCAAGATCCAAGCATCCCATTTGGTAAAATTAAGATTTCTTGTTTTTTCCTGCCCCTGAGCATTGAAAAGTTCTATAATGCAAGTCTCGATCTTGCATTGTAACCGTGGAATAGACATCTCTTTGTCCTGAAAAATGCGCCTATTTCTTTCCTTCCATACTTCCCACAAAAGGATTGAAGGAGACATTTTCCAAAGGTCTCCAAAGATGTAAGGTTGATCATGACTTGGCCAAGATTTCAAGCAGTCCAAGAGCGTACCCGGAAGAACAGAGGACCAACTTAATTTAGAGCATAACCAGCTCCACATCTGTTGAGTATAAGAGCAATTCAATAATAAATGATCCACGGTCTCCTCTGCCATATGGCATAACGGGCATCTAGTTGGGCCGTGATATCCCAATTTTAAAAACCTGTCTCCTGTAAGTATTCTGCCCTGCGCGGCCGCCCAAGTGAAGATCCCTGCTTTCGGTAAACAAACCTTATTCCAACACAGATTGCGGGGTAATTCTGCTTTGGATTCTAAAGAGACTGATAACACATTATAACCAGCCTTGGTCGTGTATACTCCATTTGGAGCAGCATCCCATCTCAATCTGTCTTCTCCCGATCTGACCCATATTCGTCGTTTTGCTAGTTCCTGTTCAAAAAGTTTTGTCTCTTGAACTTCCAAGTTCAGTGATCTCACCGATTTCCATTTAAAGAATCCTTCCTTCGCATTATCCGCGAAATCTATGTAGTCCCTAACTTTTGTGCCCCATAACTGTTTAGTCTTTTCCATTATTTTGGAAAATTCAGGAACCCTTGCTAATGCAAAATGACCTTCCCACGAATCCTCCCAGAATAGTGCTCCTTGACCATCCTTCACCTCCCACGTGAGAAAATCCGAGATCAGGTCTCTGGAATTGTTGATGAAGTTCCAAATCCGGGATCCAGAAGGGAGGGAATTTGCAGTTAGGAAATAATTTGGATCGGGGACTAGATATTTTGCTCTGATGATCTTAACCCATTTTAGATTAGGTTTGGAATAGATGATCCAAGCCAACTTCGCCCCTAGAGCCTTATTTTGCTTTGAAACAACTCTCAAGCCTGTCCCATCATTTTCCCGCTTCTCACAAACTTTCTGCCATTTTATAAGAGGAATCTTTTTTTGGTCTGAATTACCTTTCCAAAAGAAATCTTTCATTATCTTGTTTAATTCTTTGCTCGCTCCACTAGATAATTGCAGGCATGACAGCATGTAAATAGGAAGAGCCGATATTACAGATTTCAGCAAGGTAAGCCTACCTGCCCACGAAAGCCATCTGTTTTTCCATGCAGAGATTTTCTCTTTGCATCTTGTAACCATTGAGCTCCAGGCACTGTCATTTTTAATGCCTTTGTCCAAAGGAAGGCCTAAGAATTTACATGGAAGCTGACCTTTTTTGAATCCCAGCATTCGTAATATTTGAACCTCGCTGGGACAAGATGTGTTAAAGAAGAAAACTTCAGATTTAGCTTTACTTACTTCTTGCCCGGAAGCCTTGGAGTATTCTTCAAGCAGCTTTTTATAATTTTTCGCTTCCTTTGTTGTTGCTTCACCAAAAAGCATTGTGTCGTCGGCAAATTGCTGATGTGAAATGTTGGGAAGACTACTAGTGACTTGCAAGCCAAGAACCCCACCTTGTTCCTTTGCCTTATCAATCGATCTCCCCAAAGCCTCAGCCATAATTATGAATAAGAAAGGGGATAGCGGGTCCCCCTGTCTCAGACCCCTTGAGGAAGTGAAAAACCCCTCCGGAGAACCATTTACCAATACAGAATACCTCGGGCTAGCAATCCATCCAAAAATCTAGTCTAACCAGCCCTTTTGAAAACCAAATGCTTCCATGACTTTAAAAAGGAATCTCCAGTTAACTCTGTCATATGCTTTCCTGATGTCTAGTTTCAAAAGCATAGCCGACTTGTGCATTTTTTGTATTGAATGAATAACTTCTTGAGCTATGATGATTCCATCCAGTATTGATCTTTCTGGAACGAATCCTGTTTGTTCCTCAGAAATAATAAAAGGAAGGATATTTTTTAATCTGTTAGCAACAACTTTGGCTAAAATCTTGTAAATTGTATTACATAACGATATTGGACGAAAATCTTCCCACTGTTCAGGCTTCTCTTTTTTCGGAATCAGCGTCAAAAGAGTGTTATTTGCTTCTTTTAGCACCCTTTTGTGCCATCGCGAATCCTCTATAGCTTCCCATACCTCCTTGCCCAGAAAGTGCCAACATTTCTGAAAGAAGCCAGCAGGAAATCCATCCGGACCCGGCGCTTTCTCTGGTTGCATCTCAAAAACTGCCTTTTTCACTTCCTCTTCTGTAAATTTTGCGTTCAAAGAATTTGATTGCTCTTGTGTTATCAGTTTCGGTATGAATTGCAAAAAAGTATTTTGAACCTTCCAGTTTGAGCCTTCCCAATCATTAAGCAAATTCTGAAAGTAATTAACTGCAGAAGACTTAATCTCATCCAGATCTTCTATCAAGCTTCCATCCCCAACTTTCAGGCAGGAAATTCTGTTACATTCCCGTCTAGCTTTAGTGGAATTGTGGAAAAATTTTGAGTTTCTGTCCCCTGCTTTCAGCCAAACTTCTCTAGATTTTTGCCTCCAAAAGATTTCTTCCTTGATCAGTAAATCATTAAGCTTGCTGTTCAAAGCCTTTTCTTCCAAATAACAAGAATCATTCATACCACTTTTCATAATTTCTTCTGCTAAAGAGGCTAACTCTGTCTCAGTTTGCACTTTCTCTGCAAAAATGTTTTTAAAGCAATCTTTGTTCCATTGTTTTAAGCACTGTTTGAGATATTTTAATTTTGTGACCACATTGAAAAGGCTTGAACCCACTTTTGGACATTCATTCCACCACTGCTCCAGCAATGACAACACATGGGGATCCTTAAACCACATCATTTCAAATTTAAATGGACATCTGAGCGGGCCCTTATCCCCTTCAAAGATTAACTGAACAGGGAAGTGATCAGAACCCGTACCAGAGTTTATTTTACTGTCTAATGAGTAGGGAAAAAGGCTCAGATTTCCTTTAAAGAAAAACCGGTCTAACTTTTCTGCAATACTACCAAACCCTTTTCTTCGGTTCGTCCAAGTAAAATTTCCATTGCTTATAGGAATTTCAAAAAGAGAATTTCTCTCCACAAAGCTGCAAAAGTCCTTTTGAGACTGTAGGACTTTACCAAAACCCCCTTTCTTGTCTTCCAACCTGAGTATGGCGTTAAAATCCCCCCCTAAGATACTAGGTTCCTGTTGAAAGTTTTGCAGTATACCATCCAGTTCTAGCCATACTAATTTTTTCTGGAGACACAATAAAGGTCCATACACATTTATTAAGTTAAAGCTTAGATTTGAGATTAAGCTTCGTACCTTGCATGCCATCCAATGTCGACTCAAATGCATCACTTCGACCAATACTGATTGAGGTTTCCAAAGAATCAACAAACCACCGGAAGCACCTTCCGCTTCCACTCCTGCCCATTTCTAGAGCTTCAGTTTCCTGCCAAAGGATTCCAAAGCAATACCACCTAATTTTGTTTCTTGGAACATACATATTTCTGCTTGACAAACATCAATGTGGCGCCTAATAAGACTCCACTTGTTAGGGGCATTTAAACCCCTAACATTCCAGGACAAGATTTTCATTGTTGTTCAGGAAGGGTATCTCCCTTCCCTACTTTAATCATTATGTCAATTTTTTGTTGTCCAGTTGCCTCTCCATCCTGTTTTCTCTTTTCTTGATTAGGTATTCTTCCCCGCTTTTTATGATCTCCACAATCAGGTGTTAATTTAAGAATATCACGTCTGTGAATGCCTAAACGTGATTTTGCCTCCTGTAGTTCCTCTGTGATCTTCCTTTTCTTTCCCGACTGGGGGCTTAACAGCTCTGACGTTGTTTGCACTTCTGATACCCAGTTTTCCTCTATCCCGTCAATGCAAAGGCCGTCCATCATTGAACCATTCTTCATTTTAGCCGCCTCTGCAAGCTCCACTAATTCTTTCCCGACTTCTATCAGGGAATCCAGTTCCACATTCAGACAGCTATCCCCCATGATTTCTAATGTTTCCGCTATTTTATCTTCAATCTCCTCAAATTGCACCTCCCTCCCCATTTGGGTTTCCTGATCTGACAAAGCTTCGCCGCTCTCATCCAAAACAGGGTGCGGCAACCTTTTAGGAGAGAGGCCTTCCGTGTTGCTCGACAACAGATTATTTGCTTCAAGTGAGTTTCAATTTGCTGCTAAAAGTGACTTCTCCGGGATACCCCTTGGCGAGGGTGGGATTTCCACCTGGGATCTGACAGAGGTGCGAAGATTCACTGTAGGGGTAGGGGTTTCCATCGAAACCGCTTTCCCTGCTTCTTCCTTGTTTACCCTACAGGCCAGGGTTTGAACCAAGTTGTTATGCATAAACGAATCCCTCTCTAATTTTTGGATCCTGGTTCCATAGTCCGAAATCAGCTCCATCTCACTCCATATTGTTCTTTCAACCTTGTTCTCCACACATATGCGCACATAAGTTTGATTTTTCCTGGCAATTTTTCTTTCCTCCGCACAAACAAAGGTTCCCAACTGATTTCCTATTTCCTCTAGAATAGGAGGAGCCCAATATTCCAGAGGAAGGTTTGGTAGACTATACCAGTCTTGTTGGCTTTCCAACACATATGTTAATGGGTCGAAGCCCACTGACCATTTTCTTAAGTAAAAGCCGCACCCATCTAATACCCAGACTCCCCGAACGATCTGATCTCTGATGTTTCTGGTAGGGCATACCACCATAAAAAAATCATTTTGAAGCATTTTGAATTTCAAATCCGCACCCCATCTCTCTTTCCACCATTTCTCTAAATATTCCCAGTTCAGAGATTTTCCAAACCATTTGCCGAAAAGTCCTAACTGTTCTAGCCTCAAAATTTCTCCGTGTATTTTCGAGGAGCTAATTACCACTTTGGTTCTGCCACTTACGTTTTCTTTGGGCCAGGAAGAGCCAAGGTTTCCTTTTTCCCCCTTCGTTCTTTCTTCCCTTCCTTCCTCCCATTCCTTGGCCGTGGGCGATTTTTTCCTCCATTCCATTACCCCTTTCCCATTCTTAGCATTTGAGAACTTTCTGGAACCATGACTATCCATCCGCGGGGTAGCATTTTGACCCATATTTGATTCCTGATTTTGTCTAGGTCTACGAAAAGCTTCGTTACAGTACTGACCTTGCCTGTTTCTGCTCCTTTTGAGGCCTGCAGATTGCCCGTGACTTGGGCCCTCCTGAAAGCGACCTTTCGAAACCATGGGCTGGGGTCGGGCCCATCGATCCTTCCTCCAAACATGTTCGAGATTCCCTGTTCTGTTCATCTTGGGTCCCTCACCCCCCTGTCCCAATGCCATCCTCTTTCCGAACGTTGCCGACCTCCATGACCGTTGAGCTTCGACATTTAGTGGACCACTTTCTTTTAAAAGTGACATTTATTTTATATTACATAACTTTTTTACTATTTTTTTAATAAATTCTTAAAAATAGATTGGTAATATCAATATCTAGTTTGTAGATATTTTTTCATAATTTTTCATTTTTCATTTTATATTTTTATTTTTTATTAATTTTTGAAGTGAGATTAATTATAATTAGATATAAGCTTATTTCATAATGCATAACCTTTTTCTTTGTGAATATCCAAATTAAATTTTTATTATTCTATTGAAATAAAGATATCAATACCTAGTGTACATACACCTTTTAGATTTTTTCTCTTTTTTTAATTTTTTTTTTTGAGTGCATGGAACAAAGACCTTGATGCTTGGTGAAAAACCTACATTCATTACAAATAGAAACTAAATATAACAATCAAATTAAATATATTCAAAATTATACTTTCTAAAAAGCTTATTTTAAAGGGATACATACTTACAAGATATAATTTATAAATTACTTCATTCAATTCCCCAAAAGGTGAAGTAAAATTGGTTTTTGATAGAATTTTGATAGATGCAAAGAAGACTACATTGAGGGTTTTATTTTTAAGACTGGGGGGTTATATCCAAGGGGATTTGATTTGAGGAGGTCTGGTCTACCCTATTCAATTAAAATCCTTTATATGGAACCCCTCAAAGCTTAAATAATTAGTTTTTTCTAAAAATATGCGATTTCAAGCAAAAAATAGGATATTTCATAAGTGGGACACACTATTGTGGCAACTCCTATGCTTGTTTTATATTATTGAAATAAAATATAATCCTTTGGAATATGTACTTCATGTGTTCCTAGCTGTTGAAGTGATAATATTAAATGAATTCCTTTTATATAAGGGGGACATGTTCTACACTTGCTTTGTTATCATCATAATCCACTCAGTGAGACACATTAACAAATGACGACAATGATCTATCCTCTTATGTAAGTTTATTTTCTATGGATGATGAGAGGGAAGGAATTCATTGGGGCCTTTCTTCAAGTACTTGTAGACATGGTTCCTCTTCCTACCCTCTTTCTTGCACTTTTTGAGGTTGGTTTAGTATATTCCCATATTTTTCAACATCTTTCAAGATTGCTTCCATTCTATTGATAAGTTCCTTTCAATTAGAAAGGGAACCAAGATAAAATTAAATAATTTATTTATTTCTATAATCAATAATGAGGATTCACTGTTCTCTCTTTCTTCTTTACTTAAATTGATCTTTTCAACTTCTCAATAGGTTTTAATTTTTATCATACTTGTGATCATAACTAGACAAACTCAATATTTTCTCATGTTATTAGTATAGTTATTTAGGTCATATGACCTTCCTAAAATTATGAAAATTCCTATTTGATCCATCATTATAACTATCTTTTTAAATGCATCATTTACTCCTAGGCTGAAATTTCCAAAATTTATTGCAAGGGAATGGAAAAACATCTTTGAATGATCATTGAAATTACCTTTATTAGATGAATATAACTATATTTTAGAGATAGTATGTGAAATATTGTATGGAAAAAGGTAGATCCATTCATTTGAATTATAATAAAATATTTATAGAAAAAATAGTCTCCCCAATTATGATTATCCCACTTTCAATTTTCAATTGTTTAGGTTGGATGAACTTCACTTTATCTATAGTTAATTTTGACTTGTTGACCCCTAGTTTCTTCTGTTGCAAGGAATCTTCCCTTTCTCTCCTTGGTCTAATATCTAGGAGAGTAATTAGGCCATATTTTAACAACTTTTTAAGAACATTGGAGTAAGACAGATAATTTTGTGAAAACTTTGTTATGCCCTGTGGTGTTCTTTTCACTAGGAATGAAAACTACATTCACTACTACCTTATTCTTTTTAGCATCCCAAAAAATAGAAAAAAATGTTTGAATATCAAGATGGGAGGATGAGGAGGAACCCTTGTATTGTGTCACCATCTACTAGTAGTCTCAGCGCAGTACACAAATGTGTAAAAGAGGGATATTTCATTAAGAGAACTTTTTCTCTCAATGCTAGCTACAGATTCCCCATGAACACACATTGGACATTAGAATTAGGAAGAGCATAAGAGATCTATGAAAACAAATATGGATAAAGAGAAATAAAATGAATTACTTTCTCATGACCCCCCTGCTTACAATGGACGAGATTAGTAAAGGTGACCTTCGACCCAATGTTAGTCTAGAACTACTGCAAGAATTGATTAATTAATTGCTCGAAGGAGAAGATAGAATTATCAAGAAGGGAGAAAAATAATTACAATGTGATGCCTTTGAGAGATCATGAGAATAGTTTTTCTAACAACACATCTTGATAGAGAAATTCACCACACATGATAGTGAATGATGAGACATGGGTCTGCGGATCACCCCTGCCAATGTATTTATCAAATTTTGGAATTTCCCCCCCTTGAGGGATGGGGACATTTAAGATGATTAGGGACAAGGGAATATGAGGATAATAAGGTTGTAATGTGGAATGAGAAGAAATGTTGGTTAAGTTGGCTAGTTGTGACTCTATCTAACCCATATTTTGCAATAGGGTATTCAAAACAAGATTGGACAACAAAGGCGAACTAGGTTGATTAGTCATGGTAGTGGAAATTTGGGGTGCAGATTCAAGAATCTCATACCCCAAAGGAACATGATTCACATTGAATCCAATATTAACAAGGGGCACACTGTTTGTGTTATCAGCAAAAGTGAGAGAAGGTATAGAGGGATTAGTATCCATCATGTGCATGGACACCTCTGGCATCGAAAGATTCAATTGTGTGCTAGTGATCTCCAATTTGGTATCCTAAGGGCGGCTCAATATTTTCATGTATGAGGGTACATGAGACTATAATATATTAGCTATTCCATAGAGAAACTCAAGACCCTTGTAGTATGAGATGAGTAGATTCCCCAAACCACAGACAACAGGAGTAGCTTGAGTACATACAAGTTATTATGATTTAGAAAATATTCATATTCTTTAAGTCTTTCCTTAAAATATTGAACTTGCTCAAAGGGAACCTTAAGATTGGATTCATGGTCTATAGGAGAATAAGATCTAGATTGATTAATTGGTTGAGAACTTGTTTGAACATATGTAGATGGAAAAACATAAATGCAATGAGGTATATAACCAGGTGACAAAACTATGGTGAATTGATCAAATTTAGGACCTTGATGGGTTGGATTGAAATGACATCTTGAACCCATGTCTGAGTATTGAATGATTCTTCTTACTACATGCCCAAAAGTTTTAGATTGGGTCATGAAACTCATAAGAGTATCACAACACTCAGTTCAACAAACTTCCAAACAAGAGAAAATAAAATTTCAACAAAGACTAGAGCAAAGATGAGTTCATGTCGAGTTCACCAAAATGTAAAGGAGGAAATTCAATGCCCTCAAGATGCCGAGGTCTAAAGGGGAAAATGGTCCTCAACTACCTCAGGGATCAAAGCTCAGGTAATAGGATAAAATTATAAAGAGGTTTATGCATATTTTATGCAGAATTAAAATGAGAGAGTTTCAAAAACTAAAAGAGTAGGTTGCAGAGGTCTTCTAAAAAAACTAGCAAGCTCTAGACCAAGGATACCAATGCAACACACATATATCCCTATAGTGTTTCGGTGTCTTATATGGGTTGAAAATTGATTTTATGACAAAAATGACTAAGAACCTACTAACATATCTGATAAATAAACTCTCAAAATTTGGGAGAATGAATAGGGAATGAAAAAATGGAAAGTAAACTAGATTTAGTGGAAAGGAAATGATAAAATGAAAAAAGAGACACTCACAAGAGGTCCAATAATGAAGCTCCTCCAACAAAGTTACACCTTCAATACCTACACACATACGACTAAGAGAAAATGTTGGGGTTGTTTTAGGGGCTTTCCTTAGTCAAACCCTCATGTTGGTGTTTCCACCTCCATGAACAACCAAATATGATCGAGATAGAAAAATAGATGAGATAAAGAAAGATAGACATGCTATATTAATATGCTAACAAGATAAATAGACAATGCAATAAAATAAGCGTAATTGCCCTCCCTTTAGCAAAATGGTAATGCCAAAAGGAAGAGTCTGAGCTTGATATAACAATGTTGAGCACCTTATGAGAATAATAATGTGTGATAACAATGGTAGAATGAAGATGCTATGGTGTAGAAGAGCAAGAAAGATTGGAAAAATAGAGAGATTGAATGAATGGAATGAGATTGATTAAAAAATAATGAATGAGAGAGAGGCCAAAATGCATGTAAAGGGTCATTTCAGTGCATTTGTGACCTGTAGAGGTGTTACACTCACATGTAGGTAGGAAGTGTAACATCCAAATGACTACTAAAATCAAGAATATTTTTAGGATGTTCACGTGACACAAACATCTGCGCGACACACATTCTTCTGCAAAATAAACTCACCTTAACAGTTAGGAAAGAATGGGTTAAGCATAAAATTAAGGTTGGATGAAAGGGATATTGCATTATTGAATTTAATTTATCTAAGGGAAAGTTTATGGAATGCGAAATTGCATAGGATGTAATTTATGACACTACAATAAGTATTTACATTAAAATATGCAAAAATTAAGATTTCTTGAGAATCTTGGCATTAGTTGTCATACACATTTGTCAAGGAGATTGGCACAATGGTGACAAGTACAATTAACTTTGGAATCAATAAATGTATTTTCCCAATTTTAGGCACTAGGATTGAGGAGTGGATAATCTTGTATGATGGATGGGACCCACATGATTTTGCCACTCCAAAATGGAGTAATATTCTTGAGCATGTGAGTCATCAGTTGATTATGAAAGAAAAGATTATTTTTTGGTTACATTTACTATTCTGAGGGCCAATTGGTTGTGCTCATGTGATGTTCATGTTAATTTATTTATTATTTTACTATTTTCAAAATATGCTCTCCAAGATGGGTGGGGTTTTATGTGATATCATGGTTTTGGTGAACCATTTATGTTTTGTCCTCTCTCTATACCTATATATTGAGGGTATGAGACAATGGTTTTATGAGATTGTTTAACATGTACACAATTTTTTTTAGAGTTTTTCTAGAGTGAAGAGAGTATTAGTTTATTAAACGTATCTCATTCTTGAAGACATATATTATTGTTATATTTCTCGTGTAGTTTATTTAAAGGGTTTCTCCACATAAATCCTATTGATATGGTTTGATGATTATTATTATTATTGTTGATTTAAGAAACCACATAATTATCTCATGGTAATCCTTTTCTAAAGAAAAAAATGATTTGTATGTACACTTGTAAATTAATATTTTATTGTAGTAGTTTCACCTTGTTTCTCAATATTTGATATTAGAGCTAACAATTCTAGACAAAGAGGGACACCTTTCTATTAAGTGTTGATTTTTTTTTGTTGTAGTGGTAGCTTTTGCATCGTGTTGTTTTAAAATTTTGATGTTTCACCTCATTTTTAGAACAATTATTGGAGACATTTCAATTATTTAAATTATGGTAATTATATGATGCTATGAAAATACATAATTTTATTTTATATATTTTGAATATAAATTATTATAAGGTGATGATTGTTCGTTCATGTACTCATATGTATAAAATTTAATATCAGATTTGAATGTTATAATGACTATGAAATTTAAACCATGATTGTTATCATTGTTAAAAATAGTGGATAGATAAATGATATATATAGAAATATAAATGATTAATGAGACTACATTTTATATTATAATTTTGCTCATTTATATGATATGGTCATCAATTTTATATATAAATATATTTATATCTAGCTGGACTAACTAGCTTGATGTTGCAATAAGGTGAACACATGACCAAGTATAGTCCCCCTCTTGGTTGAGGGAGAGCATCATCAGGGAGAGGATAGTAGATCAAGTAGAGTTAGTTTTTGGTACCATGTGCCAAGAACTTTTTTACACACAAACATTACTGATTTGAATGTTATGTCCTTTGTTGGTTAGTCATGTATAATATTCTTGTTAATATCTAGCCTAGTCATGCTACCTATTGTAAATGTATTAATCAAGATTTGCATAAATTTTAAGGTCATTATTGTTGTCACCTCAATTGTAAAAATATTTTACTAAATATTAATATTCTTTTTGAAATCCTTAGCATCGAGTTTAGATCAAAATAACTATCTTTATCATGTAGAATTCTTTCCATTGAGCATCTTTTGTTGTGAAGCTATATTTTTTGTAAATAAATGTCTTTTGTTGTCAATAATTTTTGGATTTGATTGTGTTTTTGTTTTTTATCAACATTTTGAATCACCCTCCGTGATTCATCATCAGGATAAGATAGAACTAAAGATAAAAATGATTAGTTGCAGACCTAGTAGAGCTAAAAAGAGAGAGGGGGAGAAAAGGAAGGAGGACCAGAGTTTGAGGACAGGAATGATTAAGACCAAAGAATACAAACTAAAAGAAAAAAAGAAACTAAGAGACTCAAAACAAATGAAATAAAGAAAACAAAACTAGAAAATCATAATTTAAAAATGGATGCATTATTATAAAAAGAAGAATAAGAATGAAAAATCACATAGACCCAAAGAATTTAAGAAGAGAAAATACAATAGCACAAACTTATAATAAAATTATTCTTATAATTTAATTATTAATAAATTATTTTGAAATTTCTTATTTTAATATAGACATAATAAAGAGTTATGCAAAAATGATTAAAATGTAATAATTAATACTAGAAGGAATTCAAATATAAAAATTAAATGAATCAAACAAAAAAGTTAAAAGAATATTCTAAAATTTTAATACTATTGATAAATGATTGGATATTAAATAATTTATAATATTATATTAAACACTACGAAAATGAACAAGAGAGAAAAAATGCAAACACAATAAATTAGATTATAGAAGTTAAAAACCAAACTAAAAGAACATAAAAATTGCAAAAAGAGCAAAGGAGCAAGAAGAAAAAGGAGGACATAAAACAATCTAACCTTACAAATTAAAAGAAAAAAAAAAGAAACTTTTAAGAAAACTAGAACAAAGGACCACAAGAGCCAAGAAATTTTAAGAAATTGAATAAATTGAGGGGAGAGAGGACAAGAAACCATAAAAAATAAAATTGGGGAGAAAGGACCAAAAAACCAACCAAGAGAGGACCAGAGAAACATGCATGTTGATAATTAATACCATATGGAATATATTAAGCAATATAGTCCTTGTGTTATTAATTATTAACTTGCCTTTTGTTTTCCAAGTCTACTCTTTGAAGTTATTTTAGTCCTTTCTCCCCACAAATCTTAGGGAGAAAGGTGGAAAAAATTAACTTCAAAGAGAGGATAGGAACAACAAAAAGGCAAGTTAATAATTATTAACATATGAAATATTTTAAACAATATAGTCCCTATGTTATTAAGTACAAACAAGAAGTGATAGCACAAGGAAAGAAAAGGTAAATTGCAAAGGAAACCAAAAAGGACCAAGAGGGAAGGAAAAAAGAAGAAAGAGAGGAATCAAGAGGGGTTGGGATGGTAGTTTTTCATATTGGATAATAAAGGATGCCAAGAGGGACTAAGATTCCAACCCTCATCCTGATTAAGGTTGATGGGATGAAAACAAATTTCTATGGATTCCTTGATTTTCCTTTTGAAAAAGTTGTCCTCTTTGCACAAGACTTGAAAGTTTTCTAAAAAAATGTGGTGTTTGGTTGAAGAAGAGTGTTCGACAAGAGCATATTTCAGGACTTGCTCATGTTTGATGTCTACACTATGCTCTTTGATTCTAGTGCGAAAAGAATGACTTGTTTGTCCTATATAAGGAGTACCACATGAGCAAACAACCTTGTAGACACCAGAGTCAAGAAAGATGTCCCTAGAGTCCTTGAGCGGAGGGATACAATTATTCACAATAAAAAAGGGCTTGAAAGCACATCAGAGACCTTTTTGGGAGGATCTTAGATATTTTGTGGGAGATGCCTTCAATATAAGGAAGAGACGCATAGGAGGGGAACTCAGGTTTGGGGGAAAAATAATTGGAAAAGAAAATGTCCTTGGTTTGGTTGAGGGCCTTAGAGATTTGTTTGTTCGTGTACACATTCAAGATGAAGACCTTGAAAAGATTAGCCAACTCATGGTACAATTTATCCTCATCACAAATCCAATAGGCTCTCATAGCAAGGGTTTTGAGGACACCAATTTTTTGGCTGGGGTGGTGATGAGAAGAAGGGTGGAGGTAAAGGTTAGTATGGGTAGCTTTACGAAAAACTTGATGACCTAAGGAACCATCTATTTTCTTGATGAGCAAGATATCAAGGAAAGGAATCAAGCCATCCACTTCAATTTCCTTAGTGAAGGAGATGCATTGGGCTATGCTATTGAGATGAGCATGGAAGTCTTCTAACTTATCTAGACCATGCGGCCAACACATGCATTGGTGTCATCTACATAACACTTCCACCATTTTGGTTTGAGAGGGAAGGAGGAAAGGGAAATATATTCAAAATGATCCATGTAGAGGTTGGAAACTTGATATCTTTAAATGTATTTTGGTTTCAAAATAAATAATTTTTTTTTTTAAATATATATAATAAAGAAACAAAAATCAAAATCCTCCATTTGAGAATTAAAAAATGCCATGAAAAAAGAATGGGTTTAATTTTTGGAGAATGGGAAGTTAAACTATAATGAAGTGGGATAAAAATACCACCACTCTCCCCCATTCTTTCCATAAATTTCTTTGATATCTCCAACAAGATAGAGTGGGGGAGATGAGAGTAAATTTTCATGTGAGCTATGGCATAAAAAAGAGAAAAATTAAGGGGCATGAAACCATTAAGAAAAAGGAAAAACACAAGGAAAGAAAACAAGATTATTTGATTTTTTTGTTAGGTAGGAGAAAGGGGGTGAGTAGTAGAGAAGGGTTGAGAATAAGGAAAAGGAAAATTGGAAACATTTCAAGTTATAGGATTTTCAAACTCACTATTTTATTTGAAAATTTTTGTTGATAAATTTATTTCTCTCAATTATATGAAAAGAAAGTTTGCGTGTTTGAAATCCAAAACCTTGGTGCTTATATGATGCACAAGATGTTTTAAACTTCTCCCTAGGTCTAAAATCAATCTTGAATTTATTTATGTATATTTCACCTTTAGTAGAAGACTGATATTACTCAAAAAAATTTATTGGATCTTGGCATCAAACCAAACATTTCCCTCTTGGGTTTTTATTAGAAAGACTTTTGGTTTTATTTATGAGAATAAATTTTGTATACACATAAATATATGTATATTGACCATATGCATACATATGTATATGTATAAATATTTTATATTATTCAACACCTTGATCGATTCATAGGCCATTAGTTTTACTTTTTTAAGAGGAGCAATATATAGATGTGTGGGGATTTTTTGACCAATATAAAATTCACCACATAATATGTGAAAATAATGTGTATAAAAATTAGTATTTTGATGATACTTAAAGAGGAAACAAATTAGTTTGTAACTATAGTTAATAAGCTTATTAATGGGCAACAAGGACCAATGAAAGATGAACTATTATAATTCTTTAACAATAGTCTTAGAATAAGATTTAGATTATTTTGATAACCAAAATATACCCTATTATTATATTGTACCTACAAGCATAAATAAAGGTACTAGAATTCTATGTCACCATGATCTATAAATTTTTTTTACAGTAAAATAGAAATAGAGAATTTTTCAATATTAAACAAAAATAGCTCTTGAATGATTTAAACTCTTATTCAGAAACGTTGTGGAAAAAAGAGATCAGAATATGTAAAAAAAACTGAATCCTTGTTTACATATTACCATATTCTTAAACAACAGTGGTTTAATTCAAAATAGAATTCATACTCATAAGTATGGTTGAGTTGAATATCTAGTGAATGCTTAAAATTTTTACAAGTTTAGTATGAATTTTTTTTAGTATGCTAAATTTTAAAACAATATAAGGTAGAATAATTATATGTTGATATGGATAGTTTTGTAAGTCAATATGAGAAATTATTACTATTATATCATCATTCCTTGAAGAGAACTCAAACTCATTCAGATATAAATAAAGACAATAATTAATTTAGTTTGAATATGTTTTGTAAATGTTATAATTATAAATATGTATATGTGTGTATTGGATGAACTTCAGATACACATCTATATGTAGGTATATTTATATTATATATATTTTACTTTGTATGGACTTGAAAACATGTAAAATAATAGTCAAATATGTGTTTTTTTCTCATTTGAGCCTATGAAAAAGAAGACTTAAATTATTTGAGTTGAAATGTGTTTGGTCTTGTAAAAGATAAGAGGTTCGTGTATTGTCAACTTATGGAATTTCATATGATTTCAGTCTTCATCATCACTCAATTTTACTAATTTATTGTGTAAATTGAGTAGTTTTATCTTAATCATATCGAGTCAAGTTGAGATAGGAGTGGTGAATTAACAACCTATAGTTCCATTTAGGGACGTGTTTATGCTATAAAATGATTTGGCTAAAGTGATTCATAAGCTTTTAGGAAAATGGTGTATCAACCTTGCAATTACAAAAGGTTACTATTTATAATAAGTTTATATTTGAGCATGGATTGGTGCAAAAAAAATCCAAAGATATGGAATTCCTAAATAAACATGCTAGTAAAGTTTCATTGCAAGATCATGTTTAGATTTGAAGATATTGGAGTTTCCATTTTGAAAGTCTCAAAGTCCAATTTGAGGCCCTTATAGGTTGTTTTTGGGCCTAAATATGGTCATAACCAAAAAACAATTTATAGCTTGATAGAGCGCTTCATGATATTTCTAGCAGTTTAAATGATTCATCAATTGAAATCTTAGATTAAAAGTTATGGCCTTTGAAAGTTGGGTCTCCCAAATTGGGAAATGTGAAAAAGTGTTGAACACATAAAGTAGATGTAAGGGGGAGTTACATGTGTTGGTGTGTGTTTTGACATATCATAGGGCATATTTTATTGAAGATAAGTTGGGCACCACTCTTTGGGTGGTTTTAGCTCATGGTTTTGTAAATATCATTTGACAAAAACATGTATTGTATATCCTATATATTAGATGTTTGAGATGAAGGTTGTGTGTGAGTCTTATAGATTTTGAGTTTCCTCCAAATCTCTAGTTGGTGATACTCTTGTGAAAATATTTCTTTGCAATTATATTTTAATCTTGTTGATTTCAAAATAATATATTGGGCGAATTTTGGATTGTGGGGTTTTTTTCTCCTAAAAGGGTTTTCCCCACGTAAATCATTGTGTTATGGTATGAATGATATTTATGTTTATTTTTAGTTTATGTAACGAATGTAAAAATATAACAAGTTTGCATAACCCTTCTCTCAATATTAGTGTAGGAAGTTGTTTCGCTAACTTAGCTTCCTTGCATAAGCTATGTGCATTTTTGGTCCACAATACTTGATAGGTGGCATGATAACCATATTCCATACTTAGCTAGAATATATCTAGGGTTGTGTGATGAGTTGTCAAGAATAGAGTTGATACTTCACACTCAATTATCAATTGTCATGGTATGTTCATGGATCTCTTTATTTTCTACCCTCGTGAAGGGTAGGGACACTTACAATAGCAAGGTGTGTGGAGGATTATTGGTCTGTGGATGGAGGTAAATAACTTGGATGATTCGATTCCTCCACATAACAACTTAGTATGTCATAAACATGATGCTCAGAGGTACATTATATATTGAGATAGTGGTAACAAAATTGTACATTGATTATTGTTTATAGTAATTGTATATAAATAAAAACTAGTTATTCAGTTTGTAAGAATGAAAACATATGGATATGTTTACATTGAGTATACATTTAGTTGATATGAAAATTAGTAAATATATTATAATCTTGATGGGAAATTGAAATGAATCTTGAAAATTATTATTAAGATGAAATTTGTTCGAGTCTTTTTATTTTTCATAAACATGTCCAATATTTATTTATATTGCTTCTATTGGAACAAATTACTCTTGTTGTATTTATGATTTAAAAAATATATAACTTTTTGGTTGAAGTTTTATTATATGAATGTAAGGTTCATTACATTTGAGGAAAGGATTGAAAATAATTGCATCTAATTCTTGTATGGATGTTGAAAAATTTAATGGTACAAAATATAAGATGTGGAAGTTGAAGATGAAATTTCTACTTGAATAAATATATCAGTGGTTTCCTTTTTCACAAGAAAATAAATCATCTAATATTTCTGATGAAGATTAGTCAAAAGTAGACATGAGGGCATGAGGAACCATTCAATTTTTTCTTGTAGATTCTATCCACTTGAATGTTTATAAGAAGACTATCACATGAAAGTTGTGGAAGAGGATAGGTGATATTTATCGAAATAGAATTACTACTAACAAGATATATCTAAAAATATGATCGTATTCATTAAAATAAAAGGTGATGGTTCTATTGTAAACCATTTACATGTACTTAATTTGATTTTAAGTGAACTTTATTCTATAGGTTTTAAGTTGTTAGAAGAGCATAAATGCGTCTTTTTTTTTTAACCTAATACTTAAGAAAATCTAATTTTTATCATTATTGATAGTGGTGTAGAGAAAAAAATGAACAATCTTATTGGTGCTTTGATTTCAAACAATATGAAAATGGAAACCATGAACGAAGGATAAAAAGATGATTTGCATGTATGAAGTAGGTCCAAAGAAAAATGAGGGATTAAAGGGATAATAAGAAGTGTAGATTAAAGTATAAATGATGTTATAAAACTGCAAGGAAGAGCAAAGTGTTGGAATTATGATAAGATAGGACATGCTAAGAAGGAATATAGAAAAAAGAAAAAAAGTTCAGACTCCTCCATGAAAGGTCTTTTGATGATGGTGACAATGATATTTTATTCATTTTCACTAATACCATTAGTGATGATTCTTGTCTTATTGATTTATGTTTCTCCTACAATATGATTCCTTACAAGGAGTGTGTTGGTGTTTCCAACTGATTGTCTAGGTTTTCCTAAAGATTAGCTAGTTCTTATACTTAGAAACCCTAGGCCATGGGCCAACAAATAAGAGACAAGTTTCACAATTCCTCCTCTACAGTTCAGGCTTTGAAAAACGAAGGTGGGTCCCCCTATAACATCATTCAACAATATAGTAGTAGTTTACAATGATGCCTTTGATAATAGATTCTTCACAATTGTTTGGAAAGAGGGACGCCTAATGGGCTAAATCATCTTCAAAACCCTCTTGTATGAAATGTTATATTTGGAAGTGTGGACTTGAACATAAAACAATAAAAAATGCAGTAAAGTAGAGAGTTTTTGGATTTTATATCTAATTTTGTCTCAGGATTAATTTTTTTGAATTAGTTTAACTAGTGCCTTATCCACAACAAAGTCTAGAAATGCAACAAACCCTTACAATATATCAAACTTTGGTTTCTAATAACCTTACTTACTACCTAACAATAAGAAACCAACAACTAAAAAATACTATCAAAGTACTTACAAGTCCATATTGTAACCATAAATCTTTGATAAATGAATTGAAATCAAAGTTATTCTATTCCTTGAATAAAAACTAAAAATTCAAGCATCCATAACATAGAATATGATATGAAAACTAGCAAGAATCCTTGATTATATTGATTCAAAAGATATGTGTACAAAAGTGGAGAGAATGAAAAATTGATATTCAAATTTGATGCAATACAATGAGTATTTAGGTCATCTATTGTTATTATAGAGAAAAATTACAACATTTCCTCTCTAAGTTTCAAAGGAGTTACCTATACAAGATAAAATCTATACAAATATTTACAAAGTATAAGAATCAAAACTCTTTGAATGAGACCCAAAATTCCCTTTTATAGACACAAGGGAACAACAAGAAAGAGGCCTCATTCAACTGCCCAGTCATTAAAAGACAAAAATCCAAGTGGTGACAATATGTACAAAGAACAAAAAGTTATTTCAAAAGCTGCTAGCTGCCCAAAAGTAGTTGGAGATATTTGTAGTGTTAAAGTTAGCATATGGCAGGTGATCTCAAAATTACCTTTTGTAGATGATAGGACACTTATGCCATTCTCTGCTTGAAAAGCCCATGCAATAGCTATAATTGGTTGTTGGAAGCTTATTGAAACACAACTCAAGTTGCAATTTCCTATTCTTCCATGTCTTTCACCTGTCTTGCTGAAGTGCCAATCCTTGGTGGAAAAAAGATGCTAACTCTCTCCAGATGTAACTTGTAATCATCTCCAATCAAAATTTTCACTAGGTTTGGGAAACATAATAAACTGTATTATAGTTTAGTGAGTGCATTAATACTTGCATTTATCTAGTCAACATCAATTTCTCCCTCATTTATTTTATTGTACATATGAATTAGAAGATTTGTAAAATTTGACTTGCACTCCACATATGCTATAACCTCACCCTCGGTCAAAATTGGAGGCATATGTAACTCTTAAAAACCATCAAAAGTGTTGAGCTTCTTCTTCATCAGGCCTTTGTGACTAATATAATGACTCACAAGGTCATATAATAAATCTAACTTATTCAAAATGTTAGACACCATACTCCCATCAAAATCTGAGTTGCTAACAAGAAGGCTCAGCACCTCAATTCCATCAGACCAATAGATCTACAAGAATCTCAACTTCATCAATATTTGGTTGTGGTTAGAGAATTCCTCCTTCAAAGTAGTGTAGCTATCCCATACTTTCTTCAGATGAGAGAGAATCTTTGACAACCTATACCCGAAAAATGTTGTCAACCATGTCAGAAACCTTCTTTGTTACTCCTTCCTTTGTTCCTCTAGCTTGTGTTGCACTTTGTTTCAACTTCCCTCTTAGCTCCTTGATTTCAATGGTCAATTTATTTATATCTTGTGAGGCTTGTTACTCACTTATTTTTTGGGTAGGGGAAAAAATTCCCTACACTGAGTTGAGAGTTTGTTGTAGACTCTGGTTTAAGGCCTCTTCCTTATCAAGATCTCCTTGCAACTTCTTAATAGTAGCCTCTGTGAAGAGGGATACATTGACTATTAGGGAAGTTTCCTATGTTACACTTGGGTCCCCCACTCTTCTAACAATGATATTTCCTATTAACTCATTGGGGTCACTTATTACTTGTGGCTTATTGGTCTCAGGGAAAATTGGCAAGATAGCTAAAGTCTCAAGCCTTGGGTGGAATCCAAAACCAAAATACAAGCCCTCAACCTGCTCTTCTAAACCCAAAATTGGATTCTCAACCTCATGCCTTCTAATGGTATCAAATGAAATAGTTTAGGAGATGTCCCATCCTGGTAGTAACAAGCACCTTTCCTTCCTCACCAATTCTCTACCCCTTTCAGGAGTCATGGCATCCATCTTCTCCTTGAAATTCTTCTACAATCCTTCTATGATGCCCTTCTTCTCTTTCTCAAAGAGAATCCTATCTTCAAGATAGTTACTTGTAGTTCCCCCCCTTATTTTTAAGGATAAAGTCCTTAAACTTTGATGTATTGGTGAATTGTTCATCTTGTAAAAATTATTCACAATCCTTGGCTCTGACATCATCCGCTATCTTCCCACCAGTCTCAAAATGGATGAGCAATTTTTTATCTATGGGTCTCTCTATTAGCATTCTAGGAGGGGGAAGCATCTATTGCACAATGAGAGCATCACCATCCATCTCCTCAAGATCAATGGGGTAATCTACCAGAGGTCCATCCATTGGATTTATCTGTTGTAAAGGGGTAACTATCTATGGACTTGGTGGTACATCTGATCTAGAAGAAGAGGAACTTGATGTGCTTGGAGTAGTTTATGGAATATTTTCCAACAATTGGTTGGAATTATCCAACATAGTCATTATTTTGACTATGGGGTCTCTGATGTACAAAAGTGACCCTTGAAAAGAAGGATCTACCTTCTTTCTCTTATTCTCAGTAATTTGGATCTTGACCCATAGGGATCTTCTCTATGATGCCTGGACCTTAGATGAGTAATTTTTGATAAGGTATTTAATGTTTTCTAGATCATGGTGATAGGAAGATCATTTTTAGCCAGTTCTCTACCTATGGATATTACCCTTAGGATCAAAATTCTTGACCTTGTCAACCTTCATTTTGTATGGGAGAAATCTCTCATAGATTAGCTCCATACATTCTCTTGATAAGGCTATGAAATCAGAGAAGGCCATTGTCCTAGGGAGGAGAGCATGCTTTTTATTGTTCCTGAAATGAGTCTTGTCAAATTCATTCAACTACCACATCAGCTCCAAGAATGCAATTATGTTAGGAAAATTCTTGGGTAGCACATGAGGTGCTACTGAAGTCCCATTCACCTTGATGATAATTGCATTTGAATAGAAGAGCCAATCACCCTGGTTGTGGTCAATTCCTTTCTCAGGGGTGAGATCCTTTGGGCTCAAAAACTTTCTCACCTCTTCTGATAATCCACAATCCATGGGGAGACCAAGTCCCTTCCTCAAAGGCTTCAAAAAAATAAATTCAAAAGTAGAATAGTTGGACTTGTTGTAGTCCTTATCCCAGATGTTGGTCCACTCTTGGATCGACGATATCTTGTTCTACTCTCCCACTGGCCTGACTTGAAGTTGTGGTGGCCACACTTTTACTCCATTATATAGATTTAGATGCAAGAGGAGAGAGTAATGCATGAAATGTATGGCACCACTAGGATCTCTCTTGATAGAGCAGAGGGACTTATGCAACTGCTCTACAACATACACTGCAAAATCATAGGGTTTTTTCACATCCCTGCTTTGGATCTCCACTACCAACACCATCAAACTGATAGGGATTTGAACCTTGTTGTCCATTCCTAGAACTTGAATTAGTGAGAAGTGGGTCTTCCAAAGAAGTAATCCTCAAAGATTTCATAGGCGAAGGGTTCAAGTTCACCCTTACCAAACCTTTCCAATTCTCTTCTTGGCCCTCTTGGCCTAAAACATGGTAGCCACCTTACTCTGTAATTATCCCTATTTATTTCATACTCCCTATTAAGGGCACCTAGGTCAATTGGTAGTTTTCATTGGGATTTTGGTAAAAAAAACCTTACAAATGTGGTCTTTGTCTAGTGACAAAGATATTTGGCCACCCACTGTGAGCAATGACCTTGCATTTGGGTTATAATCCCTAGCAATATCCTTAATAAATTCCACATTTACAAAACATTAGGCACCACTATTTTTCCCAAACCTAGTTTCCAGATGTTACTAATTGGCCTGTCCTCATAGGCCTTCTTATATGAATGCTTGAAAAGTGCATACCCCTCACATGTGAGGATGGGGTCTCTATAGCCTCTATTTTTGTCAGAGAGTTTATCTACTAAACCCCTGACCCTAGACCAACTCTTGGTCTCTTGAATGAACAGGGGAGGTGTGTTATTATTTCTTCATCTAAAGTCCTTTTTTTACCCCTCGAAGTTCCAACCATCTTGAATGTAGGGTTATATGTAAATGCAACTAGGGTTTGCACATGAAATCTTTGAGGATTACTTCTTGTTCGACTACATTCAATAACTCCCACTCAAAATTATCCTTGAATTTATAGATTTATAGTTTGAAGTACTTATTTTCTTTGTCAATTTCAAAAACCCCAATTTCACAAAAGATAACCCTTGTTTGATTTGGAAATTCGTAGCACTTCATTTAATCACTTCAACAATTGTGATTCAAATGAAATTGAGCTAATTATTTTATCCCAGCCTTCATGAATTCAGTAGTTAGCAATCCCATCTACCATTAATTTTTGCATGCTCAAACACACGACCAGTAGTAGATGTTTACCAATTTTGAGTGTAGGTCATTGATATTAAGATCGATCGTGATCATGCAAATTTGAATTTCCTCTACGAAGTGACAACCTCCTTTTTTCATCATGTGGACAGGTTTTACCATTTTGTGGACTCACGAAGGGGTAATAAGAAAAAAATAGAGCTTCTCTAATAGTGGAACTCTTCGTGAACCATTGTGATTGTGACACTTGTACCATCTCACAACATTGTAGGAACAAAGAGCTAAAACCACCAAGGATTTGAGAAGGCTCTAGCTTCCATGATAGGAATTTGCACATGCTTGAATATGTGTCATAATTGTTTTGCTTCATGGGAATGAAAGTGGCATAGAGGTAGGGCTTCATGAAGCAAAGAGCCTCCACGAAATGCACATGCTTAAGTCAACAACTTAAAGCTATAGGAAAGAAGGGGACCAACCATAGATGAGGAAGTCAAGGCTTAATGACTTAGGATTAAATATTAACACATAAACAATAGCCCACAATTTTTTTTGGATATGTGTCATCTTTTTAGGAGTTCATGAGGCTAGAAAATGACAAAACCAAAGCCCCTATGAACAAAAGAGATAACATGATATGTTGACACCTGTCGAGGGCACCTGAGGAACAAAGGACTTTAGGAAGGCAAATACATATTTCAATAAATACATATAGACCAACTTCCTAATGCACAAGGGGACATAAGAACATAAAATGACGACAACCTCAAGTTGTAACTTAAGTGACTAGGTGAAAAGGTTCAGCATGTCAACAGCAAAATAAAAGGGTGCTAGGGTTTTTGACATAAGAGGGTTTTAGAAAGTCCTAACTTGTAAATTTCAAACCCTAACACAATACAATTGAGGAATTTCAAATTTTCAAAATGTCAGAGCATCACTATGACCATGAAATTTTACAAGCACCACCACAGTGGTTTTATATATATACAACTTATGATGAGAGAGGTTTTTCTGGAAGAGAACAATACCAAGTGGATTGTTAGTAGAGGAAATATATAATTATTTTTCAAATTATGGAAGGGTTAAAACCCTTGATCATGTTTTACATATTCTAAGACTCATGAGATATTTAAATTTTGTATCCAATTTAAATGATTTTAGTGTGCATTTGTCATTTGGTAAGTCTGGTTGTAGGTTGGTAACAGGGAATTGGTGGGTGCTAGAGGATCCCTAATCAGGACTTGATTAAGGTCAAATGTCTCCACATTTTATAATCATGCCAATATAACTAACATTGAAAATAAATGTATATGGTAGAACTAATGTTTGGATCACATAAGGAAAAGGGTCTTAGGACCATTGCTAATAAAAAATTGTTGATCATTTTTTCATTATTTATTTGGTAATTTAAAAATATAATGGATCTTCAGTTTCTATTACAAGTTATATAGTTAAAAAATTATTATAAACCATTCATTTTTTGTGTTTGGTCTAGTGGATGTGGGCTCTATGGATAAATATTGTTATTATATTACACTCATTAATGAAGTATCTAGATACAATTGGATTTATTTTATTTTTTCAAAGTATATTTATTTTATTAAAGAGATAATTTAAATCATTAGTTGAAAAGAAAACAAATTATAAGATAATAGTATTTTTTATTAGAGGTAAAGCAAGTTTTGATGGGGGCCCAAAACCCATTACAACCGGTTTTGAAGGGCTTCATAACACTATCCAAGGTAGGCAAGTTACAGAAAAGATAAAACAAAAATAGAAAGCAACAACACAGTAGCAATAGTTAACAATAAGACATGACTACACAAGTTGCTTCAAAAATTGAGAGGGGGACAAGATCCCCACACAACCAGAATTTAACTAGGACCATAACACCATAAGTGAACATTTAACCTGCCTGCACCAACCAGGCAACAACAAACCATTTTCACAAGAAATAGATCACCTAAGCAACTCCAACTCGCATCTTAAACAATAAAACAAGGGCAACCACAATTTCCAATCAAAGCAACCAGACCATCCAAATTCTCAACCTCAATATGAGAAGAGAAAGGCTGAGCTAGGGAAGAAAACATCCCCATACAATCATCTTTTTTCCAACAGCACCCCACTAATCTACTAATAGTATCCTCCCAACAACATCTATCCATTAGGGATTCCAACCCAACCTCCACCTCAAAAGGATGGGGCTCACTTCCAAAAGAGAGGATGAAATGAGACCCAAATCCTTTGAAAACACCACTCTCCTCCTTACACAAGCAACATCTCAATAAGAGCCTTCATAAAGGAGAAGAACTACCAAGCAATACTACATCTACTAACTTCACCTCAATAGAAGAAGGATCCGCCTTGAAAGGAATAGTCTCCCCCTCAAAAGAAGACTCAAGCTATAGATCCCAAAAGGAAGTGAAATCAGTAGGGAGGGAAAAAACCACATCCCAAGGCATCCCAAGTATCAGGTACAAGTTAGAGGAAGCAGGGAACTCATCAAATAGAGCACACAACTAGACCCAAAGATAACACCATGAGCATAACCCAACCAGCCATAGAAAGACCACAATCTTCACACCAAAGAACCAGAATGAGCAGAGATCCAAGCCCAAGGAAATAAAAAGAAAACTAGTCCCAAGAGGGACAAGGGAGCCCCAATAAGGACACTGAGGGATGGCCAAACCATAATGCCTCCAAGCTACCCCAATAAGCCTGTCAGAGCCACAAATAAGCCAAATCTCCATAGAACCAACCCAAAGGCAACACCATCAATTAACACAAGGGAAACCAAGAGCACCCACAACACACCCAAGGAAAGAAAAACCACCACAACACCACCAAAAGGACCTCAAAATAAGGCTAAGGGAAACTTGAAAACTAGTAAGAAGACAGGCTAGCAAATAAATCCCCCAAGCCATCACATTACGTTGAGTAGGACCAAGAATAGGCTAGTCCTCCAACCATTCCACCTCATGGGAAGAACCCATACAACCACACACCAGAAAATTCCTCCAAGCAGAACCAAGGAAACAACAAGTAGCCATGAAAAAATAGCCATATCCAGAAGACTACAAATAGGAGGCGTAAACCCTCCAAATTAGGGCATCAAAGCAAAGAGCCAAAGAAAACAAAGCAGCTCTAGACCTTAAATGAAAAACCACACAAAGAAGGAAGCTATGCTCCAAGCAAGAGTAGCCTCCATCCACCACAAGCCATGAAACATCCAAAAGATGGCAGGAAATGCAGCAACAGGGGTCACACCCACAACAAGTAACCACCCATGAGAAGCCCACCACAAGCTGTGTGATGCCAGGGAAAGTGTTGTGCCTATAGCACACACCCCCCATTCAGAATGAGGACCCTCTCTTTTTCGCTTTCTCCAGGTTGCCTTTTTTCCTTTGTCTCATTTTGCATGCCCCCTATTGTGAGTTCCAAATGGTCAAGGAGTCCTAAAGTCATCATCTTGAATTGACCAAGTTCACTACCCAAGAAAATTCTAATTCTTTTGCTCATGTGGGTCTTTGTTGGCAGTTTTCCCCTTGCTTTTGAAAACTATCATCCTTTGCTTAGCGCAGGTCCACCCTTACAGGTTTCCCCATGCATGATTCCCTCTTGCTTTCACCGTTTCAACGGAAACTGAGTCGGGGCATCCGCCTACCTTGCGGGCCCCGCATCCTTCATCGCCATCCCCTTCACTGACTTACCAAACGACAATCAACTGGCTGCCTTCTGCTTCGCAGATCCTGACCTTCTCGCCGCTGGCGTTTTCAAAAATTGCGCTCAACGACCTCATCGGCCACCATACGAGTAGTTAATGTGGGTCATTAATGACTAATTTCCTATAAATAACCAAGTCGAATTGTCATTTTCATTCCTTTAGTTAGAGAATTTTTCAGGAGCTTCTCCAACCTCCACTGCCTCCGTGCCTGTGTGATTCTCTGGCCTTTTCGAGCACTGTAGTCGTCAAGCTTCTTAGCAAATTCTTCAAGATTATCAGGTGAGTTTTCTGCCATCGCCTTGGTTATGTTCTTTTTAATGTGTTTTTCAAAATTATTAAAATCTTAAGGGGAAAACCTTAGATCAGTTAGAACACTGATTTCTACACAAAACCCATCTTGGAAAATTTTGAAATCCCATCAAGCTCGACCCCCTAAGATCATGCACAACTTCAACCCTCAGTTGTTGTTCTTCACTAGGGCGTTCATGCCCTTGCGTCTCGCAAGCCTCCCTTCACTGTTTTGAACTTCAAGAGTGAATTGTGGGCCTTCACCCTTGGTGGACCCGCACGTGTGGATAGATGCCATCCTTGCGCCATGAACCATTGCAGTAAGAAAAATCTAAGTAAAACAGGAGCCAAAGGGCCCTTGTGGGTCTGCTATTGCGAACTTCTGCTAGTGGGCGGCACTTCCCTCCTTGTCATTTCCTAACGGCCACCCAGCCTTTTCACCCTGCCTTGCAGGTCTCGCACGTGTCGCATCTGCAAAACTTAGTGAGCCGCAACTTTTCTTCACAGGATGCCCTCTGCAGACTTTTGTCATCTCCTTGCCACCAATGTTAATTCCTTTGCAAGCGGTTGAGGCAACAATACTTCCTACATCGAGGAACCTACGGTCTCCTTCGCCCTTTGAACTTTCCCAATGAAAACTTAAGTCTTGATCCCTTTGCGGGAATAACCATGCGAAAGTCCATCCATGAATTTCCCTATTATCTTTGTCATTTGCGAAACAACCAATGGCCTTCGTTTGTTTTCCTTGTGGACCCTGACCTCACGATTTCCCCAAGATTTCATAAAAAGTGGCTAAGTGAAGAATGCGTTGCAGGAAATTCCTTGTGGGCCACTTGTGGGCCGTCGTTGTGTGACCATCATTTGCGAACGACCGTGCCCTATTGTCATTTTGCATGGCAAAGCTTGAGCTCACCTCCACCATCTAGCCTTCCTCAAGCAAAATGACCGACGCTAGGGTCCCCCATGAACCCGCCTAGGCTGGTCACTGCCATGTCTTCACCATTTGAAAACAACCATCCCTTAATGGAATTCCACAGCTCCCTGCCCGCATTTCCCTAAATGATTGAACACTAAAGAATGAACCCAAGCCATCCAAGCCTCCTGCAAATCCTGAAATGCGGGATTCCTCTCCCAGAACGTCGTTTCTAAATGGCAAAGCTGCAAATGGCCTTGAAACCACCTACCTCTGTACGCTTTGAGTCCACATTAGCCAAATGATCAAACTAATACATCTAAGGATCTCATAGGAAAATGACAAACATTCCCAAATTCCCAAGTGCCTTGACTAGCCCTTGAAGTCCAAGTGCAAAAATTTGAATGTGGGTGGCTGCCTGTGAGCCACCGCAACCCTAGAGTTGTTTTACCCTAAGTCATTCTAGATAGTTGCCAGCCTAGGGAAATCCGCATCCTTGGGTCCGCATCCTCATTATTGACCCTAACGAGCAATAAATGATGAATTTTAATGAATTTTATGATCTATGATGATGGAATGTTTGATTTGACCCTCGTATTTGCAGGATTTCACTGTGCTTCCCCCATTTAACACATGAATATGCTTACTACATCTGTGTCTACAGGATTTATGGAATCGGCTTTGGGACCATCAGGAGCATCCTCAGAGAAAGAGAAAGGAAAGAAAATCACCAAGGCACTGAGAGGCACAGAAGACAAAGATCAAATGATATATGAATTCCAAGGGGTGGACATCACCTCTAGGGTAACTTCAGACTAAAACATGATTTCAGACACCAACCTTGGACATATAGATATAGATGAGTTCAGGAAATGGGTCATAGTTAACTCGATCACTGACGATGTAGGAAGATTATAAGTTGTCTCACCAAAGCAACTAGCTTCCCACCCGCTCTAGTAGCCCCAAAACTGGTAATTACATGCAGGGAAGCCTACCATGGGGGTTCCAGGAAGATTATTGATCATGAAGGTAGAGTGCTAGAAGACTTGTCAGTGCACTCCATAGGTGAGACATTCCACAACCCCACATTCTATGGAAGAAACAGAGAAGTGGTATGCAAAAAATATGTGGAAGGCGGACCCCCAAGGTTGCAAAAAGTTGATCAACCAGCATTGGTTGAAAGAGAAGAGGGGCAATGCTACTAAGGTGCCCTAGGAGCTGTTCTGTAGTGATTTCTACAAGGATTATCATGATCTAGTGACTCTCCTAAGCAGGGTGATGGGAATTCCCATTGGTGCCTATTTCCAGGAATGGATGTTCTACTTTATTGAGGAAATCATCACAGCTAAAATGAAGTCCCATTGGGCGAAAATGATTAGCGACAATTTGCATAATCAGCTCATGGCAGTAAAGAAGATATCACAGTTCTATATGACCTCTTACTTGGTGTACCTCCTAGTGGTGCCATTCCCTTACAAAGGATTATTTGTTGCTCGAAGTCCAACTCTGGGAAGGGAGTTGAAAGTATATGATAAATATACACAACTACAATACCAAAACTTCAAGAAGGACTATCACAGAGTAAATGATTCCTTTTATTGGGCATATCATCAGACTTCTTGGAGGAGACTTCAAAAGGGGAGTCTCACACAGTGCTCGTGCATTCATTCATAGATTTAGGTACCTATTCACACAATTCCTGAAGTTTACCTATATCATAATAGAGGGCTTCTTTGAGAGGCCTTACATCTTCTTTGGTACCCAAACAACCAGATGGTCATATTGGAAGTCTCCCAACAATTACATAATACTCATACTCCATTGAGTGATAAGCACAGGGTGGGAATTCCCTACCCTCTCGCCATCGGTCAAGGCATGTATGCTATTCCCACATCCCAATGTGCAGAATACTCAGAGAAGGAAATCATGGAGTATAATTTGGGCCTCCACATAGCCAAACCAAGAATGGATCCTTACAGAAAATTAAAGAAGTTTGTCAAAAAATAATACACCCACCTTCCTCATATTGAAGACTTTTGGGAAAATTGTCAGGATGATAAGGAGGTGCACATGCGACACTACATGCGTATGGCCACCCAATTTGTAAAGTCAATTCATCTCTTCTCGGTGCTTGACCAGATCGTGGAGGACAAAGACACCATTTTAGATCCAAGGTATGATGCTGTGGCTAACTTGCCACTACTGCTGATAGACTGGGATGAGGAGGAGGTTAATGACCTCGATATTGTGACTAAACTGGTAGAGAAAAAAACTAGATAGTGGATTGATGCTTAGACCACTTAGCTCAATCTATAAGGGGTTACATTAACATATGGTGAGATCGAAGATGAAATCGAGAGTGAGACTAACAGAGGAATAGTTTCTGCCCTGACCGAGGAAATCCCAAAATCTCCTCCAGCAACACAATCAAGAAAGAGGAAGGAGGTATCAGAGTGGCAACCAAAGCCTAAAGTCTATTCAAGAAAGACTAAAAAATGGGAATCCTCCAAAAGGGAAAAAGTTCAGAGGGTTTCTTGAAATTCCCACAATACAAGAAGACCCTCAACATGAAGGTGAAGAAGAAGTCGGGCGCTCACAATCACCACCTACTGCCTCTTCTCTTCCTAGCATTGCCACCATTACTACTACTCTACCTCCCACATCTTAGGTATTGCCAGTCTCATCCCTTCCCGCTGTGGACATCTCTATCCACTTGGCTTCCACTTTTCCTATAGCTCCCATCATGGTGTGGGATTCCTCCTCTGCTACAACCTCTCCATATCATCCTCCTCACTATCTCCCTTTGCTACAATTCCCCTAGTTGCTACAACAGCTATGCCCTCTCTCACTCTACCGAAGGCCTTTGCGAGACACATGAAAAATATACCCATGGTACTCTCTAGGGTATTAATGAATCCTGTAGTACAAGCTGTGATGGCCCAAGCTGTAGCTGGCCTCCCTGTCCCTCCTCTCATAGAGGCACCAAAAATGGAGGCTACAATGAAAATATTAGAAGAAATGGAGAGACGCCAGAGGGAAGCTGCCAAGGAGGTAGCTGCAGAGTCTAAGGATCCCTTTAGAGATGACTATTATGAGCACCCTGAAAGTGGGATAAATGTAACTATAGATTAGGTGGCCTATGAAGAGGAAAAGGAGTCACAATTTTTAGAGGAGGATAAAGAGGCACTTAACAAAAGATACATAGTCAAGACCTTGGATCAAGAGTTTGAAGAGGAGCTATCCCAACAGCTCAAAGATGTTGGGGAAGAAACTGAACATGAGGAGTAGCCCTCTAAAGAAAGAGATGAAACCGGTGACAAAATGGAGATGACAGAAGAGCCTCCATTGGTTGGGCAAGATAAAGGCCCTGTTCAAGAAGAGGAAATACCTCCCGAGAAAGAAAAGGGAGAGGAGGAGGTCGAAACAGAAGAAGAGGAAAATGACAAACCTGAAGGAGAAGCTGAGCTTAGAAAGAGCCTCGTGCCAAAACGTCACAATAAGCTCAAGCAAGAAGTAGAGAAGACCCTACTGACATAAGATATCACTGAAGAAAACATAGCCACTATTGAGCCAAATAAGAAAAAGGCTATACTGATCCAGGACTTGGATGAGGAGGAAGAAATAACAGAGCTCGAAGCCCTTGCTCATGAGGAAAAGTAGGCTAAACTTGAGCAGCGAGTGGAAGGTGGTCATGAATCACCAAAAGGGGAGTCTCAAATTCATGGTTGGTTGCAAAAGAAGCTACAAAAGAAAACCCCCGTCCTCGTGGATCCAAAGACCAAACTTGAGGCTATCTTGGCACAAGCGCAAATGAAGCCAAGAAAAGAGAATAATCCAAAGGTCAACTCCCATATAACAGTTGATGCATCTGGATCGAGGACCGTGTAGATTGCCACCCTGATAATGGACAAAGGAGAGGGGGTTAGTTACAATATCTCCACCATTAACTTGGGAACTACTACGAGACAACATAAAATAGATGAATTTTAGGGATCGGTAGCCACTATAGTTGAGCAAATGAACAAAGACCAATCCTTCAAGGAGGAGCTAAAGGCGTAAGTGGTGAAACTCAATGCCTACATTCAGTAGTGGACGTCCCTAGAGGAAGAAACCCTGACTACGTCCTCTACCTTAGTTACTATCCCAAGATGAATTTTCCAAGATGGAGAAAATGAGGAATTGGACCAAAGCTACTGATGAGCCTAGTTTTTGGTCCAATTTTGGGTAGAATCTATAGTTTATTTGCTGGTAGATGTCATGGAATTTAATGTTAAATGTCAGTATTTTCATAATGTTTCCCTCAAACTATTGACATTGGACTTAATCCTATCTTTGCAAGCTTTAATGACATTTGGCATAATATGTGGACTATCTATATTGATTTTGCATGTGGTTAATGAATGTTCCTTAAGGTGGTTATGTGAAGTTATTATGCGTAATGAATTTACCATGCAGATTTAATATACTAAGTTAAGGAAGACTCTGCCAGCTGGGCATGCACCATAACGTTCAGCAAAGGAATCGCTGCAAGTCAAAGGAGGCTGATGGCAGAAGATTCTTCATGCAACTAAACATAATCGCCTTGTAGTGGACTTTAATGATCGAGCATGCATGGGCGTTACTGCTGAGTTGAATCTGTGTTTGGACCTACACGTCTAACCAGATTCCATGCACGTGTAACTACCATCACTCCATTTCCTTTATTTTCCCTAAATGGCGTCCTCCTAGTCATGGAGTTGACTACCTCATTTAGCTGTTAGTATAAATAATGATATGATGCTCCTTCTTCAGGAGGCTGCATGATTTGATATTGTACTCACACTCTCCAGTTTTCAGTAATACAGATACATTACTCTTTTGTACTCATGATTCACAATAAATAAAATAAAGTTCTGAGTTCAAGCATCTAAGTTTTCATTAGTTTTAGAGGATACTTATCCAAGGGGGCCCACTTGGTGAGTAATCTATCTTCTTAGTTTAGCATTAGTTTAGTATTACTTGTTTTTTAGTACTTAGTAAGAAATCTGGCACCGACTATTCCTATAGCCACTAGAATTTAATTTTGTGACTGTTCTTGCAACCAAAGCAGACATAACAGTGTCCTGTTTGTTGCTCAAATTTTTATTCTTGTTATGCATTTCAGCTTAGCATAGTCATTGATTTATGTTCAACATTTGTTTCATTCCTTTTCAAGCAATTTACTTTTAGTATTGTGTGATCCTTAGCTATAGATTGGAATGGCTACTTTGAGTTCTAGTGCACATACTGTGCTGACCCATTTCAAGTTCACATCCCTGGGTTGACAAGTTAAATGCACCTTCATGATGATTGAAATGGCTATTCAGGTTAGATGTTCAATCTTTGAATCATGGTTGTAAAGGCTTAGTTATTAAGATCATTGTAGGAGGCCAACATTTTTGGCGTCTTTGTTGGGGATGGTGTCAAACTAGGGAGTATTTTGGAGTCATTGGTAGTTTTTCTTGCTGTAGTGTTTCTCGAAGTTGTTATTAGCATATCCTCATTTAGGAAGTAATGACCCCCCTTATTCTTTACCAATTCTTTGTGTGAGCTAACTAATAGTGAGTGATACTACATGCATAGAAGAAGGAGAAGGGATGCTTATGGGAGATTCCTTCCTAACAATCCTAATCTATTCTATCTAGTTGACTATCAGAATCTACCAGAAGAAGAAGAAGATCCACACCCCTTTGCTGATGCATATCCTGATCTGACTAGTTTTGAAGTCTCCTCTGAAGATCAAAATCAGCTTGAGAACCCCTTTGCTTTGGAACAACATCAAGCAGGCATGGGTGATGCAAATAGGAAAAGACCTAACCAACCAACTTTTCCTTTCCCCATTTCCCATCAGAATGAAGTTGACAACATCAAGAAAATTCTTGCCTTAGCACTCCCAAAGTTTTATGGACTTGTCACAAAAGATCCTGATACCTTTTTATTTGAGTTTGACATACTCTACAGGAGTTATGATTATACTACTGATGCCCATAGGCTTAAGCTATTTCCTACCACTTTGAAAGAGGTTGCATTAAGATGGTTCATGATCCTAGGTAGAGATACTGTGGAAACTTAGGAAGACATGAAGACAAAATTCCTTGAGAAACACAAGGAATATTGCAGAGGCAGTGACATGAGAGGAGGTGACATTTTTAGGATGCAACAAAAGGAGGATGAGAGCCTGGAAGACTACATTGCATGGTTTTTTTTTTTCCTACAAAAATCTCCACACCATACACTTAATGAAGACTCACAAAAGTTTCTTTTCCTAAGAGGAATCAATGATAGCTTCACTGATGCCTTGGACCTCATGGGAGGAGGAGATATTTCCCAAGTTCCTTGGGAAGATATCAAGAAAATATGCCAGAACTACTCTAGGGAAACTTCAAAGAAAGGGAGAGCTTACCAATCTTCCATGGGTAAGTCAACTACCAGTGGAGTCTCAAGAATGGAGATTACTCATTTACTAGCAAACTTCAAGCAAGACATTATCAATAATCTAGCTACTCAGCTAGATACACTTCGGGCCAAGAAGAAGCAAGAGGAGATAGAGGCAATATTGGTAGAGTATTTCCCCCACTGCAGACAAAAGAAGGACTGCAGATGTAAGATGGTAGCTAATCTTGAAAGAAAGAAGGTTTCACCTGAGTTCAAGCCAATCCAGATTGAAGAAGACCAAGTATACTATGTTGTACAAAGGAAGCATTGGGCTCCAAGACAAGGTATGTCACCGGATCCACTATCCTATGTTAGGCCATATTTCAATTTCTATTCCTCTGGTAACCAATGGCAGCCCCCATATCCACCCAGTTATGGAGGATATCCACCGCATCCTTGAAGTAACCCTCCAAATGCTTGGCCCAGTCATCAAATTTATCAACCTCAGGGGAATTGGTAGAAATTTAAAGGACATTGGCAACCACCTCCAAGAAATTGGCAGCAAATAATTCAATGGAGAGGAGGGCAACAATGACCTACTCAGACAACCAGTTACATGCAGCCACCTTCTCAACCCTAGCAGCCTGCTATAAGTCCTCCACCTACTAATCCCAGTTCAAATGCACCTAAACCTACTCAACTACCAGCTCAGCCCATAACCAATCCAAATAACAAACTACAACAACAGCTTGCATACTCTATTGATTCAAATTAATTCCCTGCATATGTTGAGTGTAAGTGATATCCACTTGCATTCAGGTACTACTCTATCAGCCCCTTCCAAGCCCATTATCACTAAGTTCCCTATAGAAGAGGAAGAGGAACCTCTGAATGATCCCATTCAACCTAGTGTACCTAAAAATCCTGAACTAGTCCAAGTCAAGCAGACTGAACAAGAGCCATCATTTCCTCAGAGATTGGAAGTTTCCAAGAAGAAGGAAGAAAAGGAGGAGACCACTTTTGATATATTGGATCAGCTAAAGCATATATGTGTCTAGATACCTCTATTTCAAGCCATAAATGATGTTCCAATCTACGACAAGGAAATCAAGGAGGCATGTCTTAAGAAGACAAGTAGGAAAAAGGACCCAACTACAGTTCATGTGGTGGGACAGCTAGCTGACATCATGTTGGGAAAAGTGACTATTCCCAAGTATAATGACCTAGGCAATCCTATGGTAGCAGTTTTTATAAATAGGGTCCAAGTAAAGAATGCTCTGATTGATTTAGGGGTAGTAATAAATGTAATGACCAAAGAAATCCTGCAACAACTAAATATCGCAAGTATGAGGTCCACTCCTACTGTCCCGTAGCTTGATGATAGCTCTACTGTTAAGCCTGATGGTGTAGTGGAGGATCTTGCAGTAGTTCTAGACTCCTAGGAGTACCCAACAGACTTTATGATTCTTTCTCCTAAAGCTACACTAGGTGGGTATCCCATTATTCTTGGAAGGCCATGGTTAGAAACAACAGATGCATACATTGGATATCAGTTAGGTGACATGACCATTTTAGATGGGAGGAGCACTAAAAATTTTGTTCTCTATTTTCCTGCTCAGCCATCTCATGATGAAGATAATCCCGTATGGCCACATGTTGGTGAAGAGGTTGAGGAAGTTAACTTTGTGGCACAACTTATGATACTAGGTAGAAGCTCTTTCATGCAGATCCAAGATGAGGATGAAGTATTGGCTAACATCATTCAAAACCATTGTGAAGTGGAGGAAGCATCATCTTCTCATTTTTCTACTCCAGTCAAGACACTTCTACCTACTTTTCCTACAACCATTGTTCCTATAGACGTTCTTCCTCTAGATACTCTTCCTATAGCCACTATTCCTACAAACAAACTTCCTGTGGCCACTCTTCCTGTAGTCACTATTCCTTCAGACATACTTCCTGCATCAACTAGTTTGTCCCATACATTGCTTCCATATGAACTAGAGGTACCAAGTGTTAATGAAGCAACCATGATAGAGTTAACTGCACAAGTACAGGTGTCAGAAGGAAAATATTTGAATGTTAATAGTAAATTGAATGAAAAACAACAATTATTATTGACAAACCTATTAAGGACCCATCAACAAGCATTTGCATGGGATTATCATGATATGAAGGGATTGGACCCTAAAATTTGTACACACATAATTTACATTAGAGATGATTGCACCCCAATAAGACATCCATAGAGAAGAATTAACCCTGCACTAAGAGAGATTGTGAAAGGACAACTACAGAAATTACTAGATGCAAGATTTATCTACCCCATTTCAGATAGTCAGTGGGTGTCTCCATTAGTGATTGTTCCCAAGAAGGGAGGGAAATGGAAAGTTTGTGTTGATTATAGGGAACTTAATGTTGCCACCAAGAAGGACCACTTTCCTTTACCCTTCACTGATCAAGTTTTGGACACACTTGTAGGAAAGCAATACTTTTCTTTTCTAAATGGATTCGGTGGCTACAACCAGATCCAAATTTCACTAGAGGACGAGGAGAAGACTATATTTACTTGTACATGGGAGACCTATGCTTATTCAATGCTCCCATTTGTCTTATGCAACACACTTTCAACTTTTCAGAGGAAATTCATTAGCATCTTCTCAGACATTTCTCATGATTGCATGGAAATTAATATGGATGACTTTACCACTTATGGTGTTGATTTTAATCAAGCATTGGAAAATCTTAGAAGGGTCTTGTAGAGATGTGAAAACCAAAAATTGTCCTTAAACAGTGAAAAGTGTTTCATGATGATGCAGGAAGGTGTAGTTCTTGGCCACTACATCTCCCATAAAGGAATTCAAGTAGATCCTACAAAGATTGAGGTAATCACAAATCTACCCACACCTACAAAACAAAAAGATGTTAGGATTTTTTTAGGTCATGCAGGATATTATAGGCATTTTATCGATGGTTTTAGCAAGGTAGCAACACAATTGTACACTCTTCTCACTAAAGATGCTGAATTTCAATAGACTGAAGCCTGTGACAAGGAATTTTCTTACTTGAAGGCAGCTTTGACTCATGCTCCTGTACTCAAAGGGCCTAATTGGTAGCTTCCTTTCCACATCCATAATGATGCATTAGATTATGCCATAGGAGCAATCTCAGGACATAAAGAGGGAGTTTTTGAAAATTCCATTTACTTTGTTAGCAAAAATTTACAAGGAGCTAAATTCAATTATACAGTGACAGAAAAAGAAATTCTGGTAGTAATCTATGCATTGAACAAATTCAGACATTAAATAACAAGCTACCAAATCTTTGTGCACACTAATCATGCAGCCATTAGATATCTCATGAATAAACCTTTGATCACAGGTAGATTGGAAAGATGGTTATTGTTGATGAAAGAGTTTGATATAACCATTGTGGATAAGCCATGGAAGGCCAATGTTGTTGCAAATTTTCTTTCAAGGCTAACTACATCAGAAGATAATCAACCCATAGATGAATCTTTCCCCGATGAGCATCTATTCTCCCTAAGTGTACAAACACCCTGGTATGTTGACATAGCTAATTACTTGGTCACAGGTAGAATTCCTTCTCACTTATCTCCAAGAGAGAAAAGGGCACTCATTGAAAAACATTTTCCTTTCTCTTGGATTGTTGGATGTTTGTTTCATACTGGACTTGACCATGTCATGAGGAGGTTTGTGAGAGAAGACAAGACATGACATTTTGCATGCATGCCACAATGAACCATGTGGAGGACACTTTGTAGCCAAGAGGATAACAATGAGGGTTTTGAACACACGATATTATTGGCCAACACTCCACAAGGATGTAGGAAGGTATACCATAAAATGTGATAGATGTCAAAGAATGGGCAGACCAACCAGGTCTAATGAGATGCCATTGTGCCCTTAGGTAGTAATCACTCCCTTTGAAAAGTGGGGATTGGATTTTGTGGGATCTATTGACCCTCCATCAAATGGTAAGTCTTATATATTGGTATGCACTGATTATGTGACAAAGTGGGTAGAAGTTGAAGCATGCAAGGGATGACAAGGTTGCATAATTTCTTTATGAAGAAATTTTCACAAGATATGGACTCCTAAGAGAAATAGTGATTGATCAAGGGGCACAATTCACATCAACCCTTGTTACAGCACAAGTTAATGAGTACAACATAAGGCACAGGAAGTCTACTCCTTATCACCCGCAAGCTAATGGCCAAGTTGAGGTGACCAATAGATAGATTGAATCCATTCTGACTAAAACAATAGCTAGTCATAAAAAGGATTGGGAAAACAGATTACCAAAAGTTGTTTGGGCCTATAGTACAACCTGGAAAACAACTACAAGCTTCACCCCATTTAAGTTGTTGTATGGAAAGATAACTATGATACCAGTTGAATTTGAATACAAGAATTCGTGGACTGTAGTAGATTTGGGGATGGATATTTCTGAAGCACAAAGAGAAAGAATCATGCAAATAAATTCTTTGGATGAGTTAAGAAGAAAAACCCTGCAACATACAGAAGTGGTGTAGAATCAAATAATCAAGTGGCATGAAAAAATCATCAAGGATAAGAAATTCCAACCAAGATATTGGGCCCTGCTCTATGACTCAAGATACCAAGACAATGCAGGAAAATTGCAAACAAGGTGGCTAGGACCATATGAAGTTGTTGAGGTCTTCCCTAATGGAGTTGTTCAAATTATTACCATTGACCCTATCAATTTCAAATTACTTATCAATGGTCATCACCTTAGATTATATCACAAGCCAGTTTCTAAAGAAGATTTCCTGTAGCAATTCACCCAACATTCAGCACTCGAGCTTCCTACAGCCGAAGGAAATGGACCTAGTGTCCCTCCTTCTGGCTAATTAAGGTACGTACTCTCTCATAATAAATACTTTCACTTATGTGGAATTCCATTTCTTCACCCATCCGTCCATCCACCCATCCATCACCACCTTTCTCTCTTCCATCACTTCATTCCACCTCACCTCACTCCACTTCATTCTCATTAATTGATCAATGTATTCCCACAAGGCGAGCGGTACTTTCTCCATGATCTTTGCATAAAATATTCCACACATTTAGGTATATGCACATTCATTGCTATCTTTAATCATCTTTTAAGTGCTTCATTTAATCATTGTACGTTAGTATAGAAGTTTACATAAAATTCCATCATTCCCTGTCAAATCACCACTCCCATCTCGCATGTGTGGAAACATGTCCAAATTTAGGTTGGGGGAAGGGGAAAGAAAATGATGTAAATATATTTCCCATGTGTCAATTTATGCTAGGCTATATCAAAAAATGTAAAATGAGTTTATTTGAAATCTGAGTGAGAGGATGACTTGCATGTGTGAAGTGACATTAACTGCAACTACCATTTCTTCCAATCATAATTTCCCTTTATCACTCATTTTATTTCCATTATTTCCCCTGTCATAATCTTGAGTTGCAAGCAAAAAGGTGAAACAAAGAAAAGAAAATTTAGTCGATATTGGCACTGAAAATTTAGCAGGTACTGTAGGAAAGTGAGCTTGATTTTCATACAGGAATTGCAGGAAAGAAGTTGCAAAGCATTTTTTTAATTGCAAACAATGGGAGGTGGGTTAATTAGAAATGCACCTATGGTACATGATGTTTTATTGAAGGATGCACAATACCTGGCCGAATTTAGAAACTATGGATGGTCAGATTACTTCCTGAAAGTAGATGGCTTTGATGAAAATATTTTCCTTGAATTTTCCCAGACATTTTATGAAGGGAAAGCCATAGTAAAAGGGTTGGAAGTTGTGGCAACTGAGGAAATAATTATAGAGGTCACATGGTTAGTAGCTGATGGAAAAAATTACCCTACCTCTAGAGATGCCAAATCAGCCAGGGCCAAATTTACAGAGCCGAATGACCCCCCATTGAGCATTGATAAACAGGGTGTAAAGAGAATGTCTATGCCTGAACCATGAAAGTAGATAGATGTTTATGTTATCAAATACATCACCTGTGAGGGTCGCCAGTCAAATTTGCATTTTGTACACTTCAAGAATTTGAATCACATAAGGCATGGAAGGAGGATGAATGTGCCTAATGTGCTATACAATCTTCTCTCAATCATGGCGGCCGAGACCCAAAAAGGTAGGGATAATTTTGTTTCCCACCATTGTCTGATTAAATTTTTGGTTGAAAAGTCTCTGCATGATGTATCTACAATAACCTGGGAAGAATTTATAAATGTTGATCAAATTAGACCTAAGCACTTGCAACCTAGGGCTTTACCTCAACTCTATAGGTCTAGCAGGAGATTGAGCATGGTTGAAGCCCCTTTTGATGCTTCAACCTCTAGTACTGGCTCTTGTGTGAATCCTCCTATAGCAGAAGAAACCATAGAAATTAGTTCTTCTGGAACATAGCACTTAGAAAAAGAAAGTTCTTCCTCCAATTCTGATGATGACATTCCACTTGAAACCCTAATAAAAACTAGGGCACATAAGAGAGATGTAGAAACGAGAAAAGGAAAGGCCAAAACACAACCCATAGAAAGAAAGGTGCTAAATTCTAAAAAGAGGAAGGCTGACACTGTTCATCCTACAGCCAAAGGAAAGCGTGAGAAACCTCCTAGGAAATCAAGACCAACTGGGCCAATGATTGGTACGCCTCCATAGGAAAGCCCTAAGCCTGGTGAGACATCACATGAGGACCCTGAAGCTCTAATGGGGCAAGAGAATGTCAAAAAAGAAGATATATTTGGGAGAGCAACAAATATAACACTGGCCGATCTTGCTAACATTGCAGAAGAGTTTGAGGAAAATCAGGATTTCCTACAACATGAGAAAGAAGTCCTGCAACAAGAAGTCCTACAGCAGGATGTCCTGCATCAACAACCAAAACTAGAGCAGGAGTTCCTGGAACCACAACAAGCACAAGAATGAGATTCCTTGCAACAAGAGGTGAAATAAGAAACAATACCCCTACAACCAGAGATAACTGGACAACTTGAGTCCATGTAGATAGTGCCATATGAGGAACCGCCATCGACAAAAAGACTGGTAGGAATTCATAATCTTCTTGATTTTACAGTACATGCAACAATTTTGAATTTATGGAGAGAAATACAAAGAAGGGAGGAAGAATGGAGAAAGGAAAAAAAAATTGAAGGAGGAAATTCAAAAAAAGGATGAGGAGATAAAAGATAAAGATGCATAAATTGCCACCCTGAAGTAGAGGGTGGATGATATGGCAGCTTTGGCACCACATATTTTGAAATGTAGGACCCCTCTAAGGGTCTATGCTCTGCTCCCTAAAGAGAAGTATCTCTCTTTTAAGCTTTCAAGGATCACCTCAGGTTTGAATCCTTCTATTGACACCCTTATGGAATTTTTCAATGCTTATAGAATTACCTCCCCTAAAATGAAGAATTTGTTGTGTGAGTTTTATTTGCATAATTTTGCTGTAACTCAAGACCATGATTGGAACCTATTGTTATATGTTGGGGATGTCCAATTGAGGGAATTCATGTCTTGGGTAAAAAATGAGATTAGTTGGGGACAACAGCATAGAGCTTATAAGCAATTGGAGTATGATATCCCTCTGCTCGTTAGAGCTTAATCAAGCAACCCAAGGGATATTTACAAAGAATGGCACAAAATTATTCTCAGACCTAGTTATGGAAACATGATTATGCCTTGTATTAAGGCAATTTACAGTGAGTATGAGGTAAAGAATGCAACAAAGGAGGAAACTATGAGAAGATGTCTATCACAAAGATGGAATAGTCTATCTGATGAGCTGAAGCAAGTTGAGCCTCATTCCATCCACAATTATGCTGCAGCACTAAAGAGGATTGATAGGTATATTTAGATTGGGAGAACTCAGGGGTGGTCTTGGCTTCCCCTGACTTTCTAGCCACCCATGCTCATGTGGCCCATGCCAAATTTCAGATTCTACCAGCTTGACATTGCTGCAAAAAAGCAAAGATGGAACATATTTGACATATTGGTAGGATTTTATTAGGATCCTAATTCATGCACTACAACCACTGATGTTGGATAGCTATTAGTTGAAAATTTTAGAGCTTTGACCAAGTAGAAGAACAACCCTTCCCCTGCTGGAGGACCAACAAAACGTTAGGTTGGGGGGAGTGATGAGCCTATTTTTTGGTCCAATTTTGGGTAGAATCTATAGTTTATTTGCTAGTAGATGTCATGAACCTTAATGTTAAACGTCGGTATTTTCATAATGTTTCCCTCAAACTATTGACATTGGATTTAATCCTATCTCTACAATCTTTAATAACATTTGGCATAATATGTGGATTATCTATATTGATTTTGCATGTGGTTAATGAATGTTCCTTAAGGTGGTTATAGATATGAAATTATTATGTGTACTTCCTTTACCATGAAAATTTAATATACTAAGGAAGACACCACCAGTTGGGCATGCAAAGGAATCGCTCCAAGTCAAAGGAGGTTGACGACATAAGATTCTTCATGCAATTGAACATAATCGCCTTGTAGTGGAATTTAATGATCAAGCATGCACGTGATTACTATTGAGTTGAATCTGCATTTGGACCTACACATTTGACTAGATTCCATGCACACGTAACCGTCATCCCTCAATTTCCTTCATTTTCCCTAAATGGCATCCTCCCAGTCATGGAGTTGACTACCTCATTTAGCTATTAGTATAAATAATGATCTAATGCTCCTTCTTCAGGAGGTTGCACGATTTGATATTGTACTCACACTCTCCAATTTTCAGTAATACAAATACATTACTCTTTTGTACTCATGATTCATAGTGAATAAAATAAAGTTCTAAGTTTGAGCATTTGAATTTTCATTAGTTTTAGAGGATACTTGGTGCAGGAGCACCTAGGAAACACCAGGCAATGGAGCAGTCTAGATTGAATTTTGTTTGGTTATGCTATTTTGGAGGTCATGTTGACCATGTAGTTAGAATTTGAGGTTTATGAATAAGTCCTGATCTGTTGTGATTAGTAGAATAAGAAGTGAAGAGGATGGATAAGTTTAGGAACAAAACTTGCTTAGGTTACTAACATTTGGCAAAAGTTGAAAAACACAGTGCGTTTTACAACTTTGCCATTTGATGTCTTACATAACCGACCTAAGGAGTCTAACTATTTTGAAAATCTATTTAAGACATGCCTCGACCTGAATGTTGGGTTGGAAGCATCGACATTGTAGTGTGACTTTGCGAAGTTGAAGAAAAGACAGTTTTTGTGGGTCATTTTTTTTATTTTTGCTTCAAGAAGAGCTCTAATGGGTTAAATATGTTACTATTTTGAATGTAGGATGTAGTGTTGTTAGTATATAAGCATTGTGTGTCAATTTTTTTCTTTCTTCATTCATTTTCATTCGTTGTTTGTAAATAATTTGTTGGCACCCTGTTGCTGGTCTGAACCAGACAGGTTGAAGAGAATGGAGTGCTAGACCACTTTCCCACCGTACAAATTGTACAGCCCTTTGGGAATATTTCCTAGAATCCATTTATGTACATATGGTAGGTATTAGGGTTAGGGAATAGACATGAGCTATTGGAAAGATCTTGCCCTAGGCGAGCCAGAATGGTGCCCGGTTAGGAAGGCAAGAAGTGCAGAGCATAGAACTTTGCAGGGGTTCAAGTTCTTTAAGAATTTCCTTTTGGAAGTGTTAGGTAAGTGTCTTACCTAGTTTTGGAATGAAGGGGAAGGCTCCATCAGTTCAATTGATGTGAGAACAAGTTGACAGTTTGCAATCAACCAGACAGTGGCTTAAAAACCCTAGAAAATACCCATTTTCAGATTCAAGCTTTGAACGGACTATTAAGGCTTAAGACCTCAAAAATCCTTGAGAGGTGTGAATTTGATCCAAGAATCCCAAAGAAAGAATGGGTGTCTTTTGGGAAGTTTTTGAACAAAGACTAGTTTTCTAGGAAAAGGAGGCCTAATTGGGGCTCAAGGGCTAGTAGCCCTTTAAAACCCTAAATGAAGGTTTGATGAAAGCGATGGATAGAAGGAGTTTAGTGAACCTTTAAGAACCCTAGAAGGATGATTTAAATTCAATTAATACATCTCTACACCCCTGCAAGATCAATTTGTGTGTTGCTAATGGATTAGCCTTTAGGGTAGATTAAGGGCTAAGGAAGTGTTGAAGCGTTGCCCCAAGGTTGGCTTGGTTGGCAGGATATGACTTGATGGTTGGGTTGGCAAGGTGAAACAGGGGAGTCTACACAAGTAGTAGATCCTATAGGTTAATGTGGTGGAGTGTGACACCATAGGGTCTTCCTAAACAAGATCCAAGGCATGGAGCAATGAGTGTTTCCATCCAACCCTCCCTAGGTATCAATACTTATCCAAGGGGGCCCATTTGGTGAGTAATCTATCTTATTATTTTAGCATTGGTTTAGTATTACTTGTTGTTTAGTACTTAGTTATAAATCTAACACCGCCTGTTCCTGCAACCACTAGAATTTCATTTTGTGACTATTCCTGCAACCAAAGCAGATAGAGCAGTGTCCTATTTGTTGCTCAGATTTGTATTCCTGTTATGCATTTCAGCTTAGCATAGTCATTGATTGATGTTCAACATTTGTTTCATTCCTTTTCAAGCAATTTACTTTCAGTATTGTGTGATCCTTAGTTGTAGAATGGAATGGCTACTTTGAGTTCCTAGTGCACATACTGTGCTGACCCATTTCAAGTTCACGTCCCTGGGTTGATAAGTTAAATGCACCTTCATGATGATTGAAATGGATATTTAGGTTAGATGTCCAATCTCTAAATCATGGTTGTAAAGGCTTAGTTATTAAGATCATTGTAGGAGGCCAATAGCTACCTCAGATTGGTTCATATGGGTGCTATACAATGGTGATATGGGTATTGGCCATGCTGTCCAAATAGCCAATAAGTTTTGAGAAGTGCAGAAGCAACTTGAGGGCATGAAGAGAATTTGCAATAACTTCCCCAAACTATATAGGATTACATATCCTAAGCTTGATTCCATCCTTAAAATTCCTAAAAAGACATGGGAAAAGGAGTTGGCCCTAGTAAAGGACGATCATTGGCTAGTGGAGATGTGGAAGATGGGCCTGGACTATAGAAGAGACATCCTAGAAAGAGTGCTCCATGAAGTATAGCTTGACCTTGAATGGGTCAAGGAACACATGACAGACAGTGAGGAGTATCTGAAACTCATGACAGATTATGATATGCCTATTGTCAAGCTAGATCTAGAGAAGATTAGGCCATATTTCCACAAGAAAATGGAGAAAAGGGCCACAGATTCACTGACACCGGACTTCATGGATTTTGCTACTTGATCCTTCATCCAGGTGGGGCAGGTGATCAAGGCCACACCAAAGTGTACAAAGAATTGGAAGTTGATCACAGGAAGATCCAGGAAACTATCCTTCCAGGTGCTTTAATCAGATATCATGGAGTGGAATAAACTTTAGGCACTAATGGAAAATTTTTGGAGTAGGCCACCATTCAAAAGAATCAAGGAAATCCTGTAATAGATGATGAGTTCCTAACAGTGTAGTTGCAGCTAAAAGATCAAACCACTATAAGACAAAAGTGCTACAGTGACAGGGCACTACATGAAAAAATAAGGAAAATACAAAGAATGTATTTTATAATGATATATTTTGGGGGTAGGTGAAACCCTAGCTTATAATGAGTCTAAGTGATACAATGTAAATCAGTCCTAGCCATTCATTTGAGCTTTGGAAAACTATAAATAGGGGGTCTCCTCTCATTTTCAAGGAGAGAGTTGAGTTGTTGTAATGACATACTACATAAATTTTAATAGAACTTCATTGCTTTTGGTGGATTCTTGAGTTTCTCACACGTTGCATGATTCATCTTCTCAAGTTTGATAGATTTTAGTTACTTTAGCTTGATGTTCTTAGTGTTTTAAAGTAGTTTTAGTAATTAAGTTGGTGTTTTCCATTGATTTTGAAGAATACTATGGTGTTGATGCTTTCCATGTTCATGTTTTTTGTTATTTGTTGATGATAAACAACTATGTAAAGCTAGTCTGAACATAAATTCATTGCTTCACTTAATTTTCATCTTTCATTTATGCTTTATGGTGAATGAACAGCTGAAAAATCTGTAGACCCTAGAAGATAGCACTAGTTTCATGATATTGTGTGTTTTGGTTAAGTGGAACTTGGTTATAGGAAGGTTGTCCATTGTAGCATCCTCCATTATCACTATTCATCGGTAGTTGAAGGTCTAAGAGATTCCTCCTCCCTTTTCCCTTTTGACCTTTCTTTGAAATAGTAGTTTAGGAAAAGTCCTAACATCATTGTAAAGCCAAATCTGATGTTTAAAAGTGGAATTTTAGACCGTTGTTTTGAACTTGCAGCAATTGCACATCATAAATCTAGAATCTTAGGAATTTCATTTGAGGATCCAATCTCCTTCCAACTTAACAATTTTTCATGCCCTCTTGTGATTATCAAAAAATCGCATCAATCCACTGAGTTTTTTTTGCAAGTCATGACCTGTAACCTAAGAGACCTTGGGGTAATTTTCTGCAACCTCTTTGTAGGAAGTCGCCATTTAAGAGAGGTAGCATACTTGTGTGTTGCCTATGTTGAGAAAGTGCAAAAACACCCATCAACAAAAAGTAGTAGGGGCTCCATGAATAACCCACTCACAGACTTTGAATCTCCATCTCCTTCCTTAGAGTTCGCCTCATCTTCGACATAAATCAAAACGCCCACTCCTCACGTGTTCCTGCTCCATCCAGATGCATTCTAAAATTTGTTTATAAGATAATGGTGTTAATCTAACTATGGTGATGAATATTTCTCCTAAAAAATTATGAGTTTCATAAGCATGCAAGTATTATTCAGTAGAAGACTACACCTTACACTTCCTAACAAAATGGGGTGGCAAGAAGAATGAACTAAACCTTAAAGAAAAGAGTTAAAATCATGCTAAGTGCCACATAGCTAGATCAAAGTTTTAGGTTCTATAAACTTATTATATTTTTTTTGATTACTCAATCTCCTTATTTAACTCTTGTTGATAAAAATCCTTATGAAGTGTGGACAAGTAAAAATCCTTCAATTTTACATTTAATAATTTTTGGTTGTGAGAATTATGTTCATATGTATTATGAAAAGTAATCTAGACTAGATCCAAAAGCTCATAAATGCATCTTCATTATTTAGTAAAAAATTTAAATATTATAAGCTACAAATTCCTCTAACCCATAAAATATTATTTCTAGAGATGTGATATTTAGGGAGTTTAGAGCTCATTCAAGTGAATAATAACTAAAATAAAAAGAAAGAAAGAAAATAATTCACTTCAAAATAAAAATATAAAAGTGATAAGATACAAATATGGAAGAATGATAAGATGATTAGAAGAAAAAGAATAAGAAGAGGGTTTAGATGATGTGCAAGACAAGAACATTGAAGAATAGGTAGAGCCCATTACTCATACCTTGAGGAGATCCACAAGACAATGATGTCTAATTGACAAGTATAGCCCAACATTTTTTTGTTGACTATTTTATTTATTGAGTACTAGTGATGAACCTATATATTTTAGGGAGGCTCTCTATTTAGAGGATAGTGAGAGTCTTGGAGGTAGGCCATGTAGGAGCATATTATGGCCTTGAATAGTTGTAACACTTGGAAGAAGAAAATCTATTGGTTGTAAGTGGGTATACAAAAAAAAATGGTTCAAATAGTTGGTTAGAATGATATAAGGCCAAACTAGTGGCCAAGGGCTACTCTTAGAGAGATAGAGCTAATTTTGGTGAAATTTTCTCTCTTGTTGCTAGTTTATCTTCTATTAGATTCATTTTATCTATTGTTGTAGGTTGTGATTTTGAGATTGATAAAATAGATGTTAAAACTAATTTCTTATATGAGGATCTTAAGGAGGAAATTTTTATGCCACAATATGATGGTTTTTTTGTCAAAGGGGATGAACATTTGTTTTGTAGCTTGAATATTTAGTCATTATATGGTCTAAAATAGTCTCCTAAAATGTGGTACCAAAAGTTTGATAGGCTTGCATTGATTTTTGGTTTTTTAAGGAAGAATGAAGATTGTTGTGTTTATGTTAAGTTTATTTATGATCTGATACTAATAATTATCTTGTAAGTGGATGATATGTTTTTTATTGGTAATAGTAAGGTGATGATCAATGAGCTCAAAAATCAACTTTCTGGAATATTTGGCATGCAAGACTTGGGAGCTACAAAAATTATTTTTTGGATGTAGATCAACATGGATCAGGTATATAGAAAATTTTGGTTCAGTTAAAGTAAGTATGTGGATACCATTTTACAATGATTTAGTATGTGCAATTGTAAACTAGTACGTATTTTGTTTCCTATTATAAGTAAGCTTATTTTTAAAAAGTGTCCTAATTTTGATGATGATTTCAATGGGATTCCTACCATAAATTATGCTAGTGTTGTTGGTAGTTGAATGTATGTAATGGTGTGTACTAGATGTAGCATTGTTAATTATCACCCTTGAGAATTTCATACTACATGGACACCCTATTTTTCCTATGGACTTAAATATATTAATAATTTAATCATTTCGAGGCCAGATAAGGAAAATCTATTAAATTCCCCAACATCTTGAGAAATTGGGATCTAAAACACCCAGTCAAGGGCGAGGGGAGGGATCCCTTGACATAAAGGTAACCTATTTTAAATATTAATATTTTGGTGTCGGTCCTTGGTGATTTAAAAAGGATTCTAGGTCAACCTATATCCAAAAATATCAATTGGGATGCATATATAAACATTTTTTCTCATTTGAACATTAGAAGCTATTGTGATCAATGATGCACTATTAGGCTCTTATTGTGAAGATGTATATGAGTTATCCTCTACATGTTAGCTAAAACAATCTATTGTGTTTTGTGGACTAACCTCTTGAAGGTATTCAAGCAATCCAATCATCCATAAAACAACCTTTAGTGGCGACTTATGGTGTGGAAATCACTTCAATAGAGATTACATACCTAAGGTAACATTATCCATTATCATTTATTATTACAATCAATTATTGTTTATTTGGCCTCTACTCGGCCTAGGGTACACCCTCTTTATCATCATCAATTATTTTTTTTGGAGGTGGAAACACCAAAAAGTGGTTTGACTTAGGCAAGCCCCTATACAACACAACCTTTCCCCCTCTTTTCATGTATGCAAGTTAGATCCAAAATTTTCATCAATAGAAGGCTACAGGGAAACACAAAGCAAACTATAACTTGTCATCTAAAGTTTACAAATCCTAAAAAGCAGCATCTCTAGTCAAGGGAACCCTCACCCTTGAACCTCAAATTCAGGCTTTTAGTTTTTAATCACACATTCCTCTTTATCACTACTTTCTAGATATATGTTTGTTTCATCAAAAAAAAAATCATTTGTGTGATAAATTACATTTCATATCTAAGGTTTATGTCAAATAGGATTAGTAAAATATACTTCAAATTTCTCCCTTTGTAACACAAAAGAACCAAACCCTAGCATATTGGCTCTCCTTTGAGGTAGCTAGCCAATCATCAAACCCTAGTTGGTTTGTGTTTTAATGTAGGGAAAGAAAAGAATTTGATCATAGTTAATCTACTAGTTAGGTCTAGGATCTCTTTTCTTACACCATATTTTGGTGAACCCAACATTTCTTACACTTGTAATTTTCTAATTTACATAGCATAAATTCTAAAAATTGATCGAAAACCTCAATTATTTGAAGGTCTTGTTATTGATTTGCATTTTTTTCATTTTCAAATTTAAGAATTTGAACTCTTTGTCCATTAAAACATTAAACACCTTAGTGAATTTAATGTAGATCAAAATTGTAAAATATTTAGCTTTAATTGCATTATTCAAGATCTGATTTTCTTTATTTAGGGTCTTAGATCTAATTTATTTCATTTCAATTTATTAAAGTTATATATTAACGTTGGAAAATAGAGCATGTAAATCACTTTGTTCCTTACAAAAATATAAACCTAAACACATATTTCCATCATTTCATTGGCATATCTATTTTACTAATGTTTTCTCCTACCTCCTACCTCCTAGGGGCACTCATGTGTGAGGCTAATTTCATCCATAAAATCCTTTGAATGCTTAAAAATCCCTCATTTATTCCTTCATGTGCCTTTAGTCATCAAATTAGGGCATAATGATTTTTTTGAACTCTATCAGTTCTTAGACCTGGGTTTTCACAAAAATAGACCTACAGACTGTTACACACATATACATGTTTTGAGATTATAGAAACCATGATTTTTAGTCTAGGGAACCCACACCCCTGACCAGTCATTTTGACCTAAAATTTATGTATGAAACCCTACTATGTGATCTCTATTTAGATTTGGTTCTTGTTTTTGGCAATTTGTCCTGAAACTTCCAGATTTTGATGTACATTGCAAGTGTGGCCCTAATTCATCTAATTCATTGCATTTTCCTAAAAATTATTGTTTCTCCCACCAAAAATGATCATAATCATATCCAACCTACTTGGTTCTCCCTTGGGGATAACTACCAAATATTGTTTCTTGCCTAAACTTTGTATCTTCTCAAGATGTTTCCCTTCACTCCTCTCAAGAGATGTCTCAAACCAAATCTTATCATCCATCCTCCTTCTCATGTTCTTTGACCTAAAACTATGAATTATATCATTATTAGACCTCATTCAAATCAATCTAAACCTTCTTTTCATATCCTAAACTTTCCAAAACAACTCACTCAAAACAACTATATACACGAAAATGTGTTGCAACAACCACATTATCATACAGTTTCTCACAAATATAACACTTGAAATAGAAAACAACCAAAAAAAATGCAAACCTCCATTCCATTTACTCAACCATATCTCCCCCAACACCTTGTCCTCTTCAACATATGGTCAAAGAGTATGATCTTGTTGAGAAACTTCATAATACTCTAGCTAAGACCTCTCTTTGGGACTTAATTTAATCTTCACCGACATGCCATGGTATGCTCCAAGAGGCTTTGCAGAAGATTTTGGTATCACCTTTTGTTCAACCAAATCATGCAGTAGTATTGTTAGATGGTATGAATACAACAAACTTATATATCATGTTCCCTCAACATGAATTACCTCCTCATGAAATCCAAAACCAATATGATGATCTCATGATTATTTTCTACATTAATGGTACTCATGGAGTTAGGCATACTCTAATAAATAATGGATTAGGTCTTACTATTTGTAGCATTGACCTTTTACATAAGATCTATGGGGATAACTCTCTCATAAAACCTAATTGTCTTTCTATTCGTGGCTTTGATAATGTTTGCAGGAAATTTTTGGGTACAATTACACTACCCATTAAGGTAGGACCCATAGTTTTTCCCACCCTTATCTGGGTCATTCCTAACCCTCTTTCATATAATATTCTCCTTGGTAGACCGTGGATTCATGCCATGAAGGGAGTCTTGTCTATGCTTCACTATACAATGAAGTATGAATATAATTTAACAAGGTGTATACAATAAAAAAAGATGCACAAAGTTATCTACAAATTAAAGCCAAACATAACATTTCCAACTCTCTTAGTACTTTGATTCCATCTTCAAAATTTGAGCCATTACCTTCCAATGATAATGATATTATGAATGTGTTCTTGGGTGATGATTGGGGATTGCTATATTTTACAACTACTCTCATTGAGGAGTATAAAATCTCACCATCAAAGCCTAAAAATTTGAAGGTTGTTTCGGTAGCTTCAACACAATCTTGTCATTCTTCTTCTCAAATCACAAATAATGATAAAAATAATGTTTTATCTTCAAGTACATGTTTTGGTTATGATTGGGGTTCATTAGATTTACACCCTCCTTTGTGGGGGAGTACAAAATCTCACAATCTAAATATAAAGAGTATTTTATTTCATTTTCACAAACTTCTTCTACATCAATAAATCTATAAACATCATCATCCCATGATGGCTATGGGGACTCTTTAGCTTTCACCCCTCATGTGCTAGTAATATCTAACAAAGATCCTCCTAATCCTAAAATTTCAACACCCAAAAAGGATTTTCTTTCTTTCAAAATAATCAATCCTTCTCATAATCATTTAAAAAAGACTTCTCCTCCTTCATCTGAGTTAGAAAAATGTTATGGGGCTGGATATAAAATTCTTTCTAAACTTGGATATAAGGAAAACATGAAACAAGAAGTCAATAATAATGTGAAGTCTACATCGTACCTTGCTAAAATGGATTAGGTTTTTAACCTTATCCTTCATCTACATCACATCCTCCATCATCTACTATATTTATAACCTTTGGTGGTAAGTGAGCAAACTTTTCTTCACAAGAGAAAAAACTGTCTCCTACTCCTTATCCTCTATCCGAGCAAGAGAATATTTTGTCTAGGCTTCTCAAAACTCACTTGATTACTCTTCCTCCTCCAACACGTAAGAAGTTTGGAAAACATAATAAAGTAAATCACTCTTTTTTTGCATATCATTGAGTGCATGGTCATTCCACCAATGAATTCCAAGCCTTGAGTAATAAAATACAAAAACTTCTAGATTGTAGTCCTAACACTCTTCCATGTGTTGATGCACCTATTCATTCTAAATAATAAAATCTATCCTATGGTGTTGCTCCTAACTATGTGGCATTTGTAGCTCCACATGTTTTTTCATTACCATTCATGGTGGTACAATCTTGCATACAACCATATTTTATCTATGGTAGCAACATGATAGTCTCCAGCATGGTCTATTTTATGGATAACTAATTCTAGAGGTGTGCATTATTTTTGAGGAACCCCTCTTCCCCTCCTTTTCCTTAAAATATCAACATAGCAAGTATGGTAATATTTTAAGGGGGGCATATCACCCTATCCATTTCATTGGTGTCTTGTGAGATTTTACTTATTGACATTCCCCCTTGGTCGTGGTGTTATTTATAATGCCCCCTAAGGAATGGTTACTAAATTTTTCCCTCAAGACATTAAAAATTCCCCATGACATTAAACATTTATGCACTCCCTAAGGCGTGAATTTCCAAACTGTCCACAAACCTAGCATAACAATTTTTTTTGGCTTGTGAACTTGAGCATTTTACATGGAAACCTAGCATAACACAACTTTCTATCCAGTAGATTTAGGTGCCTCATGATTAAACTAGCATAAAAAAACTATATATCTTTATGGGACCTATCATTTATCAATTTTACATGGACACCTGGCATAACACAACTTGTTGCTAGCCAGTAGATCTATGTAGCTCATGAGAACTTTATTTATCATTTTATCATTTTATATGTGTATGTTGTGCATTCAATGGATGATGCTTGGTAGAGACAACCTTACATACTGAGGTATCCTTACCTTGTTAACTCAAATATTTAGTTTTTGTTTACTAACATTTGTTTTTTATGCTTTGTGTGCATGTTATGTTTGCTTTATGTGTGTTTCATGTTTGTTTCATGTATTCCAAGTGCTTTCTTTGTGTATTCCATGTGTTTTCTTTGTGTATTTCATGTGTTTTCTTCGTGTATTCCATGTTTTTTCCTCATGTACTCCTTGTATGTATTGTGCTTTCTTTATGTATGTTATGTGTACTCCATTGATTTCTCATTGAATGCCTTATGTATGACTGAATATTGCCTTATCGTGCATGTGATATATCCACTTCATGTTTGTATTAACATTATGGATTGATGGGATCCTAAGTTGGTGGCTTGTGCACCCCTCAACTTGGTGTCATCCTATCTCTTCAACATTTTGATAAAGAAATCTATTCCTTTAGCATGAGCATGAACATAAGATCATACTCACACTACAGTGAGGGATAAATGGAGCATTGTAAATTTTCACCCCTAATAATTTTACACTACATGGACACCCTATTTTTCCTATGGACTTAATTATATTAATAATTTATTTATTTTGGGTCCAGATTAGGAGAATATATTAAATTCCCTAACATCCAAAGAAATTGGAGCTTAAAACACCCAGCCAAGGGTGAAGGAACCCTTGACCTAAAGGTGCCCTAATTTAAATATTAATATTTTTGTGTCGATCCTTGGTGATTTAAAAAGGATCCCAGGTCGGCCTATATCCAAAAAGATCAACTGGGATGCATATATAAACACTTTTTTTTCTCATTTGAATATTGGAAGCTATTATGATCAATGATGCATTATTAGGCTCTTATTGTGAAGATGTATATAAGTTATTCTCTACATGCTAGCTACATCAATCTATTGTGTTTTGTGGACTAACCTCTTGCAGGTCTCCAAGAAATCCAACCATCTAGCAAACAACCTTTGGTGGAAACTTATGGTGTCAACATCACTTCAACAAAGATTTCATGCCTGAAATGTTGAAAAAGGGGGAAGGGTGGATCCTAGGTTCTAAATGCAAAGAACCTAGAATTGAAAGAGGCCCTTTTCCACTATTTCATTAAAGAGGGAGATCAACAAGGTGAGTAGATTGGTTTTCAACCATGAAGGTGAGCCAATTAGACCTAGATCTCCTTCTTTTGGGGGACTGGAAATGGATTGGAATGATTTGGAATTGCTTAACCTAATTAAACTATATGACCTAATATGCAAAATGCAATATTTTGAAAATATACAAATTGAAACAACAATTTGTAGGAAAATCTGGGAAGTGCAGAATGATGTGTACCTATTATAAAAAGTTGGATTTGAGTTGAATAGGAGGATTGGGACACCTAGGTGTTATGTTATGGAGACCAATCAGACTCGGATGCTAAAAATATTCACCATTACTTTTTTATTAAATAATTGTTACTTTATTGCACTCTTGTATGAATGGTTAAAATAATTAGTAACCACCCAAAAGAAAATGTTTTATTGGGTGCATGAGGCACAAACAATGGCCACACTCCATTTGTAATTAATGGGACATGTGTGGGAGTATATACAAACACTTGGTGATGATTTTTGAGAACAATAGGTCATGAACAACATTAGCAAAAAATTTGCATAACAGTGGTTGGAAAAACATAGGAAGCATTGTGGGTACATGCAACAAAGGCTGTGTAAAATCAGTAGTAGGAAAAACATGGAAAAAAATTGCTACATGTCTTTGCATGTTATTGTAAAGGTTATTTTTTGAGAGATTAATATATTTTGGACCCTCTTGTTGGTGGATGTAGCCCGGTTTTGGGTGAACCATGTTAAATCTTTGTGTTCTTCTTTTGTTGTCCATAATTTATGTGTGTTCTATTTCTTTGTTTTATTGATCAGATCTACATTTAACTAATATATATATCTACCTTCTAACCCTAACAAGTGGTATTAGAGCAGGTTGTGGTTAGTTATCCTCTGTAGGAAGATCTCATGGTTGAGTGGGAGTTATGGCAGACGAGGGTAAGTTGAACATAGACAAATTTAATGGGAAAAACTATCAGTTATGGAAGATGCAGATGGGGAACTATCTCTATCAGAAGGATTTATGGCAGCCATTGGAGGGAAAATCCAAGAAACCAACAACTATGTCTAATGAGGATTGAGATATTCTAGATAGAAAGGCACTTGGTAGTATTCGCTTATGCCTGGAACAATCGATGGTGTTTAATATTTCAACAGTGAAGATAATTGAAGAGTTAATGTAAAACCTAGAAAAACTATATGAAAATCCTTCCACTTTGAATAAGGTATTTCTTATAAAGTTTTTATTTAATATGAAAATGGTAGAAGGTGGGTCAGTTTCTAATAATTTAAATGAGTTCAATACAGTTACCAGTCAATTAACTTTTGTAAATGTAAACTTTGATGAAGTTAGGGCTCTTTTGATTTTGTTTTCTTTTGCTAAAAGATGGACTAGCTTGGTAATGTCTATTGGTAATTTTGTTTTTGGTTCAAATACGCTGAAATTTGATGATGTTGTTGGTGTGATTTTGAGCGAGGAAATTCGTAGGAAAAGATCAGGTGGTACATCCACATCAGACAAGTTTTTAAATGTAGAAAGAAGGGGTAGAAAAAAAAGAGGAAAGAATTTTGGAGGCCGTGGTAAGTCATGAGGAAAATTAAAGGACGAGAGGTCCCAATTCAGAGACAAGAGGGATTGCTAATACTATGGTAAGCCAGGTCATTTAAAGAAAGATTGTTGGTCTCAAAAAATCAAAGGAGATAAAAAGGAAGGAAATAAAGAGGAAAATGTGGTAAGTAATAAATATTATGAGTTTGCTTTGATTCTTTCCCTTGATAATGTTGACGATTCTTGGGTGTTAGATTCAAGGGCTTCATTTCATGCTACGCCCCATAGAGGTTATTTTATTGATTATGTCCAAGGGGATTTTAGGTTGATTTATTTGGGAGATAAAAAACCTTGTTAGATTGTTGGAAAGGGAAGAATCAAGATCAAGTTGCAAAATGGGAATCATTGGCTACTATAAGAGGTAAGGCATGTTCCAAGGTTTAGAAGAAATTTAATTTCAGTAGGGCAACTAGATGATGAAGGTTTTGTTGTTACATTTAGTGATAAAAATTGGAAGGTCACAAAAGGTGCCTTGGTGGTAGAAAAAGGTGTGAAAGTAGGTGTGTGTGTGAAAATGTATCAATTTTAAATGAAAATCAAGCACTTATTAATAAGACATTAAATCAAAAAGACTGAAAAGAAATAGAATAAGCAAATGTTATCGCAACTTTCCCAAAATCGTCTTATCTTCCTCTAACTTCAGCATTTTGTTGGTTTCCAGATAGCTCTCAGATCAGCAGATCAAGCTCAACAAAATGACAGCTAAAGAACGAGATTTAAAATGCAAACTATGCTAAATGCAAAGCTATGCTAAGATGAGAAGATTGTTGTGATATTGAAACTGATATGAATGCATAAGCTGATTGCCTGTATGAAGTAGATATGCGTAGGTGTGCAAAAGTGAGTGTGTGTGTGTACATGTGGATGATTAACCAAGGCTTGGATTTGCGCCGTAATTTATAGAGTTTTCAAATGGATTCGATTATGAATCACGATCCCGATTAAGCTTGTTCGAACGGACAGCGGAGATTTTAAAGTGGAAGAGAAGAATGGAAGGTTTCCCTTTCTTTCCATCATTAAGATTCAAAGGAAACTCTACTCGAAGGATGAGTTGAAGAATTTGGAAGGGTGAGTTAAGATGAGTTAGAAATTAAATAAAATATATTTATTTAATTTGGAAGTGAGATGAAAATGGAAATCCACATAATTAAATAACTCATATTTAATTATGTTTTAGAAAATGAAATTAGGTGAGGAAATATTAAATAAAATATTTAATATTTAAATCAATTAGGGATGAGAATATTCCATTATTCAAATATTCAAAAATATTTAAACTTTAGAATAGAATGATAATCAAATATAAATAAATTATGAAAATTTATTTAATTTAATCAAGCGGAAGATGGAAATGTTAGTGACATTAGATAAATAAATGATGATTAAATTTATTTATATGTAGATGACATTAGAGGAATTAATTAAATAAATCATATTTAATTAATTAACAAGCTTAATCATGACCATTTTTAGACATATACATTTTGCCCCTCTTTGAAGTGATGTGTAAAACACATTGCTTCAAAGAAAAATAAGATTTTTGCCTCTGATGTGCTTTCAATATTTTTGCTGATGATGCCCCCTCGAGAGGTAAATTACGGATGTGAAAGAGAGTGATTTAGCTCACGATAGATAATGAAAAAGAAATGTCTCATTTTGAAAATAAAGTCAATTTTACCCTTGGTTGACCTTTAAAAGGTAAAAAGGTTGAAAAAGACAAGTCATCTGCACTTTTGACTTTGGTGAAAACTGTAGCTCTGAGAGTGACATCACAACATGGAGATTTTGTATCATCGCCACCGATTCGAGAGATCGTGCTGATATCAGAGGCCAGCTGCATATGGACCACTGGTGAGTCGATCTAACCACCTATGCTTTCAAATTTTTCCGTTTGAATCAAAATTTCATGTTTTTCCACGGATTTTAGATTTTAAAATGACGTTTGTGCACATATAGAATAGTTTAGGCGCTTTAAAAAAACAAGCGCGCTTAGAGTAGAAACAAACGCAAATATAGGATATGTTTTAAATGTTTTAGGAAAAACTAGGAATGCTCATCCCATAAAAACTAGCGCGCATATAGGGTAGGATCAAAAATTTTAGGGGTAGAGCGCTTTTAGGGTAAAAAGGCGCGCATATAGGAAAAAAAGCGTATAGGGCAAAAATAGTGGCGCTTAGGTGGAGTAAAGTTGTGCATATGGGAAAACGCACATAGGGGGTCTGTTGAGCGCATCCAGTGAAAACAAGGGCACATACGGGTTTTAGCGCATCCCGTGAAAAGAACGACGCATATGGTAAAATAGACAAAATTGATGTTTTTGATGATAGGAATGTGAAAATGATGACTTATATTGCTTCCTTGGTCAATAGATAGGTAAATTGTCATGTCATCATGTTGATATGGATAGAAATGATAGAATGATCTGATGATTGATTGATAACTTTGCTTCGTACATTTAGAAGACAAAGAATAAATGATTGATAACTTTGCTTTCCATGAATGAAAAACAAAGAGTAATTAATTGATATGAGTTCTGATAAATTTGCTTTCTGTGATAGAAAACAAATAGTGATTGATTGTAGAATAGATTTGATATGATATCCAGCTAGATAGACTTGAGTTGATTTGATTGATAGGACTGATTGTGTGATATGGGTCATTGATTTGATGCATTGATATGAGTCATTGATAAGTGTCACTTGATAGATCACTGATATAGGTCACTGATATAGATCACTGATATAGGTCACTGATATAGGTCACTGATAGATATGAGTCTAATTTGATGTTGTTTGAATGATTGAATGATTGGTATGATTCTGATGAATTATCCTTGTGATGAAAATAGGAGGTTTTCAAAAACCTCTAGATTAGAGAGTGACACTCAGCAGGATGGGATAGGATCCCTGAGTTGACACCTGCTGACATAGCGTTGATTGACACCTGTGGTTTGAGATCCTTGTTGGCGATGCCGCCGATTAGGTTCAATAGAGGATTGTTGACAACACTTGCAGAGCGATGGCACTCAGAGCACAACACCTTTCACATGCCGACCGGTGAGGTGACAGTGACTCCTGAGGATGTGTACAGGATCTTAGGTATCCCAGTGGTTGGAGCCCTTGTGTATTACGATCACAAGGAGCTAGGAGGCACAAATGCTTTGAGGAGGGTGTACGGAGATGCACAAATCGCAAGGTACTGGGTACCGTGGGCTGATTTTCAAGGATATCCAGCCTTGCTAGCAGTTTTGGGTGCATTCATTGGAGGTCTCCTTTGTCCGGATCACCAAACAAAGGCATTGTCAGTGGGTTGGGGTAGGATTCTAGAGCAGATGTTGCTACAACCGTGACAATATGCATGGGGGAGCTGCATGTTAGCTCATCTTTATCATGATTTGCACCAGGTGGTGTACAGAGGTTCCTCCAATTTGTCGTGTGGGGTGACATTGTTACAGATCTGGGCATGGGAGCATTTTGCTGTGACGAGACTGACGTGCCCCAGAGTTAGGCCACCAGGTAGGCCGTATATATATATGTATGTGATGTTCCTTACCCAGCCCAAGCTGGGCAAGGTAGATTATTGGAGACGACTGCTGGATGACATGGACACAGTCGTATGATGACCGTATCTCGATTGCAAGCCATGGGCCACAGATGATATAGAGATGTCGTACGTATGCATCTCTCGGTTCCTAATAGGGAGGACTCCCTTTATTCTGGAGAGGTTTCTGGCATTGCGGGTGCAGAGACAGTTCAGATTCACGCAGGGGATGCCGCAGGGGGTTGCACATTACGCCCGGAGTAGAGATGAGGCCGGATGGGGGCCATGTATTTCTTACCAGATAGCGTATACAGAGTTCCAGACATTAGCGCCTAAGGATTGGGATGACAGGTGAGATATTATTGATGCTGGGATGTTTGATGAGTATTTTGCATATTTCCACACACATCCCTTTCCTCGGTTCACTAGTCCTGATGAGTCAGCACCGATTTTGGCAGCACCACAACCAGGGGCAGTGAGACAGGAGGATGTGGCCAGCGGCGAGTAGGGAGCAGCTAGAGGAGAGGAGGTGGAGAGCGGGGATGAGGAGGGTTCAGATGATGATGATGATGGAGATGATGGTGGGGAGGAGGGACATGTGTTGGGGAGGTCAGGGCTGGATATTCTGAGGGGTGTCCAGATTATGCGGCGGCCGAGGACAGGGATCGGGAGACAGACAGTGATTCGGATGGCGTCCTCCTCTCAGCAGGGACAAATAGCCACACTTCAGGCCTAGGTGCAGATGCTGCAGGGATAGCAGGGGCAGTTATAGAGTCAGTTGGCGCAGGCACAGGCTTTCATTGTACAACTTTAGGCACAGCTGGCACTGGCACAGACACCTGCCCCAGGCCCACAGTTAGCCCAGGTGATAGCAGAGAGGGATGCATTCAGACGGAGGGTCATAGAGGCTGAGGGTGTTGCACAGAGGCTGATGGGCACCATAGAGAGTGTGTCACTGCGGGATGCCAGTGCAGAGGGCATGGAGATGGCGAGGGAGGCTGAGTACTACAGGGTTAGATACAAGGAGCTGTGTCCTCCAGAGTGCAGAGAGCCATACCCACGATCCCATAGCAAGACCAATAGCAGATCACATACACATACCCAGAGCAGGGGAGTGATGGGACCTCGGCAAGACCCAGATGCAGGCACCAGTGGCAGACCACCTCCCTCTAGACCAGCACCATCAGGAGCATCTACCAGCTAGACTTTATGATGTATATTATTTTTGGAGCATGTATATGTCATTTTTGATCATATCTGATGTATTTTGCTTTGGACATTTTAGTTTCATTGGACAGTTGGACATTTCTATCATTTTTGATGAGCGATGATATGCAGCGGCGATGATTATTTTGATGCTAATTTGATGTGCATTTATGATGTGATTTATGTGATATGCGTTTATTTATGTGTTTATGGAGATTTGATGACTAATATGATATGTAGGATTATTTGATTATGATGTTTTATTATAATGATGATGATTTGATGATGTGTACTAATGATGTCATGCAGATGAATTACTTATGAGGTGTATATGGAATGTTTTTTTTTTTTGGATTTTTCAATGCAAATAAAAGATGAAAAATGGATGTTGTGTTCATGATATGCATTATGATATGATGTGATGTGAAATGATATGAGTAGATAGCGTATGATAAAATGTTATGACATGAGATGATAGGAATACTGATATGAAATTGAGATGAATAAATAGTGATGTATGATAAAATTATATGTGATGAAATATAATGATTTGTAATAAAATGACATGATAAATGGATTGGATGTGTAATGATAATGATATGATATGATGAAATGACGATACTGAGATGAAATAAATGATGATAATAATAATAAAATGAGATGATATGAATGAAATGAATGATAATGATAGTGAAATGATATGCTGTGATAATGATAATGAAATGAATGATGATGATGTGATGGTAATGACATGAATGAAATGATAACATATATGATATAAATGAAATGAATGATGATGCAATAAATGATAATGATAATGAAATAATGAAAGGATGACAATATAATAATAATGAATGGAATGATAATGGGAAATGAATGAAATGATTATAATATAATGATAATGAATGAAACATAATGGAAATTGGAATTTATGTAAATGAATGAAATGATGGAGAAAATGATAATGAATGAAATGATAATGGAAAATGAATGATAAATGAATGAAATGGATATAATAGAAAATGGAATGATGGATGATAATAATGATATGTAGTGGAATAAATATAATGGAGAAATAATAATGGCATGGAAGGAATGAAATGATAATGGAAACACAACTAATATGAAATGATGAAATGATAATGTTAAATGATAATGAATGCTATAATGAAATGGTATGAAACTAATATGAAATGATAATGAATGATAATGCCATGATAAGATGATAATGCAATGAAAATATGCAATGATAAGATGATAATGCTAATGAAAATGCAATGATGAGATGATAATACTACTGAAATAATGATGAAATGATAATGAAGATGCAATGAGGAGATGATAATACTACAAATGTTTGCATTGTCCTCCACAAATAGTCCAAAGAAATATGACAGCCATTGACCTTTCAAAAACTCTTGATGCAAATCCAATATGCAGTTATATACAATGACCTAAAATGAAATGCAACTAAATGAAACTGACCATTTTGTTGAGCCTTTTAGTGAGCCTGCTTAAATCATCATAGAGCGTTTGAAAATGTTGGAAGTGTGTACAAGCATCAGAGGAGAAATTAGCACCAATGATGACCTGAGTACAACTTTCATGATTTTTGATATAGCAAGTGAATACAAGCATCTAGGTATAATTGAACCGAGATGACCTAAGCATTTCTTGCATAAACAGACAAAGACTAACCACCATCTGATGCAAATTTGGAACTGTCATCAATGATAAATGTTGGAAAATCATGTCTTGCGACATATTTGCAACAGATAAATGATTAACCTCAATACAACAGACAAAGAAAAATCATCCTCTTTCCTTGCCACTCTAGTTCAGTACATCATCGAGTGTGCTACAGAGAAATGATATCGAAAAATTAAACAACCATTGTTCAAAAATGAAATACTGTGATTCCAAACATTAGTCAGATTAGAGATCATCCAGATATGAGTCATGATAAGGTACGCAACTGAAAGCTACTGTGATATGGATCAATGATTGGATGTTTTAGTTTGATTTGGTTGTTTTGTTTTTTTGCCCGATTGGTTTCGATGTCCATTGTCTTATTGTTTTGTTCAAGCTTGAAAGTTGATTGCCCCCAGTATGCCCCATGTTTTCCCTTGGTATCAACATAACTTGCTGAAAATGAATATGTACAATAATCAAGCCATGGTAAGACGTTATCACTCGAGGTAGATGATGACCGCATGGTGCTGGTGTGGTCCTAAGATGATGAAAAAGATGCATGAGAATGAAGGCTAAAGAGTTAAATGCAGAACATGAACTAATAGATGGAGAGCCCCAAATAGCGTCTGTTTGCCAGATTTTCACTATTTGTTTTTATTGCATTTTTCTTGTCAATAGACTGCCTGTTTGCCAGGTTTTCACTCTATAACTTTTTTTTCTTTTTTTTGTTGCGTTACCGAGATGCCTGTTTGCCAGGTTTTCACCAGGGTAACCATTTTTTCAGGACTTTTTTCTGCTATTTTGGATTTTTTCAGAACTTTTTCTGATTTTTTTTGAATTTTTCAGACTTTTCGATGAATTTTTCGACTTCTCTGGATGACGCCAGACTTTTTTCTGATTTTGAATTTTTTCAGGACTTTTTCTGATTTTTTAAAAAAAAAATTTCAGGACTTTTTCTGATTTTGATAACCGCCTTAGACATAATACTTTTTCAGGTGCATGCTGTTGATAGGTTCATCAAATAGGTCCCCTTCTGGTGTTGATAGATTGTATGCTCCTGAACCATAAACTGCGATAACCACATAAGGACCTAGCCAATTTGGTTTGAACTTTCCTTTCTTTTCTCTATCTTACTGATTGCGTGGGTTCTCTTTTAGAACAAGATCACCCACCTGAAAGGTACGTGGCTTTACTTTGTGGTTATAGCTACGAGACATCATCTGTTGATATGCTTTTAGATGATCAACTGCTCTTTGTCTCTTTTCATCTAGGAGTTCCAATTCTTGGAGTCGAGAGACTCTATATTCATCATCTGTTGTAAGACCTTTCAATGACACTCTGAGTGAGGGAATCTCCACTTCTAAGGGCAATATGGCCTCTGCTCTATAGACAAGAGCGAATGGTGTTGCTCCTGTTGGCGTGTGAATACTGGTTCTATAAGCCCATAAGGCGGGATTGAGTTGAACGTGCCAATCCTTCCCTGAAGTATTCAGAGTCTTTTTCAAGATTTTCAATATTGTTTTATTTGAGGCCTCGGTTTGGCCATTCCCTTGTGGATAGTACGGTGTTGAATACCTATGCTGAATGTGAAATCTCTCACAAAGTTCATCAACATCCTGATTTTTGAAGGGACGTCCATTATCTGTAATAATGGAGTTGGGAATGCCATACCGACAAATAATATAGTTGAGTATGATGATGATATTTGTTTGTCGGTAACTTTAGTGAGAGGGACTACCTCAATCCACTTGGTAAAATATTATGTAGCTGTGATGATGAACTTATGCCCGTTTGATGAAGAAGGATGAATCTTGCCCACTAAATCTAACCCCCATTGAGAAAATGGCCAGGTTGGCGTGAATGGTTGAAGTTCTTGTGTAGGAGCATGAATGAGATTCCCATGAATTTGACATTTTGAGCATGTTTTCACAAAAGTGAATGATTCCCTCTCCATTGTAGGCTAGTAGTAACCCATTCTAATCAATTTTTTGGATAAGGTCAGTCCACTCGAATGAGTACCACAGATGCCACCATGAACTTCTTGTAAAGCTTTGTCAGATTCCTCACGTTCAAGACATCAGAGTAAAGTACCATCAAGACCATGGCGATAAAGGGTGTCAGCGATAAGAGTGTAGCGAGCGGATTGGCAGATAAAGTTGCGTTTTTGGTTACGAGATAAATCAGGTGGTAAGATGTCATCATTGAGGTAGGCATAAATTTTTCCGTACCAAGGCGAATCGGATCCTACCAAGTGGCAAATGATTTGACTTTCAGGTGTATCATAAGCAGGTGTAAATGATTGTTCCACCAGAAATTTATAATGCTTTTGAGTTTCTGGAAGCTGTAACAATGATGCGATTGTAGCCATGGCGTCAGCTTCTTTATTATCAAGCCTTGGGATTTGTGTGAATTTGATGTCCACAAAATATTTCTTGAAATCATCAACCATCTTTTTATATGGTAATAGTTTCTCATCTTTGGTTTGATAATCATTATTGATCTTATAAATGACTAGCTGTGAGTCACCATACACCTGTAATTCTGTAATTCTCTATTCTAGTGCTATTTTGAGTCTAGTGATCAATGCTTCATATTCAACTATGTTGTTGGTGCATGGAAACATCAGCCTATATGATCGAGGAATGGTATGTCCTTGAGGGGTGACAAAAAGTATGCCTGCCCCCGATCCATGTTGAGTGAAAGAACCATCAAAATATAAGGACCATGGTTGTTTAGATTCTGCAGTGAAGACATCAACATCTGGAAATTCAATGTGTAGGGGATGATCTACTTGTAGTGGTGCTTCAGCTAATTGATCAGCAATAACTTGTCCTTTGATTGCTTTGCGATCCACATAATGAATGTCAAATTCACTTAGAATCATTACCCATTTTGCTAACCTTCCTGTCAATGATGCTTTGCTTAACAAGTACTTGAGTGGATTAATCTTTGAAACCAGATTGATTGTATGGGTTAGCATGTAATACCAAAACTTCTGTGAAGCAAAAACTACTGCCAGACAAGCCTTCTCAATAGAAGTGTAGTTGAGCTCATGACTTGTTAGTGTTCTACTGATGTAGTAAATTGCACGTTCCTTTCCTGTAGAGTCCTCTTGTGCTAGCAGTGCCCCCAAAGATGTCTCTGTTGCGGCAATGTATAAGATTAGGGGTTTTTCTAGATTTGGAGGTATGAGAACTGGTGGAGTCATCAAATATTGTTTTATTTGTTGAAATGCCAATTCACATTTGTCATCCCACTTGAAAGGAACATTTTTATGCAGTAGATGTGTGAAAGGTAAACTTTTATTGGCCAATTGTGTAATGAACCTCCGTATAGATTGAAGTCATCCTTGCAGTGATCTCAACTGATTGATGTTCTTTGATGGAGGAATTTCCATAATTGCTTGTACTTTTGTCAAATCTACTTCAATTCCTTTTTCTGAAACAATGTACCCCAAGAGTTTTCCAGATTTGACCCAAAAAACACATTTCTTAGGGTTGAGACAAACTTTGAATTTCTCTAGTCTTGCAAATATTTTGGATAATATTTCAAGATGTCCTTCTCTGGTGTATGATTTCGCCAATATGTCATCCACATAATCTTCCATGAAGACATGCATCATGTCATGAAAGATTGTAGTCATGGCTCTTTGGTAGGTAGCCCCAACATTCTTTAGACCAAAAGGCATGACATTCCAACAATAAGTTCCCCATGGACATGTGAAAGCTATTTTCTCCTAGTCTTCAGGTGCAATCTTGATTTGGTTGTAGCCAGAAAAATCATCCATTAATGAATACATGGCATGGCTAGCTGTCAGATCAACTATGGTGTCGATGTTTGGCAGTGGGAAGTCATCCTTAGGACATGCTTTGTTAAGATCTCTGAAATCTGTGCATATTCTCACAGTTTTATCTGGCTTAGATACAGGAACAATGTTGGAAATCCATTTTGCATAGTCGATTGGTCGTATGAAGCCCACATCAAGGAGTTTTCTTAGTTCTTCCTTAACCAAAAATGCAACATGAGGGTGCATCTTTTTGAGTTTTTGTTTCACCGGCTTGGCCCCTGGTTTGATGGACAAGTGATGCATGATAAGATTAGGATCAAGACCAGGCATGTCCGCATAAGACCATGCAAAATTGACTTGATTTTCTTTCAAGAATTCCATGAAGTATGGTATTTCTTTCTCTGTCATTGATGTAGCTAACTGTAAAATTCTTGGTTTGTCAGAAGTCTCAAGATTGACAACATTTGTAGGCTCAATAAAAATAGGCGATCGCTCATGGTAGTGCTCCGGGAGAGTGTCAAGATTCCCATCGTCTGGTGCCTCAAAGATATTTTCACCATCAGATACGCTCTTTATTTTATCTTTTGTTTGATCTAATACTGCCAGATTCTGGTTTTCACCATTAGATCTTTCTTTTTTGTTTTTACTTTTGCAGCTGGGAGACTTGACACTCTCCTGATCAAAAACTCTATGTCGAAAATCGTTGGTGGAACAATCATTTATATCTTCTGCGGAAAGGAAGTTTATGATAGCTTCATCACTTGGAAACATGGGTATGTCAATAGGTTCGGTTGAATCCCAATCAATGAGATTAGGATAAATCAAAGGTATTGGATTGTCAGGTTGTGTGAAATCGGCTATGGTTATGGTCATAACGGAGTGGTCCGTAGGATCCGAGGTATGAGGTGGGTCAATGATGATACTGTCCTCATGATAGTCTTGTTCGTTTAGATCTGACTCAGTATCACTAGAATCGTAGTCGATTTGTGGTTCAAATTCTTGTGGTTGGGACCCTGAACCTTGACCTTCAATTAGAGTTGGGGCATACTGGTGTATTACATCAACCTCTTTGTCCCTCCAAAAATCATCATTGTAAATGGTGTCCCATTCATATTCAACAGAGTCTGTGTCAGAATTGTTGTCCAAGAAGTTCTGAACTGTTGTCAAACATGCTTCTTGTGGATATGAGCCTTCTTGCAATGCGAAGACAGTGCCATGCAGTTGTTTGGATGTGCTTTCTTTGGAGTGAGTATCATAACCCAATCCAGTTTTCTCTTTTGCAGCAAGTCCGCGGAGGTGAATGGGTTCAACTACTCCTTCCTTCCTTTTTCCGATAGGCCCTTCATCATAGCCCATCTTCTGCATGATTGAATACCCTTTTCCATATTTGTTTGTGGGTAATTTGATATTAGAGACTGCTTCATCTTCATCTTTATAGAGCCAGTTTAGAATCTCTGTATCCTCATGATATTCCATGGGAACTTTTTCTTTGATGAATTGTCCATTAAATTTTGTGATTGACTCTATTGGTGTTTGCTTTGATGTTGATGCTGCTGATATTTGATGTTCCTTGATAGATGGTTGTCCATGTGATCGAGGTGATGTAGGTAAATTGGCAAGACAAAGAGAGTATTCTCCAACCCCATGATCTTTAAATTTCATTTTTTTGTCAAAACTATTGGCTAATTGACTGATTTGTGTGTCAATCTTTAGAGAAGTCCTAGCATGAGCTTCTCGATTGTTAGGGACCAAAGTATCTTGACTGGATTTTATGTTGGCACAAGTTTGGATATTGGAATTATCAGCTGGTATTATGATTTCTTGTCCATCATAAGGAAACCTGAGACATTGATGATAGGTTGATGGGACAGCTTGCATTTCATGGATCCAAGGACTACCCAACAAGATGTTATATGCAAGATCACGGTCCAGTACTTGACAGAAAGTATTCTTTATAACAGGGCCCACTCTGATTGGCAGCATGATTAGACCCTTGGATGCTCTTTCTTCATCATCATAAGATTTTATGGTAATCTTTCTTCTGAAATCAATGGAGTCCTCAGAAAATCCTAAGGCTTTAACTAACTTCATGGTACATATGTTTAAACCAACACATCCATATATTAGAACTCGTCTGATACGAAACTTGTGAACCATGACTTCTAAGTACAATGATGAATTAAGGGGGTGAGTTATGGAAACATCATCTTTGTCAGAGAATGAAAGGCAAGTGGGTGAGGACAAATGTCCTACCATGGCTTGAAATTGATTCACATCCAGGTCAGTGGATACATTAGTTTCAACGAGGGATTTCTCTAGAATTTCTTTATGGGCTGGAGAAATCTTCAATAGTTCTAGAATATAAATTTGAGCGGGGGTTTTCTGAAGTTGGTTGACCAAATCATATTGATGTTGAGGTGGAGGTTCAGTGGTTTTTGAAGAGGCACCTTTTAAAACAACTTTATCTTGCACTCTTGTTGTTGCGTTGACTTCTCTATATTCCACCTTCTTGTTGACTTTAATGACATTTACCCGCTCGTCGTTTGAGTAGAGATGATTGATTATATAATCATCATTGATATGATTCACATTTTTTTCAGAAGACTCACCCTTTTGATAATTGGGCAATGGATTACGAAATGCTTGGTGGTCTACGTTGGTTTGTTGATTTCCTTCTACTGTAATGATTTCATTGTCAATTAAGTCTTGAATGGCATTCTTCAAGGCTTGGCAGTTGTTTGTGCGATGACCTTTACACTGATGATAATCACAATAGTATGCCTCATTCCATGATGGGGGCTTTACACTGGGTTCATAATTTCATTGAGGCGGCAAAGTAATGACATTTTTGGCCATCAACTCTTTGAATGCTAATTCTAAAGATTGTCCCAATGAAGTGAAAGTTCTTCTATTTGAGAAGAATGAAAATCTTTGTGGATTTGAATTCGAGGTGTTCCCTAAGGAATTGTGATTGTTATTGGTTCCTCGGTAACCCTGGTTGTTGGAAGTCCCTTGATGGGGAGTAGAGTTTTGATTTGTATTGTTCCTCAGAGGAGGAGGATTATTTCCATGATTTGCAATTGAGTTGACATTGTTGTTGCGACTGTTTGGAGTGCTAAGGACAAATGGTTTGGTCAAGGCATGATTCGCATCAAAAACACCATCATTCACCATATTTTTGTTGAGAGTCCAGAATTTGGACTTGTCCTGATTATTGTGATGGTTAGATGAGCTAGGATTTTCTTTGTCATGTTTGATTATTCCTCTTTTGACCAAAGCATTTTCAATGGTTATGGAATCTTCAATCATTTTCTCAAAAGAAGGAGGACAATGTAAGTTCAAGTGATAGCTCATTTATGAATTTAAACTATTGATAAAAGTAACCATCTTTTCTTTTTCAGGAACAGGACGTGGGTATCTGGAAAACATTCTTCTCCATCTCTGAAGAAATGCAATGAAAGATTCACTAGGTTTCTGTGCAACCTTGCAAAGATCTATCATGGTGATCTGATGTTGTATGTTGTAGGTATATTGTGATATGAATAGGTTGATCAATTCTTCAAATGTCCTAACGGGAGGTGTGATCTTAGATAACCATTCCATAGAGTGTACTCCAAGGCTCCTAGGAAACAGTCGCATCAAGTAAGTATCTCCGTGAGCGAACTATAATGTCATATTCCTGAAGTCTCTAACGTGATCAATTGGATCCGTTTTCCCATTATAGCGATCAAATTTTGGCATTTCACAATGCTTGGGAAAATGAATCATGTTAAGACTTCTATCAAAAGGATAAGGACAAATGTCCTCAAGAGTGTATTTCTTTGTGGTTGTTCCCCCTTGTAATTCTTTAACTTGTCCTTGAAGTGCCTTGATTTGTTAGGTCAAAGCACTAAGATCAGAAAGGGGTGTCTCTTCAAGTTTATTTTTCAAGTTTTCAGTGTCAAAGTCGTGAGGCAATTTAGCCCCTTGTTCGGCTAGATAGCGAAAATACTTTTCCTTATCTCGCTGCAAGATCTTTTCAATGGATTTATGGAATTTTGGATCTTGTTTAGCCTCTCTAAGACGTTCCTCATCTTGTTCCTCATCACTATCCACCCGGTTTTTATCTCTGTAATTATGAAAAGGATTTTCTTCTCTATTGTCCATGTTGTTGAAAAGTGGATTTTGATTTATGCTGAAAAGGGGATTACTGCTTTCTCCTTCTTCTTGAGTGTTTTGAATATGACTTTCTTTTTGGATTGTATCCTTCAGTTTATTGTGTTGTGATCTTGTGGAGATAGGAATATGAATTTGAAAATTTCTTCTAGACTTAGATCACGATTTTTGACAAGTGCGATGATGATGATCTGATAAGATGTGGGATCTTATGATAAGATCAAGGATGCTCCTAAATTATTGATTGTGGCTTCCAAATGATGAAGGATTTCAGAATCCTGTTGGGGAAGTTGAACCAAAAATTAGAAAGTTGTTTTGAAAGTTGCACTCTAAAAGATTTTGATCTCCATTTTTAAAGAAATTCTCTCAAGATCTTTGAAGAATATGGTTGGGGTGTGAAGGATATTCTATAGAAGGTTGGGGTATGTTGTCAAACTCAAGAGGTTGGTTATGATTATGCCGTTGTGATAGAGCTAATCTCTGATAATGAGCTCGAGAATCTAAGGGATCTACAACATATTCATCAGTGAATCCTCTAACAAAATCCTAATATATGTGAAGAGATCCTCGATAGTGAAGCAAAACTTGTCGACTTTTGTACAAGAATTTTCTCTTTTGCAGTGTTTTCTTGTATCCTAATGGTTTCTTGGGTTTTCTGATCCTTTTAGACAATGATTTCTTGGGAAACTTTGTTGAATTCCAATCTCTAAGCATGTGAAAAGTATTGGGAATGTTATTTGAACAAATGGTATGAAAAACTCTTAAGTGGCTTTCAGTTGTTGTTCTTCATGTTCTTTTTGGATGATCTCTTTATCTGAATTAATGTAATGGAAGACACAACAAACATTTTTGAAAACAGTTGTTCTTAAAGCCCTATACTAACATGAAGTGTTTGATCAAGAAAATGTTTTTTCATCAAATGTTTTCACAGGTTTTTGCACATGAAAGACAATTCAGACAGACTCACTTTTAAATGCTCAAGTAGGTCATTCTAGTAATCAACAGCCCACATCTTAGAACTGCGTCGACTCACACAGTCGTGTCACCCCCGAAGGGGCACCTGTGTTTTTGTCTTTTCCAGGCGTGTACTCAGAGTTATGGAAGTGGATACCGGATCCCCTGAGCAAACGGTCCTTGGCAGTTATATGGTGAGTATCTTGGGGGCAAATTCTTCCCTCCCCTTGCACTGTGATTATTAGAATGTTTGGAAACTAGCTCGGCTGGAAACTACACTAGGTTCGTAGTAAGGATTTCCGTTTGGTGCGGCAATAATAAACTCCCTTAAGAGACCTCCCAACCTTTAGAACAAAGGTTTTGGGGATGGTTATCTTGCACACTACCGGCAAAAGAGGGTTTCCCCAAATCTGCTTTAAATTTTATAGTGGGGTGGAATAGCCTGGCTTTGGCTTGAACCCACTTGAGTCATTCCCGTAGGGTGAGTACTTTTTCCCACTACGGTAGGCTCTCTAAAGGATGTAATTGAAACAATACAATTGCATGAAAACTAAAAAGGAAAGTCTGGTGTTCTAATCACCCAGTTAAGGGGAGAGCATAGACCTATTGCCACATTCAAAGCAAGCAGATGTTCTTTTTAAGTTCCAAATCACAATGATCTAACCTAAGTGAAGATATTGCTTCACCAAAAATAGATTGTTCAATTTTAACTGCAAGATCATTGTTTGGTGACTATCCTAGATTGCTTCATTTTAATCCAGATGTGACTACCCTAGGATTGCTTCATTTTAAAATTCAGAAAAAGAAAAAAAATTTTGTCTGCGGAAGGCGTCAGACTCAGAATTCTGTGTTTTTGTTACAGTCTATATGCGCCCGAACAAAAGCTATATGCACCCAAAGATATATGTGCTGGAACAGAGGGTAAATGCGTCGAAACAAATGCTATATGCGCCTAAACAGTCACTATATGCGTCGGAACAGATGCTATATGCGCCTAAACATAAACTAAATGCGCTGCAAGAAAGATTTAAATGCTTTAAAAATAGTTACTGTGTATGTCGAAAGAAAGATTCTATATGCGCGTAAACAGTCATGAGATGCGCCTAAACAGTTACGGGATGCGCCTAAATAGTTACGGGATGCGCCTAAAAAGTCACGGTATGCGCTCCAAAATCCTACAAAATAAAAAGTTAAAATCCCCGTATGCGCATCAGAAAATTTTGAATGCGCCTAAACGCCAAATTTTTCCCGAAAAGCTGATTCCAGAACGCAGAAACTGTCAACAGAAACTTGCAGAAAATGTTAAATTCGTGGGTTTGAGCCCCACGGTGGGCGCCATTTTATGTGTGTGTAAAATATTGGATCAAATTTTAAAGGAAAATCAAACACATATTAATAAAACATTAAATCAAGAAAGCTGAAAAGAAACAAAATATACAAACCGTTATCGCAGCTTCCCGAAGCCGTCTTATCTTCCTCTAACTTCAGCGTTTTGTTGGTTTCCAGATAGCTCTCAGCTCAACAGATCAAGCTGAACAAAATGACAACTAAAGAACGAGATTTAAAATGCAAACTATGCTAAATGCAAATCTATGCTAAGATGAGAAGATTGCTGTGATATTGAAACTAATATGAATGCATAAGCTGATTGCCTGTATGAACGTAGATATGCGTAGGTGTGCAAAAGTGAGTGCGTAAGTGAGTACATGTGGATGATTAACCAAGGCTTGGATTTGCGCCAGAATTTATAGAGTTTTCGAACGGATTCGATTGGCTGAATCGATCGACAGTCCGGATTAAGCTTGTTCGAACGGATGGCGATAGATCTTCGAAAGTCGAAAAGAAGGATGGAAGGTTTCCCTTTTCTTTCAATTTTCATCATTGAGTTTCGAAGGGAAATTTCCATTTCGAAGGATGAGTAAAGAATTTGGAAGGGTGAGTTAGCATGAGTTAGAAATTAAATAAATTAAATTTATTTAATTTGGAAGTGGAGATGAAAATGGAAACCCTCATAATTAAATAAATTATATTTAATTATGTTTAAAATTAAAAAAAAAATGAAATTAGGGTGAGGAAATATTAAATAAAATATTTAATATTTAAATGATTATGGGATGGAGAATATTCCATTATTCAAATATTCAAATATTTAAACTTTAGAATTTAGAATGATAATCAAATATAAATAAATTATAAAAATTTATTTAATTTAATCAAGCAAAAGATGGAAATGTTAGAAATTAAATAAAACTATTTATTTAATTGAGGTAGAAGAATTAGAAAATGAACGATATAAATAAATAATTAAATTTATTTATATGTAGATGACATTAGAGGAATTAATTAAATAAATCATATTTAATTAATTAAGAAGCTTAATCATGACCATTTTTAGACGTATACAATACCATTGCTATATTTTGGTCAAATGGATAAGGACATAGGTTCTACGTATCAAGATTCTTTGTCTTGCCCATCTGAAGGTCCTGCATTTCTTGTGACAATGCCTTAAATTGTGGTGCTATATTGTCTTGTGGGTTTGGTGGAGGAAAATATGGTGGGATAATGGATGAGATATACATGGGATTTTGATATGAGGATGTGTTATATGGAGTGTGTGGTGGTGTAGGATTCTGTGAAGGTGATTGGGGTATTGATGTATGTGTTCCTAATGCGTTTGTATTGATGATGTTCGAATAAGGGTTGTAATAGGAACTTTTTTGTTGTTGTTGTTGGGCATAATGTTGAGATAGTAAGGCTTGTTGTTGAGCTTACTATTGTTGTTGTGCCACAAGGGCTTGTTGTTGGGCTTGTTGTTGGGCCTATTGTTGTTATTGTGCTACTAAAGCTTGTTGATGGGCTTGATGTTGTTGTTGTGCTAAGGCTGCTTGCTGTGCTTGATGTTTTTGCTATGCTGCTAAGGCTGTTTGTTGTTGTTGTGCTGCTAAGGTTGCTTGCTATTGTTGTTGGGATGCTAGGGCTGCTTACTGTTGTTGTTGTTGTTGTAGGGCTTGTTGATAGACTTGTTGTGCTTGTTGTAAGGCTAAGGCATGTGCTTGCAATGTAGGTTCAAGTGGTTGTTGGGACATCTGTGATGTATTTTGATTGATGATGTTGTGACTGGGTAGTGGATTGGTGATGAGAGGTTGGGGGTTCCCTTGGTTCAACATTCCTTGCAAAATAGCGGATTAAGGTGGAGGAATGTACGTTTGAGATCCCGTTTGATTTTGCATGGTAAAGGGGACTATGGGAAGAGATGAGGATGGTGCCATTAGATTGTGCAATGGGAATGAAACAATATGACCTTGAGTCCATTGATTAAAAAGGTTTCCTTGTCCCATGTCTTGAGGATTCTCTTGTGTTAGGGATGCAGACGATGTATTACCTATGTTGACAGGGTTTGTTACCAAGGGATTGTTTTGAGATGGGTTGATAAGGGATGGGATGGATGTGTTTTACGACACCAATGGTATATACAAACCAATTGGAGGATTGGGTGAAGATTCCCCTATCTACATTAAGGGTTAACTTTGTGGTATGGTACTGACATGCCCTTACGTGCTGTTTTGAGATACTTGGTCCACACTGCTTGGAATGATGGTGGTCACATTTGTGGTACTCATAGGTATGGATGAAGAGGGGTGTCCTCGATATGTGGAGGTTATTGTGGAGTAATGAAGTTTAAGAGGTTTTTATGGTTGTTTGGGATCTTTGAGAATAGGAGGAGCACCAAAGGTAGGTGTCCAAGTGGTCATGTGAGATGGAGGGTTGGTTTCAAGGGTACCCACAAGTGTGTTGCTTTCAAATGGAAGGGTATGGCCAAAGTCCTTAGCAAGGCTTGTCGCAAGACTGGGAATGTAGGTTTGATGTAGCCCTAGTGATGGAGTTGTGAAGCCTTGTGTCAAATTTTGTGCAACAAATTATGGGGAGATAAGAGCTACGTTTTCAAAGGTTTGATGTTTCATGATTTCCTCCCTAGTGAGTTAAAATGGATTTTTTGTGATGTATTCTATCTCATATGGCCCTGATGGTGATGAAGGTTGTTGTGATGGGGTAACTTGACTTCTCAAATCAAATTCTAAAGGATTTGGATCACTTGAGGTAAATTGGACTTTGATTTTCTCCATGATTCTCTTGTGTTGTGATCTCATATTTTCCATAAATTTTGTGTCACCTTTGGGAGAGTTGTGTTGTGATTTATAATTTTTGAACTCTCTAGTTGACTCAAATCTAGGTAAAAGGGATGCTCTAAGCATTTTTGGAGCAATGATGATAGTGGGGGATGAAAAGATGGGTGATGTGGAGAGTGATCTTTACAAATGTTATGGGACAACACTTTTGACTTAAGTTTGATGTTTTGATGTTAGGATAAAGGATGTTTATGAACTTGGAAATATTTAGGGTAGACTCGTGACCTTCAAGATATACTCATTCAAGGATGATAACTAAATCAAATAAGAGAATGGAAAAGTATACATTTCACATACAAAGTAGTTAATTTAGGGTTTGGGTTGATTGATGTATAAGCTAAAAAGTGTTGATGTATTTGAAATTTTTGCAAAGTTTGGTGAAGTGAAAGATGAAACTTTGATGAAGGGGTGGATGAAATGTTTGACCCAATGTTGACCTAAAGTGAACCTTTGTTTGACAAGACAACGTAGTGAGAAAAATGTTATACCTCTAAAGCTTTCAACTCCTAAAGACTTAATGATTATGTGAGAAATTCAAAATTTTAGAAAAGACCAGGGTTTTGATTGTAATAGAAGGAATACAAGTTTGGATTGTTCCTTGAAGCATGTTTATAGAAGTTGTATACCAACCTAGTTCTGGTCTTGTGAAGTGACAAAAGGTATTTCTTGAGAGATTTTGGACTAAGGTGCCTAAGTTTGAAATGACAACCTGTAGACCTTACTTTGGGGATCCTAACTTTGTGTGAGATCATTTAAAAAAGTTTAAGTTTATGGAAGAAAGGAGGATATTTATTGCCATGTGGGTGGTTGTAATTTGGGCCTTCCAACCTCAATATCAACTTGTTCCTCTTCTTCATCTAAAATGGTTGTTGTGTTTCTCCACTGGGTAGGTGTTTCTTTTTTTTCAAAAGTGAAGCTTCTCAAACTACTAACGATATCAGTTTGTTCTTTGTTAATGAGTTCAAAGTTTGGTTGAATGATAGAACCTTCAAGATCAGGTTGTTCAACGAGAGAAATTGGTCTCCAAATAGTCATGTGGGGTTCAATTGTCAATTTATCTTGCTTAAGTGAATTTATTTTACCACAAACACTTGTCTTGATTAAGTTTTCAAACTAAATATTTATGTCAAAAACATCATAACTTTCACAATGTCCATTTTGTGAGAATCATGAGGTTGAAGCCATAATTTCCTATGTTCTCTTTGTAAAATAGGGATTGAGATATAAGTCAAGATATTTATAAATCTCTAAGGATAGAAATCCTTAGGACAAGTAGTAATATCAAGGCTATTTCAAAAGGTATCCATATTTAAGCCAAAGTGTTTGAAATTTTGAGGAAGATAGTGGATGTTTGTTTTGTAACATTTTGGAACCAAGCAATTCATTAAAATGACTCATAATCATTTACAATCCTAGGTTGAAATGGCCATACTTGTTGAGTCCCCACTCAAATTTCTCCGAACACTAAGACATCGTGAACAATTAGAGATTTGGCGACACTGAATCCCCTCCATGACACACACTTCTTGGGACCACCAAATCTCAAAATCCTGAAGATCCTAAGATCCTAAGGATTTTTCTATTTCACCAATGAATAGTAAAAATGTGGGGCAACTTCAGAATGATTGTTCTTGCACCAACAAGCATTAAGGATTTTTGGTAACTAAACAGTTTGGTTCTTAGTAACAAATCGAGAACACCCAGTCATATACACACCTTCTTTGCCACTTAAGGCTCTTACTACCATTCCCATTCCACTTAAGGTATGGAACTAGGTGCAATATGTTATACAGTCCAGGATAGAAGGTGCTTTCTCATGATTTCCCAAACTTTAATATAGCCCGCTAGTAAACGTGCTAGCAAGAACTTTCTTATGAGTTTCCCGTTGCAGGGCGTGTCTCATAGTAAGTCCTCTCTTAAGGGTGACACAAAGCATAAAAGTGTACTTAATTATTTCTCTTCACCCAAGATCACATGGAGTGCAAGGGGATTGAATATGTACTATAAGTGCACACAAACAGTGAAGTACACTTGGAGTGTTTCTCTTCACCCAAGATCACATGAAGCGCAAGGGGATTGGATACACACTAAAAGTGTGTCACAACAAAGAAAATACCGATTCATTTTATTGGCTAAAGCTAAGATGAATTCATTTTATGCACCAAACGAAATGTTAAATTTCCTTGTTCAATTTTAAACCCAAAAGACAATGATGAGATGAGGGTTTAATTTTAGTCCCAATTGAGCATTCATTTTGAACCTAAATGAAATTTAGTGAGGTCTTAGAGTATAAAGTAAAAAAGCATAAGAAATTGGGTTATAATTGCCCCAAAGTGTCAAATGCTTGTTACAATCATAAAATCTTAAGAAGAGAATGCTTCTTCACCCTAGCTTCGTGTTGTCCAACCTAAAAAACCCTGTTAGTCTAACAACCAGAACAATGTTAGAAGCGTGTTAGTAATCTGACGAAGCAAGAAAATTAAAACACATGCTGAAAAAGGATCGTTAAATTTCTTACCAGAGTTGGGTGTTGCTGTACATGATAGCATCGCTCTGGTGAATTTGGGTGTCACTTTGCAAAGAAAACAGAGAGCATGATAGCGTCGCTATTTGGTTGAGCATCACCATTTACAAATCTTTGATACCTCTAAAAAGTATTAGCCTCACCATTTTTTAATCAACACTGGTGTATTTAATAGGTGTCGCTATTTCAGATTGAGATAGTGTTGCTATATGGTGATGCCTTGCAAAGTGTGTCGCTGAAATTGAGTTAGGCATCGCTCTATCTTGCAAAAGTCAAAACAAATGGAGTTTGAGATAGAAATTGATTAAATTGATTATTTTGAAACTTAACATTTCGTTTGGTGCATAAAATAAATTCATCTTAGCTTTAGGGGTTAAAATTAATGAGTGTTTGCTATGTTTTTATTTACATCTTTGTTATTGAATGCATATGCAATTCTCTCACACCACTCGGCGATCTTGAGAATCAGAAACATTCCTTAACACTTTGTATAATCACCTACATCTTTCAATTTGGATTAAAAATGAACCCCTTGCTAGTGTAGGGAAAAGGGGTGGTGTGTGTTCTCTCCTTGTTTCATGCAAACTAGGATGATCTAACTACAAACACACTTCCTTGCTATCATTTATCTTTAGAGGGCCTACCTCCCTACTTTGAAAGGAGGGAAAGACCCAAGCGGAAACAAGCTAAAGCCAAGCTCTTTCAAGTGGCTATATAAATAATGTGTTTGTGATGAAAGTCATAAACAACAGGTGTGGATGTGTCATACTGACAAGTGTCACCCTTAGTATCCATGTGATACGTTAAAATATCTTCTTAGGAAGAGACTGAGAGGCCTCTCGATTCTCCATAATCTTGAGCTAATATTGCCGCGTGTATGGCCACCTTGAATGAAAGCCCTTATTATGAACCAACTATTTAGAAGAAAAAAACCTTTATGCTTACTAGTGCAGGAATAGTCGTTTCAAAGCCGCCCCACATTTTTACTATTCATTGTTAAAACAGAAAAATCCTTAGGATCTTCGGATCTTTAGGATTTTGAGATTTGGTGGTCCTGAGAAGCGTGTGTCATGGAGGGGAGCCAGTGTCACCAAATCTCTAACTGTTCACATTTTCTTAGTGTTTGGATAAATCCAAGTAGGGATTCAGTAAGTAGCATCTTTTGAACCTAGGATGGTAAATTCTTGTGATTCAATTTAATACTTTGCTTGGTTCCAAAACATTGCAAACAAACATTCACAATCTTCATCAAAATTTCAAACCCTTTGGTCTAAGTATGGATACCTTTTGAAATAGCCTTGATATTAATGCTTTTCCTAAGGATTTTCATCCTTAGATATTTCTAAATATCTTATCTTATATCTCAATCCATACTTCCCAAAGTCAACATAAGCAACTATGGCTTCAACCTCATGATTTTCAAAAAATGGACCTTGTGAAAGTTATGATGTTTTGGACATAGACATTTAGTTTGAAAACATAATCAAGATAAGTGTTTGCGGTAAAAGAAACTCACTTAAGCAAGATAAATTGACAAAATTGAACCCTACATGACCATTTGGTGTCCGATCGTGCCGATTGAACAACCCAACCTTACACTCGCTACCATACAAGGAAAACATTGCAAAACATTGAGTCCAAAATCATTGAGTATCATTAACCAAAATCATTGAGTTTTCACTTTACCAAAATCATTGGGTCTTATTTCCAAAATCATTGAGTCCTTGGGGTTTGATCACTTTAGAGGTATAGCATTTTTCTCACTACCTTGGTCTTGAAAAACAAAGGTTTACTCTAGGTGAACATTGGGTCAAACATTTCATCCACCCCTTCATCAAAACTCATCCTTCACTTCACCAAAATTTGCAAAAATTTTGAACACACCAACACTTTGGACTTGGACATCTATCAATCAAACCAACCCCTAACTTAGCTACTTTTGTATGTGAAATGAATCCTTTTCCATGCATTTGGTTGATTTAGTTATCATCTTTGGACTAGTTTATCTTGAAGGTCACAAGTCTACCCTAAAGATTCTCAAGTTCATAAACATCCTTTATCCAAACATCAAACTCTTAAGTGAAAAGTGTTGTCCCAAAATGTTTGCAAAGATCACTTCCCCCATACCATTCACCTTTTCATCTTTGATTATCACCATTGCTCCAAAAAGACTTAGAACATCCCTTCTACCCAAATTTGATTCAACTAGAGAGTTCAAACATTACAAATCTCAACACAACTCTCCCATAGGTGACCTAAAATTTATGGTAACAACAAGATCATAACACAAGAGAATCATGGAGAAAACCAAAATCTCGTTTACCATTAGTGATCCCAATCCTCAAGAATTTGATCCAAGAAGTTAAGTTACCCCATCATAACAACCCCCATCTCCATCAGGGCCGTATGAGATAGAAGATATCACGAACAGTCCATTTGGACTTAATAGGGAAGAAATCATGGTACATCAAGCCTTATAAAACATGGCTCCAATTTCCCCATCTTTTGTTGCACAATCATTTACACAAGGCTTGAATTCATCTACAATTCAACCAACCCATCCCTCATTCCAAGTCAACCTTTAACATCTAGTCTTGCAACTAGGCTAGGAACCAACTTTGGTCTCACTTCATATCTAGGAATAAACATAACTTTGGGTATTCACAAAATGACCATTCCATTAACCACCAGCCTTCCCCAAAACATAAGTTGGACACCAACCTTTGGAAAACCACTTACATTCCATGATGCCACAAAAACCTCAACATTTCAAGCACAACCATCTTCATTCATCACCCCAAATAGCCCAAGTGTTCCCAATGTTACACAAAGTAATGTGAACCAAGTGCCTCAAATAGGAAAACAAGGGCAAGTTAACACTCTCACGCAAAGTCAACCCTTGACAAGTAGTTCCAACAACCCCATTGACACATCAAAACAAGTGGTTACCCTAGCTACTCAAGTCAATCCACCATCCAAATCAAACCCATCTATCATCAACCCAAATCAAAACAACACCTTGGTTATGAATCCCATCAACCAAGGTAATACCTTGATCCAACCTCAAATATAACAAGGGAACCCTTTCAATTAGTTACAAGGTCTGAATGTGCCATTACCATCACAATATCTAATGGCATCATCATCTTTCACCACGGTCCCTCTCACCATGAAAAATCAAATGACACCTCAAACTTACATTCCTACACCTCAATCCACTATCTTACAAGGAATGTTAAACCAAGGGAACCCCCAACCTCTCATCAACAACTTGCTACCCACTCAAAACATCATCACTAAAAATCCATCGCAGATGTCTCAACAATCAAATGATCCTACATTGCAAGCAAACACCCAAACCATGAACACACAACAACCATACATGTCACTGTCAAACAATCAAACAACAATTAATGTTGCAAACACTCAACGGGGACAACAAAGAACAAACAGTGCTCCCAAGCGATAATTCACTTCCTTAGGGGAACTTATGGAGGATGTGTTGAAGAGGTTGATACAGTCTAATCTTATCACACTCCTAGATTTTTCAAACTATCAAGAGCCACAAGTCAAACCTCATAGCTATAGAGACGATCATTTTTGTGAATTTCACCGATACAAAGGTCATAACACAATTTTTTTTAAAACTCAAACATCTAATAGAAGATCTTATTGAACAAGGAGACATTCATGTCGATCAAAAATTGGGGAATGAAAATCTGAAAAATTTAAACAAATCCTATGCCTGACCATACGAAAGAAAAAGATTAAGGAAAGGCATCAACCTCAAAAAACGTAAACAATACTCATGATACCACAGTGGGACATATTTATTTATCACAACATGAGGAATCAGACACGTATCAAGATACTATTTTAAAACAAATTCCAAACCCATCAAAAGTGTTTAGCACTATTTTATACCGTAATGACATCAAGTGGATATCAGATTGTGATCTCTCCCACATATGACTCAATGATTGGGCATGTTGAAGAAATTCCAAATGAGCAAGAAATATCCCTTATTGCACCCACACCCACAAAATGTTGCGAAGAGTCTTTTTTTGATGATATATCATCCACCCAAGGATCATGTCAAGAGGAGGCCCTTGAGTATAACGAAAGTTACTCTGAATCAAGTCAAGATCAAGAACCCCTATCCCTAGAGTTTCACCAAGAACTAAGGGACATCTTGCAAACCATTTTAAACTCCAGATATGTCCTCGATATCACTCCCAAGATGTTTCTTTCTGATGGACATATAGACATTCTTCATCCAAAATAAGAGTCTCCCACTCTTGATATTTCTACACAAGAGAAAGCAACGGTCGAAATTCTTGATTCCTACAATGATTGTGCGTTATCGACATATTTTGAGTCAACATCAACATCTTTTGAAGCAGTATCAATAGATAACAATGTCATAGAATCAGAGAAAATAGTTCATATTCCTAGACAACAGGAACCTATAGCAATATCATGTGTTCACGACAAGGAATATTCAGTGGCTATGGATCAGAGGATACATTATCAGGGAAAAGGATTAGGTATTGATAATACCTTCACAATGTCGGGGGAAATCTTGTCTACAACAAACATCAACATATGGGGCATGAAGAATCCTTATGATGGAAATTTAGTTGATGCTACAACTAGCCGTATCATGAGTTGGCATTCACCCATCATCTCATACGCAAATTAGGACCAACGTAAAAAGAAGAATTCCTATAAAATCAAGGTGAAGATCATCAAAGAAAATGAAGTAGTAATGCAAAAAGGACACATTATGTCACATCCCTTACATTGAGACTATGATTTTGGTTATGTATTTTCAAATGCAAGTTGTTGCAATTAACTGCTTTCATGTGATTATGACATTGAGAATGTAATAGTTTTTCTTTATATCATAACTGTAATGTTAAAAAACTTTGTTATTTTGCAAGTGAATTTATTGTTCACGTGAAGTTGAATGAGATCATGAGATTTAATTTTATGCATATTATATAGCCATTGAGAATGATCTAACCATAAT
>VDFB02271358.1:654936065-655012513 GCA_007258455.2 Sequoia sempervirens
AGTAGATTTGACAAAAGTACAAGCAATTATGGAAATTCCTCCATCAAAGAACATCAATCAGTTGAGATCACTGCAAGGATGACTTCAATCTATACGGAGGTTCATTACACAATTGGCCAATAAAAGTTTACCTTTCACACATCTACTGCATAAAAATGTTCCTTTCAAGTGGGATGACAAATGTGAATTGGCATTTCAACAAATAAAACAATATTTGATGACTCCACCAGTTCTCATACCTCCAAATCTAGAAAAACCCCTAATCTTATACATTGCCGCAACAGAGACATCTTTGGGGGCACTGCTAGCACAAGAGGACTCTACAGGAAAGGAACGTGCAATTTACTACATCAGTAGAACACTAACAAGTCATGAGCTCAACTACACTTCTATTGAGAAGGCTTGTCTGGCAGTAGTTTTTGCTTCACAGAAGTTTTGGTATTACATGCTAACCCATACAATCAATCTGGTTTCAAAGATTAATCCACTCAAGTACTTGTTAAGCAAAGCATCATTGACAGGAAGGTTAGCAAAATGGGTAATGATTCTAAGTGAATTTGACATTCATTATGTGGATCGCAAAGCAATCAAAGGACAAGTTATTGCTGATCAATTAGCTGAAGCACCACTACAAGTAGATCATCCCCTACACATTGAATTTCCAGATGTTGATGTCTTCACTGCAGAATCTAAACAACCATGGTCCTTATATTTTGATGGTTCTTTCACTCAACATGGATCGGGGGCAGGCATACTTTTTGTCACCCCTCAAGGACATACCATTCCTCGATCATATAGGCTGATGTTTCCATGCACCAACAACATAGTTGAATATGAAGCATTGATCACTAGACTCAAAATAGCACTAGAATAGAGAATTACAGAATTACAGGTGTATGGTGACTCACAGCTAGTCATTTATAAGATCAATAATGATTATCAAACCAAAGATGAGAAACTATTACCATATAAAAAGATGGTTGATGATTTCAAGAAATATTTTGTGGACATCAAATTCACACAAATCCCAAGGCTTGATAATAAAGAAGCTGACGCCATGGCTACAATCGCATCATTGTTACAGCTTCCAGAAACTCAAAAGCATTATAAATTTCTGGTGGAACAATCATTTACACCTGCTTATGATACACCTGAAAGTCAAATCATTTGCCACTTGGTAGGATCCGATTCGCCTTGGTACGGAAAAATTTATGCCTACCTCAATGATGACATCTTACCACCTGATTTATCTCGTAACCAAAAACGCAACTTTATCTGCCAATCCGCTCGCTACACTCTTATCGCTGACACCCTTTATCGCCATGGTCTTGATGGTACTTTACTCTGATGTCTTGAACGTGAGGAATCTGACAAAGCTTTACAAGAAGTTCATGGTGGCATCTGTGGTACTCATTCGAGTGGACTGACCTTATCCAAAAAATTGATTAGAATGGGTTACTACTAGCCTACAATGGAGAGGGAATCATTCACTTTTGTGAAAACATGCTCAAAATGTCAAATTCATGGGAATCTCATTCATGCTCCTACACAAGAACTTCAACCATTCACGCCAACCTGGCCATTTTCTCAATGGGGGTTAGATTTAGTGGGCAAGATTCATCCTTCTTCATCAAACGGGCATAAGTTCATCATCACAGCTACATAATATTTTACCAAGTGGATTGAGGTAGTCCCTCTCACTAAAGTTACCGACAAACAAATATCATCATCATACTCAACTATATTATTTGTCGGTATGGCATTCCCAACTCCATTATTACAGATAATGGACGTCCCTTCAAAAATCAGGATGTTGATGAACTTTGTGAGAGATTTCACATTCAGCATAGGTATTCAACACCGTACTATCCACAAGGGAATGGCCAAGCCGAGGCCTCAAATAAAACAATATTGAAAATCTTGAAAAAGACTCTGAATACTTCAGGGAAGGATTGGCACGTTCAACTCAATCCCGCCTTATGGGCTTATAGAACCAGTATTCACACGCCAACAGGAGCAACACCATTCGCTCTTGTCTATAGAGCAGAGGCCATATTGCCCTTAGAAGTGGAGATTCCCTCACTCAGAGTGTCATTGAAAGGTCTTACAACAGATGATGAATATAGAGTCTCTCGACTCCAAGAATTGGAACTCCTAGATGAAAAGAGACAAAGAGCAGTTGATCATCTAAAAGCATATCAACAGATGATGTCTCGTAGCTATAACCACAAAGTAAAGCCACGTACCTTTCAGGTGGGTGATCTTGTTCTAAAAGAGAACCCACGCAATCAGTAAGATAGAGAAAAGAAAGGAAAGTTCAAACCAAATTGGCTAGGTCCTTATGTGGTTATCGCAGTTTATGGTTCAGGAGCATACAATCTATCAACACCAGAAGGGGACCTATTTGATGAACCTATCAACAGCATGCACCTGAAAAAGTATTATGTCTAAGGCGGTTATCAAAATCAGAAAAAGTCCTGAAATTTTTTTTTTAAAAAATCAGAAAAAGTCCTGAAAAAATTCAAAAAAAAATGAGAAAAAGTCCACAGAAAAAAATTCAAAAAATGAAAAAGTCACGAAAAATTTAAAAAAATACGAAAAAGTCCTGAAAAATTCAAAAAAAATCAGAAAAAGTTCTGAAAAAATCCAAAATAGCAGAAAAAAGTCCTGAAAAAATGGTTACCCTGGTGAAAACCTGGCAAACAGGCATCTCGGTAACGCAACAAAAAAAAGAAAAAAAAGTTATAGAGTGAAAACCTGGCAAACAGGCAGTCTATTGACAAGAAAAATGCAATAAAAACAAATAGTGAAAATCTGGCAAACAGACGCTATTTGGGGCTCTCCATCTATTAGTTCATGTTCTGCATTTAACTCTTTAGCCTTCATTCTCATGCATCTTTTTCATCATCTTAGGACCACACCAGCACCATGCGGTCATCATCTACCTCGAGTGATAACGTCTTACCATGGCTTGATTATTGTACATATTCATTTTCAGCAAGTTATGTTGATACCAAGGGAAAACATGGGGCATACTGGGGGCAATCAACTTTCAAGCTTGAACAAAACAATAAGACAATGGACATCGAAACCAATCGGGCAAAAAAACAAAACAACCAAATCAAACTAAAACATCCAATCATTGATCCATATCACAGTAGCTTTCAGTTGCGTACCTTATCATGACTCATATCTGGATGATCTCTAATCTGACTAATGTTTGGAATCACAGTATTTCATTTTTGAACAATGGTTGTTTAATTTTTCGATATCATTTCTCTGTAGCACACTCGATGATGTACTGAACTAGAGTGGCAAGGAAAGAGGATGATTTTTCTTTGTCTGTTGTATTGAGGTTAATCATTTATCTGTTGCAAATATGTCGCAAGACATGATTTTCCAACATTTATCATTGATGACAGTTCCAAATTTGCATCAGATGGTGGTTAGTCTTTGTCTGTTTATGCAAGAAATGCTTAGGTCATCTCGGTTCAATTATACCTAGATGCTTGTATTCACTTGCTATATCAAAAATCATGAAAGTTGTACTCAGGTCATCATTGGTGCTAATTTCTCCTCTGATGCTTGTACACACTTCCAACATTTTCAAACGCTCTATGATTATTTAAGCAGGCTCACTAAAAGGCTCAACAAAATGGTCAGTTTCATTTAGTTGCATTTCATTTTAGGTCATTGTATATAACTGCATATTGGATTTGCATCAAGAGTTTTTGAAAGGTCAATGGCTGTCATATTTCTTTGGACTATTTGTGGAGGACAATGCAAACATTTGTAGTATTATCATCTCCTCATTGTATCTTCATTATCATTTCATCATTATTTCAGTAGTATTATCATCTCATCATTGCATTTTCATTAGCATTATCATCTTATCATTGCATATTTTCATTGCATTATCATCTTATCATGGCATTATCATTCATTATCATTTCATATTAGTTTCATACCATTTCATTATAGCATTCATTATCATTTAACATTATCATTTCATCATTTCATATTAGTTGTGTTTCCATTATCATTTCATCAATATTCCATTTGCATTTCATTTTCATTTATCATTTCGTTATCATTCCATATCGTTTATCATTTTATTTCATATTATTAGCCATTCATTATTATTTCATTATCATTATCATTTAACAATTCCGCTTCATATCATTATCATTATCATCCCATCATTACATTACCATATTATAATCATTTCATTCATTTATCATTCATTTTCCATTATCATTTCATTCATTATCATTATATTATAATCATTTCATTCATTTATCATTCAATTTCCATTATCATTTCATTCATTATCATTATATTATAATCATTTCATTCATTTATCATTCATTCTCATTATCATTCCATTCATTATTATTATATTGTCATCCTTTCATTATTTCATTATCATTATCATTTATTGCATCATCATTCATTTCATTTATAACATATATTTTATCATTTCATTCATGTCATTACCATTTCATTATCATTCATTTCATTATCGTTATCAAAGCATACCATTTCACTATCATTATCATTCATTTCATTCATATCATCTCATTTTATTATTATTATCATCATTTATTTCATCTCAGTATCGTCATTTCATCATATCATATCATTATCATTACACATCCAATCCATTTATCATGTCATTTTATTACAAATCATTATATTTCATCACATATAATTTTATCATACATCACTATTTATTCATCTCAATTTCATATCAGTATTCCTATCATCTCATGTCATAACATTTTATCATACGCTATCTACTCATATCATTTCACATCACATCATATCATAATGCATATCATGAACACAACATCAATTTTTCATCTTTTATTTGCATTGAAAAATCCAAAAAAAATAAACATTCCATATACACCTCATAAGTAATTCATCTGCATGACATCATTAGTACACATCATCAAATCATCATCATTATAATAAAACATCATAATCAAATAATCCTACATATCATATTAGTCATCAAATCTCCATAAACACATAAATAAACGCATATCACATAAATCACATCATAAATGCACATCAAATTAGCATCAAAATAATCATCGCCGCTGCATATCATCGCTCATCAAAAATGATAGAAATGTCCAACTGTCCAATGAAACTAAAATGTCCAAAGCAAAATACATCAGATATGATCAAAAATGACATATACATGCTCCAAAAATAATATACATCATAAAGTCTAGCTGGTAGATGCTCCTGATGGTGCTGGTCTAGAGGGAGGTGGTCTGCCACTGGTGCCTGCATCTGGGTCCTGCCGAGGTCCCATCACTCCCCTGCTCCGGGTATGTGTCTGTGATCTGCTATTGGTCTTGCTATGGGATCGTGGGTATGGCTCTCTGCACTCTGGAGGACACAGCTCCTTGTATCTAACCCTGTAGTACTCAGCCTCCCTCGCCATCTCCATGCCCTCTGCACTGGCATCCCGCAGTGACACACTCTCTATGGTGCCCATCAGCCTCTGTGCAACACCCTCAGCCTCTATGACCCTCCGTCTGAATGCATCCCTCTCTGCTATCACCTGGGCTAACTGTGGGCCTGGGGCAGGTGTCTGTGCCAGTGCCAGCTGTGCCTAAAGTTGTACAATGAAAGCCTGTGCCTGCGCCAACTGACTCTATAACTGCCCCTGCTATCCCTGCAGCATCTGCACCTAGGCCTGAAGTGTGGCTATTTGTCCCTGCTGAGAGGAGGACGCCATCCGAATCACTGTCTGTCTCCCGATCCCTGTCCTCGGCCGCCGCATAATCTGGACACCCCTCAGAATATCCAGGCCTGACCTCCCCAACACATGTCCCTCCTCCCCACCATCATCTCCATCATCATCATCATCTGAACCCTCCTCATCCCCGCTCTCCACCTCCTCTCCTCCAGCTGCTCCCTACTCGCCGCTGGCCACATCCTCCTGTCTCACTGCCCCTGGTTGTGGTGCTGCCAAAATCGGTGCTGACTCATCAGGACTAGTGAACCGAGGAAAGGGATGTGTGTGGAAATATGCAAAATACTCATCAAACATCCCAGCATCAATAATATCTCACCTGTCATCCCAATCCTTAGGCGCTAATGTCTGGAACTCTGTATACGCTATCTGGTAAGAAATACATGGCCCCCATCCGGCCTCATCTCTACTCCGGGCGTAATGTGCAACCCCCTGCGGCATCCCCTGCGTGAATCTGAACTGTCTCTGCACCCGCAATGCCAGAAACCTCTCCAGAATAAAGGGAGTCCTCCCTATTAGGAACCGAGAGATGCATACGTACGACATCTCTATATCATCTGTGGCCCATGGCTTGCAATCGAGATACGGTCATCATACGACTGTGTCCATGTCATCCAGCAGTCGTCTCCAATAATCTACCTTGCCCAGCTTGGGCTGGGTAAGGAACATCACATACATATATATATACGGCCTACCTGGTGGCCTAACTCTGGGGCACGTCAGTCTCGTCACAGCAAAATGCTCCCATGCCCAGATCTGTAACAATGTCACCCCACACGACAAATTGGAGGAACCTCTGTACACCACCTGGTGCAAATCATGATAAAGATGAGCTAACATGCAGCTCCCCCATGCATATTGTCACGGTTGTAGCAACATCTGCTCTAGAATCCTACCCCAACCCACTGACAATGCCTTTGTTTGGTGATCCGGACAAAGGAGACCTCCAATGAATGCACCCAAAACTGCTAGCAAGGCTGGATATCCTTGAAAATCAGCCCACGGTACCCAGTACCTTGCGATTTGTGCATCTCCGTACACCCTCCTCAAAGCATTTGTGCCTCCTAGCTCCTTGTGATCGTAATACACAAGGGCTCCAACCACTGGGATACCTAAGATCCTGTACACATCCTCAGGAGTCACTGTCACCTCACCGGTCGGCATGTGAAAGGTGTTGTGCTCTGAGTGCCATCGCTCTGCAAGTGTTGTCAACAATCCTCTATTGAACCTAATCGGCGGCATCGCCAACAAGGATCTCAAACCACAGGTGTCAATCAACGCTATGTCAGCAGGTGTCAACTCAGGGATCCTATCCCATCCTGCTGAGTGTCACTCTCTAATCTAGAGGTTTTTGAAAACCTCCTATTTTCATCACAAGGATAATTCATCAGAATCATACCAATCATTCAATCATTCAAACAACATCAAATTAGACTCATATCTATCAGTGACCTATATCAGTGACCTATATCAGTGATCTATATCAGTGACCTATATTAGTGATCTATCAAGTGACACTTATCAATGACTCATATCAATGCATCAAATCAATGACCCATATCACACAATCAGTCCTATCAATCAAATCAACTCAAGTCTATCTAGCTGGATATCATATCAAATCTATTCTACAATCAATCACTATTTGTTTTCTATCATAGAAAGCAAATTTATCAGAACTCATATCAATTAATTACTCTTTGTTTTTCATTCATGGAAAGCAAAGTTATCAATCATTTACTCTTTGTCTTCTAAATCTACGAAGCAAAGTTATCAATCAATCATCAGATCATTCTATCATTTCTATCCATATCAGCATGATGACACGACAATTTACCTATCTATTGACCAAGGAAGCAATACAAGTCATCATTTTCACATTCCTATCATCAAAACATCAATTCTACCTATTTTACCATATGCGCCGTTCTTTTCACGAGATGCGCTAAAACCCGTATGCGCCCTTGTTTTCACTAGATGCGCTCAAACAGACCCCCTATGCACGTTTTCCTATATGTGCAACTTTACTCCACCTAAGCGCCACTATTTTTTCCCGATGCGCTTTTTCCTATATGCACGCCTGTTTACCCTAAAAGCACTCTACCCCTAAAATTTTCGATCCTACCCCATATGCGCGCTAGTTTTTACGGGATGCGCTAAACTGGTTTTTCCTAAAACATTTAAAATCTATCCTATATGCGCGTTTGTTTCTACTTTAAGCGCGCCTATTTTTTTCGAAAGCACCTAAACTATTCTATATGCGCGCAAACGTCATTTTAAAATCTAAAATCCGCGGAAAAACATGAAATTTTGATTCAAACAGAAAAATTCGAAAGCATAGGTGGTTAGATCGACTTACCGGTGGTCCATATGCAGCTGGCCTCTGATATCTGCGCGATCTCTCAAATCGGTGGCGATGATACGAAATCTCCATGTCGCGATGTCACTCTCAGAGCTACAGTTTTCACCAAAATCAAAAGTGCAAATGACTTGTCTTTTTCAACCTTTTTACCTTTTAAAGGTCAACCAAGGGTAAAATTAACTTTATTTTCAAAATGAGACATTTCTTTTTCATTATCTGTCACGAGCTAAATCACTCTCTCTCTCATTCGTAATTTACCTCTCGAGGGGGCATCATCGGCAGAAATATCAAAAGCATATCTAGGACAAAAAACTTATTTTTCTTTGAAGCAATGTGTTTTACACATTACTTCAAAGAGGGGCAAAATGTATACGTCTAAAAATGGTCATGATTAAACTTGTTAATTAATTAAATATGATTTATTTAATTAATTCCTCTAATGTCATCTACATATAAATAAATTTAATTATTTATTTATATCATTCATTTTCTAATTCTTCTACCTCAATTAAATAAATAATTTTATTTAATTACTAATTTCCATCTTCCACTTGATTAAATTAAATAATTTTTTATAATTTATTTATATTTGATTATCATTCTATTCTAAAGTTTAAATATTTGAATATTTGAATAATGGAATATTCTCCATCCCATAATCGATTTAAATATTAAATATTTTATTTAATATTTCCTCACCCTAATTTCATTTTTTTTTTAAACATAATTAAATATAATTTATTTAATTATGAGGGTTTCCATTTTCATCTCCACTTCCAAATTAAATAAATTTAATTTATTTAATTTCTAACTCATGCTAACTCACCCTTCCAAATTCTTGACTCATCCTTCGAAATGGAAATTTCCCTTCGAAACTCAATGACAAAAATTGAAAGAAAAGGGAAACCTTCCATCCTTCTCTTCCACTTTCAAAGATCTCTCACCGTCCGTTCGAACAAGCTTAATTCGGACCGTCGATCGATTCAGCCAATCGAATCCGTTCGAAAACTCTATAAATTTCGGCACAAATCCAAGCCTTGGTTAATCATCCACATGTACTCACTTACGCACTCACTTTTGCACAGCTACGCATATCTACGTTCATACAGGCAATCAGCTTATGCATTCATATCAGTTTCAATATCACAGCAATCTTCTCATCTTAGCATAGCTTTGCATTTAGCATAGTTTGCATTTTAAATCTCGTTCTTTAGCTGTCATTTTGTTGAGCTTGATCTGTTGATCTGAGAGCTATCTGGAAACCAACAAAACGTTGAAGTTAGAGGAAGATAAGACGGTTTCGAGAAGCTGCGATAACAGTTTGCATATTCTGTTTCTTTTCAGCTTTCTTGATTTAATGTTTTATTAATATGTGTTTGATTTTCCTTTAAAATTTGATCCAATATTTCACACACACAGGTACCATTCCCTCTCGGCTATGAAATCCCCAAATTTGATAAATACAAAGGGAGAGGAAGTCCTATGGACCATGTCAAAGAGTTTAATGTCATGTGTATGGAGGTGGCTTACAATGATTCATATTTAATGTGCCTCTTCCCCTAAAGTTTAACAGGTCCTGCCATGGATTGGTTTTCTCATCTACCTCCCGGTATCAAAACCTTTCAAGAAATTACTAATAAATTCATCGATCACTTCTCCTTTAATCTTGACATGGACGTAAGTCTAGAGGAATTGTACACTCTTAGGAAAAATAAAGGAGAAAATTTCGCTAATTTCTTACAATGGTGGAGACAAAGAGCTAGTAAGAGAAAGTAGCCTCTTCTTGATGAACAACAAGTGGGAATCATCATAGAAAATCTAGATCCATATCTATCATTCCACTTGAAAATGTAGTGCATCACATCTTATTACGAGCTTGTCCCTAGAGCCCTTAACATCGAGAGAGCTCTAATCTCATAGGTAAACACTCAAGCTTACAAAGACAACCACCCATCAACTAGTTCAAACTACAAGCCTTGTGTCTAGGCTAAGAACAAGAACATAACTAATGATGGTGTGGTGGATTCTAAGGTAGTCCTAAGTGCCCCTAGGCCAAACAACACTCACATTTCTAACATCCAACCAACTGTGCAACAAAGAACACCCCCGCAAAACAATCAAATAAATAACACTGAAATGAAAAGGTGAACCCCTAACAAGAACAACTATCCTAAATGAAAATACACATAGTTATCTGAACCTATTGAAACCATGATGAAAAATTTGGTAGATTCAAATCTGATCACTCTTCCCAACTTTGAAAACTACCAAGAACCACAAGAGAAACCATCTTGGTACAATGAGAACGACCTTTGTGACTTTCACAAGATTAAAGGACACAAAACAACAAACTGCGTGAGGCTCAAAAACATTATCCAAGACCTCATGGAGAATTACACCATATCTGTTGAGGTACCAATCGAGAATCAAGATCTTAAGATATATAATAACCCTATTCCAGATCATAAAAAAATGAACAACACTAGGAAAGCTAAGGATTACACAAATGTGTAGCATACCTATTCCAACGTAGTTTCTTCATGTGATAGCATCATCACTGTCGTCATCATCAAAGGGCATAATGTAGAGTGTGGAGTCACCACATGATGCGGTAAAGTCACTATCCAAGGAGTCCCACCCCAATCTAGGGCACAACCTACTCAGCCAACAACAAGCACTAGCAACTATAATCTCTTAGAGCAACTTAAAAAGACCCCCGCACAGATATCAATCTTAGAACTATTGGAGCTATCCCCTGTGCATAGGGAAATCTTGGAGAAAGCTTTATCAGAGTCATCTGTTCTTGAGGATATTGATACAGATTAGTTTCAAGCTATGGTAGGCCATATCACTAATCACCTTCTCAGAGCAAGACCTACTGTCACAACCATCTCATAACCGTGCTTTACACATTGAGGTTATCATTCATAAGAACAAGGTCAAAAGAGTCTTAGTAGATGGAGGTGATGGATTGAACATTTGCACCCTTTAGTTGATCAAAAATCTAGGCTATTCAGAAGATACTATTGAAAAGACAAAGAGTACCGCCATCAGGGCATATGATGACCAAGAACAAGTATCACAAGGCATCATCACATTACCCATCCAAGTGGGCCCCCTCATTGTAGAAACTACATGTCAAATGTTAGACCTTGACCTTCCCTACAACATACTACTTGGTCGACCCTGGATCCATGCCCTAAAAGTTGTAGCCTCGACTTATCATCAATGTGTGAAGTTTCCTATTGAGGGCAGAGAGATTACTATCCATGGAGATCCTGAGCCTTTTTACTATTGCAAAAATCTTGAGTCCAAGTTCTATAAGATACCCCAAATACCTAAGAATGATGAAGGGCCTACACCTTCTACCTCATTTGTTGACCTGTAATCCCTTGCATCTACCTCTGAAACAAAGGAATTTATTGTGTAGAAAATACCTCATATCAAAGCAGTGATCTAGGATGATGGTTGCGGGAACTATAAGCTTATGAAGAACACCTTTTTCTTAGGATAGCTACCTATTTCTCCTCAATCTCATTGGAAACTCGCATCTAGCAATAAAGAGCCTCAAACTATCAAGTTGGCAGCTACTACCTTCACCAAGTGGGGGGATTTGAATCAAGATGTCAATGAGGACAATATCTCTAAACTCTTCTATCAGGATGAACGACCTATCAACAAAGGCTTGCAAATAATGAAGGGAATAGGATATAACAAGAATGAGAATGAGAAGCTAGGATAGAATGATAATGGTTTACTAGAACCCATCATTCCTGTGAAACAACTAAAGAATCTTGGCCTAGGTTGTACTACTAGCAAGGTCACCCTTATTGGAAAAGGTACTTATGCTAAACGAGCTGAGGCTTCCTCTTGGTTACCTCCATCATGTGATACGACCTTAGATGACTTCCCCCTTGATGTTGCTGACATATTTGAAAAAAAATCCCTCTTCATGATATCCATTGCATCCTTTGCTCCAAGAAATCAACCAACTAAAATATGCCTAGTATACCCACAACTCATTGACATGGACCAACAAGGACCACCAATTCTTGATTTATTCAAAAATGATGAAGTGATCTCAGAATTCATGGGACTTCGTGACAACTTACCATGGGTAGATCACAAAGTAGGTTTTGACATAGAGATAGATATAGAGGCATACTATGGGGAGACGATTGAATCCTTCAGTCGCAAAATTGATGAAATGTAACTAACATGCATATCTTTAAGTGAAAACCACACTATGGAACTTTCTAATCCTAAAACAGTAAAAACAAAAGATGCATCTGAAGGTGAAAACCTCTCTAAGGTGCCCAAGGATGGGGGATTCAATCTCTCCCTTAGTACAATACATCTGGAGAAGTCAATAGTACTAGCAGAAAAGGCCACACTAGTCAATGTGGGTATCGAAGAAGCACCTAAGATCACTTTCTATGTCAAATCCTTGTTGGTTGAAGAATAGAAGAACCTAGCAACATTCATGAAAGAGCACAAAGCTAAATTTTCATGGTCATACACTGATATGTCAGGGATAGATCCAAAAGTGGTTGTGCATGAATAAGCCATCTATCCTGAAGCCAAGCCAGTCAAGCAAAAATTAAGGAAGATGCACTCTCAGATAGCACTCTTGGTCAAACTCAAGTTACAAAAGCTTCTTGACGTTGGATTTATCCAACCAATAGATTATCCTGAGTGGGTTTCAAACCTGGTACTAGTCTCAAAACCCATTGGGGGCATTAGAATCTGTACAGATTTTAGAGGCTTGAACAAAGCATGCCTGAAGGATGATTTCCCTCTTCCTAACATCGACATCATAGTAGACTTAACAGCTGGGCACGAAATGCTATCACTCATGGATGGTTTTTTAGGCTAAAATCGAATCATGATCGCCAAGGAGGATCAACACAAAACTATATTCACTTGTCCATGGGGAACCTATTGCTGGAACATGATGTCGTTTGGGCTAAAGAATGCAAGAGCAACCTATCAGAGAGCAATGACCCTCATCTTTCACAACGTGATCCACAAAAAATTTGAAGACTATGTGGATGATATTTTGGAAAAATCAAAGAAAAGAAATGAGCACATACAAGTCTTAGGACCCATCTTTGACAAGCTAGAAGAATACAAAGGATAAATCCAAAAAAGTGTGTCTTTGGGGTTACATCAGGGAAACTCCTCGGTTATATTTTCTTGCAAAGAGGGATAGAAATTGATCCAGCAAAGGTAAAATCCATCCTAGAAATTGAACCACCGCAAACATTGAAGCAGATGAGAGGATTACAAGGAAGATTGCAGTCCATCAAGAGGTTCATAGCTCAACTATCAGATAAAATCTACCCCTTTGTGCATCTTCTCCATAAAGGAATAACTTACAATTGGGATGAGAAGTGTGATAAAGCTTTCCAGCAGATCAAAGACTATCTACTAACACCTCCAGTGCTCATACCGCCAATACTGAACAAACCATTGATCCTATATATCTTAGCAACATCAACAACACTAGGAACTCTTATGGCACAACATGATGAAAACAGAAAGGAAAGAGCTATCTACTACATCAGTAGGACTTTGGTAGGATATGAAATGAACTATTCACCCATTGAGAAAGCATGCTTAGCAGTATTTTTTGCTTCACAAAAGTTCAGGCACTACATGCTATCACATCAAATCAAACTTATTGCCAAGATCGACCCATTGAAATACCTGTTATCCAAAGCAACTCTCACAGGGCGAATGGCCAAATGGGTAATTATCTTAACAGAGTTTGACATAGAGTATGTAGAGTACAAGGAAATCAAAGGAAAAATGATCGTAGACCAACTAGTAGAGGCACCTATTAATCTAGAGAACCCTTTAATATCTAAGTTCCCTGATGAATCAATGTTCTTTGTCAATCTCATGGCTCAATGGAAGATGTACTTTGATGGATCATTCACCCAACATGGATCAGGAGTAGGTATTATTTTCATCACCCCTCAAGCTGATTGCATTCCAAATTCATACCGGCTATCGTTCCCATGTACTAACAACATTATTGAGTATGAAGCCCTAATCATAGGTCCAAGGATAGAGGTCTAGTGGCAAGTACAAGAGATGAAAGTCTATGGAGACTCAGAGCTGGTTATCAACCAAGTCAACAATGACTATCAAACTAAGGATGATAAACTCACTCCTTACAAAAATATGGTGGAAAGTCTCAAGGACCTTTTCATTGACATAACTTTTGAGCAGATTTCTCGCATGAAAAATAGAGTAGCAGATGTTATGTCAACAATCGGATCATTATTAGACATGTCGAACAATGTCCTCTAATGTGAATTCTTGGTAGAACTTCTTGTACCAACTTTCAAAATCCTTGAATCTCAATTCATGTGTGTCATTGTTGGTCATGGATCATGTGGTACAATGACATCTTTACCTACCTAAGTAGAGGAACCCTCCCATTTGATATCACCTCAAATCTTAAAAATACCTTTGTTAAAAAGGCATCTTGATTTGTGATCCTAGGTGATACCCTTTACTGCCAAAGCATCAAAGGGATGTTGCTATGATGTCTTAACCAAGAGGAAGCCTTGACTGCTTTAACAAAAGTACATGATGGCATATGCATTTCCTATTCTAGTGGTATCACTTTAGCTAAGAAACTATTGAGGATGGGGTACTATTGGCCAATGATGGAAAGGGAAGCTCATCAGTATGTGCAGAAGTGTGTCTAGTGCCAACAACATGGAGATCTGATTCATGCTCTAGCTCATAAATTGCAACCAATGATCACACCTTGTCCTTTCTCGCAGTGGGGACTTGACCTCATAGGTAAAATCACTCCAACCTTATCCAATGGCCACAAGTTTATTATAACAACCACTGAGTATTTTACCAAGTGGTTTGAATCCATTCCTATGACCTACATAGAAGGGTAGAAAATTGCTAAATTTATCTTGAATTACCTAATTTGTCATTATAGTGTTCCACAAACCCTCATCTCAGATAACAGAACCCCCTTTAAGAATCAATATGTGAAATAGTTGTGTCAAAGATTCAACATCTAACACCGATTCTCTACCCCATATTATCCCCAGGGCAACGGTCAAGATGAGGCTACAAACAAGACCATTCTAAAGATCCTGAATAAAACGGTCAATGAAGCTGACTGTGACTGGCATCTACAACTAAATCCAACTCTTTGGGCTTATTGAACCAGTATCCACATGCCAACAGGTTCAACCCTTTTCTCCCTAGTCTATGGATCAAAAGCTATCCTACCTATTGAGGTTGAGCTCCCATCATTGCGAGTATCACTACAAAACCTAATTATCGATGAAGAATACAAAGTATCTCGGTTGAATGAGATAAAATTATTGGACAAGTGTCATCTTGATGCCCTCAATCACTTGCAAGTATATCAAAATTGACTGAAATGGAGCTATAACAAGAAGATTAAATGTTAGTCTTTCCAGGTAGGGGATCTTGTCCTCAAGCAAAATCAGCAGAACCTTCTAGATCAGGACAACAAAGGAAAGTTTGATCCAAACTAGTTGGGTTCCTTTGTCATCACAACAAGCTATCAATTAGGAGCATACCAATTTTCAACACCTGAAGGAGAACCCTTGCAAGAACCAACTAACAACTTGCATCTTAAAAAAAATTATGCCTAGTCTTGAAGGGTATAAATCTAAAAATACAAAAAATGATCAAAATCCAAAAAAAATTGACAAAAAGGATTGAAAGAGTAAAGAAAAATAATCATCCTCTAGTGAAAACCACTTTGATGGCACTTTGGGCAAGAACCTTGGTGAAAACCTAGCAAACAGGTTCCTTGAGTAAATAAAGCACCTCCATCTATTCTTTGGCTCTTTATCCTATCATTATTTGCATCATTCCATCCATTTATTACTTCTTTCATTTCATTCATCCATCACCTTATCCAAGTCCTTATCATAGCTTGATGTTGTGAAGTATTGTAATCCCTTTAGTACTACTTTGCATATTCCAAGGGTCAGCTTGTCCTGCCTACATTGAGGCAGTCTAGCATGTCATGTTGGGGGAAATTCATTATGGATCGTATTATGTTCTTGTATATCTTAGGGTTATCAGAAATCTCATTGAAATCACCAAAAACATTTGTAAAATGTTCATCAGAAAATCCAAAAACATCCAAATCCTGTATAGCTAAAATCCAAGAACATTCAAAAAATTATAAAGGCAAAATCCAAAACATATCAAAAACCCTAAAAAGGTCGAACATCAAAAATCAAAAAATAGTACCTATGTCAAACTATGTCATCTCTAAGCTTGAACGTAGGCAAGGCTATCATTGATGTACCCCTGAGAGACCCTAGGTCAGTCCTTTAGGAGTCCTTCATAATAAACCAACATTCCATCAACTGTTCATATCTCATCTTCAATAAGTCGAGTCAGATGAACTACGTGGTCTCTACGTGTATAACGTAGGCAAGGCTTATCTTTGATCAGCCCCTAGGATGGGTCTTTTAGGTTAGGTTCTTGGTTGGAAAACTTTGAAAACCCCTAAACATCCAACTATTGGAAAACTCCTAAACATTCAAAAAATGAAAAAAACCTTAAACATTTTTAAATTATCAGAAAACCCCTAAACATTCAGATAACAGAAAATCCCAAAAATATTTGAAAACTTGTGAAATCCAAAAAACATTGGAAAATATTCAAAACGGCCTCAACAACCTCAAATATCTTTAGAAAACCCTAAATAGCCTCAAATAACCGAAAACCAAAACATTCACATAAACTTTCAAAAAGACCTAAACAGCCTCAGAACATTTTCAAAATACCAAAAACATTGAAATATTCCAGAAAATCCAAAACCACCCATCCCATCTCACTTTCACTCACATTAAACCTTCACCCATAATAAATCAATCGTCACCTTCAACGTTTGGAAAAACAAATAGAAAATAGGTATAGCAAGTCGTAAAGTGAGAACTTAAGTGTCAAAATCTAAAATCTAGATCATAGGTAAATGTGTCAATAGATCTTATATCAACAACTTATCATAAAGCTCATCATCATCCTACATCAAACAACCATCTGATCAATATGTCCTAGGATGTATCCTTATTGCGATAGACATCAGTATTAGAAATCACCTTAGCTAAAATAAACTAGCAAGAGATATAGATAACACTGACTATTTGTCTTTGATCTTTTCTTACGATTTATCTTAATGACCCATTCTGAGGACCTCTCAATGATGTCTATCTAAAATATTTAGAGAGAAAGGAATTGGGCATTGATCATTATCTTTCATTTGTTGTGCTTGTGGGTACTCTTGTAAAATAATCTTGGCACATACTTGCTTAGTTGTGTGTAGGAAGGTTGTTTGGAGTACATTGTTGACTATTATGTATGCTTTGGTCTAATATATTCTAGGCTTCTAACTTACATTCCAATGAGGTTTTTGTATGTCAAGATGTGAACATGAACTATCCTATTTGTTTGCAGAGTCAAAGTACATTACACTAGATACAGTGTCTTGGTTATTAATACCTTGATGCATCGTGTCTATGTTTTATATCAAAAAATAAGGAATGATGGAAAATCCCAATCTCGAGAAATGAGAAAATCATCATCATGCATTTCTCATCACCATCTCTGATAAAGTCTCGGTGGATCATAGACTTGTTGGATCTTTTGAAGCAATCATCACAATAAATGGTCGATCATCTTGGTTCATCTATCTTCTCTTTGTACTAACCTGGTATCATGACAATAAACAAAAACATCATCCATGCATCCATCCTGCATCCACAAAACATCAGCATGCATACATCTCATAATCATAGCATATCATAAAACATCCATCCTGTATCCACAAAACATCAACATGCATACATCTCATAATCATAGCATATTATAAAACATCCATCTTGCACCATCATTATCATTTAAGTTGTGAACAAATAATATAGATTTGTTATTTTAAGCATCTTAAATCATTGCATCACATATCATAAAACATGTATCGCATTATCATATCATAAGTATAAACATCTGCATTTTCTATCCATACATCCACATGCATACATCACATCTTAAAATTGTATAAGAAAATACACAAAAAGAAATGCATCCATATCATTTGCATATGCATCACATAAACATATCATATCATCCTTCACATGGAATATCATGAAAAGATACTGAAAAATAATATAACTGTGTGTGAAATGTGGGAATTGTTAGTAAATCAACACAAACACCAATGAGACGTATTATATTAAAGATTTAATCAATAAAAATGAATCAAATTGAAACAAGATTAAATTCCTAAAAATGTTCCATTGTTTTTTATTCTCAAGGATTTATTAAACCATATTGGCTCTCAGATTTTGTATATGCACTACGGTTGTTAAAAAGACAACTTGAGAAACGAGATGCGATTCAAAATGCAAGAAATCTAAGTGATGAAAGCCATGATGCTATGATAATGGAGATATTGATAAATGGATAGTGTTGTTAAACTATGTGATACAAATGCTATGAAAAGAAGCTAAAATGATTTTGCATATGCTCAAATGAACATTGATATGATGAACTAAAATGCAACTATAAAGCAAAACATGATTCTAAGTTAACATGATGCTACAATGCAAACTTGTTAAAATGCTAAACAATGCTAACTCTAAACTCCAAATGCTCCAATGCTCCAAAGCTATTCTTGCATAATAACTCTACTCAAATATGGGATGCCAAATACTATAGCAAAGGGTTGTATTTATAGGATTTTCCAAGCATCTTGTGATGTGGCAACAATTGATGGTCCAGATTCAAACATGAGGGATGAACGGTGGAGATGGAGAGAATCAAGAAGGATGTTCCCTTGACCAAATATAACATGCCAAATGGATGAAGGAATCAAGTGTGTGAGAAAAAGACCATGTGTTCAAAGTTTGTTGAAGATAATTCTAATTTAAAAATTAGAATTATTTAATTTCATGTGACCTTGGTGAGGTGGCATGAAAAGTTGTAGACATGTGCTTGAATTCCAAATTTGGGATTAGTGAAAATTAATTAAATAAAACAAACTATAGAAATTTGTTTATTTAATTAAATTAGAGGAATGTGATTTTAGATTTGAAGAATTAGAAGATATGAACTATATAAATAAATTGAGAATTTATTTATAAGTAGATGAAATATTAATTAAATAACTAGTATTTAATTAATTAAATGTCTTGACCGATTTTAGGTGTATACATTTTGCCCCTCTTTGAAGTAATGTGTTTACATGTTGCTTCAAAGAAAAATTTGATACTGATGCCAAGAAAAGAAAAAAAAATTGACGCCCCAGACGCTGATTTTTAGGTGATGACGGATATATGCCCCCTCGGGAGATAAATTGGTGAATTTTTGAATTTTTAGGATTTTTTGAATTTTTTGATGATTTGACGATGATCTCAAAATTTTGTGATTCAAAATCGATTTATCTCCCAAAAATGATGTTAAAGTCACCTGGTGATAATTTGATCAATTAAAGCCCCTTTAAAAATAAAAATAAAACAACCCTATAAAAATGCCACTTAATTAACCTTAAAAGGTTAAAAAGTGGGATTAGAAGTTCATTTGAGCATTTGTGATTTTGAAAATTTGAGGGTGATTAGCAATTTAGCAATTTGGAGCAGAATGGTGATCCCTTTCCAGACACATCAGTTCGAGCAGGTCAGGCATCACAATCGCCGCCGGCGTACAGTCCTCCGCTATGTACCCCAAAAACTTCCCTCGTAATTTGTGCATTTGATTTTCCCTCCATTTTCTCATTTAAATTCGGCTTGTGTTATTTTACCGCATAGGGTCGCTACAATAGTGCATAGAACGACTGTTCTAGAGCATCAACAACTTTAGCGCATAGGGTCGCCGCAATAGTGCATAGAATGACTATTCTAGAGCATCAACAACTTTAGCGCATAGGATTAGAACTATAGCACATAGGATAAATACATTAGCACATAGGTGATTTAGCACATAGGTTGCCCGCAATAGTGCATTCATGAGTTGTTTTAGCATATTCGTGAACTTAGCGCATAGAGGAATTGATTTAGCGCATCAATTAGATGATATAGCGATGGAGTGAATCAGCACATTGAGACCTTGTTCTGACGCATAGATCAAATGAAATGGCACATATGATAGTTCAGTGCATAGAACCTCTGTTTCAGCGCATTGATGAATTTTCTAGCGCATAGGGTTTTTCAGTGCATAGAAAGACTATTTTAGCGCATTAGTGAAATTTTAGACTAGATTGATGATTTTTTTGATTAGACTCTGTGAGTTCGATGATGTTTGATCACATCAACCTTTGTGTTGATGGTTGATGATGTTGATAGATTGGATTTCCATTGATCTTATGATAGGTGAGATTCAATGATTGATACTGATAATTGACCTCATGATAGGCGAGGATCAATTGATTGATTGATAAACCTCATGATAGGCAAGGTTGAATTGATTTGATGAACCTCATGATAGGCGAGGTTGAATTGATTGATTGATAAACCTCATGATAGGAAAGGTTAAATTAATTGATGAACCTCATGATAGGTGAGGCTAAATAGATTGATTGATGCTTACGAGATTTGATTAAAGCCTCACCAGAGCTGATTAGATTAATAGGTTGCTTGATTTTTGATTGATTGATTAGCTGATTGATATCGGTTGATTGATTAGCTGATTTGCGATTTTGTGATGATAGGAGTCGTTGATGAGTTTATATATTAGAGAGCATTTTCCCAGGACGTGGGATTTGATTCCACACTTGACATCGCCTGATGTAGCCATGATTGCATGATGTGGATTATCGTCTCTTATTGATATGCCCCAGATTAGGATCAACAGGGGGTTGCTAACAACTTTGGCAGAGAGGTGGCATAGTGAGCATAACACCTTCCATTTTCCCACTGGTGAGATCACTGTTACCCTAGAGGACGTATATCAAATTTTGTGGATAATCGTGGTAGGAGAGCTCATCTTTTATGATTCACAGGAGCAGGGCGAGACTGATGCACTGCGTAGAGTGTTTGAGGATGAGCATATATGTGGCTACGAGATTCCCTAGAGGGATATGGTTGATGCTTATGCCACTTTGCCTTCTATTCTTGTCAGATTTATTAGAGGGTTCCTTTGTCCTAATCACAGGTCAAAGGGACTGTCAGTCGGATGGGGCAGGACTCTTAAGAGCATGATTACTTAGGGTACCATATATGCTTGGGGATGTTGCATGCTTGCACATATGTACCATGATTTGCACCAGGTGGTCTACCTTTGAGGGGCCAGTTTATCATCGGGGGTCACATTGCTTGAGGTCTGGGCCTGGGAGCATATAACAGTTAGTTGGCCAGTTGGAGACAGACAGCGACTTGCCGTGAGGCCATGCGTTCACATTTATGTTGGTCAACTTGCTCAGCCTAGACTGGGAAAACTAGAGTATTGGAGGAGAGTGCTTGATGATCTTGATTCTGTGGTATGGTGGCCCTATCTGGATTGCAAGCAGTGGTCAGAGGATGACACGAAGATGCCATTTTTGTGTCAGTCCATGTACCTAATTGGGCGAACCTGATTCATTATTGAGAGATTCTTGATGTTGCGGGTACTGAGGTAGTATGGAAGAGTTCAGGGCATGCCCCAGGGAGTGGCCCATTATGCACGGTGATGGAAGGATACTACAAAGTGGGGACCTATTTTGTCTTATGATGCAGCCATGCAGCACTTCTAGGGATTACAAGTCATCATTTGGGAGGTGCGTCCAGAGATCACCAATGCACCAATACTAGAGGAGTATGCATAGTATATGTTCACACATCCATTCCCTCGGATCACCATTCCGGATGAGCTAGTGCCATTATTAGAAGAGGAGGGGGCAAGGGGTCATGGGCACAGGCAGCGGAGAGAGGAGGGGGGAGGAGGAGAAGAAGGAGGAGGATAGCAGTGATGATAGTGATGATGATGAGAGTGATGGGGGAGGTGATGATGAGGGTGATGGGGGAGGAGATGAGGGTGGAGAAGGACCAGGTCTGGATATTGGAGAGATGAGAGTGCCTCACAAGAGGCGATGTGTGGAGGTTCAACTACCTTCACCACAACAACAGACACAGATTACGGCTTTACAAGTGCAGGTTGAGACACTGTAGGGTTAGCTAGAGTAGGGTCAGGCTTTGTTAGCGCAAGTCCAGGGGCAGGTTCAGATATTGATGACTGAGAGGGATGCTGCTAGACAATAGGTTCAGCAGGTACAAGCTCAGCTCGCCTAGGTCCAGGTTCAAGGTCAGGGACAGGTACAGATGCAAGGGCAGATTACCACACTTACTGCTGAGAGGGATACCTTGAGACGACAGGTGGATCAAGACAAGGGTGTCTCTGAGAGATTACAATAAGTTGTAGTGGTTGTTGGTTCATTAGATTATTTTAGAGAGGTACATCGTACTGCTCAGGAGGCAAATTTTTACAGGATCATATATCATGATGCAGTCCCTCCCGAGCGGCAAGAGAGTTTTGCACAGTCCCAATCAAGGAGGTCCCAGTCTTGGACCACGAGCATGGATGTTACGCAGTCACTTCCTGGAGATAGGAGAGATCTTGGTGTAGGTCTGTCAGGTGGAGGAGGTACTGGTCCATCTGGTGGGGGAGGCCCTGGTCATGTGATGCCAGCACTGTCTGGGGGGGAGCACGACATAGCTCCGATTTGTGATTTTCTGATGTACTTTGGACATGTATATACAAATTCATTTGGGACATTGATGATGTACCTCTTGATTTCAGATATTATGATACACTGCCATTTTTTATATTGATGTATCTCTTTATACCTTTGGGTATCCTTGTACACTTTGACATTATGATTTTGAGGTTATATGATATGTGGCAATGATTATGATCTATGTGTCTATATACTGATGATCATGATGATTATGATGGATGCATTTAATTTCTATTTGATGATGATGGATCCTGATGATTGTGATGGATGCATTTGATTTCTATTATTTATGCTATTTGATGTTCTATATGATAATGATATGATATGTTATGGATGCCAATGATGATGCAACTGATATGTTATGATTCTATGATGCTTTATGAATGATGTTGATATTATGTATGTGATGGATCCTAGTATGCCAATGAAATGTGATGCATTTTATGTTTTTGTACCTTTCTAATGCAAATAAATGATGCAATGAATGTATGTATGGAATGATCGCATGAGGGTGCATAGTTCTATGTGTGTATGATGTTTATATGATGATGCTTATGTGATGATGATTATGGGATGTATGCAATGATGACATCTTAATGCATGCAGTGATGATTATGTGATGTATGTAATGATGATATGATAATTCATGATTAATTATTCTATATGCTTTATGGGTGATGCCTATGCTATGTCAGATGGATTTCGATTATGTAAATGATGTGTGATGATATGTGATGCTTATACTGATTATGTATGGATGTAATGATGATGGGATGGCATATGGATGATGTTTTGTAAGATGAATTATGATTATGTGATGCAAATGATTATGCTTAACTGAGTTTGCAAGACTTCAAAACCTCTAGGGTCTTAAGCTTAAATGAGTGAATCTATCCAACTTCCAAGAGCTGTGGGAAGGTTGCCATTAGTTGATTATTTGTTAAGTTAAGCTTCACAAAACCTGACATATTTCCCAACTTTCTTGGAAATCTGAAGAGACTCACTCATTTAAGCTTAGTGGACCACTTTCTTCATGCAACTATATGAAATGATTTTGATTATGTAAATGAGATGTGATGCATGTATTTTTGTGTTTTTTGATGCAAATATTATGATGTGATGCATGGATGGATGAATGATGTGATAATGTTTTCTAATGTATGCAAATGATGATGCAACTAATGTGTTTTCTATATGAGAATGATGTGTTTTTGGTAATGTCAAGTGTACTCAATCCATTAGTTTCAGAGATAATATCGTTGTGGAATTGTTGCAGCTTTGGAAACCCTATAGATATAGATGAAAGCTAGCATGGATGCAATCTAACTTAACCATGCAAATCTAATATTCAGATGTTGTCATTTGTAATAGCCGATTTGTCGTGTTTTTTATCATCATTGAGCCTTTAAAATGTTGAAAGTGAGTACAAACATCGACGGTATATTTAATGATGACCTAAGTACTACTTCCATGATTTTTGGTATTTCAAGTTAACGCAAGCATTTAAGTATAATTAAACCGAGATGACCTGAGTATTGCTTGCATAAATAGACAAGAGTTAAAAAATTTCCTATGCAAATTTGGAATGTCATTAGTGATACTTTGTAGAGCATGTCTCGTGACAATTTGCACAGTAATAATGATCAACTCACAGACAACAGACAAAGAAAAATCATACTCCTTCCTGGATCCTCTAGTTCAATACATCATCAAGGTGCTCCAGAGATATGACAACAAAAAACAAAGTTCAACAGTTGAACATTCGTGCCACAGTGATAAATCCATGATTCAAAAGGAACATCATCCATTTGAAGTGTGCTTTTGGTTTGATTGATTTGGTTGTTTGATATGGATGGTTGATGTGTTCATAGTTGTGTGATTGATGTTCAATGTTGAGTTGCACTATGATCATTGTTTTGGGTTGTGTTGTACTACTGTTGTTTTTCTGTTGGTTCAATCTCAAAGTTTATTGCCCCTAATGAGTTTAGGATTTTGCCCCCAGTCTAGGGTGAGACACGACCATGATGCCAGGATATGTACATGAAGCTTTTTGATGATAGGAAGATTGATGGTGAAAGAGAATGGAAAAATCAAATGGTCGACATGCTCAAATAGATGGAAAAGCTAACCTATCACAAACAGTGCCTGTTGCTAGGTTTTCACTACTTGGTTTTATTGCACTTTTTTAGCTTTGATGATTTTTTATTTTTATTTTTCACTTTTTTTGTATTTTTCTCTTTTTGATTTTTTTTTTGGATTTTTGATCTTTTTTTATTTTTTTTGTTGTTACCAAGATGCCTATTTGTCAGGTTTTCATCAAGGCAACCATTTTTTTAGGACATTTTCTTATGTTTTTTTATTTTTTTAGGACTCTTTCCAATGCACTGGATGATTCAGGTGTAGAACCTTTTGAGATGCAAGTTGTTGAGGGGTTCATCAAAAAAATCCCCTTCCGGTGTGGACAATTGATATGCTCCTGATCTGAAGACTGACACAATAATAAAGAAACCTAGCTAGTTTGGTTCAAATTTCCCCTTCTTCTCTCGATCTGGTTGGTTATGGGGGTTCTCTTTCAGGACTAAATCACCCACCTGAAATTTTCTAGGCTTTACTCTGTGATTGTAACTTCTGGATATCCTCCGCTGATAGGCTTTCAGGTGATCCACTGCATGTTGATGACGCTCATCCAATAGTTCCAATTCCTGTAACCTAGACACTCTATAATCCTCATATGAAATGATCCCCTTTAGTGGCACTCAGAGTGATGGTAGCTCAACCTCAATAGGTAGAATGGCCTTTGATCCATAGACTAGGGCATATGGTGTTGCTCATGTCGAGGTGCAGATACTGGTTCTATAAGCCCATAAAGCAAGGTTCAGTTGAACATGCCAATCACATCCAGCCTCATTGACGATTTTTAGGATTGTCTTGTCTGAGGCCTCTACTTGGCCATTTCCTTGGGGATAGTATGGTGTAGAAAACCGATGTTGTATATGGAACCTCTCACAGAGTTCTTGGACATCCTAATTTTTGAATGGTTTGTCATTGTCTATGATAATGGATTGAGGGATTCCATACCAACAGATGATATAATTCACGGTGAATGATGAGATTTTCTTTCCTTTGATGGTGGTTAGGGGAACCGCTTCAATCCACTTTGTGAAGTATTTGTGGCTGTGATGATAAACTTGTGTTCATTGGATGAAGATGGATGAATCTTGCCTATGAGGTCCAATCCCCACTGACAAAAAGGCCATGTTGATGCGAAAGGTTGCAACTCTTGTGCCAGTGCATGTATCAAGTTTCCATGGATTTGACATTTTGTGCACCTTTTGACATATTGGAATGACTCCATATTTGGCCAACAATACCCCAAACGTAGGAGTTTCTTAGCTAAAGTTAGGCCACTTGAATGTGTGCCACATATACCGTCGTAGACCTCACGTAAAGCGGTTTCAGCTTTGTTATGTTCTAGACACCGAAGGAGAGTACCATCAAGACCTTTTTGATAAAGCACATCGGCTATTAGGGTGTGTCGAGCTACTTGTCAGATGAAATTTCATTTTTGGTTCCGGGATAAATCGAGGGTATTGTCTTTCAGATAGGTGTATATTTTCCTATAGGTAGAAGTGTCAGCCTCGGCTAGATGGTAGATGACTTGGGCTTCGGGGTTGTCATAGGATGGGTTGAATAGTTGTTCCACCATGAATTCATAATGAGCTCATTTTTCAAGAATTTGTAAGCGAGAAGCAATGGTCGCCATGGCATCAGCAACTTTGTTGTCGCCTCTAGGAATCTGCTCAAATTTTATCTCCACAAAGTACTTTTTGAAGTCATCAACCATTCTTTTATATGGCATTAATTTGTCATCTTTTGTTTGGTAATCATCGTTCACCTGGTTAATGACTAGCTAAGAATCACCATAGACATGTAACTTTGTGACCTTCCACTCAACTGCTACTTTGATTTCAATGATCAATGCTTTGTATTTAGATGTGTTATTGGTGCAAGGAAACATTAGTCTGTAGGATTTGGGAATGGTATGTCCTTGTGGTGAGATAAGCAAGATTCATGTGCCTGATCCATGTTGTGTATAAGAGCCATCAAAGTACAACATCCATTGTTGTGTAGATATTGTAAGGACATCAACATACAAAAATTCAATATTCATTGGATGATTTTCTTACAATGGTGCTTCAGCTAGTTGATCTGCTATGGCTTTACCCTTGATGTCTTTTTTGTCCACGTACTAGATGTCAAACTCACTCAATATCATGACCCACTTGGATAGTCTCCTATTAGGGCAACTTTGTTGAGTAAGTACTTTAATGGATCAATTTTAGCGATGATTTTGATGGTGTGAATCAACATGTAATGTCTGAGTTGTTGGGTAGCAAATACTACTTCCAAACAAGATTTCAAAATGAAGGTGCAATTGATCTCATAACCATTCAAGGTCCTATCGATATAATAAATTTCCCTTTCCTTTCGTGTAGAATCTTCATGTGCCAATAAAGCTCCCAAAGATATCTCAATTGTTGCAATGTAGAGTATCAAAGGCTTTCCTTCGATTGGTGGTACTAGTATTGGTGGTGACATTAGATATTGCTTGAGTTGATTGAAAGTAGCTTCACATTTCTCATCCCACTTGAAAGAGACATTCTTGTGTAGTAAATGGTTGAAAGGGTGAGTTTTTTCAGCCAATTGCATGATGAACCTCCTGATGGATTGAAATCTTCCTTGCAAAGATCTGAGTTGACTAATGTTTTTAGGAGGAGGCATCTCCATCATGGCTTTAACTTTTGCAGGATCCACCTCAATACCTTTAGTCGATACAATATACCCCAAAATCTTAGCCAATGTTACATCGAATACACATTTCTTGGGGTTCAACCTCACATTAATTTCTCAAGTCTAGTGAAGATTTTGTCTAAAATTTCTAGATGTCCCTCTCTAGTGAATGATTTTTCCAATAATTCATCTACATAGTCTTCCATAAAAGTGTGCATCATGTCATGGAATATGGTGGTCATTGCTCTCTGATATATGGCTCCAACATTTTTCAACCCAAAAGGCATTACATTCCAGTAGAAAGTTCCCCAAGGACATGTGAAGGTTGTTTTGTCTTGATCTTCAGGTGCTATCTTTATCTAATTATACCCTAAAAAGACATCTATAAGTGAACATTTCGTGTCCAATAGTCAAGTCTACGATGATGTTGATGTCAAGTAGAGGTAAATCATCTTTTGGGCAAGCTTTGTTAAGATCCCTAAATTTTGTACATATCGTAATGTTTTTATCTGGTTTTGAGGCTGGCACAATATTTGATATCCACTCGACATAGTCAATAGGTCTGATAAATCCCACATCCAGTAGCTTCTTTAATTCGGCTTTTATCAAGAGGGTGATATGAGAGTGCATTTTTCTCAACTTCTGCTTTACTGGTTTTACGCCAGGGGGTAGTGATAAATGATGCATGATGAGTTTTGGATTTATGCCTGGCATGTCAGCATAAGACCAAGCAAAGTTAATTTTCCTTTCTTCAAAGAATTTAGTGAAACTAGGTTTTTCCTCCTCTGTCATAGACACCGCTAGATGCAGGGTCTTCATTGTTTCATTTGTGCAAACATTGATAGACTGTGTAGGCTCAATCAGCACTGATTATCTCTCCTGATAGTGCTCGAGGAGAGTGTCAAATCTTCCATCTCTCGGTGCCTTGGAGAGGTTTTCACCTTGAGATACGCTCTTTGTTTTTACTTTTTTTGGATCTAATAGTGCCATTAAATGGTTTTCACCATTAGATCTAATTTTAGTGTTCATTTTGTAGCTGGAAGATTTGGCACTCCCCTTTTCTAAAGTTTTGTTATGAGATTCAATGATGGAACATGTTTCAGGGTTATCAGAATAGAGGAAGTTAATGATGGTGTCATCATTCAGAAAGGTGGGTAGATCAAACAACTCATATTGGTCCCAGTCAATCAATTCGGGGTGTACTAATGGCATGGAATCGTCAGATTGGCTAAGTTCAGAACGAGTAAGCATCATGATGGCAATGTCGTCAGAATGTCCAATGGCAATATTGAGGTCTAAGATGTTACTCTCTTCCAAAGTATCTATCTCGCTAGAAGAATGATCGTCTTCACTTGAGTCATCGATATTCTGTGATCCAATTTCAAGTGGTCGATAACTCGAGCTATGTCCCTCCGTACGTGTTGGTGTATACTTTTGTACCACATCAATTTCCTTATCATGACAAGACTCTTCAGAGAGGGAATCCCATTCATATTCATTGGAGTCTGTTTCAAAACTATCTCTTAATTAAAGGATTCTCTCGACAACTTGTCTGGTTTCTTTTTTTGCTTCTTCCTTGTACCCTAGTCTCGTCTTGTCCTTAGAATTCATTGTGATGGGTTGTATCGATTCTATGATGTCATCTTTTCTTTTACCAATAGGACCTTTTCCCTCATATCCCATCTTTTTCGAGATTGTCTTGCCTTTGCCATACTGCTTTGTTAGTACATTTGAAGTGAATGTTTGTGATTGCTCTTCATCCTTGTACAACCAATTCAAAACCCCCTTGTCTTCTGATTCGTCTATTAAGGTGCCTACTCTTACAAATTTTCCATCAAAGAGTGTGGTTGGTTGTGATGATTGTTGTCTTGATGTTGATGGTTGTCCATATGACTTAGGAGAAGATGAGAGTTGTGATAAACACAAGGATTGCTCAAATGAGTATTCCCCCATGCCTTTATCTTTCAATTGGATCTTTTCAACCTATTTTGATAAGGCATTGAGTTGACTTTCATGATTCGATGGAGTAGACTCACTGATACTCTCATCTTTTGATTGGTCCTTTTTCTCCACCCACTTTGACAAGGCATTTAGTTGTTTTTCACTATTGGATGAACCAGGAGTTGTAGCTTCCCTGTTGTGTGGCACAAAATTGTCCTAGGTTGTTTTGAGTGTGTTGTAGTATTGGGGGTTGTTGGAATCAGCAGCAATAGTGATCTCTTGTCCATTAAAAGGAAATTTCAAACACTGGTGATATGTAGATGGTACAGCTTGCATCTCATGGATCCACAGACGTCCCAAGAGTATGTTGTATGTCAATTCTTTGTCCAACACTTGGCATACTATATCTTTGACAACTAGTCCTACTTGAATTGGCAGGACAATTAATCCTTGGGAGGATCTTTCTTCATCATCATATGCTTTTATTGTGATTTTCCTTCTAGGATTGATAGCATTTTCAAAATATCCAAGTGCATGGACAAGTTTTAGAGTGCAGATATTTAACTTAGCTCCTCCATCTATTAGAACACATTTTACACGGTGTTTGTGGATTAAGACCTCAATGTGGAGAGCAGCATTGTGCAGATGAGTGATGGATACATCATCATGTTTGTAAAATGATAGGCAGTGCAGTGCAGTCAAATTTCCCACCATAGTCTGAAATTGGAAAACTTCCAGATTGTTTGGTACTGCGGTGGCGACTAGAGCTTGTTCTCATATTTCCTTGTGAGCAGGTGAAATATTGAGAAGCTCTACTATGGATATTTGAGCAGGTATCTTTTGCAACTAATCAACGATGTTATATTGAGTTGTAGGGACAACAGTAGTTTCTTTGGACGTGGAAGGGGTAGCTCCTTTCAATGTTACCTTGGCTTGTCCTCTTGTGATTGTATTGATCAGTGAATTTTCTTATTTCTCTTCGATTTTGATGACATTAATGTGATTGTCATTCATAGTGATATTGGTGATCAAATCTATTGGCACAAGGTCATTGATTTGATGTGAGGTGGTGTCGATATCGTGTTGATGATTTTCAGTTGCAATGATGTTTTGTTCATGTTTAATGATGTCATTTATTGGGTCATCAATTACAGTAAGATCTGGTTTTTCATGGGTTTGATCATCAACCACCTCAATATGGAGAATAGTGGTGTCATAAACATAGTTCATGTTTTTTCCTTTGGTATTTGATGATGAGGACTCCCCCTTTTCATAGTTTGGTAGAGGGTTCTTGAATGCTCCATGATCATTGTTTGTTTGGAGTCCTTCTAGAAATATGTTCTTTTTGTCAATCAAGTCTTGTATCAATTGTTTCAATTGCATGCAGTCATTGGTTTTATGCCCTTTGTTTCGATGAAAGTTGCAGAAATGTGCATCATTCCACCATGGAGGCTTAACTTGTGGCTCCCAATTTCTTACCTCTAGTAATGTTATGACTTTAGCTTCAAGAAGTTCCTTTAATGTTGATTTTGATGATTGTCCCAAAGGTGTGAACCTTCTTCAATTGGAGGATGTGCGATATGATGGTGTTCTTGATCCAGCATTACCTTGATTGTTACTTTGGTTGACATTTTGGTTGTTGTTTTGGTTGTTGGGTGGATTATTGTTTTGATTAGTTTTGGTGGCAATTGCTGTCAAGTTGAATACAGGTTTTGTATTTTGGTTTTCAACTGTGCCATCATTATTACCCATGTTCTTGTTTCGTTACCAAAACTTCAGTTTGTCACCACTATTATAGTTGTTAGAGGAGTTTGATGCGTTGTTGTCATTGTAAAGTTTTATGACTCCTCTTTTGACCAAAGCTTCTTCAATTTTAATCCCATTTTCAATCAATTTTTTGAATGTGGGTGTACATTGTAATTCCAATTTGTAGCTCATCTCGTCATTTAGGTTATCAATAAATATTTCCATCTTTTCTTTTTTAGGTACGAGATGAGAATATCTTGCGAATAACCTTCTCCACTTTTGCAAAAACACAAGGAACAATTCACCCTTTTTTTGTTTCAAGCTGCAAAGGTCCTTCATCGTTATGTCATGTTGAATGTTATAAGAATAGTGAATGATGATTTTTTTTACCAATTCTTCAAAGGTTTTGATTGGTGGTGCGAGTTTGGAAAACCATTCAAAGCATTGTCCACCTAGACTTCTTGGGAACAACCTCATCAAATAAGTTTCTTCGTGAGAAAATTCAAGACTCATGGTTCTAAATTCCCTCACATGATCAATTGGATCGGTTTTCCCATTGTATTTGTCATACTTTGGGAATTTTCAATGTTTTGGAAAAGGGATTATATGGATATCTTGATCAAAAGGATATGGACAAATGTCTTGGATCAAGTATCATTTTGAGGTTCCCCTTTGCACGTCAATGTTGTTGAAGGTTCTTCATTTGATGAGTTAGGGAAACCACTTGTTCTGGATCATTTTCAGGCTTTTTGGGAGGTGCTTTCAATTGATTCACATCAAAATCATCAGGAAATTTGACACCTTGTTTAGCTAGCATAAGGAGGTATTTTTTCCCATTTCTTTCAAAAATATTTTCTATGCACTTGTGGAAATTTGGATCTTGTTCAGCATTTTGGATATCTTCCTCAGTTATTTCTTCCCCTTCATTGTTTTGGATTCCATGGAGAGGATTTTCTTCAGCTTCAGCCATGGTGTTTTGCGTTTCACTATTTTGAGTTTCAGTGTTTTGAGTTTCGATGTTTGGAGTTTTGACACTTTGAGTCCCATTGTTTTGTGTTTCTGGTTATTTTTCCTTGAGTTTCTGCTTTTGTAATCTTATTTGGACGGGCATACAAGTGTTATACTTTGAGTAGACTTTGATATTTGTTTGGAATAGTGCCAAGGATTATAACTAAGTCTAATAGAATGACAAATTCTATTGATGATACTACGTTTAATTTGATTGTACGTCTTCGTTTCGTGATGAAAGGATGATAAATCCTGATAATGAAACTAGGATTAACAATCAAAGATATGATAAGTTTGATGATTTAGGCACTTTGAGATGTTTAGATCTAGGTTTAGATTGGAGAATTCCACTTGTAGAGGTCAATTTTAACAAGTTTAGACTCTGTGGTATTTGGGGAATGATTCTGGATTGAAAAAGATTCTGAATTTTTGGCTTAAACTACGAAACAGGGGATAAATTTAACTCTTGGGTTTTTCATTTAATGGATGTGCTAAAATAGAGCCCGTATGCACTAAAATATTTGATAGATGCATTAAAACAGAGGATGGATGCACCATAAAATTATACAGATGCACTATAAGATTTCCTAAACACATTGGAACAGAGGGTCGATGTGCTAAAATATGCAGTGGATGCACTATAACAGAGAGTGAATGCATTGGAAGATTGCACAAATGCGCTATAAGAATGCTTGCATGTGCTATAACAGAAGATGGATGCGCTGTAAGATTACACTGATGTGCTATAAGATTGACTACATGTGCTAAAATAGAGGGTCTATGTGCTAAAAGACTGCACAAACGTGCTATAAAACTGACTGGATGCATTGGAACAAAGGACAAATGCGCTATTATGGAAAATTTCAATATTTTTGGCAGTCTGTCTTGTTTTTAATCCATGAATCTGAATGTTACCAAGGTGTAATTTTTTGAACAATGGATTTTGCTTAGTTTTTAGCTTGTAAGTTGCAAGAATCAAGCATTCAAATGGATGATTTTTGAATCAAGGTTTTCTCTTCCATTGTGTGATGTTTTGTTTGAAATTTGTTTGAAAACACATTGGTAAAACACATCAAACATGTACAACATAAGGCTATGTAGGACAATATTCATTGGATTCCCACTTGGATTTTACTTCGGTTGCGCCTACTTTTAGCGGATGATTAGATGCTTGACCCCGCTGGCTCCCTTCCATGACACTCACCTCTCGAGGCATCCAAGCATCAATACCCATGAATCTCCCATGGCATACTTCTCATCTCTACTAAAAGCCACAAAAATGTGGGACGGCTTCAGAACAACTGTTCTTGCGCCAGTAAATAGAATAAGTATTTTGGCCTTCTAAACAAGAGGTTCTAGTATAGGCATTTCGTTCGTGGGGGATCGTCCATACTGCAAGAGACCATTGTTTCCCTTCTTTTTGGAACAATCCTTGTGATACTTGAACTTTCCTCAAGTACCCACATTTATATCTTGGTTGGAAGTCGCTTGGCTTTAGGGTGTTACTGGTTGGGTCGTTCCCTTGGGTGATTAATTTTTCCCACAAGACAAACCCTCTATGGATAAAACAAAATAAAAGAGAATGGGTTTGGCTTTTTGGTCACCCAATTAAGAGGAGAGCATATGCCTACCATTCATCAAGCATGGAAGACATGGTGTTCTTTAACCTTCTAATTAAGCTAGATGCTTATCTTAATCAAAAGAAAGCATTAAATAACTCCAGCCCCTACATAAATCATCAGTAGTTTGATAAGATTGTCTTTGACCAGCGTATAAAAGTACCTATAAGCATAAAACACCAATTAGTTCTCAGATTTTTAAAATTTTATAGATATAAATAGATGCACTAAAACAATCATCCAATGCACTAAAATATCATTCCAATGTGCTAAAACAGCTACTCTATGTGCTAAAATAACTCATGTATGTGCTAAAAGAACTGATGAAAGTGCTAAAAGAAGTAATGAATGAACTAAAGTATTGACTGAAAGCACTGAAAGACTCCCTGAATACGCTAAAACATTTGTTGAATGATTTGAAAGAAATGTCGTATGCACCGAAACAGACCCCGGATGTGTTGAAAGAGTTGTCGTATGTGTCGAAACAGAAGTCGTATGCCCTAAAAGAGTTGTCATATGCACCAAAAGAACTCACGATTGCACTAAAACGTCATGTACAACCTATTAAAAATAAATTCTAGAAAATTGTTAAAAATGGGGTCTGGCCCCACGGTGGGCGCCAATTTATGTGTGTGTGAAATGTGGGAATTGTTAGTAAATCAACACAAACACCAATGAGACATATTATATTAGAGATTTAATCAATAAAACTGAATCAAATTGAAACAAGATTAAATTCCTAAAAACGCTCCATTGTTCTTTATTCTCAAGGATTTATTAAACCATATTGGCTCTCAGATTTTGTATATGCACTATGGTTGTTAAAATGACAACTTGAGAAACGAGATGCTATTCAAAATGCAAGAAATCTAAGTGATGAAAGCCATGATGCTATGATAATGGAGATATTGATAAATGGATAATGTTGTTAAACTATGTGATACAAATGTTGTGAAAAGAAGCTAAAATGATTCTGCATATGCTCAAATGACCATTGATATGATGAACTAAAATGCAACTATAAAGTAAAACATGAGATAAAATGCAACTATAAAGCAAAACATGATTCTAAGTTAACATGATACTACAATGCAAACTTGTTAAAATGTTAAACAATGCTAACTATAAACTTCAAATGCTCCAATGCTCCAAAGCTATTCATGCATGATAACTCTACTCAAATGTGGGATGCCAAATACTATAGCAAAGGGTTATATTTATAGGATTTTCCAAGCATCTTGTGATTTGGCAACGATCAACGGTCTAGATTCAAACATGAGAGATGAACGATGGAGATGGAGAGAATCAAGAAGGATGTTCCCTTGACCAAAGACAACATTCCAAATGGATGAAGGAATCAAGTGTGTGAGAAAAATACCATGTGTTCAAAGTTTGTTGAAGATAATTCTAATTTAAAAATTAGAATTATCTTCAACAAACTTTGAATTAGAATTATCTTCAACAAACTTTGAACACATGGTCTTTTTCTCACACACTTGATTCCTTCATCCATTTGGCATGTTGTCTTTGGTCAAGGGAACATCCTTCTTGATTCTCTCCATCTCCACTGTTCATCCCTTGTGTTTGAATCTGGACCGTCGATCGTTGCCACATCACAAGATGCTTGGAAAATCCTATAAATACAACCCTTTGCTATAGTATTTGGCATCCCAAATTTGAGTAGATTTATCATGTAGGAATAGCTTTGGAGCATTGGAGCATTTGGAGTTTATAGTTAGCATTGTTTAGAATTTTAACAAGTTTGCATTGTAGTATCATGTTAACTTAGAATCATGTTTTGTTTTATAGTTTCATTTTATCTCATGTTTTACTTTATATTTGCATTTTAGTTCATCACATCAATGGTCATTTGAGCATATGCAGAATCATTTTTGCTTCTTGTCATGACATTTTTATCACATAATCTAACATCATTATCCATTTGTCCATATTTCCATTATCATAGCATCATGGATTTCATCACATAGTTTCATGTAGGAACTTAGTTTTCTTACATTTTGAATAGCATCTCATTTTTCAAGCTGTCATTTTAACAACCATAATGCATATACAAAATCTGAGAGCCAATATGGTTTAATAAGTCCTTGAGAATAGACAACAATGAATGTTTTTGAAGATTTGTTTAACTACAATTTAGAGTAGTTTTTATGATTCAAATCTTTAATATAATACGTCTCATTGGTGTTTGTGTGTGTTAGTATTGACTTGCTAACTCTCCCACATTTCACACACACATCATTCCTAAAGCATCATAGAATCATAACACATCAGTTGCATCCATAGCATATCATATCATATTCATGTAAAACATCACATAGCATAAATAATGGAAATCACATGCATCCATCATAATCAACATGAAAGACAATACCCTCCCACCCAATTTATCCCGGAACCAAAAACAAAATTTCATCCGACAAGCAGTCGACACACCCTAATAGCCGATGTGCTTTATTGACGAGGTCTTGATGGTACTCTCCTTTGGTGTCTAGAACATAATGAAGCTGAAACTGCTTTACGTGAGGTCCATGACAGTATATGTGGCACACAATCAAGTGGCCTAACTTTAGCTAAGAAACTCTTGTGTTTGGGGTATTATTGGCCAAATATGGAGAAGGATTCATTCCAATATGTCAAAAGGTGCACAAAATGTCAAATCCATGGAAACTTGATACATGCATCGGCACAAGAGTTGCAACCTTTCACATCAACATGGCCTCATGTTTTTCTTTATAGTTACATTTTAAATCATGTTTTGCTTTATAGTTACATTTTATTTCATGTCTTGCTTTATAGTTGCATTTTAGATTATCATATCAATGGTCATTTGAGCATATGTAGAATCATTTTAACTTCTTATCACAACATCTGTATCACATAGTCTAGCAATATTATCCATGTCTTCATTATCACAGCATCATGGTTTTCATCACATAGTTTCATGTAGGAGCTTAGATTTCTTGCATTTAGAACAACATCTTGTTTCTCAAGTTGTCATTTTAACAACCATAGTGCATATACAAAATCTGAGAGCCAATATGGTTTAATGAATCCTTGAGAATAGATAACAATGGAACATTTTTACGAATTTAATCCTGTTTCAATTTGATTCAATTTTATTGATTAAATCTCTAATATAATATGTCTCATTGGTGTTGGTGTTGATTTACTAACAATTCCCACATTTCACACCCACATAAATTGGTGTCGTAGAGTTATTATGCAGGAATAGCTTTGGAGCATTGGAGCATTTGGAGTTTAGAGTTAGCATTGTTTAGCATTTTAACAAGTTTGCATTGTAGCATCATGTTAACTTAGAATCATGTTTTTCTTTATAGTTGCATTTTAAATCAATACTAAAGCACAAATTGGAGCATATGGTATAGCTTTGGAGAGCATTTGGAGTTTATAGTTAGCATTGTAATGCTAATAAAGCTATTCCAAATTACTTTATTTATTTTAAAATGCTAAACAATGCTAACTATAAACTCCAAATGCTCCAATGATCCTATTTTGAAGAATTAGAAGATATGAACTATATAAATAAATTGAGAATTTATTTATAAGTAGATGAAATATTAATTAAATAACTAGTATTTAATTAATTAAATGTCTTGACCGATTTTAGGTGTATACAATAACATTACATCCATTACCTCTCATATCATCGCATATCATCTCATATCATCACATATTGCATAAGCATACATAAATAAAGTGCATCCATACATGATAAAATATACACATGTCACATCTCACATCATATGCATCCATACGATCATAAGCATGAAATAAATTGAACACATCACATCATATTGAATCCATATCTGTATCATATATATCAAAAAATAATGACTGTTATGGTACAATATCTAAATCAATGTATGTATATCGATCATAAATACAATATCCACGAGGCTATCAAAAATGAGCCCATGAATGTATATCCATATAAAAGAATTGGACAATAAATCAAAAAGTGTTTGTACAATCAAGCTAGCCCTGGTTGTTGCTCCCCTCTCCATCTTGTCTCTTTGGTTGATCTTTTTCTCTAGCATGTGCCCCGATCCTCTGGGAGTAATCTAGTTGTCTAAGTGTCGCGGGGACATCTCTGTGATAGTGCATACTATAGTAGGCTTGCTCAGTTACAACCTCTCTATATAATCTCATGAAGATTGTCTACCCCTGGGATGTAGCTATCATTGTCTCGAGCTGCTAGCGCCACTTGACCTCCTATGCTAGCTGCATCTCGGTAGTTTGTTGAAGTTGTTGCCCATGGTCCTGCTCTGTTGTGACAGCCTTTACCTACTGTCGTGTCCGATCCATCTCAGTAGTAATAGCTACAATTTGTCGTCAAGCCTGATCCCGCTCACCTATAATGACCTAAACCTACTGCTACAGTTACTGAACTTGCAAATCTCAGGGTTTTAGCCCTGGTGGTGGTGGCTAAACTAGCTAATACTGCACTGGTTGTTGTTGAACAAGAGGCTATTGTGGAGGTTGTTGTCCCACTGGTGATGCCCCAGGGATCTACCAATCCTATCCCATGCCTCTTCCCACTCCCCTCCCTCTAGGTCTCCCTCATGGAGGAGCACCTGCTAGATCTATCAACCTGCACGGGGTGAACCATGCATCGTATGTAGGCTTTTTTTGAGCATTCGCCTATCCCTAGTCATAAGCCCATGGCTGAGCAACCAACTATCAAAATCCCTCAACAACCTCAAGGGCTAGGATCGTAGGTCCCCATGTGGGTACCTCTCATGTTGATTTGGAAAAGAGGGCTCTATACTGGTCATGTAGCCTATCCTGCTAGTCACCAAACTATCGAGCCACCCTATCTAGCAGATACCACTCTATGATAGTATGCTCTTGACCCACCATATATCGGATCTATCTAGCATAGAAGAGTTGCTAAACATCATCAAACCATACTGGCATTTGAAGCCAGGCACTGGTACATTTTGACCCAAATTTTGATTGACGTTCGTTGGAATTTTGACGACCGTTCATCAGTATTATTTCGTCAGAATTTCAACGATATTAGAAACGTCAAAATTCTGACCCAGCCTTGTACCAGTGAGGGCCGCCATTTGAACACTATGATGTCATCAAGCACCTGATGCTAGTATGGGATCCCAATCTACCTAGTGTGTTTTAAATTAATGGCACCTCTGTATTACCAAACCATTTGATCATCTAGCTCTACATCAGTTATCTGCATGATCGATCAAAGCACAGTGATGTGCTCCCAATCCCAAATGTGTAGCAAGGTAACCCCTCCGCCGATCGCTTTGCCATTGCAATAGAAAAAATCATGTATATCATAATACAATGAGGCCAACATCACTGGCCCCCATGCAAACAGTGTCCTCCTATAGAGCATCTTGTGCCAAGCAAGACCCCATCCTGGGTTGAATCCACGGCTCCGTTGATCTGGAGCAACCAAGCCAAAGATAATAGTTGCAATGATCAATCTAAATGTGGGCACTCGACCTTTGTACATCTCGAAGTCAATCTGTGAAGTGACTAGAATGATGTCCTCCATCTCCATCACCTTGTGGCAGGAATTGTAATTGGCATCAGATTCATATATCACATGCTCGCCATGTATTGGCAAACGTAGTATCCGCCATACATCATCTAGTGTCACTGTCACCTCGCCTATGGGAAGGTGGAACGATTAAGTCTCACTGTGCCATCACTCGTGCAACATGATCATCATATCCAAGTGCGTCTGGATGACAGGTGTGTATGCAATGTACCATAGGCCAATCTCCCCCAGGTGCTCTTGTCGCAACTCAGATAAATCACCAAGTCTCTCTAAAACTACGAGTCGTTGCTCATAGGACATCAAAGGTGGAATGACCTCCTACACCCACAAAGTGCACGACATCAAAACTCAAAAAAAATTGACTTACTTTAGAATTTTTGGCTCCAAAATGACAATAGCATCGCTATAATTCAAATTCTAAACTACAACACCCAAGGTATTTCAAATTACAAATTGCAAATCATGTCGCCAGAAACATATGCATTGTGATTTAAACTAAATGGAAACGCTAACCCTAATTTTCAAATCAAGAAGTGTGTCGCTATAAACATATGCATTGTAATTTAAAATTGGAAACCCTAATTCTAAATTGCGAACTGCGTCACTAAAATTAATTTTAGCATCGTCGATTCTAAAATTAATGTCGCTATATAGTGACACCGCCAAAGTTTAAAATTCAAAAAGCAATAAATGCACCAAAAAGTCAAATTTCAAATCAAGTTTTGAGTTACATACCAGTGGTCTTGAGCTTGGAAGCCTTTGGTACTCTCGAACCCAGTCGAAAATGTGTCGTGGGAGCTCTCGTCGTGCCATTTCGTTAGAGGGTCAGAGCTCAATTTGCAAGAATTCCTTAAGGTGTGAATACACAAATGAATTGAAAGTGACCCTTCTCGGCCTATTTATACATCAAAATTAGGTATTTTGCCCTAATTTAACCTTGAAGATAGGGTTTATCATCATTTTCACCAATTTTGCCAAACTGGAGCTTATTTTGCATCATTTTTATGTTTTTGGCATATTTATTGCATCGTGAAGCCTTTCTGAACCCCTGGGGAAACCTTTTTCCTTTTTCGAGAAATCAACCCAAAATTCAAATATTTCTGCCCGATTTCTCAAGGGGGGTAGGGAACCAGATTATTCCTTTTGCTAGGGCAGTAGTGGGGAATCTAAAAAATCAAAAAAAAATTATTTTTTGATTTAAGTATCAATTTTAATCCGAAGAGCATCAGTCTTTGAACCAAAGCAGCAAGTACCTCGCTTCAAAGAGGGGGGAAATGTAGACACTGAAAAATGTCTTGAATCATATCATACACTCGAATCAAGTATACTAACATCATTTCCTCTTGAAACCCATCCTCTTTTCGCTTAATTAAATAAATTAGCCTAGCTATTTAATTAATTGCATCATTTACATCTATTAACCTAATTAATTTAATCAGGTTAATTCCCCCTTTCACGCTAACATTTCATCTCATTAAATTAAATAAATCAAACTATTTAATTTAATTTCATAAGTCTTCTTATTTAATTAAATAACCCTAAGTTATTTAATTAAATGTCATTTGACCTTTCCCCCTTTCATTAAATCATTTAATTTAATGAATATCACTTTAGTCTTCTAAATCCCTAAATTGCATCATTAAACCCTTGTTCAATTAGCAATTATCTAACTAATCTAATCCCCCCCCCAACTTGCAAGGGAATATTCCTCCTTTGCACATTCCTCCAAAAGGGGAATATTCCCTCCCCTTTACACAATTAAACTTTGTTTTAATTTGCAAAATATCATTTTCTCTCACCCAAGAGAATATTCTCCCTCCTCCAATCATTTAAAAAGGGAATATTCTCACTTAGCTTCATATGCAAGTTAGCTTGTGAATTCTTGTGCAAGTTAACTTTTGACCTCTTGTATAGGTCAAAAGTGTGCTTGTTTGGAAGGAATGAGAACCCTTGATTAAATCCCATCTTGCATTCTCACCCATTGATGAGAATCCATGATCCATTCCTCTTATTTCCTCCATCCTTGACCATTGATTAGCTTTTTCAATCTCAACCCTTCATTTCTCATTTGATTTCCTATAAATAAGGCACTATTTTGAGACAAATGGATCCATCTTTTTCAGAGAAAATTTATGTTGTTGAAATCACTCACAATCACACTCATATTTAACACACATGTAGTATATTTTAGTTTAAATTAGTTGCATAATAGCTTAGCTTCCATAATGCATCCATTTAGTGAAATAGATAATTAGGGTTTGTATCTTTTTAGTTTAAATCTCATTTAGATTAGGTTAGCAATTGCATATCTGAATTAGTTTAGCATAAATCATTTAGATTAGCTTTTGCATCATACTCATTTTAGTATAAATCATGTTTTTAATCACATCTCACAATCGTTTCATCGATTCTCTTCAATAGAATCGATTGAAACATGCTCATTGATCATGGGATTGGGAAAGGGTCATTGTTTCACAACAACGCGACACCAATTCCAAAATGGGATAAGTTTCAAATCAGTTAGAGTAGACATTTTAAACGTTTCCATAATTTAGAATGCTTTGTTTTAATACATGTTTAGTTTAACTTCAATTCAATTGATCCTATTTAGATTGATTATTAGTGGCTTTGTTATGCTTTGATTCTTCATGGATCAAGTGTAATCAGCCCATACTAATATCCTTGGTCAACAATAACAAAATGAGTTCATTTTAAACACCAATTTGAAGTGTTGGGATTGTATTGTTCAATTTTAAACCAACAAGCATAATGATGTGAGGGTTCAGTTTTAAACAATTTGAACTTTCATTTTAAACCCAAAAGAAACCTAGTTTGGTCCTAAAAATGTGAAATAAAGCATCATAAATGAGTTATAATTATCCCATAAGTGTCGAAACACTTGTTACAATTATATTCAAATGGTAATATACTCCTTCACTTCAAAATTTATCACTCAAACCTGTAAAACCAATTAGTCTAAAAAGAAAAACGAGAAGTCAGTGACATGTAAGCAACCAGATAAGTCAAAAAAATTAAACCACATGTCAAAATTTTGGTTCAATTTTGTTTAATAATAAATCATGATGTTGAAATCAATCGCATCGTTGAATTTCATCAATAGCATCGCTATATCGAAGTTGTGTTGTATTGAAAAATTAGATGCGTCACTCTATAGTAAATAGTGACGTCAAATGCAGTGATATATCAATTGCGTCGCTAAATAAAAATTTATGGCGTGATGAAAAATTAGCTTAGTGTTTCTATTTAAATGTGCAGTGACAAAACCAATTAAGCATTGCTAAATTAATTATGTGTTGCCAAAATAAAAATCCAAGTGCATCATTGTATAGTGATGCACTATCAAATGCATCACTATATAGCGACATGCTATCAATTGCATCGGTGAATCTTCAATAGTGTTGTTGAACCTGAAAACACAAGCAAAACGAATATTTAACAAGAAATTCATTAGATTGATTAGTTTAAGCCCTCCTTCTAGCACCAAAATGTGACTGATGACTTAGTATAGGTTGACTACACTTGATCCATGAGGATTCAACACATATTTAAGCCACTAAACATTAGTCCAATAAGATCATTCAATGCAAAACTAAACTAAGCATCGATTAAAACTACCATATTAAAATATGAAAGCTTCAAAAACACCTATTCTAATCCATTGAAACTTATCCTATTGGGGGAGTGGTGTCACATTGATGTGGAATGGAAGATTATGCTTGATCCATGAAGAATCGAAGCATAATGAAGCCACTAATACTCAATCTAAATAGGATCAATCGAATTGAAGTTAAACTAAACATTCATTAAAACAAAACATTCTAAATTATGGAAATGTTTAAAATGTATACTCTAACCCATTTGAAACTTATCCCATTTTGGAATTAGTGTTGCATTGATGTGAAACAACGACCCTTTCCTAATCCTGTGATTAGTGAGCTTGTTTCAATTGATTCTATTGAAGAAAATCGATGAAACGATTGTGAGATGTGATTAAAAACATGATTTATGCTAAAATGGGTATGATGCAAAATCTAATCTAAATGATTTATGTTAAATTGATTCAAATATGCAATTTCTAACCTAATCTAAATGAGATTTAAACTAAAAAGATACAAACCCTAATTATCTAATTAGCTAAATGGATGCATTATGGAAGTCATTAATGGAAGCTAAGCTATTATGCAACTAGTTTAAACTAAAATATGTTAAATATGTTCTAAATATGAGTGTAAGTGTGAGTGATTTCAAGAGCATAAGTTTTCTTTGAAAAAGATGGATCCATTTATCTCCAAATAGTGCTTTATTTATAGGAAAGCAAATGAGAAATGAAGGGTTGAGATTGAAAAATCTAATCAACGGTCAAGGATGGAGGAAATAAGAGGCATGGATCATGGATTCTCATCAACAGGTGAGAATGCAAGATGAGATTTAATAAAGGGTTCTCATTCCTTCCAAACAAGCACACTTTTGACTTTTACAAGAGGTCAAAAGTTAACTTGCACAAGAAGTCACAAGCTAACTTGCATATGAAGCTAAGTGAGAATATTCCCTTTTTAAATGATTGGAGGGAGAATATTCTTTATAATATTCTCATGGGTGAGAGAAAAGGATATTTTACGAATTAAAACAAAGTTTAATTGTGCAAAAGGGGAGGGAATATTTCCCTTTTGGAGGAATGTGCAAAGAAGAAATATTCTCTTAGAATATTCCCTTGCAAGTGGGGGGGAAATAGATTAGTTAGATAATTGCTAATTGAGTAAGGGTTTAATCATGCAATTTAGGGGATTTAGAAGAATAAAGTGATAATCATTAAATTAAATGATTTAATGAAAGGGGGAAAGGTGAAAGGACATTTAATTAAATAAATTAGGATTATTTAATTAAATAAGAAGACTTAGGAAATTAAATTAAATAGATTAATTTATTTAATTTAATGCGATGAAATGTTAGCGTGAATTGGAGGAATTAACCTGATTAAATTAATTAGGTTAATAGATACAAATGATGCAATCAATTAAATAGCTAGGCTAATTTAATTAATTAAGCAAAAAGAGGATGGGTTTCAAGAGGAAATGATGTTAGTATACCTTATTTGAGTGTATGATATGATTCGGGACATTTTTTAGTGTCTATAGTTATGATGGATTAAAATGAAAATGTGTCTAAATTACTTCAGTATGCTTGTTGTGTGTATCCAATCCCCTTGTGATTCATGCGATCTTGGGTGAAGAGAAACACACAAGTATACATTTTCTTCTTGGAAGTACTTATCCTCTCCCCTTGCGCCTTTTGGAAATCTTGGGTGACAAGAAGCCTTTTACGCTTCAAACATGTGTTACCTTTAGAGGGTCTGCCTCCCAACTTGTGAGAGAGAATGACCCAAGCGGTGCTTTCATTTTGATTGGTTATATAAATAATCAGTTGTGAATAAAGTCATTAACTGGTTGGTTATAGTTACCCCATATCAACGAATGTCTTCCTTAGTATCCTTGTGATGCGTTAAAACCCTTAGATATTTCTAAGGGCTAGGATGCCTCTTAATTGAGTGAATCGTTGTGTGTATGACACCAGTTTATCTTGAATATGGTCATTAAAATCCTTGTTTGTAGTGGCTAACCAAGTCCAAATCCAAAACGTATTTTAAAGTAGTGCATTGGAGTAGCACGGCTCCAAGAAGTTCCTTACTGTGTGGGGGAAAATCATTAGATGTTAAACAAGAAAAACTTGCTTGAAACGAGAATCTAAGCTAAGATCAAACACATTAATCTAAGATCTAATCCTACACATACGAAATGAAACTGAGTTATTTGAACACACATTAAGAAATCTATGATTACTAAATTGAATGTAAACAAAAAGCACAGTGTTACCATCTCGTATTGGAGTGTATTCACCTGATGCTGGATTGTTCTTATCACCGCAAAGCCTCCATAGTTCATGAAAATCTTGATGAATAATGCTTGATGTTGGTTGACCGAAGGTATTTTGAAGCTCTATCAATGGTGATCTCGACAACACTTTTTTGCATAAGGTATGTTGATTCTCCAATCCTTTTTTGTGAGGAAAGGGGTTTGTTATATAGAAAATGAGATTTTGAATCGACGATCAAGATTCAACAATGTTGGATCAAGATCAACGGTCAAAAGGTGTTGAGAGGATTTAGACAGGAGAAGATTGTGCAAAGTTAATTGCACAATTTGTGTGATTGAGGAATAGATTGGATAGTTAGGGTTTAGATTGATCAGTCAAGATTTAGATGGTTGAGTTAGGAATTTGATGGCTTAGTCAGAAAATTAGATTGCTCAGTTAGCAAGCATAATTTGCTCAATCAGAAAGTGGGTGAGGAATATGAATTAATTGATTTAATTAATTAATTCCTTTTTGGAGTTGAACGTGCAAATCAAGTTTGAATTTTACAAACAAAGTTGCATTAATTTAATTTGTTTTTTGATAAATGATTTGAATAGTTTGATTTAATTATTCAAATTTTGGAGGGAAAGTGTCATAATTAAATTATTATGATTTAATAATTTAATCAACTTAGGGGAATAATGTGTTTTAGCGACATAATTAAATTATTGATGTTGTTTGACTAATTAGGACAAAATAAGATTAGATTAGGACTTTATTAAATAAATGTAATTCATTTAATTTGTCGAAATGATGAAATGTGAATTAATCAAATAATGTTGTATTATCCAATTAATAGTAGAATTAGAGTTTTAGGACTTCATTAAATAAATGAGATTTATTTAATTTATCAAAAATGATGAAAAAGTGAATTAATCAAATAATGTTGTATTATTCAATTAATAGATGAAAATAAAGTTTCTGGACCTTATTAAATAAATGAAATTTATTTAATTTGTCGAGAATGATGAAAAAGTGAATTAATTAAATAATGTTGTATTATTCAATTAACAGTAGAAATTAGGGTTTTGGAAGTTGTCGATGTGAAAATGTAGTGTTATTTGATGATAATGATGTCGAGATGTTATGAGTTGATTCAAGATGATTTCGAGATGTTCCAAGATGTTTTGGGATGATTCTGAGATGTTCTGAGATGTTTCAGGATAATTTTGAGATGTTTCGAGACGTTCTGGGAATGTTCTGAGAATGTTCTGAGATGTTACAAGAATGTTCTGAGATGTTCTAAGATGTTCTAGGAATGTTCCAAGATGTTTCGAGAATGTGATAGTTGTTAAGTCAATTTTACATGTCTCCATTTTTCCCCTCTTTGATACAAAGTACCGATTGCTTTGTTTCAAAGATTCTATTTTTGAGATCAAGTTTTTGAAAAAAAATTATGCCCCACCGTGCCTCAACGTTCAATGGAATGATGGTAGGACTCTATGCTGCCCCCTCAAGAGGTTGGCTGAAAATGTCAAGTTTTGAGGTCAAGCTCTCGACTCTATTCTATTTCAGTTTTGTTATGCTGAGACTGTAGAATTAGTTCTATAGGTCCCTTGATCCTTGTTTCGATGTTTCTAAGAGATTCTAATTTGAAAGTAGGAAGGTTCCCTAAGTAAAATTAGGGTTTCCTAGGTGAAATTAGGGTTTCTTTGAGGTTTAATATAGGCAATTAGTCCTCTAGTTAGCTCATTTGTGCTTTGATCTTTATGCTAATTCTTGTCTTTGGATTTCCCATTATGTTAGTTGTCGAGGAGCAATGTCGAGATTTGACAGAGCCCCACATTGTTCTAACCTGGTTCAGGAGTTTGGACGGCCCTCAGCCATCGGTGGCCCAGTATGTACCTTGTCGCTTCTTTTTTTTTTGTCTTGCTACGTTCTCATTATGCGTGTACCAAGTTGTAGACACTAAAAAAATGTCCTAAGGTTGTGAGCGTCATTTTTCTTGGTCGTCATCTTTCGATAATTGAATGATTTTAATTATTCAATTATGTTCGATCATATTCCTCTATTAATTAAATAATTTTTAATTATTTAATTAATTCACCTTCTAATCTCTATTCTATCCTGATCAATTAAAATTATTTAATTGTCGCTAATATACCCCTTTCTTCAATAACTAAATAAATCATTATTTATTTAATTATTTGCCCTTCATCTATAGTCAGATAATAATAATTATTATTTGACCTTTTATTCTTCTATAATTAAATAATTGTCAAAATTATTTAATTATGTGTCATTCCTCTCTTTTGAATAAATAATTCAAATCAATTATCCCTGTCCATTTCTCTATTTAAATAAATTGATTAATTTAATTAAATCTCCTTTTTCATTTTCTCCAAATAAATAATTTGAATAAATAATTTATTTGCCACCTGTCCATTTCCTCCATTTTCTTCCATTTTCGAATAAATAATTTAAAATAAATTATCTATGCACCTCTTCTGGTCAAAGATGCCCTGTCATTAACTCCTGTCATAATTTTCATTTCTATCATAGCCGTTAGGCGTCATAGTTGTCAACGTCATACCTGTCATGATTCCTCCAAGAATGGCATATTCTTGGTGCATCAATTCTGGACCATTAATCTTGGCATCTTTTTGGACACTCGATCTCAACCATCCATTTTGTAACCTCCCTCTCATGCATCCTCATTCGTTGATCTTGGAATCCTTCTAGAGGATTAATCTGGACCGTCCATTCGAATGGTTGTCTATAAAAGCAACCTTCCTCCTCCATTTTCAACTTAATAACTAATTGTCTCCAACTTTCTACTTACTATTTTGTAGGTATTTGCACATGTGAAGCAGCAAATCTGAGGGAAAAGATTACAAAAAGGTGGAATAGGAGAGCAAGGGAAGTGATTCAAGATTCAAGCATGGGGAGTGTTTTTATTTCATGTTCTTATTTTCTCATCCTTTCATTGTTTTCTCTTGTTTTGGTGTGGTTAATGGTCTAGAGGTGTTGGTTGTCACTTTTTCTAGGCTAGGAACTTAGAAACCCCATCTTACATTGGTGAACTCAATGCGAACATTGTTTTTTGCAAAATTTTGTATGGATTTTACTTGTTTTTGCAAATATTGGGTACGGAACAATGCAATTGTAAAGCGCAGCGAATCATTTGTAGAGAAGTGACGCATTTGATAAACGCAATGACGCACTCATCTAGAAATCACACATCTGCAGGAGGCACCCGTGGGCGTGAGAATTTAAATTCAAAAAAGTGGTGCATTTTCCATTGTGTGATGCAATGCAACGACGTAATTGTTGAAAGAAGTGACACATTTTTTTGCTAGGTAAAAAGTTCTAGTTTTGGTATCTTTTTCATCTTTCTTTTGATTTTTGCGAGTAGAATAGAGTTTTTTGGTTATTGATCTTCTATTTGCAGTGTGTGGCTTTAGGTTGGGACTCCCAAAATTGCTTCTTTTTGGAGCAACAAAAAAAATTGAGTCCTTTAGTTTTTAGTCTTATTTAAGTTTTAGTTTAGTTTAATCTTTTTACTTTCATTTTTAGCTTAGTTGTTAGATTCTAGTTTTAGTTTTATACTAACCCCCTTTTTGGTGCTAACTTGGAGTTTATGTATCTTTTTTGTTGGTCCAAGATCTTTCTTTGAGACTACTAACAAGTGGTTTTGTAGATTCAAATGTCCAAGAATTATATTTTGAAACCACTTCTTTGCTCGTCATAGATTAGAAAACACTTTGTTTGGTGCTCTAAAAAGAACGATTGTATTTCTCACAGAGATTTAATTAGAGGGTAAAAGAACCACATGTCTTAGTTTTTGAAGGATGATAGGTATTATGCTCTCACCTTGTGCAAACTCGATGATCAAAAAGCTAGACCCATCTGATTTTGTGTTTACCCATTAGAGGGCCTACCTTAATGGGGAAAAGTACTCACCCTAAGGGAATGACCCAAGCGGTAATGGGCTAAAGCCAAGTCCTTCTAAACCACTATATAAATTTGTGATTGCAAGGAAAGTTTTCAATCAACGAGAAGCAGTACGTGATAGCCCTCCCCCAGTATCTTTATGATGTGAAAAGCCCTTGTTCTAAGGGTTGGGAGGCATCTTGAGGGAGTTTATTAGAGCACCCCCTAAACCAAATTCCCTTACTAGACACCTATTGTTTGTAGCAACCAAAATATTTCTATTTTCTAGTGCAGGAGGTCAAACCTCTGAAGCCGTCCCACATTCTCACAGTTCACTATAGAGATAGAAAATTTCAGGAAGTGATGACCGAAGAATTCAGAACTTGGTATCCCCATAGAAGTGAGTTTCATGGAGAGGAGCCAATGCTACCAAGTTCCTATGCTATCCGCTTTGAATAAGCCTGGTTGGAGAAATCCAAGTGGGAATTCAGTGAATATTGTCCTTGCCAACCTTAGGATTGTGCTTGTATTCTTTAAAAATAAAACATTTTCACATAAAACTAGTCCTAAACAAAGTGCTTGATACGGTTTGTTATGTTTTCCATCATATCTCATCATAAATAGTCAAAAACTTAGATCAAAACCATTGCAAAACATCAAAACTGTTAAAAACAATGCTCTAGAACCGCAACTATCAAACACAGACCCACAACTGTTACTGTGAGCTACAACTGTCAGATGAAAGACCACAATTGTCTACTTGAAACACATTTTCCAGAAATAGAGCTGCATCTAACAACCCGTGCCACAACTGTGAAACGCATCTGCTAAAAATTGAACCATAATTGTCTGCTAAACAAAATTTCCTAAAATTTGTGTCCAAAATCTCATAAAAACAAGTCTACAATGACCTTTGTCTGATAAACTAGAGACCTACAAGTTTTTCTAACTCATTTTAGCATCCCCATTAGGAAAACATTGCATTATAGGTTGCATTCCTTCACCCCTTGCATTGCACAAACTATACTTTGATTTTTAGGTTGCATCTAAGCCTTCAAATTTTGAACATAGGGAGACCTTTGAGCTTTTGGAAATTCTTGGTTACTTATTCCATTTTTCATTTTTCATTGTCTTTGTCATTGTCACTTTATGAATTTGAGTTTTGGTCTTGTGTCTTGGTCTTTTTTGTCCTCTTATGGTCAATGACATTTGGAATTTGTTGCCTTGGGTTCACATTAGCTTGAGTGCCACCCTTTGTTTAAAATTTTAGGTTTCCTTTGCATTACATTACCCTCATTTAGACTCATATTACTTAGGTTGCACCCTTATTCCAAAAATACAAAAAAATAGCTCACTTTACCTTTTGCATCCATTAGTTTCATTATCGTTGCACCCTTATTCCAAAAACACCAAAAACATAGCCCAATTTCACTTAACCTTAGTTGCATTATTACCTTAGTCCTCAATTAGCATCATCTAGTCACCTTGAACATTAATCAATATTTAGTATCCTTTAGCATTCATTATCACCCACCCTTGCATTTTCATATCCTAAAGTCCAAAAATCCAAAAACATAGCATAGTTTCATTGTCATCTTGCATTATCCCCCAACTTGCAAAAGTCTCACATGGTTGAAACAAGGTCACAAGCCAAACAAAAGGACATGGATTTCCTAAGCGACCCTTTTCTTGACAATTTCATAGATTCAAATCAATCTACACCTCACAACAACACGTCACAAAGAGAAGAGAGTGACCCTTGGGAAGACCTAAACCTTGAATAGTTCAACAAGAGATTGACCCCTCAAGAGATTGAAAGGGCTTATCAAGATCCTATAGTTTTGAGTATAGTTGACCAACTTGTTGGTGCCAATCCAAAAAAAAAATCCATTCATTATCCAAAAAGGGGGCCAAGTTACCTCAAGGTTTTGACGTATCAAACATCATAGAACAAGAAACTAAAAATCCATTTGGCATGCCCTCATCACAACAAATGAAAATCATACCCCTTGAGACAACTAAACACATGGCTACTACCACCATGACACACATTCCAAACATCCCAACTCATACCACTACACAAGGTCAAAATTTCACATTTGGTACTTCCTCAAACACCATGGGTAAAACTTTCATGAATCCCCTCTTTCAAAACACAAATCAAAGTTCCACATCACAAGGTCCTACACCTTTGATACAAAATCTAAACCAAGGTCACACACCCTTGACCAAAAATGCAAACCAAATTTCTTTACCCACATCCAAAACACAAACCAAGGGCCCTCATTCCAATTCCAAAGTACACCTTCATTAAATCAACCTCCACCAAATAACCCTCGGAAGGTGCACATTATCTCACGAAGGGTCCCAAATCAAAACCACAATCAAGGATCTACTACCAACCAAGGGTCTATTCCATCACTTCAAAATACAAACCAAGGACCCCTTTCATCATTCCAAAACTCCACTCAAGGACTAATACCATCACATCAAAACATCAATCAAGGGCCTACACCTTCATATCAAAATGTAAGTCAAGGTTCCATACCCTCACTTGCAAATCAAGGATTCAATTTCCAAAACCAAAACATGAATCAAGGGTCCATACCACAATTCCAAAGTACCATACCAAATACAAACCGCACCTTTGGAACAAATCCAAACACCAATTTCATTCCAAATCAAAACAACCCACACCTATATGACAATCAAGGTCCCATATCACAAATCGTCAATCTAAATCCAAATCCAACATACAATCTCAATGTCAACACTAGGACATCTCACCAAAACAATGCAACACCATCCCTTGTAGATTATTTGATACAACACATGCATATCCTTGAAAAAAAATGACCTATTAGGGTTAGAAGGAAAATATCTAACAATTAAATGCGTATTTGATCAATAAAACAAAGGAATTAAAACACACAGAAAAATTAACACGGAGAATTTAACATGGTTCACCCAATCTAGGCTACATCCACAAAACTGCAGTCATCCAATGATTTTATTATCCAGTGTAAAACTTATTAAAATCTTGTGAATAATCGCCTTTTTCATCATACTATAACTCCCATCACAACCCCTTATAACAAGCTTAGAAGCTTCCAGATTAGGGTTCTACAAAGTCAATTTTTTTTCTTTCTTTTTTGGTGACGACGCAAGGATACATGAAGAGTGTATAGTATAGCATGATCAGTCACAACATACCAACAATCTCCCACTTGGAGACTGATCCTAGACAACATTTTTGCACTTACAACTCCCACTGGAAATAAGCACCTTGGACCCTGTTGCTCTGTTATACTTGAATTCAACCTTGAAGGCCAACCGAAGCTAAAGAGAAGCTCAGCTTCTCCCTTGTCACTGCCTTCGTAAACATATCCACTGGATTGGTATCTGTATGTATCTTTTCCAGCTTGACCTATCCATCCTCTGACCGAATGAAATGATATCTCAACTGTATGTGTTTGGTTTTAGAGTGCAAGGCAGAATTCTTTGCAAGATGTATAGCACTATGGCTGTCTGTAAACAAGAAATTTTCAGCTTGTTGTTTTTCCAACTCTTCCATGAAAATTTGCAGCCATATCATCTCCTTTGTCGCCTCTGTTGCAGCAACATACTCTGCCTCCATGGTGGATAAAGCAACCACCTTTTGCAACCGAGAAATCCAACTCACTATTGTCCCACCAATTGTAAATACATAGCCTGTGGTACTCTGTCTGGTATCTATATCCCCTACCAAATCTGAGTCAACATAGCCTTTTAAATCAGTATTAGAGCCCCCAAAACATAAACATTTATTGGATATACCTCTCAAATACCTGAGAATTCATTTTCACGCATTCCAATGCTCAACTCCAAGATGACTCATATACCTACTAACAACTACAACATGTGCAATATCCAGTCTCGTGCATACCATGGCATACATTAAACTACCTACAGTTGAAGCATATGGTACCTTGGACATTTTTTCTTCCTCCTCTTGTGTCATTGGACACATATCCTTATTCAATTTGACATGATTGGGCAAAGGTGTGTTGACAGCTTTTGCATTTTCCATATGAAGTCTTTGTAACACCTTTTCAACATAATTAGCCTGAGATAGAAATAATTTTATGTTTTTCCTATCTCTTGTAATCTTCATACCAAGGATTTGTTTTGTTTCCCCCAAATCCTTCATAGCAAATGAATTTTCTAACTGTTGTTTTAACTCCTATTTGTAGTCCATGTTCGACCCCGCTACAAGCATATCATCAACATATAAACATTATTTGTCATCATCCAACCTCTTAAAATAAATGCAATGGTCTGAATTACATCGACTGTAGCCATGCTCAACCATAAAACTATCAAATTTAATATACCATTGCCGAGGTGCTTGCTTCAAGCCATATAAAATTTTCTTCAATCTGCACACCAATTTCTCTTGACCTTTGACCTCAAATCCTTGTGGTTGTTCCATGTATATTTCCTCTTCCAAATCACCATGGAGAAAGGTTGTTGTAACATTAAGTTGTTCTAAATGCAAATCTTCAGTAGCCATAATACTTAAAACAATACAAATAGAAGTCATTTTAACAACTGGAGAAAATATTTCATCAAAATTAGAACACTTTTTCTATGCAAATCTCTTTACAACTAATTTGGCTTTAAATATTTTCTTACCTCCATCATCCTCTTTCAGCCTATAAACCTATTTGTTTGGTAAATCCTTTTTACCTGCAGGCAACTTGCACAATTCCCAAGTCTGATTTTTCAGCAAGGAGTCCATTTCTTCTTCCATTCCATGTTCCCACTGAACCTTGGTATCCACCTGCATAGCTTCGTCATAACATTCTGGTTCACTAGCATCAGTTAATAAAATAGAATACAAAAAGGGAGAAAATCTTTTTGGAGGTCTACTTATCCTTGAAGATCGTCTAAAATTCACTGGAGTTTGTGGTATTTGTTGTTGTTGTTTTTGTGGAGCATGAGGAACCACTGGAACATTGCTATTCGGTGTATCATCCAGCACTACATAATCATTTTCTTTCTTCTCATGTTGTTGCAACTAATCTTTGTACAATACTTTCTCATTGAATATGACATCCCTACTTCTCACAATTTTTTGATTTTCAAAATCCCAAAGCCTATAACCAAATTCATCAATGCCATATCCAACAAATATACATTTCTTTGATTTTGTATCAAGCTTGGTTCTATTTTCAGAATCTACATGTGCAAATGCTTCACAACCGAAGATCTTGAGAAAAGAATAGCTCACCTTCTTACCTATCCATGCTTCCTCTGGAATACCACAACCCAAAGGATTAGAGGGACTTCTATTGATTAAATAAACAACAGTGTTTACAGCCTCTGCCCTTTTGCAACCTAGCATGCAATCTCATAGTGTGTGCACGCTCCATTGTTGTTTTGTTCATGCGCTCAGCCACTCCATTTTCCTATGGAGTCCTTGGAACCATTTTCTACCTATGAATACCATTTAAGGAACAATAATATTCAAAATCTTTGCTGCAATACTCACCGCCATTATCAGATCTGAGACATTTTAACTTTTTTCCCATCTCATTCTCAACCAAGCTTCTCCATTTTTTAAAAGTTTCAAATACATCATATTTCTGCCTAAGGAAATAAATCCATACCTTCCTAGTTTCATCATCAATGAATGTAACATAATACTGAGAGCCACCAAGAGAAGATACTTGAGCTATTCCCCATACATCTGTATGCACAAGCTCTAATTTCTCATCTTTCTTTTGCTTCCCATCCTTGAGAAAACTAACTCTCTTTTGTTTTCCATACACACAACTTTCACAATAATCCATATTAACACATTTCAGACTTGGTAAAACATTATTTGAATTAATTAATTTCATACCTTTTGCACTCATATGCCCAAGTCTATTATGCCACAATGTTGATTCAGAATCCATAGCAACTGTCTGATTTTTTGCCTACTGAACTGCAGCAGTTGTTCCTGAATATTGATTTTTATCTGCAATAGCTAAAGTAGAAGGAACAATATGACTTGTACAAAGATATAAGGTTCCTACTTTCACACATTTTGCTACCACTAAGGCACCTTTTGTAACCCTCCAATTTTTATCACTAAATGTAAAAACAAAACCTTCATCATCTAGTTGCCCCACTGAAATTAAATTTATTTTAACTATGGAATGTGCCTTACCTCATGTAGTAGCCAATGATTCCCATTCTTCAACTTAATCTTGACTCTTACCTTTCCAACAATCTGACAAGGTTCATTATCTTCCAAATAAACCATCCCAAAATCCCCTTAGACATAATCAAGAAAATAACTTCTATGGGGAGTAGCATGAAATGAAGCCCCTAAATCTAATACCCAAGAATCATCAGCATTATCAAGGGAAAGAATCAAAGCATCCTCATCAGATTTATTACTTACCACATTTTCCTCTTTATTGCCTTCTTTTTTATCTCCTTTTTTTTTAGACCGACAATCTTTCTTTAAATGACCCGGCTTACCACAGTACCAGCAATCCCTCTTGTCTCTAGATTGGGACCTTTTGTCCTTTGAATTTCCTCATGACTTCCCATGACTTCCAGAATTGTTTCCTCTCTCCTTTTTTCTACCCCTACTTTTTGTATTCAAAACACTTCCTGATGTGGATGTTCCACCTGAGTTTTTCCTACGAATTTCCTCGCTCAAAATAACACCAACAACATCATCAAATTTCAATGTATTCGAACTAGAAATAAAATTGCTAATAGCCATTACCAAGCTATTCCAACTTTCTAGAAAAGAACACATAATCAAAAGAGCCCTAACTTCTTCATCAAAGTTTACATTTACAAAATTTAATTGGTTGGTAATCATATTAAACTCATTTAAATGATCAACAACTGACCCACCTTCTACCATTTTCATATTATATAAATGCTTCATAAGAAATACCTTATTTGAAGTGGAAGGATTTTCATATAACTTCTCCAGGGTTTCCATCAACTCTTAAGTTGTCTTTGTTGTTTTAATATTGAATGCCACTGATTGTGCCAGGCATAAACAAATGGCTCCCAGTGCCTTTCTGTCCAGAAGATTTCATTCCTCATTACTCATTGTTGTCAGTTTCTTGGTTATTCCTTCCAACAGCCTCCATAAATCCTTCTGATAGAGATAATATTCCATCTACATCTTCCATAACTGATATTTCTTCCCATTTAATTTATCTACCTTCAATTTACCCTCGTCCGCCATTGCTCCCACTTAACTATGAGACTCCCACTCAACCGTGAGACCTTCTTGCAGAGGATAATTGAAAACAACCTAACTCTGATACCACTTGTTAGGGTTAGAAGGCAGATATCTAACAATTAAATGCATATTTGATCAATAAAATAGAGGAATCAAAACACACATAGAAAAATTAACACAGAGAATTTAACGTGGTTCACCCAATCCAGGCTACATCCACAAAACTGCAGCCATCCAATGATTTTATTATCCAATGCAAAAATTATTACAATCTTGCAAATAATTTCCTTTTTCATCATACCATAACTCCCATCCCAACCCCTTATAACAATCTTAGAAGCTTCCAGATCAGGGTTCTACAAAGTTAGTTTTTTTTCTTCTTTTTTCAGCGTTTTTCCTTTTTCGGTGACCACACGAGGATACATGAAGAGTGTATAGTATAGCATGATTAGTCACCACATACCAACATGACCAACATGAAATTGGGAACCAACAAGAATACATACTCTATGTAGGAGTTGTGCCCTTTTCCATTTGATTGAAATCTATACATGCCACCCTTTCCCTCGCATTTCACAACACCACCTTTGCCTAAATATAAGGGGACAAGGGATCTAGTAGAACACATCCGTGAATTCAACACATCATGTATGGAAGTTGCATATGACCCCACCTATTTGATGAGGTTATTCTTGTGAATTCTCACAAGGGAGGCCTTAGATTGATTCTCACATCTTCCACAAGGAATCAAAACATGGGGTGAACTAGCCGACAAATTCATCAATCATTTTTCCTTCAACATTAAAAACAATGTCACCCTTGAAACATTGAGCACAACCAAACAAGAATAAGGGGAATCACTTACCTCATTCTACTAGAGATGGTGAGGCTTGGTTAGCAAATTCCCTTGTCATATTCCTAAAAAACTTGTCACCATGTTTGTAGAAAACCTTAATGGAGAGTTGATGAGTCGAATACAAATTCAATGTTGTACAACCTTTGAAGAGATTCTTGAGAAAGGTGTCCTTATTGAGAAAATCCTTATTACAAGAGGACTAGTCAAGATAAACAAAGATAATCTAAAACCCAACAATGACAAAAGCAAATACTAGTCCCAAAACAAAAATGTCACAAATGACAGAGTTGTTGATGACGAACTAATAACCAAAGGACCAATCATTCAACTTAAAGGCCCTTCTTCATCTTTATACATCCAATGCATCGAATACCCAAACACAAAGTCAACCAAATGCTAAACATGGTCCAAAACAACCAATAAAGAAGTGGTCCTCCATGTGTCAAGAGAACATACACCCCCTTGGGTGAACCTATTGAATTAGTCCTTAAACGATCTTTGCAATCTAATGTCATCACACTTCCAAATACTAAGAAATATGAACCTTCCTTGATCAAACCTGATTGGTGGAAAGATGATGAATACTGTGAATACCATCATACAAAAGGACACAAAACATCTAGATGTTGGACACTCAAGAACATCATTCAAGACCTTATCGAGGATCAAACCATTTCAGTTGATAATTCACAAGGAAAAACTAATGTTGATCATACAATATTCAATACCCCTTTGCAAGACCATGATAAAGGAAAAGCCTCCAGTTCAGGGAATAATAATGCTAATTATGTAGTTGTTAAACATGATTACAACACCATCATCCTCAATGTGATGCCCTTTGATGATTGCATTGCCACTATCACCATAAATAAGCCAAAATCATATTGTGTTGTTGCCACCCGCAGAACCAAGATAACTATTCCAGGTCCATCTGCAAATCCTCAACCAAAGGGTCAATATAATCTTCTAGAGCAGCTAGGGAAAACTCTCGTGCAAATTTTTTTATCTTGGAACTCAATTGCATTTCACCATAGCACAAAGAAATCCTTGATAAAGCCTTGCAAGAAGCCTCCATACCTACAAATCTAGATGTCAATGAATTTTAGGCCATGGTTGGATACCTAGCTATACCACACCATGTCACCTTCTCCGAACAGGACTTTTTAGCACCAAAATCTGACCATAACAGTCCTCTACACCTAGAAGTATGCGTTAATACACACAAGATTAGATGAGTCCTAGTAGATGGTGGAGTAGGCCTGAATATTTTCTCACTAAAATTAGTGAAAGCATTGGGATACTCTGAGAATTGCATTGAACAAACCAAGAAAATCATAATCAAAGCTTATGATGATGCCGAGCAATCTTTTGAAGGCTTAATTTCACTTCTAGTGAGAGATGGCCCATCCATACAGGACACAGTATTTCACATCTTGGATCTGGATTTACATTACAATCTCCTCCTTGGCCACCCATGGATTCACGCCATGAGGGCTATTTCATCCACCTACCGTCAATGCCTCAAGTTCCCACATAACGACACTGAAATCGCTATTCCAGGTGACCCCGATCCTTTCCAATATTGTTCCAACCTCAAAGGAATTGTTGAGCGTCAAGTGCCCATCAATTGAGAGGCCTCATCTTCCACTTCATCCACCACTCCATCCCACTATGTTGATCCATCCACCCTTGTCAAATCATCCAACTCATTCATTACACCTTCCATGCCTAAAATCCAGATCCAAGACAAAAGTTGCAAAGAATACGATGTGAAGAGTCTCTTTTCATTGGAAAGTTACCCAAGTCACCAAAGTCACATGGAAAACCACATTCTATGCAGCCCAAAGTTGTCATCCACAATCCTCCTACCACCTTCACTAAATTGGGGGAACTTGCTAAAGAATCTCTAGATGACCACATTCTTACATGGTTGTACAAAGAAGAGGAGGACATTGAAACTAAGAAATTTCCAATTAAACAATATCCAAAAGGGTTCCAAATAATGAAATGACATGGATACGATAGACACAGTGGCCTTGATCTAAACAAGCAAGGAATGTTGGAACCTCTACAACCTCCTAAGTTAATAATTCATCAAGGGCTAGGGTTTGTTATGGTAAAAGTGACTATCTGAGGTATCAGGTCACCTTTGAGTGAGGTTGCTAGTGCTTCAGATGAGATCAATACACATGAAAACCCTTGGGATTATGATGTTGATTTCAATGAATATGAATGGGACTCCTTATCCTCCACCACTTTCATGGACCTTGACAAACTATTTGGGGAATTTGGCCAAATGCTTACCCTTGATTCTTCACGAAATCCACCAAGTACCTGTCTGAAAATGTCTTTGACTAAGGAAGAATGGCTCCAACACTATTTTTTGGAAATCCATTGATCTAGCCTCTTGGGAGCCTGATGACTCCAGTTCTATCTTTACCCTTTATGCCTACATAATGACCCTTTACAATATCGATGGTGGCTTACCTCTTGTCTACCCTCAACTTATAGATTGGGACTAACAAGGACCATCAAGTTTGGACACTTTCGAGAATGACGACGCCATTGCTAAGTTCATGGGACTTCATGACGGAATATCGAATGGGGATCATAAATTTGGATTTTCCATAGAACTTAATTATACCACATACTTTGGTGAGGTTGTCTTTTCCTCTAGTTGCAAAAGTGAAAATGAAAAAAATAAAAATAAAAACAATAGGTCTTCAGGTGAAAACTGAAAGGTGCTTGTTGATCATGAAAAAGTAAAAATAAAGGACATACCTGAAGGTGAAAACCTTTATGAGGCACCTGAGGACGAAGGACAGGAATGTCTCCCAATAGACTAAGAGAAATCATCATTACTTATAGAAGAAACAAAGGAAGTCAACATTGGAACATCAAATAACTCCATAATAATACAGTTAGCAGCATCCTTGACCACTGAAGAAAAGCCTGAGTTCATAGCATTCTTCTTAGAAAGACAAGTCAAATTTGCTTCATCATATGCCGATATGCCTGGATTGGATCCTGAATTGGTTCTACATCACTTACCATTTCTACCAAATTCCAATCCATTCAAACAAAAGTTAAGAAAAATGCATCCTTGGATCACACTCCTTGTCAAGGTAGAACTCAAGAAGCTCTTGGACATTAGATTCATTCGCCCAATTGATTATATAGAATGGATATCAAATATATTTCATGTCACAAAACCAAATGGTCAATTCAGAGTTTGCACAGATTTCTGAGACCTCAATAAAGCTTGTCCCAAAGATTATTTTCCTCTACCAAACATCGACATCATAGTAGATCTAACTGTTGGACATGAAATGCTATCACTAATGGATGGATTCTTAGGATACAATCAGATTAGAATCACCACTAAAGATCAACCAAACATAGCTTTCACATGCGCTTGGGGAACTTTCTATTGGAATGTCATGCCATTTGGATTGAAAAATGTTGGAGCCACTTATCAAAGAGCTATGACTATAATCTTTCATGACTACATGCATGTCCTTATGGAAGATTATGTTGATGACCTTCTCTCCAAATATCTAGAATGAAGTGGACACTTGGTAGTATTGGATAAGATTTTCACCAAACTTGAAAAACTTCAACTCAGGCCAAATCCAAAGAAATGTGTTTTCGGGGTCCAATCAGGAAAACTCCTAGGATATATCATCTCTCATAGAGGAATAGAAGTTGATCCTACCAAAGTAAAAGTGATCTTAGACATGCCACCACCAACCAATATCAGTCAGCTAAGGAAATTACAAGGAAGATTACAATCAATCCACAGGTTCATTGCTCAACTAGCGGACAGGACCCATCCATTCCAACATTTGTTAAGAAAAGGCATTCCCTTCAATTGGACTGAAAAGTGTCAAGAAGCATTTGATCAAATCAAGAAATATTTATTGACTCCACCAATCCTTATGCCACCAATTGACGGAAGACATCTGATACTATATGTGATAGCTACTACATCAACACTGGGGGCACTTTTAGCACAAAATGATAATCATGGCAAGGAAAGGGCAATATACTATATCATTCGCACTTTAGTCAGGTATGAGCTAAACTATATCCCTATTGAGAAAGCATGTCTAGCAATGGTATTTGTAGCACGAAAATTGAGACACTATATGCTAAATCACAAAACAAAGTTGATTGCCAAAATTGATCCTTTGAAATATCTCCTCAGCAAAGCAGCATTGACGGGAAGGCTAGCTAAATGGGTTATGATTCTAAAGGAATATTACATTGAGTATGTTGACCACAAAGCAATAAAGGGACAAGTAATAGCTAGAAACTCACAAATGCACCATTAAAAGTAGACCATCCTTTGGTATTTGACTTCCCAGATGAATCAGTCCTCGTCATAGACACACCAACAACATGGAAACTATACTTCAATGGATCTTATACAAGTCATGGATTAGGCACCAGTATTTTATTTATCACACCTCAAGGAGACTCCATTCCTAAGTCATTTTGGATAGCATTCCCATGCACAAACAACATGGTTGAGTATGAAGCACTATTGATAGGACTCCAAATGGCAGTCAATTGGAAAATCAAGGACCTACAAGTCTATGGTGACTCCCAGTTAGTGACTAAACAAGTTAATGACGACTATGACACCAAGGATGAGAAATTCATTCCCTACAAGCACATGGTAGATAGCTTTAGATTATACTTTGATAATATTTCTTTTGAACAAATACCAAGAATCCAGAACAAAGCAGTTGACGCAATGAATACAATTGGATCTCTCTTGGACATTCCTAACAATGCCTCGCAATATGAGTTCTTGGTGCAACAACTGTTGATCCCCGCATTCGTTGTCCCTGAAACTAAAATTGTGTGTGAACTTGTTGGTCTTGAATCTCCTTGGTATAAAGACATTTACGCCTATTTGCATGACCAAAGTATCCCTCTTGACTTGTCCCCTAACCAAAGAAAGACCTTTATCCGACAAGCGTCCAAATATGCCATCATCGGAGACACCCTTTACCGCCACAAATTAGATAGTACCCTCCTTCAATGTCTCAACTCAAATGAAGCAGAAAACATCCTTACAAGAGGTACACCAGGATATATGTGGAGCTCACTCTGCTGGTCCAACCTTAGCCAAAAAGCTCATGAGAATGGGATATTATTGGCCTGTGATGGAATGTGATGCTTATCACTTTTTGAAGAAATGTCACTAGTGTTAGATTCATGGAGATCTTATACATGCACCAACTCAGCAACTTCAGCCGCTTACATCGCCTTGGCCATTTTCTCAGTGGGGACTCAACCTCATAGGAAAAATCCATCCCACCTCTTCTAATGGACATAAATTTATCTTTGTCACTACTGAGTTTCACAAAATGGATTGAAGCCATCCCATTGACTTACATCATTGGAAAGCAAATAGCTAAGTTCATCCTGAATTATATCATTTGTCACTATGGTATTCCACAATCCATCGTCACTAATAATGGTTTCCCTTTTAAAAACCAATATGTCTATGAGCTTTGTGACAAATTCCATATCCAACATCATTTTTCCAGTCCATATTATCCCCAAGGAAATGGCCAAGCTGAGGCATCTAATAAGATCATCTTAAAAATCTTAAAGAAGACTGTCAATGACACTGGTCGTGATTGGCACCTACAACTCAACCCTACTTTATGGGCTTACCGTACTAGTGTCTGCACTCCAATTGGAGCCGCTCCATATTCCCTTGTCTATCGATCTAAGTTGATACTTCCTATAGAGGCCGAGTTACCCTCTTTGTGAGTCTCTATGCAAGGATTAATTGATCAAGAAGAATATTGTGTATCCCGTCTACATGAGCTAGAGTTACTAGATGAAAAGAGAGAGAATGCTTTGACACATCTGCAAGCATACCAGAATCACCTTCACCACAGCTACAATAAAAGGTCCAACCTAGAAGCTTTGACATTGGTGACTTGGTCCTGAAAGAAAATCTAAAGAATCAAGCAGAATGAGAAAAACCTAGAAAGTTTAAACCTAATTGGCTGGGCCCTTATATCATTACAACATCATATAGATTAGGTGCTTATCGTCTTTCTACTCCTGAAGGAGAGCCATTTTCCAAACCTATTAACAGCATGCACCTCTGCAAGTATTACACTTGATCCTTAAAGTATCCCCTTAAAAATTCAAAAAATCAAAAAAATGGTCACCCTGATGAAAACCTGGCAAACAGGTGTCTTGGTGAGAACAAAAAAATTATAATTTTTTTTTTAAAAAGTAAAAAAAATAGTAAAGAGAAATAATTCATCCAAAAGTGAAAACAACTTCGGCGGTGCTTTGGATAAGTACCATGGTGAAAACTTAGCAAATAGGCTCCATGTGTAGTTAGTCCCTGCTCCTTCGTCTACTATCACTGCATCTAGTCTTTTGTCCTTCCTCTCATCCATTTGCACATGTCATTCACCCATAATAAAAATTTTCATCCTTCCATGGCCTGGAAACCATTAACATTTGTGTATCCTAATCATCCTTTGCATTTGTCACTACCCCTTTGCGCATAATGAATTGGTCTCACACCTGATTGGGGGAAATTCCTTGACCTATTTCTTCATTGGAAATAATATCAACATCATAAAACATCAAAATCCAAAAAAAAAATCAGAAAACATGAAAAACCCCAAAAATAGAGTCTGAGTCTGAGTCAGTTTGTGTTAGTAGGGTCGAACTACATTGCCTCTACGCATTTTCTACGTTGGCAAGGCTCATCTCAAATGGGCCCCTGAGGCATTAGGTCAATCCTTTTAGGTTGTCCAAATAAAATCATGAGTCAGTCTTTTGTCGAATAAGACAAAGTCAAGTCGTTTCGAACTACAAGGTCTCTGCGCATTACTATGTAGGCAAGGCCATCTATTGATGAGCCCTCAAGGCCCCCTAGGTCAAGTCCTTTAGGGTTTTTCAAGTCTGGTTGTGTCCTCGATCTGAAAACAATCATCATTCAAACTAAATCATGAATCAACAAATGAACATAACCAACAAAACCCTTCAATCAATCAATTATCCTATCATCAATCAATCAACCTGGTCATTCAACTAGAATGGAGCATTATGCCATTTGTCTCATTCGGTCCTATCTCTTGTCTTTTATGAAGATGTGTCCTTCCTGAGATTAGACTTTGTCAATTTGGTCATTCACCCTAAGCAGGATATGTCTTTCTTGCAGATAGGTGCCTTGTCAACACTTATCACTTAGTCAACTTTATCAGATGTGTCCTTTGCCTTAAATAGGATGTGTCCTTCCTACAGTTGGGTATCGTCACATCGCTTGGTCAATATTTTTCAATCAAATGATCAATCTTGTCAACCTTGTCAATCAATCTCTCCTTAATCAGGATACGTATTTCCTACAGTCAGGCGCAATCAATCAACCTTGTCATCTTTGTCAATCAATCTTTATCAAATCAATTAATCTTGTCAAATCTTGTCAATCAATTATGCCTTACTCAGGATGTGTCCTTCCTAAAACTAGGTACAATCAATCGAATCAATTTGTCAACTTTTGTCAACTTATCAATCAATCCTTGTCAACCTATCAATCAACTTGGTCATCTTGGTCCACCTAATCAATCAATCAAACAATCTTATCATTAACATTGGCAAACACTTTGTTGGTCTAGATTTGTCTTATCTTTTCAATTGGTTTTGGGTTATGTTACTAGTCTCCTCGAGGATGTCCTATCAATGGATTTAGAGGGACAATGATGGATCATGGCCTCTTTTTCTTTGTTTTTTGTCTGTGGTTTGTTTTGGAAAAAAGACTGGGACAATTGGGTCCTTAGTATGAGCTAGCGCATTCCTTGTCTTTTTTACTGCTTGTCTCTCCCGAATGGTCACCTTGCACACCTTGGTTTATGTCATACCTTGGTGTTTGTGGACCATTTGTGACATTTTTGATGCCCAATGATCATAAATATAAAAATGTAAGCATGAAAGTTGGATCCCTTATCATTCCTAGCCTAACTTTCCATCTCCATCTCCCTTGTCTTTTCCATGCTAACATTCATCTCCCCCATCTTCTCCTGCACTAACATTCCTTATGCCTGCATCTTGACAAAGTCCTATTACACACAAAAACATCTTGCATCCATAATCATGTTAGAGTGCATCATAGAAAGCACCATCATCATAGACATCATTTTCATAATAGAACACATATATTTGCATAAAAAATTACAAAAACATAAAATACATCCATATAGCATTCATATATCATCATCATGATAGTATCATTTGCATCATACATTTCATTATAGCATTACATCCCATATCACATAAGAATTGCATCCCATATAATGTTACATTACAATCCATTCACATTAATTACACTTCACATTACATATCATATACATTATATCCTATTATCACGTATCACATTAAGCAACATTTTTTGCATTCACATTACATATTTTCCACCAAACATTTTGCAATATCATACAAACATTACATTATATTAATATATTCCATCTCAAATTGCATTAAGACATTTCCATTCCATTCATCATTCACACATAACATAATCAAAACATCCATAACCATAAATGTATTTCATGGTACTCATAGCATAATCATATAGATCTTCATCATATCACACTGCATTCAGTAAACATTAGGTCATCCACATTGCATATAATAAAAGCATAAAAATTCATAATATAGTCATAGGCACATAATCATAAAGCACATCAAAACTATCACATCATCAAATAGAATCATCAACAAACATCATAATCATAGCATAAACACCCATCACACAGTATGTCATCATAAATGCATATACACATCAATGCATATCATCAACCACCGCCAAAGTCATACATACATATATATATATATATATATATATATATATTCAAAAAATAATGTGTCATAGAACAATGTCAAGATGTGTCCAATGAAAGTGGAGCTCGTAGGATCAATCATAAAAACATTAGTGTCTAATACATAAACAACAAGGGGATCTACCCCGAACTGCCCTGATCACATGTCCCTAGGGCATCTCTAGCCCTATTCTCTGTAGTAGGAGGCCTATCGTATGTACCAACCCACCTGGAATCTGAAGTCTCACCTTGGGACCTGCTCTATGACCCCCGACTAGGTGTCCTGTTGTGCCCTCTACCTCGTGAACCACTATCTATCTCTGAAAATCTAGGCTCTCTCCTTTCAAGTGATACTAGTCTCTCATACAAATCCTGGTAATACTGGCTAGCCCTGCTCACCCAGGCATACTCTCGGGCAACCTCGACCATTGACCCCCTACATGTGGCTGTGAACTCGATCATTTTCTAATCAGTCTACTGTCAAAATATCACTGCCAGGTCTCTCTCCACCTAGAATGCATCCCTCTCGGCCTTAAGGTCGTCTCGCTCTGCGGTCACTATCCTCAATTGTGCCTCAAGAGCCTGCACCTGTACCTATAAGGCGGCTATCCTCTGCTCGGTTGATCCCTCCCCATCTTCGGTCCCCACCTCCTATGGCATCTCCTCCTCTCCCATGATGATCCTCTCATGGATAATCTACTCTGCCTCATCCATATTTGCATCCTCCTCCCCTCCTACATGCTCTCCATGTCCTCCATCACCACCTCCCTTGACCTCCATAGCCTCTGGTTGTACAACCTCCACTACAAGCACCTCGCATACTGCTCCCTAGCCTGTACCAATATCTCTATTGTGGCCCTGACCTCTAGATGATCCTCCTCCATCTCTACCTCCTCTCGGATGGGTGGCAACTTCGTACCCTCTTGTTGCCCTCTATCCCTCCTCCTTGTCCTCCTCCCAGATCACCCCCATCATCCCCTCATCCTCATCATCTTGCGCCTCCTTTTCCCCTCCCACCTCTACCTCCCCGTCGCCCTCTCACACCCCTAACTCTACTCTCTACTAGTGTTGGCTGTTGTGGATCTGTAATTGGAATGGGCCTATGAATTTTCCACCAGTCATAATACTTTGGTGTGGTACCTACATCTGCATCTCCTCCCCACCACTCCCAATCCAAGGCCTGTAGGGAATCTATCTCCTACTTTGCCATGGTGACTACGATCTGTGGGCCCCAGGGATGCACCTCACGTGATGATCGACCATACTCTGCTCTACCCATTGGAACTCCCTGCCTCTCCCCAAACTGTCATCGGACCCTCTCTGGAAGATACATCTCAGTGATGTGTTGGCTCTGTACTGTGCATCTAATTAGATATCTAGGCTTCCTACACCAAGGTAAGCGGTCATCCTCATCTATCCACAATGGGCATGTCCTGTAAGGTCTCTAGATGAAACTCACCAATGTGTCTATGTCGTGCCTCTAGTAGCCCACATCTTCGTGTGTCTATGTCAAGGCCCCCTAATATAGATAAGAATATGGTGTTGTTCCCACTGCCTGTCGAACCACTAGTGGTTGAGTTAAGGCTATGTGCTCCCATGCCCAAACTGTCAACAAGGTCACACCATAGCTTGAACTTTGCCCTTGTTTGTAGACGATATCATGCAACTGGAAATACAACATAGCCAAAAGACATGACCCCCATGCATAGACTATCCTATCTCACACCATCAACCCCAACATCTCTCCCCAATCGACTAGGAAGCCATGGCCCTTGCAATCAAGAATCATCACTCCTGCTATCAGCGTGTATAGAACACAGTCAAAATGGCCATATGTCTCTGCCAGGATCTCCCATCAGATCTCATATCCCTTTATCTCGAGCTCAGCATCATCCTTAGTCTCATAATACTCGTGCAACACCTGTAGTCCTCGAGCCGGATCATATTGCACACGCTCGCCACAAATGGGTAGCCTCAGGATCCTGTACACATCCTCTAGGATGACTGTCGCCTCCCCCGTCGGCAAATGGAAGTTGCTCGTCTTTGAGTGCCACCACTCTGCTAGTGCTATCAACATGCCCCTATTTTCCCTAATAGTGGGTATATATGTCACATAAAACAAACCTAGCTCCAGCAGCACACCCTTCTCATCGTTGCCTAACTGGTTCCGCAGTCGGAACACATCTGGTTTGGACTCTAATGTGTAAATGGGTGGAAGACGCACCTAAAAACATCAAACAACCAATAACGTCAATCCAAAACCTTCATTTGACCTATCGAACCTAAATTGACTAAGTCAAAATTTCCTATTCTGGGGAAAATCCTTAATTAGGCAATTGTGTTGCAATTTTTATCTAGTGCATCATATAAATTATAACCGGCCCGCAACCACAAATGTGTCACACACCTAACACATGCATCGCTTGGACCCACGTACGCATCACACGAAGTCATTTGTGTCATTCTTGATCACATATGCAACTCAAAAATGCACTTGCGTCACACAATTTCATGTGTTGCCCTACAAACGTTTCTACCCCTATCCCTATGCACTTGCATCACGCTGAGACGATTGCGGTGAACTACTAATTGAATGCGTCGAACGCGATAACAAATGTGTTGCACATCATGTGACACATTCATCTACTAATTTATTTCCTAGCCTAAATGCACGCGAAACGAAAAATTAAAGCATGGGTTCGTAGTACGTACCGGGGCGGGCACTCCCTCAGGACGACGGTGTGTGCAAATCCGATATGTGCGATGGGAAGCCTCTAGAACTGAGGACATTTTCACTGCCTACTCACGCAAAGCTCTCATGATTTCTAAATATGTAATGTGAAAATCACCCTTTTTCAAATTCAAATTTCCATTTATAGGTCCAAATTTAGGGTTTTTGCCCTGCCTCACCTTCTAGATGCACCTTTTGACACCCTTGGCCTTGAATTTGACCCTGTTTTTGATCTTGATCATTAATTTTTCCTTCACCATCGAAATCATAGCCATCCTTTTGTCTTATTGGGACAATTTTCTAAATTTTTGAAACTCTTTGAAAATTTGTCAAATTTTCTCGAGGGGGCATACCTATACCCTGTTGTCACCGGGGCATCCTAGAGCATCCCCTAACTAAATTTCTTTGACACAATGCAATGAGCTACATTATGTCAAAGAGGGGCAAAATGTAGACACTAAAAATTTTCCTAAGGCTGCTAGCGTCATTTTTCTTGGTCGTCGTCCTTCGATAATTGAATAATTTTAATTATTCAATTATGTTCGATCATATTCCTCTATTAATTAAATAATTTTTAATTATTTAATTAATTCACCTTCTAATCTTTATTCTATCTTTATCAATTAAAATTATTTAATTGTGTCGCTAATATACCCCTTTCTTCAATAATTAAATAAATAATTATTTATTTAATTATTTTTCTTTCATCTATAGTCAGATAATTATTATTATTATTTCACCTTTTATTCTTCTATAATTAAATAATTGTCGAAATTATTTAATTATGTGTCATTCCTCTCTTTTGAATAAATAATTCAAATCAATTATCCATGTCCATTTCTCCATTTAATTAAATTTATTAATTTAATTAAATCTCCTTTTTCATTTTCTCCAAATAAATAATTTGAATAAATAATTTATTTACCACTTGTCCTTTTCCTCCATTTTTTTCCATTTTAGAATAAATAATTTAAAATAAATTATCTATGCACCTCTTCTAGTCAAAGATGCCATGTCATTAACCCCTATCATAGCCTTCATTGTTGTCATAACTGTCAGGCATCATAGCGATCGACATCATACCTATCATGATTCCTCCAAAAATGGCATATTCTTGGTGCATCAATTATGGACCATTGATCTTGGCATATTTTTGGAGACTCGATCTCAACCATCCATTTTGTAACCTCCCTCTCATACATCCTCATCCATTGATCTTGGAATCCTTCTAGAGGATTAATCTGGACCGTCCATTTGAGTGGTTGTCTATAAAGCAACCTTTCTCCTCCATTTTCAACTTAACAGCTAATTGTCTCCAACTTTCTACTTGCTATTTTGCAAGTATTTTCACATGTGAAGCAACAAATCTGAGGGCAAAGATTACAAAAAGGAGGAATAGGAGAGCAAGGGAAGTGATTCAAGATTCAAGCATGGGGAGTCTTTTTATTTCATGTTCTTATTTTCTCATGCTTTCATTGTTTTCTCTTGTTTTGGTGTGATTAATGGTCTAGAGGTGTTGGTTGTCACTTTTTCTAGGCTAGGAACTTAGAAACCCCATCTTACACAAGTTTCTTGAGACAATAGTGAATTTATGGTGATTTTTGAGCACTTGCATCATTTTCCTTGCATTTGCTAGGTTAGAAGCTCGTCTTTGACCTTAAAAACCTCGTACTTGACTTAAAACCTCGTACTTGCTTAAGAACCTCGCTTTTGTTTCATGCAGTTGACCTAAAACCTTGCCCTTGACATAAAACCTTTCTTTTTTTTGCTTTGGAGTTGTTTCCTCACCCTTGCTTAAGAAGCTCGCACTTGCCTTAATGTCTTGCATTTGAAAACTTCGCACTTGCTCTAAAATCTCACACTTGCTCCTAAAAGCTCGCACTTGCTCCCAAAACCTCACTTTTGTTTGTTGTTTGATTGTAATCAAGACTTTTTTTTACCCTATCTTCAAACGACCATATCTTGGTCATACGAAAGTATTTTTCGATGCTTTTTTTAAATGGGGTAGAATTTCCCGATCTTTGCAATGGTGTAGGTGGTTTTCATTTTTTGTGTAGTTAAATTTTCCATTAGTGTCGTGAACTTGCATTTGCTAGGTCAAGAAGCTCGCACTTGACCTCAAAACCCTCGCATTTGACCTAAATCCTTGCATTTGCTTGTTTTTCATCCTAATTGTCATTTTTCATCATGTTTTGTGTCATTTTGTGTTGCTTTACATGTTTAGAGAAAAACCCTAACATCGTGAGTTTAAAATGATTGCAGGTGGTCATTCTGTTAGACAGCTAGATCCAAATGGTGGTCCATAGCCTAGTCTATAGAGTGTTTCCCTTCTTGTTGGGTAGTGTACTTGATCTTCATTATGTTGTTGTTCAGAGACGTATTGCAGACATGATTTATATATATATATATATATATATATATATTCACCAGCCTAGTTGAGGCCTCGTATATATGTATCGTTTTGTATTATCCTATCACACTTTGTTTCACTGATGATGATGTACTATGACATTCTCCCTTTTTTATGTTTGATGTATGATGTTGATATATGATGGATGTATTCCCCATACATGATATATGATGTTTTCATTGCTTTATCATTATCATCATGCTATGTACCAATGACATTGTGGATGCACTATGGATATGGTACTAATGCATTTGTGATGTAGGATGGATGTTAGTTAGAAGAAAGATTTGATGATAGATAGAAATGTGATGTTGTTAGTAGTGATGAGTTGTGTTTTCTTTGCTTGGAGGCTTTGCAGTTTTGAACAATCATGTTTGATGTAGCAAATAGATATGATGCACCATGATATTAATGACCAAGGTGACTTTATATCTATTGCATGGACTTTGACTCTACAAACAAGGAGTATTCTTGCTCATACTAGACATTTGGAAACCTTGTTAGAGTGTATGGGTGAGAAGATTTAAAACATGTCAGACCAGTAACACAAGAGGTATTAAGAACCTAACATGCCACTGCTACACAAAATGCTTCAAAACAACTTCCACACACAGAACAAAGCAAGTGTTTTCCATGATAGTATAACAAAAATATCCAATAAACAACAAACCGAAATGATGCTCAATTGCCCCCATTCCTTCTCTAAACCATTTATGGACATCCTCAAGAGATCCTAGGAATGAGTCAATAAAATAAATCACAAAAATAAGACTTAAAAAAAAGACAAAGTTGCAGTATCACTTGCCATATCTGTTTGGGGTGGGACTACTATCCAGTGTTGATCATGTCTATCGTAGGAATGGATTCGTTAAGATCATGTCTCAAGATGTTGTTGGGAGTTGTCAAAAGATAGGTAGTTGATACTTTGGCATTGTTTCCATCTATTTATAGTCAAATCTTTTGTGATTGTTTGCTTAAAATTTCTAGTTGTTCATGTTTGCTTTGTTTGTTTGTTTGTTTGCTTTGTCAAAAGGTGGGTTTGATGATTTTGTTTATTATGGATGAATCTTTATTGCGGATTTGTGATGACAGGGTTGGGATCTTTTTTATTTTATGAGTTTTATGATGTTGTTTTTGTTGTTTTCAGGGGACTAACCTAGGGCCTCGGGGGCTCATCAAAGATAAGCCTTTCCTATGTTGTACACGTAGAGGATCGTAGTTCACTTGGTTTGAGTGTTTTTGACCTTTTTTGTTTTGTGAATGTTTTTGGATTTTAGCTTTTTGACTATTTTGAAAATAAAGCATGTTGGAAACCTAAGGGGACTGACCTAGGGTCTTGGGGGTTGTTAGGCCTTGCCTACGTTGTACATGCAGAGACCACGTAGTTCGACCATTTGACTCAAAAAGCATAAACTATTTTTGGATAAACAACATTGATAATCTAGATTGATATTCTACTTTTGTGTCTAGAGGATATGTTGTGGAAAATATACTTGAACTAGCTGTGAGGTTCAAGCAAATTTTGATATCTTAGACTCTTTGAGTGAAGGAATAACCCAACGATGTTTTTTATTATTATTATTTCGTATGTTTTTGATATTTTGGATTTTTGGATGTTTTTGGATTTTTGTTGGTTTCTAATGTTTTTGGATTTTGTCGTTTTCGACCCTGATAGGATGTTCCAATATCTAATCCACAACTAGCTTCAGGAATTTTCTCCTAGATGGAGACAAAATGACTTTCCTTAATCAGTGACAAGCCATGGTTGGATATATGTTTTATTATGAAATGGATGGGTGGATGTCGTGGATAGTACCGATAGATAATGATGCAAGATTTATTCAAACATAGCACCTTTTTACTAGGTTTTCACTACGATACATGTTCTAGAAGTGCTACAAAGTGGTTTTCACTCAAAGAACATTTTATTTCTCTTTACTGTTTTTCTTGCTTTTTGATTTTTTTGTATTTTTTGTATTTTTCTTTTTTTTTTGGATTTTTACCCTCTTTCCTGGGGTATTTTGACATGCTTCATGTGTAGAACTTCTTGAGGTGGCTATTGTTCAGTGGTTCAGCTAAGGGCTCTCCTTTAGGAGTAGCCAACTGATATGCCCCAAAGTCATAGCTTGTTGTGACGACGAATGGGCCTAACCAATTGGGTTCAAATTTTCCTTTGCCATCCTGATTTAGTTGTACCTTATGATTCTCTTTGAGGACTAAGTCACCAACTTGAAAGTTCTTGTCCTTGATCTTTTTGTCATAGTTTTGTTTGAGTCAATTCTGATAAACCTATAAATGGTTTAACATGCTCAAACACTTTTCATCTAGGAGCTCTAATTCATTTAGTTTGGCTACCCTATATTCTTCATTGTTGACCATGCCTTTAAATGAGACTCGTAATGAGGGTATTTCGACCTCAATAGGTAAGACAGCCTCTGATTCATAGACCAAGGAAAATGGTGTGGCACCAATAGGTGTTCGAATGTTGTTTGATAAGCCCATAGGGTTGGATTTAGTTGCAAATGCCAATCATGATCGGCTTCATTAATAGTCTTTTTGAGTATTTTCAATATGGTTTTGTTAGATGCCTCAGCCTGACCGTTTCCTTGGGAGTAATAAGGTGTGGAAAATCTATGTTGGATAGAAAACTAGGAACAAAGTTCTTGGACATCTTGATTCTTGAATGGGGTTCCATTGTCTATTATTATCATTTGGGGAATTCCATACCTGCAGATGAGATAATTTAAAATGAATTTTGATATCTATTTGTTGGTGATATAGGTCAATGGAATTTCCTCTATCCATTTAGTTAATTATTTAGTTATTGTGACAATGAATTTGTGCCCATTGGATGAGGTAGGTGATATCTTGCCTACCAGGTCTAATCCCCATTGCAAGAAAGGCCATGGTGTGATGATGGGTCTTAGTTCCTTTGCTGGTGCATGAACAAGATTGTTGTGTTGCTAACATTGCCGACACTTTCTAGAGTACTATATTCATTCTTGATCCATGGAGGGCCAGTAGTATCCTATTCTGAGCACCTTTTGGAATAGGTTAGGTCTGCTAGAATGGGACCTGCAAACACCTTCGTGTACCTCTTGTAAGGTTGTGTGTGCTTCTTCTACATTAAGGCATCAAAGTAACATACCATCTAGACTACGAAGGTATAGGGTATCTCCTAGGATGGTAAATCGAGAAGTTCTATGGGTGAAGGTTTTCTTTTGAGTGGTTGTTAGGTCATATGGTATGATACTGTGCTTGATATAGTCAAAAGTATCTTGGTACCATGGGGAGTTAGGACCAACAACAACACATACCAATTCTAATTCTGGGATGTCGAATGTAGGCACAAGCAGTTGTTCCATGAGGAACTCATACTTAGGTACATTTTGTGGGATATCAAGAAGTGAGCCTATTGTTTCCATTGCATCGACAGCTCTATTGTTGATCTATGGAACTTGCTCAAAAGTTATTTTGACAATGTAATCCTTGAAACTATCCACCATCCTTTTATATGGTAGCAATTTTTCATATTTTTTTTGGTACTCATCGTTTACCTATCTGATCACTAGCTGAGAGTCTCCAAAGACATGTAGCTCTTTTATTCTCCATTCAATAGCCATTTTTAGCCTTGTGGTCAAAGCTTCATATTCAAAGATGTTGTTTGTGCAAGGGAAAGAAATCTTGTAGCCCTTGGGTGTACTATCTCCCTGTGGTGTGAGAAATAAAACACTTGCTCTAGAGCCATGATGAGTGTGGGATCCGTCAAAGTAGAGAGTCCAATGGTTTATCTATTTTTTCATCAAGATACTCTCATCTATAAATTCCATTGTGAGAGGCTTGTGATCATCTAAGGGTGCTTCGGCCAGTTGGTTTGCTATGATTTGTCCCCTGATAGCTCTTCTATCCACATACTCTATGTCGAACTCACTCAAGATCATCACCCATTTGGTGATTCGGCCTGTTAGGGTTGCTTTTTCTAGTAGGTACTTGAGTGGGTCTACCTTGGAAATTAGCTTGACTTTTCTATTTAGGATGTAGTGTCTAAGACTTTGTGTTGCAAATACAACTAAGAGACATGCTCTTTCTATGGGTGAGTAGTTTAGTTCATAGCCCACCAGTGTTCTACTAATATAGTAGATTGCCCTTTTGACTGACATTGCTAGAATGTCGTCCACATAATCCTCCATGATGGCGTTAAGCATATCATGGAATATGGTCGTCATTTCCCTTTGATATGCCACTCTTGCATTCTTTAGACCAAATGGAATTACATTCCAAGAAAATTTTCCCCAAGCACAAGTAAATGTTGTTTTGTGTTGGTCATATGGAGAGATCTTTATCTGGTTATATCCGGAGAAACCATCCATTAAGGATAGCACCTCATGCCCTGCTGTTAGATCCACAATCATGTCTATGCTTGGCAATGGGAAGTCATTCTTTTGACAAGCCTTGTTCAGGTCTCTAAATTTTGTGCATATTCTAATGCCCCTAGTAGGATTTGATACTGGTACTAGATTAGATATCCATTGTGGATAGTCGATGGGCCTGATAAATCCCACATCTAATAGTTTCTTTAGCTCTACCTTTACCCGTAATGCTATCTGAGGATGCATTTTTTTGAGTTTTTGCTTGATAGGCTTTGCTTTAGGGACTACAGCTAAATGATGTACCACTAATGTTGGATCTAGTCCAAGCATGTTAGCATAGGTCCAAGAAAAAATTACCTTTCTCTCGTTGATGAAAGCTATGGAATTTTCCTTCTCTTTGGGATCAAGTGATTCTGCATGGTATGTTATCTTCGGGTCCTCTATTGTTCCAACATTTATGGACTCTACTTCTTCTACTAGAAGTGTTGACCTTTCTTGATATTCCAATATGGGGAGATTGAACCCTCCATCCTCGGGTGCCTCTAGGAGGTTTTCACCTTTGAATGCATCCTTTATTTTCCTCTTTTCCGGATCTGATAGAGCCACAGTGTGGTTTTCCCTAGGGGATTG
>VDFB02271358.1:655016861-655052359 GCA_007258455.2 Sequoia sempervirens
GCATCTCTTTATCATATATGGTCCATATCCCTGTTAATTATCCCTCAATTTCCTACTTTCAAATGTTATAAGGTGTCCCTTTTGAGGAAAGTGTTGCTCCAATTCCTTCACTAGAAGCATCACATTCCTTCACTAGAAGCATCACATTCTACAATAAATAGAAGTGAGAAATCAAGAATTGCAAGAACCAGACAAGAGCTCATTACCTCTTTTAGCTTCTCAAAGGTCCTTTGTGCCTCCTCTATCCATTCAAAGGCCAACTTCTTTGGTCGGTGGTGAGAGGTGTTTTCCAGATTGAGAAAATCCTCTAACAAACCTCCGATAATAGCTACACAGTCCAAAGAAACCTCTTAGTTGAGACAAGTTTGTAGGAGGTGGATAGCCTAGAATGGATTGGATCTTTAGTTGATCAACCTGAGCTCCTTTAGCACTTTTGACATGTCCCAAATACAATACCTTTGTTGACCCAAACTCACATTTTGACATCTTTGCAAAGAGAGATTGTTGTTCTAGAATTCCCAAGACTATATCCAAATGATTCAAGTGTTCTTCCCATGTTTTGATGCATGATTGGAATTTTTTTGGATCATTAGTGAGACCAAAGGGCATAACTAGGAACTCAAAATTGTCGTAGTGACCTCAAAAAGAAGTCTTCTATGTACATCTTCTTCCCTCATGAGGATCTAGTGGTATCCAAACCTAAAATTAATCTTTGAGAAGTAAACTACACCATGTAGCTCATCAATTAGCTCATCTATCTGTGGTATGGGGTATTGGTTCTTAATGGTCTTCTTGTTCAATGCCCAATAGTCTATGCAAATCTGCAAGGTGCCATCCTTCTTTACCAACACTATAAAAGATGGGAAAGGGATAGATCTTGGTTTGATCTAGCCCCATATCCAACAAATCCTTTATTTCTTTCTCTATCTCCTCCTTATACATCTAGGGATGGTAGTAAGCAGTGGTCATAACCATATTTTATTTTGGTTCAAGTTAGATATGTTAAGATGGAAACCTCTATCTGGTGGAAATTTAGGAGGCATGTCATTGGAAACCAAACTATTCTTATCCAAAATCTTCTATATATCAATATGAACTTGACCATTCTTACCTTCAGAAGAGTCTTTTGAAATCACCAAACAACTAGTAGTCTAAACAACTTGGTTCTTCCAAAAGATCCTTTCGATTCTCTTGGATGATACTACTTGTGGACATCCATTAGCCATTCCCTTTAGAACCACATCCTTCCCATTGGCTTTGAACTTGAGTTCCATCATTTGGTAGTTTGTATTATACTCACCCAATGAATGTAGCCATTGCACACCCAAAATTACATCAATTTCACCCAAACCAATAACATAGAAGTCATCACAAACCTTATGATCTCCAATTGTTATGTCTAGGTTCCAGGATTTTCCATTGTAGGGTAATTTATACCCATCCACCATAGTGACTGTGAAGCCTTCAAAGTATTTTTCATCTATACTTCTCCTCACAAGTCCCTCATCAATGAAGTTGTGGATAGCTCATCCATCAATCAAAATGGTCACTCTTTGTCCTAAAAGGACTCCTTGTACTTTGAAATAATGGTACCTATATGTGCCAAATAGTGATGCCAAAGTACCACTATTGTCTTTCTCCTTATCTTCTTCCTCCAAAGGGGTGTCTTCTAGATCATGAAATTCGTCAAACTCATCTAATTATGATTCTTTGTCATAAATGACTTCTATATAATGAAGTTTCCCCTTTCCAAGACATTTGTGTCCCAGAACCCATGGATATTTGTAAGAGAAACAAAGTTTCTTCCTTCAAAGCTCATTCTTGGTTTCATCATCAATCATCTTAGGTTTGATAGGGAGAGCAAGTTCTAGAGTAGTCCAAAGATTCTTTTGGAATTTCCTCTTTGCTTATTCCATATTGTGGGTTTTGATTTCCACTAGGGAACATAAATCTCCAAATCAAAAGATTTTTGGATAGTCTCCTGAAGTGTTGGGGGGTGGATTTCCTTAACCAAGCCCTTGAATTGTTATACCAAACCTTCAATGAATAGGACTATGAGTCTCTTCTTCAAGATTTCGGTTACCATGACTAATAGCCTTTGGAACTCTACAACATACTATTCCACACTTCGCTTATGTTTGAGGTGAGCCAATTCTCTAAAATGTTCTTTTAGATCTCTCCTATCAAATATCCCAATTAGTCTACTATAAAACTCATCATAAGATTTGTTTAATTTATGGCCTTGAGTGATTAGACCATGGAACCAACAATCATGATTAATTCCTTCCAAATGTAGGGTAGCAAATTTGATGGCATCTTCTTTAGAAATAGGTTTGAGTGCCAAGTATGTATCAAGTTTTTGCAACCATGCCTTAGCAGTGCTTTTCTTAGATCCATGAAATGGTGAAATAGATAGCTTCCCCAATGAGTGCTCCAAATATTTTGACTTAGGTGGTCAATGGTAAGTTCCTTTCTTATTCTTCTTCATTTCCATGAAATCTTTCAAAGATAAGATCTCCTTGATCTAAGAGTCCAAAGCCCTATACTCCTCATAAGCTCTTGAGATGTCATCTTGGAGGGTAGTTTCTTCCCCTAAAACTTCTTCTACTCTATGAATGAATTTAGGCTTGGGAGGCCTATTACTGAACTCAGTTATAGAGCTTTGTGTAGAAACCATCTTCTCCTTCCCCTTTCCACTATTGGTTTCACTGGTAGCACCACTTGCATTAATACTATCATTATCCTTCCTACCATTAGTCTGCATCCATTGGAACATCTATCTAAACATGTTGACAAGACAATTTTTCCATTGTATCATTTCCTCAATTTTTTTTTGGCTTCTTTCGCTTCATCATCCATGGTTTCTTCTTGACCTAATTTCTTCAATTCTCTCCTCTAGAGCCCAATCTCCCTTTCACTTGGCAACATTAATCATTAGAAAACCCTACAGGTTGGTAGAATCAAGCTTTGATACCACTATAATGTCCCTAACATATAATTTTTAACAAAAGGCTGATTTGCAGATTGCATTCAATACACATCAATATATGAACACATATAATACTCCAATATATTTATAAACCTCATATATCAATTACAACTCACATAATTATCCGCAATGATATAAAATGTTACCATAGATCAACAATAGTATTATTAACTTCCTTACAAAATCCATGAAGCTCAGATTTCAATCCTTGAATGAGAATGCCCTCAGGAACCAAAGGGGTTTCATCCTTTGATCCTAGTGATCATTGGGTTTTCATCCAATGACCACAAACTCTTATGGATTTTCGTCCATAAAAGAGTTTAGAACACAAGTATCCCAAAATATAGAAAAGATACATAATAATTCAATAATTATATGAATTGACTCCCTACATTTATATGCTAACAATTTCCCCATATGAATAGGTTGGCCTTGAGCCAAAATGGCACCAAAGCCCTGAATTGGAATTTCACACGCTACACTAGGTTGGCCTTAGGCCATTGTAGATTCTTTTGGAATTAGTGTGCCATCCTCCAGACCTATCCACATGCTTCCATGGCCCCTTCCTTCATCTTGAATCTTCGCAATTGATGCCACATGATCCAGAGGTGTCTTATCCATTATGACTGCTGAAGTAGGTGCCAGTTGCCCAACATAGTCATCTTCTGATAACAATATCTTTCCAGTACCTAATCCATTTCCATTGAGATTTGATATGATGTCATCGATACTATGTTCAACCACAAGCCAAATGTGCTCCCAGAGAGGTTTTATGTTCCCTCAGAGTGATTATGCTTTGGGACAAAGCATTTCCAGATTGGTGATCTTCTCATGCATAATCCTTCTAGAGCTTGATCCTTATGTTATGAAATTTGGGACGTGTAGTATGGATGGCCTTAGTTGATCTCATGTCCTCGAACACATGTCACGACCCCTTTGTGATGAAATCTAACAAGGATTCTCAAATGTAATTTTTTGCTCTTCTAGAAAAAAGGACATGATATTGAGAAGAAATTTATAGGTGCACAACTAGAGAACTACATTGAAAGTTTTAAAATGGTTTAGTTGACAAAGTATTGAGTATGGCTTTAAGTAATCTCCTAGGATGTAGTATCAAATTTTTGATACATTTATGTTGGGATTGGTATTTCTAAGCTCCAAATTAGATCATTAAATTTATGATAAGATTGAAAATGATTGGTTCCTTATTATTGTATTGTATGCTAAATTATTTATGATGGGTCAGGGTTCTCTAGAGGAGTAGCATGGGGAAGCTAATGCTTCATGGTAGGGTGGATATCACCTCGATGAAGCTCTCTCTCTTCTACATCAAATTACAAATAAGGGAACACAAGGGTTTATAATGCAAGTGTTCATATTTTTACATATTTGCATATATTGTCCTTTACAGTTTGAATTTGTTATGGGAGAGCATGGCTATTGTAATTAATTTTATTGTGTATGCTATTAATTAGTTGGTAAGAGTAGGTATCGTGCCTATATATAAAATGCCTCGAGTTTTTAAAGTTACATCAAGTATTATAAATAGGCTTGTGTTAATAACTACTATTAAGAGACTTTTTTTTTAAGTCAATGCTTGAATCCTCCTAGATTAAATCTATGTTATCTTCATGTTATTCACTAATTTTCATACTTTATTAGTGATTAAATGGGTGGTTTTTTGATGATATATTATTTTTTGATAGCAAGAAGGGTATGATTTATGAAAGGGTATGATTTATGAATTGAAGCCTCAGAATTTTTAGCACATTTTTGAGATGGACTTAGAGTAGCTAGGTTCATTTTAGGGATGGATATCACAATAGATAGGGCTAAAAAAAATTGGTTGGGAAAAGTAAGTATGTGATCTCAATGTTGGAGAGATTCAACATGTCAATTTGTAAAGCATTGTGGGTTCCTATTTAGATGGGGACTAAGTTATGTTTTGAGTAGTGGAAGAGTGGAGTTAGAGTGTCAAGGGCACAATATCAAAAGGATTTGGGGTTACTTGTTGGTGTAAATAGAATTTTACATATCTAGTTCCTTATAGGTCCTATTTACATGGTAAGTTTACTTAGGTCCTAAGAATATTTCTCGAATTCTTAGTTGCCATGTAGATCTTATCTTACCATGACATTTAATACTTGTGTCTTAGGTCATTTAATAATTGTTAAGTTAGTTAGGGATGACCCCGTAGTGCAGCAGTAAATTGCAAGCGATGAGTGAAACTATGATCGAGGTGTTTGAATCCACCGGTGGATGGTGGGATGAATGATCAGTCAGAGAAAGGGCCGGTGCATGGAGATGAAGGGCGTAGAAATCTGGGGCTATTGTGAGGTCAAAGCTGAGGTAAAGGTTGGCGGGAGGTATACAAATGGAAGTGGTGTAAGTGTTGAGAACTCAAGAGGGATAGGCAAGAATCAAGGTGCAAGAGGGTGAGCGAGTTGCAGGTGGTAGTAGGAGTCTAGTCGATGGAGGAGTAGAGATTGTTGGGAGGCTGTGGATGGTAGCAGAAGGTATCACGGTAGGCAAGGTGGAGTGGAAGTGGTAAATGACTGAGGGTGTCTATAGTTAGAGGAGAAGGATGGAGGAGGCTTGGGGGTAGGAGGAGAGGATGGAAGGAGAGGAAGTGAGGGGTGTAGAGTGAAGGAAGGTGGGGATGAGATGAAGGAGGAGAAAGAATTATGGAGTAGAGGAGAGGAGAGGAGAAGAGGTAGAAGGAGCAAGGAGGAAGAGCAGAGGAGGAGAAAGGAGAGAAGGAGGTAGGAGAGAAGGAAAAAGGAGGTAGAGGCAACAAGCAAAGGAGCATAGGAGATATGAGAAAGGAGGAAGAAGAGGAAGAGGAGAAGAAGTAGGAGGGAGATAGGAGATATAGATATGAATAGCCGAGGATGAGGTCCCTCGAATGTAGCCCCTCAGCGGTTTCCATAGCTCGATAAAAGCGTTCACGTATAAAAATAAATTATTAAGAGTAGTTGTCGTTGTAGGTAGTTAAGGCGATGTCTTGATCTTGTCTAATCCCATCTCACAACCTTTATAAGCAAAAGGCATCATCATATATACATTTACATATTCAATCAATCAATCTTGCATCCTTAATCATAGCAAGATATGTTACATTGGTGGTTGTTGTTGCACCAAAAGATCGACCTATTAATGCTCGATACAACTGCCAGATTTATACAAGATCCAAGGAGCGATTAAGCCATGTCACGAACCCAAGCGCTGCAGACCGCATAGAGGAGACCAAGGACACACCATCTTGCAACAATCCCCAAGCATGAAGTTTGGCAGTTGATCTTGGGGTGTTGGGAGTTCACATTCAACTCCTACTTGGTATCAAAGCTCCAATGCTACACACTACCATGACCTCTTTGTACCATAAACAAGATCCGTGACCTTTGCCAACAAACACAAAAATAGAGACAAACACAACAACAAACAAATTGCATGCACTAATATTTTCAAAAATAACTCACAAAAGAAATTGAACCAACAATCAAATACATATATGCTCTAATACCATGTGAAATTCACTAGAATCATTTTATTGACTACCCATACCAACAAGCCATGTGAGACAAGCTATTGCACATTCAACCTGCAAGATTGAAAACAAAAACACAATGCAAAAGAAAACAAGAATTAGATAAATCATCACATCAATTAAGGAAACAGACACACACATCAATGAGAGAAGCAACTACCAACACAATTAGTGGAGAAGACTAGGTAGTCAACTCCCACTAAAAAAGAGTGGTGACGAGTTAACTTCCTCAAAACTCACGAGAGGTGATAAGTTAACTAACTCTAATTAAGAAACCTAACTAGACTTAACACCATGTGCTATAATGCATATATACTAACACTAAACATAATGATTCAAATTTTAATCACCTTCAATTTCAACAAATCAATAATTTCTTTATATTTTAATCTACATACATAACCCATTACACTTATAAAACATATAAAATTACACGACTCTAAAATTCATACCAAATTCTTAATATTATAAAGTCAACATTACTATAATTATTATAATTTCAACATTATTCAATATAAAAAATTATTATAGAGCACATTTATTCAAGCATGCCTAACTTGTTTCAACACATTTCTTGCCTGCAAGTCAAGTGGGAAAAACAGTATATAATTTGGAAATATGTGTAACAACTCCCAAGGATATGTGCACGTCAACGAAGGAATATTCAAAGAATTTTATGTCATTTGTACAACCACCTTACGAGAATGGATGTCTTGTACTCAACAAATATATCTTTTCCAACCGAAGCTTCCAATCAAAATACTAGAAGATTGAGAAGAACATGTTGACCTGCAACTTGGTGATACCATCGTCAAATTTATTAATTCCTTACAATCCATCAATTTACAATTTTATTTAGAGACCTTATATTGAATGAAGGTAAAGGAAGCCCTAGGTGGGGCCATAAAGAAAAGACTTAAAATGATAAAAGAATTTTATTCTCACTTTTATTTCTTCTATGAATATAACTAATACATATAAAGGTCATTTCTAAAATTTTGTTTATTATTTACTATTAAATATTTTCACTGAGTTTTTTTAATATATATTTAATAAATAAAGGGCACGTTTTTATTGAAAATAATTATTTTGATCTCAGTTTTATTTTATTTTTATATAATTTTAGGGATTAGTTTAATTTTTAATATATTATTTTTATTTGGGTCAAAATGTGTAGGTGGGTATGTTTTTAAAAAAAGTTGACAATTGATTTGAAGTTAATTTGATCTTATTTTCATGCATTTTTTTTTAGGGGTGGTTTTGATTTTCACCATATCTATATTTTTGTTTGGGTCAAATTAGTGAGTGTGGAAATGAACTTAGAAAATTCAAATTTAAATTTATATTTGTGTCCAATTAATCTTCCTTTCTACTAGTCATGATTTGTTGACTTGAGAATGAAATGTGTTAGTTTGTGTGTTAGGATATTTTTGATTAAGGGTAAAAACCATATTTAGAACCTTATAAAAAGAGGGACTACCAACACTAAAAAATGGAACAAAAGCATAAATGTAATGAGGTTGTTAGGGCCAAACCATAACACACAGGGACTAAACAATGACATGTCATAAACTAGAAAATCTCACACCCTTGCCTTGGTTTTGGACTGAGATACACATTTTGAAAGACATTTTTTCCTTCTTTTGACAACAGTCCAAGAAAGCTCATTATCCAAATCATTGGATTGAGGAGTGAAAGGTAAGGATATCCTCCTTGAGGCCTCAATTAGGGATACCACATAAGAGGGGTGCTTAGTTGCAAAATTTGATCACCAAGTGGAAGTCTCAATACAAATTGGAGGAGGCACACTAACACCACCCTCTAAAAGAGGATCAATAATTTCTAGAATAAGAGAGGTCATGATATGATCATTAGACAACCTGAAAGGTGAAGAGGTGATGACCCCATCAATAGTTTGAGGTTTAGAAGCCTCCAAAGCAAGAGGCATTAGGGCCACATTGTGAGCCACCATTGGAGACACATGAGGATAGAATCCAACATCCAAAGATTCTAAACCATTAATAACATCAATCATCAAATTTTTGGAGGGGGCATTTTTCCATTATGCGCTCAAACCAACAATCCTTTGATGAGAACAAGGGAAATCAAAAGCAAGGTTCCTAGAAGCAAAGCATCACCTGCAACAAAAGATGAGACTTCATAGTTGATTACCTAAGTCTAAGGCCTATCCTCCACCATCAAAATGACCTCCTTAGGAAGCGCCTTGGAGGTGGAAAATTCCACTATAAAATTGGTATAAGTAGTGTGCCCAATGTTAGAAGGTAACCAAATCAACCTTTAGAAATTACCTAATATAATTGCCAATAGCTTCATAACATGAGTCTTCCTACAAATGGTGAGGGAGATTAGGTAATTTGACCTAAGCTAGCATGATATGGAGTGTGTTAGGATGCTATATAAAAGGACAATACCCTAATTCCATTTTAAGACATCCAAGATCCATTTAAGCTTCACTTAGTGTTATCATTTAGGCATCAAAGTATTAATTCAAACATCAAAGTACATCAAGATCTACATTCGACAACAAATTAGGAAATCTTGAATATTTGGTTGCTATCTTCGATTCATGTTCAAAAATATTAACTTGGATCTTATATTTTAGACAAAAGGAGGAAATCCTCACTTGAAAAACTCTTAAAAGCATTCATCAATGCCAACTATTTTTGTATCTATGTTGGTTCCAAAAAGCAAGGTAAGTGGATTTATAACATCTAGAAGTGAATTATTTATTTCCATAGACATAAATTTAATATGAGGGTAAGGTTCATGTTGTTTTAGGAACAAATTCAAAACATGATAGAGAATTGTACAACTAATCATTTTTCAAACCATAAAATTTAATTAAAAAATGTTATTTAAATCATTATATAGAGTTTTCAACAAAAAGTCTCCAAGCCAAACATGAAAGTAGGTATTAATATCTCTTTATCATTTTAAAAAGTGTGTATTATATTAATTACTAGTCTCAACTAATTAATATAGATTTAGTTGTATACACTATTATTTCCCCCTAAATTATATGAAAGGTTATTTTGATTTCCTTTCAATTACAAAGATAATTGAACAAGCATCTCAAATGACTAAATTTCATCAACTTACTATCGAACCACACACCTATCCACTTCATTTAAATGTTGAAGATGTTGAGAGGCATAATCTATAGTGGAAACAAGGTGAAAATAATTTCATGTCATGGTCATGAAAAATATTTGAAAGAAAAAAGTGTTTCAAGCTAACATTTAATTTTTAAATATAAAGATCTTAATTCTAAAATAAATAAAATATGTAGTAAATAAAATAGTTCTATGATAAAGTACATAACTTTAAAGTAAAATAAATTAAGTCTTGGTATTCAAGATATTTGCTTTTTTACATAGATAATTTTTAATAGTTATCTTTGTACAAATATGATTATGAAAAGATTTTCCAATTCACAAATCCATTAAAATAATTTAATAACATTTAAGTAAATAAAATAATTTGAAACTAATATTTCTTAGTATTTTTTAGATGGATGTATTTAAGATACCCATACTAGCTTTATTACAATAGAAAAATAAAATAGCTTTTAAAGTAAAAATAAATGATTTGTTTTCATTTAAATTTTGTAAACCATTTAAAAATAAAACAATTCTTTAATAAGAGAATAAATTAAATAATGTCTAAAATAAAACTTGTTCATTGAGAACATTGATAACGATGTTCAAAATTCTATGCAAAAAATTAAGGAAATAAAAGTTGTTCATACATACCATGGAGGCAATAGTAATGTAGATTGCTTTGCTAACATGAGAGTTTCAAGTGAGGATTAAAATCAATGGACTAGGTCCATGAACTTTCATAGTTTTATTAGAATTTTGTTAATTGTGGATGTTAATGGGAATTGATAAACATTATAATTTTAAGATGTAAGGAGCTAACATGATGGAATTATTACTTTGTGGAGAAATTTAGGTTGCCATGCTTTTGATTGCAAGACAAGTATCACTATCATCATTCCTAGATCATGTAAAAGGGGATTTAAGAGGAAAACTATAAATCTCTATCTCACAAACATGTGTGTGTGTGATCCAAATCACATCCAATGATTGGAAGCTTGTGTTTCCCTACATTTTTCTAATCACATTCAATGATTGGAAGCTTGTGTTTCCCTACATTTTTCTAATCACATTGCTCACTTATGGTCTAGGGATTTCCTAACCTTTGTTAATTAGATATGTGAGAAAGGTAGTGTTTGGAAACATTAGCAACTTGAGGGAGGTTATATGGGGGAAATAATTTGGTTGTTGCCATTTTATGTGAGGTTTTAAAGAAGAATATCATGCATAGACACTTTGAAGAAAGGGTTTGAGTCATTATTTTGAAAAGATTAAGGGTAATGAACCCAATCTATTAATCGACTTTGCTTGTGCTTGGAGAGACATGACTATCACTATGAGGGCTGTAACCATAGAGGTGTCAAAAGATGATGTGGCTAAAGTTACTAGTAGGTAAATTGAGGGATTGGATATTTTCAAGGATAAGAGAAGAAAAAAGGAGACCTATCCTTTCTTCAACGATGATGAGTAGATTCGTGAGTTGGAGGATGACATTCTAAGGACTTCATTGCATCCCTCCTAGAGAGGAATTTCACAAGTAGATAATTAAATATGTGACCATTGAAGGTAGGTACCAAAAATTGTACACCTAACATTTTCCTTGTTAAATCATTTTGGGCATGGTAGAGTAATGGATATTCCATTCTTTTGCTCATGTCCTTAGAGACTACTATTTTGGGTTACCAAGAGGAGAAAAATGATATGCCTACAACAAGCCCTTATATTTTTTCTCTTCCAGTCATGTAAACTTGTTGTTGATAAAAAAATTCTAGCAAAGATATTCAAGAAGACTAAGAGGTAATAAAAAATCAACATTCTAGCCATCTAGTAAGCTTGGGGACTCTTGGTCTATCTTTTAATTGAATATTAGTTGACCTCCAGCTATATTTTTATTGATTGTATCTTTGTTTCTATTTGACCTAAGTTGGTTTTAAGATCTAGTCTTTTATCTTTTCTAGTTATGTGTTTATTGTTCTATCTTTGAGACTTGTTGAAGGTTATGGGGCCCTTTCAAATCCCTTACTTTTATCCTTATAAAAAAATAAAATAAATTTCATGCATGGTTTTTATGATTTATTACATTTCTATTGAAATATACAAGCTTTTTAATAAAAAATAAGGAAATAATGTCTAAAATAAAAAAGTTCCTAAGTAGTGAATAAAGTTGTGTTTAAATGACAGAGCTCTAAGGTTCCAAAGATGGAGATCCATGTTCGAATCCCCAAAGTGACATCTATAGTTAGAATTCCGAGTGTTGGATCTTGAACTTCCATTGTGGCCTCTAAGTTGATGAGAGTTGAATAAGTGACTTCTAAGTTGAATACATCGAAGGGGAGGAGGTACCCCTTGTGACCTTCACTAATGTGGGACCAATCTAAATAATCCTTTGCTAAAAAAAATTTCTTAAGTAAAAATTAAAATAAATAATATTTATGTCTTTTCTTATCTATTAATTATCTATTTATGTGTCCATACAGGTGTAAGTAGTTTAGATAAACATTCAAACATGATATTCATATAAATATTGTAAAAGAACACACTTTTCCTTATATTAATCTTAATTTATAATAAATAATAAAGTAAATGTGATAATATGTATATTCTAAATTAGTAATAGAAATTAACTTCAATTTTGAGAGGTCTCATGATATTCATATAAATATTGTAAAGAAAATATTTTTTCTTATCTTATATTAAACTTAATTCATAAGAACGATAAAGAGATATATGATAATAAGTATATTCTAAATTAGTATTTTAAATTAAAATACATCGATTTTAAGAGGTTTCAAGATTAATATTTCTCAAGATCTTTTAAATATTATTATATTATAATATTTTTGACATCAGTAAACATTCTAGATCATATTAGCGAATTACAACATGATGAATAAGTATACATCAAAATTATACTTTGGCTATGTAGAGACACAAGTATGGAGAGCTCGTATGTCAAAGTCACCAAGGGACTGGACTTGGCCTAATTGTGCCTTCTAGGATTTGAGCTTTGATAGATGGTGTAATCAAAGAACATACTAGCATCCTCACAAAGTGCACCCAACCAATTAAACTACAATCCTTTAATATTTATACTAAATTCAATTAACATCAAATTATATAATTGACATCAACCAACAATCTCAATTGTTAAATAATTATAATTAAAAAGAAATAAAATTTAATAATACCATTACAAATAAAAAATATTAATAAATTATACATATTTTACACACCTTACATCATCAACCATAATCTTTACTAAATTAAAAAAAAAAATATTAACAATTAATATACAAAAAGTATTAATATATAAATATTAAATTATTATGATAAGTTTAATCAAAGTATGTTGCAGCTAAGATAAGGCTGTCCTCAAAAACTTTTTAGATACGCAAACTACAATAACTTACCACCAAACCAAACTTATATATACATTTTACTTAAAATTTAAGAAACAATTTCATATATGTAATGTATATATCCCCTCACCAAGAATCCAATTATTATAGCTTGCACCGCCTCCAAATATTCGACTGTGTTGTAGTTTAACAAGCCACCATCTTCGTTTGTCTCCTTTCACATCAGCCGCGTTGAAAGATACATTCAGTCAAATTTGGAATTTTTTAATCCTATTCGGAATAGAGATTGAAGTACTCACCATATAAACGCCGTCGTCTTCCTCTTTTTCTCTTATTATGTTTGGTTTCCGTTACTTCACATTCATTGCCCTGTCACCTCAATTTTTTAATTATTTTGCTCTCATTGTTCAGTTGTTGATGCGGTTGCAAGGAAACTTCAGCCTTAGACTTGGGCTGACAGCTTTGAAAGGGGGAACGATTTACAGCTGAGCATACAGATAATGTGAATGTTCAAAGGTACAGATTGTTGAATATTTTCTCTATTTATAAATTATCTGGTTTGGGATGAAGTTAAGTAGGATTTGTCTTCATTTCATGGCGTCTCCTCTCAACTCTGCTTAGATTAGATCCATTGTGATGAATGCCCATGATTGCTGAAATCTAGCTTGGAAATGTATGGTTGTAAGAAAGCCCTTGTGATGAAAACCGATGTGTGTTAATACTCTTGGTGAAGAATATTACTAAAAATGGCTTCTTTACTAATTGGGTGTGTTAGCTTTAACGTATTGATTATTTAAGTCTATAGAGTCATTGAAACTGCCACACCCTGTATGGGGTATATAGTGTGTAAGCATTAGTAGAAGGGTAACCGAAATGAGGTTTGTAGTGTGTCAGCATTAGCAGAAGGGTAACCAAAATGAGGTATGTAGTATGTCAGCATTAGCAGAAGGGTGACCAGAATTGTGTATGCGGTCTATAAACATTAGCAGAAGGGAAAACAGCATAGGGTATTCTGTGTGTAAGAATTAGCAGAAGGAAAACCAGAATGGGGTATGCAGTGTGTAATTTGAGCGGAAGGAAACCAGCATGGTGGATTTAGTGTATAGCTATAAGCGTTAGTGAAGAGAAAATTCAAGTATTGGGTATAGAGTGTAGAAAAAAATGGCTTCTGATGATGGGGAAGAGAAAGTGATTGCCACCGCTCATCACATAGTCAAGACGCTCTGCACTACTGATAGCATGACTGAAGACATGATTCATATTTTCTCCAAGTTTGATCATCGTTTCTCAAGCATGGGTGAGAATTTCTCAAGGAGAAATGCAGAGTCTTGCACCTCCGAAGGCCTGCCAGAGGTATTGAATTTGTTGGAGGAGAGGATAATGAGATGGGACGCACCCACCTCCAAGTCTGATAGAGGGCAAATGATGATTTGGGGAGGTGAAGGAGGAGGATCCTTTTTGTATCTTGAGGCAGTAGATCATGTGCAGAGGATGATAAAATCATTAACTATGGTGCCGGATGATGAGAAGGATTTTGTTTCATTGGATCGGGCACAGAACATCCTTCAGCAGGCCATGGCTCGTTTGGAGGAAGAGTTTAGGGTGCTTTTAGAAAAGTATAGCGAGTCAGTTGATCCTGACTGGCTTTTTGATCCCATTTCTCGGCCTTGTTTGAGTAACTCAATCAATGATGATAATGCTTCTCTCACATCTGCTGAGGATGAAGGAGATGAAGATGATGTGCCCATTGCTCAGCCAGTAGCTGATTTGAATTTCACTATTGATATGCTGCCTTTGGAGGTTGTTCTTGATCTTAATGATATTGCTAAGCATATGGTGGAAGCAGGGTATGTGGCAGAGTGCTGCCAAGTTTATGGCAACATAAGAAGGGTATTTCTTGAGGAAAGTATTGTTAGACTGGGTTTTGAAAAGCACATTATAGGAGAAGTAGACAAGATGCAATGGGAAGATCTTGAGGTCAATATCTCAAGGTGGATACAGGTTATGAAAGTAGCCGTACATGTGTTTTTTAGGAGTGAGTGTAAACTCTGCGAGAGAGTCTTTGCAGGTCTACCTTCTGTTTCGGATGCTTGCTTTGTAGAGCTTTCCAGAGGAGTGCTACTTGAGCTTCTGAACTTTGCAGAAGCTGTTGCAGTGAGTCGCAGGTCTCCTGAAAAACTTTTTAAAATGTTGGACATGTATGAAACTTTGCGTGAGCTTCTTCCTGAAATAATTGCTGTATTTTCTGGTGAAGCTTGTTCTGAGATAAGATCAGAAGCATCTGCAGTTTTTTTGCAATTATCAGAAGCAGCATGGGCAATGTTTGTGGAATTTGAGAATGCTATCCAACGAGATTCTGCAAAAATTCCTGTACCTGGAGGTGCCTTGCATCCTCTTACACGTTATGTAATGAATTACATGAGGTTTACATGTGATTATAAAGAGACTCTTGAGCAGATTCTGGGAGATGGCAGGGTTGAAGATCCTAGAATGCCTGATCGTTCTGCCAGTCTTTCCCCTGATGATTACAAGAATAGTGGGGATGAGTTGTCTCCGTGGTCCATCCAAATCATTTGGATTATTGAACTTCTAGAAGACAATCTAGATGCAAAGTCTAAATTGTACAAGGATCCTTCTCTGAGTTACTTGTTTTTGATGAACAATTGCCGATACATTGTGCAAAAGGTCAAGGATTCAGAAATTGGTTCTTTAGTTGGTGATGATTGGGTGCGGAAGCATGCAACCAAAGTTCGACAATATCACAAAAATTACCAAAGGACTGCATGGGGTAAAGTCCTCTCTTGTTTAAAAGATGAGGGGATATATGTCAGTGGAAATTTCTCTAGTAGTGTTTCCAAGGCAGTGCTGAAAGAAAGGTTCAAAAATTTCAATGACTTGTTTGAACAAATTCATAAAGTACAGTCTTCTTGGACTGTTACAGATGATCAACTTCAAACTGAGTTACGTATTTCCATTGCTGAGATGGTAATTCCAGCTTATCGCTCTTTTTTAGGTAGATTCCGACAGTTCTTGGAAAATGGCAAACACTCAGAGAAGTATATAAAGTACACTCCAGAAGATTTGGAGATCTATATTAACGAATTATTTGAGGGGATTTCTGGTTCCATGGGTAGAAGAAAAGCTTCAGCAAATAACTGATGTGTGTTTATTTCTAACTGAATTGATCCTCTATTCCGCAGTTTTTATCCTTCTGATGTGTTCCTGGCATTGTTCAGCTATAAGCATAACAGTTAGTTAAGTTGTTTAGACCATTCAAAATATTTGTAACAGGTTTCTATTTCTACTTAGAAGTTAGATGGTTGGATACAGGCCACACCTTTGAGAGTATGCATTGCTGTCCATATGCAAAGCTTTGCAATTAAAATCAACAAAGAGTTCTATACTTAATCTTCATCACCCTTTTTTGCAATGATGAGCGCACTAAGTAATCGAGCAGAGATTCTTCTTTCCATAAAATATTTCCACTGTTAAAGCATACAGTACATTGGGTTCCATTGTCAAGCTATTAAATTTAGGAGACAGATAGAATAATTGGATTTAGAGTCTTAGACTAAACATGCAAATTGATGTTACTGATGATGTAATGGGTTTTAAATGATGATAGATATTTATTTTCCCAATTTATATTATGTTTGACAGCTAGAGTGTAAACTCCATACACAAAGTTTGCTCTTAGGTTTTATGGAAATATTTGTTCAAGGGCTATTGTGAAAACATCGGATATACATTTATATGAGGAAGCCTAGGAGATGATTTATATAACATCTTCTTTATTTGAGTAGGCTAATGGCCAAACTTGGCACTAACGATTCCATTGTGCATCCAGACAATATTCTCATATTACCCTTACCAGTAATATCTCTATTACATTTTGATTTTCTGTATTTGTTGTGGATTTGGTATATCAATGATTTCTTTGTTCCCCAGGCAATCCCAAGTCTGGTGGGTTGGTCTACAAACATTATTGTTTTCCATTTTCATCACAGTATTGCTTGATTAGAAGTTCAGTATCTTGCAGATGAGATTCTAATAACTTATTCATGCTGGTGCACTGGTTTTTCATTTTTCATTCCTTTTCCCTAGTTCATAGCAAGTACTTGTTAAACATTGTGTAGAGTACTGATTTATCATGGGATGGCATGGAATGTGAGGGATGGCTTATTGATGAATCAGTTAACTTATCTTATAGTGTCCACTGTCAGATGCTTTTCTATTGATCAAATTTTTTATGGAAATACTACCGTTCGTGTTATGATTGCATGGAATGGTTGAATCTATTCAGATTTTTTATTTTTATAGCACGTCTTCATTTAAAAAAATTCTAGGTATAGGATGGTATGTTCATTTGGAGTTAGTGCTTCAGAATGCTGGGATCAGAGATCCTTATGTTAACTGTCTTTTTCTGCTGTATGTTCTGGATCCTGGGAGATCGAGGGGATTGCACTCGAAATTTCTAAAACTTGGATGTCTTATAATCCAGAAGCAATATTTAAACAAGGATTTACTCTTGGAGATGAATGGATATCTATCTTCCTCTATCTTTCTAACTACACAGATTTGTACATATAGTCATACAATGTTGTAGAAGGAGAAAAAAACATTATAAAAGATGAAACTGATAATCTTCCATGGGAAATTTTTGTCTTTCATTGGTTAGGGCTGTATGGCATTAGAAAGGAACAGTTGAACCTGGTACTTGAATCATATGGGGGCCTTTGTCCCACTAAGGACAGTAGCAGAGATATTCTATGTAATTGGCAGTATTGAATATGAAGATATAAGCACTGCAGTTTGAACCATAGTTGTCTAGGAACATGATGTAGGCTCTGGTGTATACGGAATGGGATTTGGTGTGCTCTTGAGATGGTGCTCTATGTTCATGCTGCCCAGATTCCCTCATGCCACAGTAATTGTTGTTGCCATATCTGCTGGAGATAGTCTTGGAAAATGAGCCACACCCAAACCAAAGATGGACTGGTCACCAAGAGGGCCGGTAGCTCAGTGATAGCACCCCAGCAGCAAATGGAAGGTTCTAGGTTCAACTCCTAACTGGTACATGAAAAGTTTAACATGGTATCAAAGCCCAGGTTAATAGAGCCAGACCAGGTTAATAGAGCCAGACCAGGCTAGGGTCCTTGAGCACCTGCAATGTGGCTCAAGTGGGGGAGGGGAGGGTTGGATAATGAACCACCCAAACCAAAGATGGACTGGTCACCAAGAGGGCCAGTAGCTTAGAGGTAGGGCACTCCAGCAGCAAATGGGAGGTTCTAGGTTCAACTCCTGGCTGGTCCATGAAAATTTTAACAGATAGAATATTGATCTTGGTAGCACCGCACAGAATAGGATGCCTTTTTGCATTATGGTGGACCATAATAGATTTTTGGGTATTACCACAGTCCATAAGAATGGGCTTGGTGATACAACCAATGATAGATTCAGAGCTGCTCTTTGAATCATTCTCCTCTACTTGTAAAGCAGTAGTCTCGATTGTGTAATTTAGCAAGTTTGTAGACTTATCTTCTAGCTGATCCTTAGCGAACCATTTCCTTGTGTTTGCAAGTTGACCTGCTTTGGCAACTTTATATGAAATAGAATGATTTTGTGTGTGCATGGTTTCTATAATCTGATCTGATTTTACCACTTGAGGTTGTTTTGATGTAAAAATGCATTTTGAATGGAGAATATGCTATCTATATGGAACAATATTCTTATGAGTGATTCCAGAATGATTTAAAGCTTGAATCACTTCCAGAATCATGTACCTTTTATTGCCCTAATATGATGATACTCTACAGATTGGATATGTATACATCCTGGTGACTATATATATGAATATCCAAGGATAATATCGCAAATATCTATTAGAGGCTGGAGCAACATCAAAGATTATCTTCTCTGTAAGAGGATGTATGGAATATGATATGTGGCACCAATGGGTGATGCATATGCCTTTCCAACTACATGAGCTGGACCATCTCAATTTTTATGGCTGAGGATGACGTATGGTTGGTAAATTCAGTTGCTTGATGATTGTCATAAAGATGAGTAGCCTCATGTTACGGCCATAATCTGAAAATTCAAAGGCTGGCCTTGCAACTGCATTTGTAAATGAATGCCTGCTTTGTCATCAGGTTTGTGCCCATTGTCCAATGGTGTCTCTTGTGCGGTGGCTTCTATAACTTGTGATTGTGCCTCAAAGCCCTTTTTAGGGAGTGCAATGCCAGATTCATCTTTTAGTGCTTATGTTAGCGTTGCCTTTTGAATGTTTCTTGCACCATTTGCAGGTCTTGGACTGTTGTGGCTTCTTTTCAAAATAACATTTTTTTGATCTCAAAGATGCTTCCTTCTTGCACTTGATGAAGTAGAGTTCAAGTTAACAGGCAAGAAGGAAGCATCTTTGAGATAAAAAAAATGTTATTTTCAAAAGAAGCCACAACAGTCCAAGACCTGCAAATGGTGCAAGAAACATTCAAAAGGCAACGCTAACTTAAGCACTAAAAGATGAATCTAGTGTTGCTCTACTTCATCAAGTATAGCATAAACAATTGCTTCTCCTATAGTCATGATCTTCGGAAACTTCAACCTTGTCTGAATAAATGGATGAAAGCTGCTGTAGTACTTGAGAACTTCATGATTCCCCATATTACATGCACCCAATTTTGCGTACATGTCACGGAAAATATTTATTTAGTCTTGGATTAATTGGTCACACCCTTGGTACAATTGTTGGCACTGGATGGGCCAGTCATCATAGACATCTTCTGGAGAATATTCTTGTTCGAAAGCATCTCTAAATTGTTGCCCCAAGATGGTGTAATTCTTCTTCTCTGTTTTTACATCATAGACTATAGGAACTTCACAATTTCTTCATGGGTGAAGAAGCTTTCAGAAGTGCAATTTGTTTTGTAATTATGGGAAAGTCTTAATTCTATCTTTCTTTGCCTCATCTGCCCCATTTTTTCTTTTCATCCTAAGCAAAAATCTTGAATCAAATTTGTCTTCTTCAAATTGGTAGATGACATATCCTCATCCTTTCTTCAAAGATTATAGATGAGCCAAAAAATGAAGGTAACTGATAATGAACTTCCTCTATCACAATTAGCTGGACATGGAGGTAGATGGGACACATCTTGAGCAATACGTGGCCATGGCCATGGATGACAACTTTGCATTGCTAGATAGTCAAATCTTTGCTTTTTAGCAGGAGTCTCGGAATTATAATATAATGCTTGGGTACTTGGAGGGGTTTATGATAGCATAGGCAATGGAACAATTTTCCATACATTTGATTGAAATTTCTAATGAGATGAGGACAAATAAAGAGTCCATGTTGTTTGAGGAAATCAGGAAATTGACAGAATTTTGTGGTTGGTGATGAGCATTTGGATCTCTTTAGCCTAACATACACTGTTTTATCCTATGTTCCATGGCGTTTCCAAGATGGGGACAATAGGATGGTAGGGGGGCGTGTTTTGGGGATGGCAATCTAAGGGCTATTTTTAATGTTATGAATGATTTTTCTTTTAAACATTATAAAAAATTGCTTTGCTGTTGGGGACATCTGGCTGTCCCCAAGACGGTCAAGGGATGTCTCAGGGATGGCCAAACATCTCCACAGTGTTTCCTATTTTAATTTCGAAGATTTGAAGATTTTTGGGGATAGCTAGGGGACTTCCCCTAATGCCCCACCATACTTGAAACACCATTGGGGATGGGGATTCCTTGTGGAACACAGGTTTTATCTGATCAATTTTTCTGCCTAACTTTTGTAGCATGATAACTTGATTTAAGGGCATCTACTTTTGCTTGCTCCTACTCTAGGATGTATTCCAACTGTATGGATGTTGCCATAGGTGCATCCTTTTTGCTTGGGCAAGATTTAATGCCCATGCATATAATACCACACAAATGGGCTTTCACTAGATTGTATGAGCTTGTATATCACATGCCACATCCATCCCACAATGTGGAACCTGCTCTATCATGTCAATAAACTGCCACAAGGGTGAAATTTAGTATATTCTGAAGCAGGGATGGCTCATGGATTTAGAATTGATTGCTACTGTAATCCCTATGGCAACAAGTTTGGGAAAAAGAAAAGCTTCAATTTGATTTAAGATAGAAAAAGGAAAGATCCTAACTCATTTAAACATAGAAGAATGAAAAGCAAGACAAAATAACAAAACAAGAGTTTGTATATAGAAGTACAAATGAAAAAAATAAAACCAAAAAAACTTACTTCCAATCCAAACATCTTCTTCAATGATCTCCAAAGGCAGTGAATGTTCTCTTGCACATGCATAGGAATAGCAACCCAACCACTTTGGAACCTTCAATAGTCAATCTTCAGCTCTATATGTGCAATGACAAGCAAGAATGAGTGTGAGGCAAATATATGTGGTTTGTTTGTTTTGCTTTTGAAAATGAAATAAATGTATTTGTTTTAGGTTTTAAATTGTTATGAAGTTCAATTTAGGTTTTCAAGTTGAAAAGTCAAACTTGAGGGCCAAAAAATCAAAAGGTAGAATCACGTGGGCACCCTATGGAATTGCTCAGGTACTGCTTTTTGTCCTAGTATCACCTGGGTATGCTGACAAAATGTAAATGGGCAATTCTGGGAAAAAAAAGCAGTACTTTGTGTGGTTCTATATATAATCTGAATATATAATCATACTATGCTGCAAAAGGCAATGAACTGTTATGGAAGATGAAACATTTAGTTTTTTCATGGGCAGTTCGTTGCCTTCTGTCTGTTATGGCTGAGCTGCATCAAAATATAGTGGTTGAACCTGGCCCTTGAGTCACATGGGGGTCTCTGCCTCTCTAGGGATAGGAATAGAGATATTGTCAGTATTCAGCAGTACCATATATGGATTATGAACCATAGGTCCTTGCGAATATGATGTAGCCTCTGGTGTATAGTTATAGTGCATGAAATTTGGTGCACACTATGTTCAAGTTGCCTAGATTTCATTGTGCGACTAGAATTGTTGGTCTCTGACATTTGAACAATAGGTCCTTGGGATTATATGTAGCCTCTGGTGTATAGTGATAGTGTGTAATGTCCCTGTTTTGACTCATCCACAGCCTTGAAGTTGTCCACTGCCAGACGGACAAATTTGACTTAGTCTTGGTCGGCATCTCTGTCCGTTAGTTAGTTGGCCAGTAGTCAAGTCCTATAAATTAGGTAGCTGTGTAGGAATAAATCAGTTCTCTTAGAAATCCATGGAAGTGGTGGAAGATAAGTTGAGTTAGTTCCCTCCATTTAGGGAGTTGTCTGCCATGACTTCAATCCACAAATTCAGGATTGCAAGAAAGGAAGTAGATATTAGGCAGCGCTGGGAAGGATGATATTTTATCTTGAAAATTAAAAAACTTAAACCCCCCTTTTTGTAATTGACATAGCCACAGTCATCTCCTTGTGCCTGGAACAAACCTACAGGTACAAACATTGCATGTTCTGGGGATGTAACTCTCCAGTAGCTGCTACAAGTTCTGTTTGAAGCAGTGGTAGGAGTCAAAATGACATAGGAAAGAAAGTTTCAGGTATTACCTGCAGTGTATCAGGACAGGAATTCCATTTCGGAAATTGTCTGCCATGACTTCAAGCCACAAATTCAGTATCACAAGAGGGAAAATAGATATTAGGCAGCACTGGTAAGGATGATTTTATCTTGAAAATTACAAACTCAAATCCGCTTTCTGTAAGTGACACGGCCACAGTTACTTCCTTGTGCCTGGGACAAAGACCCATGGGTACAACCATTGCAGGTTCTGGGGACATAACCCTCTGGTAGCTGACACCAGTTCAGTTTTGCTGCAGGAGTCAACAGGACGTAGGAAAGAAAGTTTCAGGTATTATCTACAGTGTATCAGGAACCCTCACCGGCAGTCATTAACACAGCATCCAGCAGTACTAGATCTGGGTGTCCAGAATCCCAACTGCATCGAATTTCCATTCTAGGATTCATTCCAAATACTAGGACATCTACTGAGTTACGTTCAATAATTCTGTTTGTGGATTGTTACAGTTATTAAGAGAGTTAATAAATTTCCTGTTATCAGTTTTTCCTGCATTATTTTCTGTGTCTTTCTAGTTAGCATATTTTATTATTTCATAGTGCATGAGATTTGGTGCAAACTATTCCAGCTGCCTAGCTTTCACTGTTTGACTAGAATTGCTGGCCTGGCATTTGGTGGAGGTATAATATTGATAATGGTGGTATTACAGGCCACAGGAAGCGGTTTCACATTATCACAAACTGCAAAATGGTTGGGTGTTATTGCAGTCCATTTAAAAAAATAGAAGGGCAGTACTGCTAGTGATAAATTTAAAGCTGCTACTTGTATCATAGGACAACGCCTGCAGCTAAATAAATTATATCTAGGACAGTAAGATCATTTAGAGTTCTTCCTTCAGAATGCTTTGCATTTGCATGTTAACTGTCTCTAATATTTTATGTATCTCAATGGCATATCTATGATAGGATCTCTCTCTCTCTCTCTCTCTCTCTCTCTCTCTACCACACACACACAATTAATTTAGTAATTTTTGTTTAGGAGTTATTGCATGTAGGGTTCAGCCCATGTAAGATTCTTTCCAACCACTGCATCAGTTAGCTTTGGCTAGTTATGGCAGTTAAATATGCTGGTAATATTTGGTGCCTTTATTAAACTTTTCTAGCATCAAATCTCACCATGTAAATAAAAATGTGTGAACACAGATACTCAAAAGTTCAAAAACTTAATGTATTCCCCGAATCCCCAGCACCCAGTTTTATTTTCTTTGGCTTATATTTACCACTTTTTCAATTCGCAAAGTCATATTTATATTAATAGTTAAATTACAAACTCACTAATCATCAGGTAAATACAGGGAGCACGCCTTCAAGCAAAGGTCACCTTTTGGTTTAGATGCCATGTATGACGGTTTCCTTTCTGCCAAAATTTGGCTTAGATGCTACATCCAAGGGGTTTCTCTTCCTCCAAATTAGCATTGATGCCATGTATGAGGTGTTTTTTTCTCTGAAATTTGCCAAGGACTTGTGTCTAGCCTCTGTCATATGGCCTGCTTTATTGCGTGCACATTAACATATGGAGAATGCCTGCTCAAACCTGGATCATCATTATGATAATTGCTCTTCCCCCCCATTAGACTAGGTCCATTGGACTATTGTCCTCATGGTAGACCTGTTGCAAACTGTTGTTTCTTGGGCTCTTTTTGGGTTCTTTATCAGTCCAACAAATCTCATGTAGTATGTTACAATATTTGCTTTGTTATATATGTTGCAATTTGATTACTCTATATTTTGGTTTCTGCATCCGAATTTCAAAAGAACTAGATTGAAACAAAACTTTTGTGATCTTGATAGATATTTGTTTCTTACATGTTAACATTTTCGATTCTGCTTTTCATCATGTAGCCATTGCTGTCACATTTCATGTTTATCATTTCTGGTAGCATAGTTGTGCACTCCCTTGCTTGATGCCTACTTGCTGTTAACATACTATTGGTCACCAGGGACAATGATATATATTGTCTTCTCTTTTTTTTCGTTTCTTGTGTTCTGTTTCTCTCAAGTCTTTTCTCCCTTCCTCTTTACATGATCTTCTATGAACCCACTGTGTACACTAATCTTAAAGCATCCCTTGTACTCAAAATCTGTTAATCAAGTTAAGTGAGTTCTGATAATCCTCAAGCAAATTATAACTAGGTTTTGCATCAGAGTAGCTAGAAAATTGGCACAAAACCCAAAGTTTGAAAGAGAATGTTTTTCCTCAGTGTTCTTTACAAACTACGTAATCTGTAATTTTAGGAATTGTAAATCATGTTTGCATTAAGGAGGTTCAAGGATAACCATATGAGACAAAAGCTCTTAATAGGAAACTCTAGAAGGCAGTATGCAAGTTCAATCCCATATGATTTTGTCTGAAAATTTCAATTTGTGTACAGCAGTTGACAAGGAAAACAGATGGACGGTAAAGGCTTTTTTGCCAAAACTATTTCCCAAGAGTATTTTCTTCTAAAAATTGTTTGGTCTAATATTATGATGGATGGTTATCTGGTGAAATAGATGTCATACATATTGCTATAAAACTTCGAAAGCATGCACCACATATAAACTGCTCACATGCTAGTGGATAAAATTCTCATAATCTGATAATCTTGTTTTGTTGTTTTTTTGATTTCTTGATTTGTTCCAGTTCCTTTCAGTCTACTTATGTCCTTAGAAGGAAAATATGTAGGATTTATAATAAATGACCTAAAAGTCAATAGGCACACACTGCTTCTAAAGGAAGCCACCAAAATTGACAGGGCAGCTATTGCCAGAGGAAAGAAAAAGTGAAATAAACAATGGTCAGCCAGGCTTTTAGATTCCTACTTGGATCTAATGAAAAATTATGGACTTGTTATGGGCAGTTGGGCAGTAGTTCTAAAATTTAGAAATACTTGTAAAGGCATATGGATAAATATGCTCTCTTCTAATGAAATTTTGAATAGGAATTATTAGCTCATAAGAAAGCATGTTCTTCATTGACAAACAACTGAACAAGCCTTCCTAGATTGGATGCCAAATTTTCTATGGCTCTAAGTATCATTATAACATGATAAACATACCAACAGGAGAGTATAAAATATTGTAAACTTCGTAGCATATGAAATTATCAGGGATACAGAAGACTGCTGACACATTATTTGGAAGAACAGAAAATGCATCACTCCTTTATGCTGATGGCTCCGAGACACTTGTTCACTCCCTTAAGTAATTATCGCCAGAATTCTCCAATTGTCAGTGTATATATGCATCATACATTTCTCGTGTCATTGTGGCATCACTGTTTAAATATCCATCACATGAACTAGGGCAAGAGGGAGTTACTCTTTTATGGCAAGGTTTGGTTTTTGTTAGGTCAGCATGTAGAGTGCTGGTTCACCAGTTATGGTGTTAATGTACTGTTTCAAGGTTATAATAGTGGCAGATAGAAGCTATTTTTCAATGATCCAGGGCAATTAACAAACAAGTGGCCAAAAGATTGTGCCAGCAGATGCTAATCTAGAAAGCTTTGGTGCATGGGAACCAGACATTTTTTTGTTCATCATTTAGAATTCAGATTTCTATTTCTTCAGTTTAGATTCAAAACTTATGGCGGGGTTTACAAATGTTATGGCAAGTTTTGGTTGTGTTAATAACACTAGTATTAGAGCTATATTTCTGCGATTATGGGAGAAACCTTAAAATGAAAGTTCTAATAAGAGAAGTAGAGTCCATTAGCCATCACTGATCAATTTTGGGGCTTATAGGGATTCTTCTAAAGATCTGTTTTAAGTTTTTTAATAATATTTTGAGCTTTATGAATATTAAAAGAGGTGGCCCTTGGAATGTGAAGGCTTTGCCGGTGAGGCTGTATACAAAGATGGGATTGGTTTGATCAAGTAAAATATTTAATATAATTGCTTTTATGATAGTTTTATTGAGCTGAAGAGATGATGAAGCAGAGAAAACCTAAAAGCTTGCCACAATCAATGTGGTCATCATTCTTTGACAATCCTGAGAAAATCTTTTGAAAGAGAATATTTGACAAGAAAGAGGAAAAGCCTACTAGCAACTTAGGGGAAATCACATATTGAGCTTGGGAATCACATTTTGACAATATTTCTCGAGTTTTGGAATGGGGGCATATGGGGACATGGGAAATGTGGTTTTAGGGATGGTAATTTTTTTCCCAAATTTTGGGGACATTGGGATGCAGTCTCAAGAATGGCAAAACGTTTCCTGATTTTTGGGGACATCAGTCTCAAGAATGGCAAAACGTTTCCTGATTTTCGGGGACATTGGGATGCAGTCTCAACAATGACAATTTTTTCCCTGAATTTGGGGACATTGGGATGTAGTCTCAAGAATGGCAAAATTCTTGCTGAATTTTGGAGACATTCAGTGACAGCTATTAAAATAATTTAAACAAACTAAAAACAGTTGAAATTCAAAAAGTAAATAGAATGTGTTGAATTTGCAATGACAATCCTTCAACTATTTTGGGGCTCATATCATTCTTTTCTTTGAAAAATATCTTCAAATTTTTATGCTATCCCCTCATAAGTCCTTGAGATGTCAAGGACATCACCTAAACTCCGAACAAGTGTCCTCATGGAACACTACATTTTTTACCGCATTTGCTACACTTTCATGGATTGGACCCATACCTAAGTTTTGCCTCATAGTCAAATTGTCAAATCTAGGGTGGCAAACAAACTTGCTAAATAGCTAGTCCCTAGAAGTAATTACCTCTTGTGCTAATGTGGAACAAGTTGGAGTTGTGGGTAACAATTATAGGATTTGTTGAAGCAGCTCATAGTTTATGGTTATTTCTTGTAGAGTGCATGGCTCTAGGTCAACAATGTAGGACAATATCAAATCTAGGGTGGCATACAAACTTGCTAAATAGCTAGTCCCTAGAAGTAATTAGCTCTTGTGCTAATGTGGAACAAGTTGGAGTTGTGGTTAACAATTATAGGATTTGTTGAAGAAACTCATGGTTTATGGTTATTTCTTGTAGAGTGCATGGCTCTGGGTCAACAATGTAGGACAATAATGTGCTATGCTGAACTCGTGCCTACACTTTTGGTTGACCATATTGTTGACAAAGGTTCTAGTTCATAGGAAACACTTGTATACTCACCTAACAAATAAAAAAGACTAAAATTGTGCTTAAATATAATACACTTCAAACTTAGTTATAGATACCTTGTTCAATTTATTAGGAACTTCTATAGTCACGGATATTTTCTATTTGGCAATGGACACATCCAAGGAGACTATCTTTTGGCTAGTTCCATATATTTATCGTATTTTTACAAATTTGCTTGGTTTGAGAGGGCATCTATACATCATACTCGACATAGTTTTAATTGGCTTGCAATTTCCTTATTTCCGTTTTTATGAAATTTTATCTTATTGTAAACACTCTATTTACTATTTCTCTTCTATGTACATCAACTTGGATTTTTAGTGTGCGTGGTTGAATGCTTATAAAATGTTGATGTTTGACATTTCTATTGATATGTTGTAATGGTAAAATTAGCATAACTAGGCTAATTTGAATTTCACCTTTTTTTTTTTTTTGTGCTCACCTTGATGGGAATGTCTTAATGCAATAGCATGTCCACAAGTGGCATACTCTTGTGTTAGACTTGTCACACAATCCTAAACTGTTCTTCCTTACTCATCTATTTCACCCCCATTTGCACTAATTCTTGGATATTAATCCCACCATCTTGAAATCTACATTTTATCCTTTTAGACCATTCTTGTTGAGTGTGGTGTTTGTTGACTTAGGTCAAACTAGAAGTGCACAAAAATGCTTCTTGAAATTAAATTCATCATCTTCAACTTCCAACTTTCTTTCCCCTTTCTACTAGCCATTATGAGTTGACATAACACACGTTTCATGTGGCATGTTGCTATGATATGGTTTTTAAAGACATTCATTTAGTACTAAAACATATAGAGAAAATAGTATGATAGAATTGGATAATAATAGAGCATCTTCTTTCAAAATTGAGGGCATTAAGGGAATCAAAATTCACATAAACATATAGGCCATTTGCATGTCTATGAATGTTGTCTTCAATCTTTCTCATTGTTGTTAATTTGGTCTACCAAGGGGTTTGACCTAGGAGAATCTATTCACCTATTGAGTCTAAAAGCTTCTTAATGATGTCTCTAGATGCCAACTTGATAGATATAGATATCTAGAAGGCAAAGGGAAAAGGTGAACAAATTCTTAGGCACATTTTCTATCAAACCATTCTCATGCATCCTAGATTAGTTTCACTCATCAAATCCATTTTCCAGTAGTTGGGATCCACCACAAAGGGCATGCCATCAATTTGTAGAGCTTTTTGTGCCAATTTTAGACTAAGAGATATTAATCAAATCGATAGTTATTTTTTGACAATAGTGAATAATTTCAAAACAACATCAATATCATTTATCCATCATTGATCCTAGATCTAAGTATGCTTATCCTCTTGTTTAATTATCACATATATTTTAGTCCTATTATTTGCCTTAAATCTATTATCTAGGTTAATTACTTGCTAATTGATTGCACTCATTTAATTAGGCTAGCCCATTTATGTAAAGTGCTTTTATTTCTTTACATTTTTTTGAGCTCAACATTTTCTTGCATGACCTATGGCTTCCCTTAAGATTTCTTCTCCTTTATTAGTGTTTTAGATTATTGATTTTTTTGATTAATTATTTTTTATATTAGATTGTCTAGTTTTTTGTTGTGCTTTTGTGTGTCCATTTGTTGGTATACTTCTTTTAGGATTTTCCTTGCTATTGCTTGATCTTATCTTTCTCCCACCTTGCTTGTTTTAGCATTTAGGGTTTGTGTTTCACATTAATTTTAGATTCACTTTATCCTTTAGGGATTTTCTTGCTTTATTCCCTCTCATTGATCCCTAGAGGTTTGTGTGCCATTGATATATCTTGTGTTATATATCCTCTTAGGTCATTATCCCTTCCACATATATCCATGCATATCTTGTTGGTTTTGATATGTTCTTATCTTTTCTAACAAATGATCCTTCAATCCTTGATACTCATTACATTTTATGCTATGGAGGTGTTATTTTACCATGTACTTGCTTTACCCTCCTTCATTGAGAGTTGGTTAATGCTTATTCTTTCGTTTTGGGCATACCCACTTCACCTATCCTTGATAATGTAGGTAGATTTTTTTTGGATACTCTTACTTTGGACACATTGTTCCATGTGATGTTAGGTCGATTATCTTATAATTTACTACTAGGGCAATCATGATTACATTTAAGGAGAGTTGTCCTTCATATATTATCTAGAGGTGTGGAATTTTTGCATAATGCTAAGTGGGCAAAATTTTAGCTAATGCTCAACCATATAATTCTTCTAACGTGGTTGATTTTTCCAAGGATATCATGACAAACATGACCACCTATATGATGGTGCTCACTCTAAAAATGATTGGGGACCTTTAGATTGTACACCTTGTGGTATGGGAGAATATAGAGTTGATCCTAAAGATTATTACATTCCATCCTATTGTGGGAAACCACTTAAGGCACATGGTGAAACTATGAACGGGAAACTCGTCTGTGTGTGGTAGTGATTTCAATGAAGCATCTTCTATCAACTTTTCTTCCACACAATATGATAAACTCTATAGTCTTGTACATAAACTTATGTGAAAATTTGGTTGAATGGGATAAGGACTAGGTATATATGAACAAGGTAGATGTGAACCAATGACATTAAAAGAGAATAAAGAACATCATGGTATTGATTATCAACTTGATGATATGATAAAATGGTTACAAAAATGCAAAAGAAAATGTAAATATAATGTAGCATCTATGGTTTCTACTAATATGAGCTTTTATGATACATCTTGTTAAGTCATTTATATAGATGCTATAGATTATAGAGATATGATTCTTGCTAGTACATTATGGGATGCATTTTATACCAATTTTAGTGCTCATCGATTACCCATTTTTAGTAGTGCATATAGGTTGTCATTAATATATCATTTACATACTCATAGTAACATACAAAAGGCATGAAATAAAAGTCACAAAATATACGTCACATGCCATAAGCTAGTCTAAATCAAGTCATATTCAACCTATCCAATGTAAAATATAACTCAATATGAACGAGATCATCTTAGATATATAGGAAAATGTTCAATAGTGAAATACAAACATCATAACAAAATCCAATACATAATCAACTATGGGCTAGTGGTGTAATACCTTGAGCAAACAAACTCAGAAAAAAATGTGACATAATAACTTTTTTTTGAAACAACACCAATAATGCAACAATGACATGTCACACTTGCACAATCAATGTGTACACAAGTGTCGCAACATAATGCCAGAGACAAGGCACTTCACCATTGCATAAACAAGTTGGCAACAATAGGAGACTGACCACTCGTGGGATAATCCACCATGATGAACATACAAGAGAGAGTGGGCAACAATCTCATGATGATGCCCTAGGTGATTTTTTGTTGGTAGATGATGCTACTTATGACATACTTCTAAGGGTTTTTGGGTCCAATCTTTGAACTATGAAGGGATTCCCTTTCATTGTAGAAGATGTTTTAAAATAGTTCACGCTGCTGCACAATGTGGATTTGAGAAAAAGCCATCAACTTCATGGTGGAAAGGTGCCTCTCAACAACATTATATGGTTGAGAAGAATGCTGATCAACATAGGAGCTTTTCTGAGGTGGTTGCGTCAAAATCACAGGCTCATGAGACATCCCCTCCAAATGTCTCAATTGATGGGGTTGCTGAAGTTGAACATCATGTTGAAACCCCTAAAGATCGTGAGATTGGGTCTCTGTTCGCCATTTCTAGTGAATGCGCTCCGACTATCATTTCTGGTGGCTTCTTTGATTCGTCAATGCCTGCACTAAAGAATAATGATGAAATCTTCGAGACTGTGGGTGCAAGCATTCATCTTTAGGAAAATAGTGTGCTGGCTTGGCATGGTAAGGCAACGCAAGTGGAAGAAGGTTGGATTACTGTTAAGGGAAAGAAAGCAAAATTCTCCAGGCCTTCTTTTGACATGACTCTTCGCTCCCACAAGAGTAGTTCTAAATGTAAATCTTAATGGGTTTTGTTTGGGGGCTGGTGTTTGGTTGGTTGCAGGTTGTTTTATTTGCAACCCTTTTTTTGATTGTAAAGGATTTTGGGTCCCTTCAAAACCTGTTTTTACCTCTATCAAAAACAATCTCACGATGATTGGTTACTAAACCATGATCACATTCTCTCGCAGCAACAAACCAGGATAGGATGAGGGATTTATCAACCTCCAATCCACATCCAAACGCACTGCACCACTCTAAACACAAAAGGGAAAACCTTCACAAGAGGTTGCCTAACCAAGAGGCACCACAAACTAGAATGACAATAAGTCACTTCAGACAACCTCACACTTCCTAAGATATCTCATTGCAAAGCAACATCACCCAAGGGAAGAAACTACTCCACAACATCCCATGAATTATGAGGATTGTTGAGGACACTTACAAGAAGAACCACAAAAGATTATAACCTTCACAAGACTTCACAAGACTAGAAGAACAATCTCCCCAACCCTAGGTTTGACAATCAGGTCATTTCAAAAGGTTGCATGCAAAATGATGCAAGAGATGACATAAGTCCTCAATGATGACATTTGAGAACTAAGTCAAAGCACCATTAGGACCCTAGGACTATGGTGAACAACTTTTGTTTACATGGTTTACGCATCCAAGGTCTTGAAGTTGAGAGGAGCTAACAAGACCAAAAGGAGATAAAACTTGACTAGGTTTTCAAAGACCTAGTCGACAAAAAACAATCGCCAAGAGCAAACAAAAAGGCATAAAAATTATCTAACAAGGGGATTAGGCTTAGAAAACCCTTAACTAACCTTAGTTAAGAGGTTTTACATTTTGGAATTTGTATGGGACCAGGTCGCCCCAACACAGTACCAGGCCACCCTAACACACAAGCAAAATTTTGAGTTTTTTGGTATACAAAACTAGGCCACCCTTGTTTCTACTAGTTCACCTTAGATGCCACTAGGCCACCCCAATATAGAGGTGCTTTCTAAAAATTTGGGTTAGCTTATTACTTGACAAGGTCACCTAGGTACTAGACTAGGCCACCCAACTATGAATTTTGACACTTAGATTCATTTTAAGCACCAAATAAAGGGTTCCTAAGTTTGATAATGCATTCTAACATCATAATAAGGATAATGTATAAGAATTTGTTCTCGACACCAACACTAAGACACACAAATGACCAAAATGCTCTTCATTTTACAAGTTACATCCATCTTCAAGGAGAGGTTCCAAATTAATGAATTACATTATAAATGAATGAAATACATATATTTGCATGAATAAAACTTGAATTTACATGATTCCATGTTCCTCCATCCGCAAAACTTCAGGTCCCCAACGATGGTTACCAGGGTACCTGACCTTGTGGAATTGAAAGGATCCACTCCCACTATGCTAGGAGATAGTCACATGGGCCACAAACACAACACTCATGCCGAACTAATGGGGAGAAGGCTTAGACACACACCATACACGAAGTATACACTCCACACATGCACATCATATTAACACTTAATCATCCAACTCACATCATGGATCCAATACATGCCATCACTTGGTATAAACACCATAACATAACACCATCCACATTGGGCCTAATCACCAATCTCACATCACAAACTACATCAGGCCAACTCATTAATGCCATAGTATACAACCATCATGGGATAACTCAATACAAGGGTACCACAAGGATTGCCATTGGGCCAACTCACCAATAACCGATCACACACACAAGACACTAGGGTAAGATGCTAGAGAGCTAGTTAGGTGTGTCATCACAGTGCTCGAAGGTATGGCACTCGCAGAACCTAGTACTCCTCTCATACAAATGAGGATACTTGATCTTACAAAACCCAAGCTCCCTGAGCTAGCATGTCTTCCCAAACATCCTTAGTCTGTACTAGCACTCAAGGCATGAGAGGGACATCCATTATCTTAGTTAATTAATTACTGTGTTTCATTAATTATCACTTGATTAAATGACTCCTCACCCACGATCAACCTACTTGCCACTTTGGGTTGGGGACATGTTGGGAGCCACTCCCATAACCCTCTCTAGTACCTTATTCCTAGTCTTTTCATACTCACCAATGAGTGTGGCACAAAAACTAATGCAAAAATATAATTTCTCTCAAATTCAAAGAAAACTTCCCACAATGCATAATATCATGTTTCACGAGGTTCTATATTTTCAAAACATCAAAATTCATTCATTTTCATACAAAACTTTCAATTTTTACCAATATTTTTACAAGGTAAAAACTAGGATTTTCCCAAATCCACCATTAAAATTTTCTTAAAAAAATATTTTTCAAAATTCAAAAATCTAAAGATATCCTTTTGCTCTAAATACACCCAACAACACACTTTTCACATAGAATTCATATTTTACACATTTCTTGAAAATTTGGGCATTATAACCCCATATTAAAATTCTCAAAAATTCATGAAATAAAATGGAATTTGCTTAAACAAAAAGCATTGGGAGGTTTTTACACTCCCCTAGTTCTAATCCAACCTTTTAAAATGAAAAAAAATGAGCAAGGGAGAAGAATTTAACAATTTAAAACGAATAATACCTCAAGGACACCAAATGAATGCATACGAAAATTTGCAAGTACCTTTCCCTTCCCATTCCTATCTCGTTGCTTCAAATCCCATCCAATTTTGTTCATAATTGCATTCCCAATCACCATTTGAAAATATGGGCAAGAAAAGGGTTTTTGGAGAGCCCATTTTCTCCAAAAAAAACCAAAAGATAAATAAAAATCTAAGTCTATTTTTCCTTTATTCCCCTTTTTTCCTTTATCATATATTTTTTTATTTTCTTTATTTCCAATTTCCCAAAATTGCAATTGAACTCCATTAAACATTCACCACAATTCATTTTCCAATCTTTTTGATTAAACAATTAAATCAAATACAAATGCACATCCCCACTTGAGGGTTTTTTTGAAATTAATTAACAACTATATTTTCATTTTCTCGCATTTTTCCCAAAATACATAAGATATTTTGATGATCACTATAGAATCATTTGAATTCCTAGCATATCATTTATGATCACAAAGGTAATTTAAGCTATCATTTAAATATTCACCTTAATCCAATTATATGATTAATGCACAATTAAATCATGCAATTTGCAACTTATTAAATATTTTATAGAAAAACATGAAATTCAGAAATTATTTAAATCAAGCATGCACTGGCATTTCACAACACATATGAATTCCAAAATAATTCCTAACTCGGGTCCAAGTTCACATAGGGTCAAATAAAACACACATCGTACTCGATTTGAGAACCAGGGAATGGATATGAAGGGGCCCATTGTGACATCTCTAAATTAACCACCATTGGGGAATGACTCAGACCTGTGTAGGTAGGTGGAGAAATAACCTTGTACTTGTAACCATTCAATACACGTCAATAGTACCTACTCAATGTGTATATAAATGAAGCACATCATAATCATCCCAATGAGGTCCAATAACATAAGCATAAAATGACATTTGTATGTCCATCATATAAATAATTAAATAAATTATTCCTTCTAAACATCAATAATTAGGCCCACATTTAATCATAGCATAAATAATGCATTCCACTGAACTAAAGCATAATAATAAACCAATCATGTAAACACAAAATGCCACCAACCAACATGTTGAGGAATCTCATCTCGAACATGCGATGATTTATACACACCAATCAAATCCATAAAATAATCACCATGTAACAATCATGAAGAAATGGTGAAGCTAAAACATTGATCTCCCATTAACGAG
>VDFB02271358.1:655052459-655177118 GCA_007258455.2 Sequoia sempervirens
CCTCTTTAAAAGATGATTTTTTTCTTCCTAATATAAACATGATCGTGGATTCAACTGTTGGACATGCTTTGTTTTCATTTATGGATGGTTTTTTTGGCTATAATCAAATCCTTATTGACCCTCAAGATCAATACAAAATTTCCTTTACAACTATTTTGGGGAACATTTTGTTGGGTTGTGATGCCCTTCAGTTTAAAGAATGCTAGTGCAACTTATCAACATGCAATGACATTAATATTTCATTATTATATTCACAAATTTTTGGAAGATTATGTCAATGATATCCTCTCTAAATCGTTAACCCAACAAGGCAATGTAAACATCCTTCGCAAAATCTTCGAACGAATAAAAAAATACAACATGCGATTGAATCCAAAAAATGTTTCTTTGGTGTAGATAGTGGTAAACTTTTGGGGTTTGTCATATCTCACAGAGGCATTGAGGTGGAAAAAAAGAAAATTGATGCAATAATTAGCATGCCACCTCCTAGGAATATTTCTTAGTTGCGCACATTACAGGGTCGAATCCAAGCTATCTGTCATTTCATTGCATCTTTAGCCGATCACACATTACCTTTCACGCACCTCCTTAAAAAGGGTGTCCCTTTTGACTAGGATGAGGATTGTAAATAGGCTCTTAAGAATCTAAAGGAATATCTAGCTACTCCACCTGTTTTACAACCTGTTGTGCCACATAGACCATTTATTGTATACATCGCTGCATTTGTCCATGTTCTTGCAACATTGTTGGCTCATAACAACGATTCTAGTAAAGAACACCCTGTTTATTACATTAGCCACACCTTAATTGATTATGAAACATGATATTCACCAATTGAAAGAAAATTTTTGGCTCTTGTATTTGCTACTAATAAGTTGCGACATTATTTACTAAATGTTGAAGTACAAATTGTCACAAAATTTGATTTTCTTAAATATCCTTTCAACAAAATAGACCTCTCTAGATGCTTAGCTAAGTGGGTGATGTTGTTAACTGAGTTTGACCTTAAATTTTTTTCACAAAAATAAATCAAAGGCTCAGCCTTGACCAATCACTTAGCTGATGCTCCTTCTCCTTTTGCTCTCCCTACTCATGATTCCTTTCTTGATGATCATGTCTTAACCACCGGCATTAAACCATGGGAGTTATTTTTTGATGGATCTAAGTGTCGAGCTAGTTCTATTGCTAGCATGGTACTAATTCCACCTAACAACAAACCTATTCCCTTATCTTATCAATTAAATTTCCTATGCACAAATAATACAACTAAGTATGAGGCATTAATCATAGGTTTGCAAGTTGCTTTATCTTTATAGGCTAAACATATCAAGATCTTTAGTCATTCACAATTGGTCATCAAAAAAATCAATGGTACATATCAAACTAAACATGATAAACTATTAAAATACAAGGATCTTATAATGAGACTTTTAGAAAAAATTTACTTGTTCACCATTGATAACATCCCACGCAAAGATAACCGATATGTGGATGCAATGGCGAGTGCAACTTCTCTTATATCCCCACATGATCCTTCCATAGACTTCACCTTTGTTATTCATCCCATCATGAAACCTTCGATCGATACTCCGTTAGAAGAAATTTTGGCGATAACTCAAGATGCTTCATGTGAATGGTATGATACAATATACAACTACTTAAAAGACAGTACCATTCCTGAACCTAACAAAAGGAATACTCGAAAGCGTTTACGCAAACTCGTGACTAAATATGTGATCCTTTCAAATGCATTGTATAGAAGATCTTTCAATGGTCTCCTATTACACTGTCTTAAAGATTCTGAAATCCATTTAGCATTCGAACAGGCTCATGCTGATGCCTATGGAGGTCATTTTGGAGGTCATTCATTAGTGCAAAAAACTATTCGTATGGGTTATTATTGGAGACATATGGAGAAGGATAGCTTCACCTATGTTAAATGATGTCACAAATTCCAAGAGCATAGAAATTTTATCCACACTCCTATTGTTGAGCTCCATGCCAATGTTCCCATTTGGTCATTTTTAGTATGGGGGTTAGATCTTATTGGAAAATTTTCACTGCCTTCTTCTACTGGACATACATTTATCATAACCACAACAGATTATTTCACAAAATGGGTGGAATCTATTCCCCTTCATTTTACAACTGATGAACCAATTTTTCATTTCATCTTGGAACACATAATTGCTTGCTTTGGACTTCCTTCTGCTATCATTTCAGATAATGGAACGCCATTTAAAAATAGCAAAATTCAAAAATTTCTTGAAACATTCAACATTCAACATCACTTTTCTACACCGTATTATCCATAATCCAGTGGACAAGCTAAAAATACTAATAATCTTCTCGAACAAATCCTTAAGAAAACTATCAACAATAATCATAAAGACTGGCATACACAACTATCTTATGCACTTTGGGCTTATAGAACTAATGTTCAATCATCCACAGGAAATACCCCTTATAGCATTGTTTATGGTACTGATGCGATTATGCCCTTGGAGTTATAAATTCCTACTTTACGAGTTTCTCTCTAAGATCTTTTTGACGATGACACTTATAAAAATCAATGATTACATCAACTTGAAATGTTCGATGAATAGTGCATTAACACTCTCGAACATCTCCAAGCTCACATCAAACAATTAAAATGCAAACACAACATTCATGTTATCCCTCGATCATTTTCTAAGGGAGATTTTGTTCTTATTGAAAATCAATGAAATGCTAGTGTTGACACTGAAGATAAAGATAAGTTCAGCCCTAATTGGTTGGGACCTTACATAGTTGATACCAATTATGGGTCTGGTGCTTATCTCTTAACGCAGCTTGATAGAGCACCCCTTAGGGAACCCATTAATGCCACACATATTTTTTGGTATTATCTCTAATCCACTTTGAATAGTATGATTGGTATAACAGTGTCATTTAAAGTTATTTGATGTCATTCTAAATAACTTTCACATTGCTTCATTCTTGACAACTAAATTTGTGTTTGTCTGGAACACTAAGGTAATTATTTAAGTTCATTTTATAATTTATTTAGGCTTCATACTATTCACATTCCTATTGCGCTAAGTTAAATCCTTATTAGTGTATTTAATTTAACATATTCTTTTCTCGATTATCAATGTTGTATCTATGCTAAAATTGAAAAATGTCTTACACTAGATCACATCAATCTTATTAAATCATGTTGCAATTAATTAAATATTTTTACCATAAGTCATTTAATTATTCAAATTGCATTTAACATTCACATAGAAGAGATACATCATCATAACATCAAAATACGCATGTCTATATATATATATATATATATATCAAAGTTTTATATATACATCTCATAATCATATACAATGTTATAGTGGTCTGTGAGAGCTAGACCCCTCAGGATTTGGTGCTCATGATCCAGTCCCTAGATGTCATGAGATGGTCATGTGTGACCATGATTGTGAACTATCGAGTCTAACTGCATACTCCAAACCCTGTACTCGACCAACAACTATAAGCCTCTCATCTTCCATCTGATCCCTCTCTGCTCATGCCTGTGCCAGCTCTACACATAGTCTCTCTATCTCTGTCAAGGTCTGCACTGACTGTAGTGCACTCTCATCCCAATGAAGTCATCTCCTCATGCTCTTGTATGCTGCCCATAACCTCATGAAAGTTCTGAGTGACTCTGGCTCCTCCTCCATGATTGGTGGGTGCACGTAGTCAAGATCCATCTCCTCCTCATCGAGGGATGTAGGAACTATCTTTGTGGTAGCCTAATGATAGAGCTCTCACTAGTCTCTCATCACTCCTGAAAGATAAACAATGTAAAAAATTAGTAACACATCATCATGATATATATATATACAAATAAAGCATAAACTACTAAAGAACACATGTAAAATTAAATGTCATCACCTATGTCTCCAGATGCATGAGGAATGACAACCTCCTCATCTATGGGGGGCATGAAGGATGTGCTAGCCTCTCTCTTACACTGCGTGTTGATGTATGTTGTAGCTACTACTCATGATCTAGTCCTATAAGTATGTGAGGACTCTTCATGCTCGTACCGATCCTCAATAGCTAAGGTCTCATCACCCTCACTCAGGGGTGGCTTCTCCTCATAATAATAATCCTCCTCATAGTCCTCCTCCTCATCATTCTCTCCTCTATCCTGGTCCTCATAATCGAGATCAGCCTCACACTGGTATTCCTCATCGATCACATGTATAAAAATATTTATTGGCCTATACCATACCTCCTCTACTCTCTCCTCTAGCTCATCACCCCCATTTGTTGCTATCTCTGCATCACCTATAGGGAAATCCATGGGGAACACAGGAGATGGTTGTGCATATGATCACCACTCCTCATGCTCATCTATGCTACCAACATCATCAGCATCGGATGCTAGTGGCTAGTCATGATCTGAATCATCAAAATCACTCTCACGAACATGATCTATAGTCAGCCAAACAATATCACATGGCCTCTAGGCACTCTGCACTGATCATCTAATGAAAGGGAATTCCCTCGGTGGTTTCTGCACCTATCCAAACTGCCACATGACTTTCCTATAATAGAATGGTCATACAATGTAGTCATGCCTCCCCACTAGATATCTATCCATTTGCATCCTTCGTAGTTGTCTAGTGGGATCTAGCCATTGTAGAGTGAGTAGATAAGGTCTCCAAAGGATCTCATCCTCCTCTAGCCATTTGAATCTCACCCTCAAAAAATGTAAATCCCCATACTGCCATAGGCGTCGCAAAGGAGAGTTGAATGCTCATGGGTATCCTGTACCTATTGTACAAGGGTATCCAACAGGCCTAGTACATGTGATATGCTCAAGGCACTGCACCTATAGAAGTGTACAATGGACCATATTGTAGATCTCTCAAAATACAAATCTTCCAAGATCATAATACAAGTGTGCTAGAATGCAGTGGCCCCAACCTTAGACTATCCTCTACTCATACATCCCTCATATCAAGTGTACCAGTCCCCCATCCAAGTGTGTTGCTCATCCATCTAGATTGAGAACTAGTGCCATTGTATGCATCATAATTTGTCTAACCACAGGAGCTCATGAATACAGTGGCATAGGAAGCTCGATCTGCACTCTAACCCTCTCATTATGTATCGGTCCACCTAAACAATACTACATATCTCTCTTCTTCTCTTAGAATGATTGATCCCCCTAGAAATACACCCACGCTCCCTGAATAGGAACTCAGAGAATGTGGTGTACGTCCTCGAGAGTGGTAGTCATTTCCCCTATGGGAAGATGAAAGGTATAGGTATCAGCATCTCAATGCTCGCATAGATCCATCAACATGGCATCATGGTATCTTATGGGTGGCATAAGATATTCCTAGTAGATACCCACTAACTGTAAATGCTCTACCTCTACCATTGATAGCACTAGCACATGATCTCTCAAAAATGTTAGTTGTCTTCCCCCTACCCACCGCCACAATCGGGCGAGCACTTATCAAAATCATCACAAAATCCTCTAAATTTAAATTCTTCAATTTTCACATTATTCATCAAGCAACTGTGCTAAAGTCAATCTAGTGTGCTTTTCTATAGGCCCTAGACACTTTAGAACCTTTTTAGGACAATTTGCAAAGAAATGGGACACTTTGTGAATAAAAGGGACACTCTACAAAAAAATGGGACACTTTGCTAAAAAAGGGGACACTTTGATAGCTTTTTTCCAAGAACCATAAATTAACCTATCCATGCATAAAAATCATTAAATTATCATAAAATTGCAAGGAAAAAGTTTCATAATCAACTCACCTCATGATATAGCTCGTCGTGTGCCACCTGCTCACGAAGATCATCCAGCCGCAAAGGTGTGTAATCTCATCTGCTCGACATGTTCTTCTCCTACTAATCACTCTCAAGCCACAAAAAGGTAAAATGAATAGTAAGTGAAAAATTACTTTCATCCACTCCTTTTAATCACTTTTCATCTCTTTTTACTTTTACATATTAACCTAAGGTTATCATCTTTTCAAGAACTCATAATGTAGCCATTCTTCAAATCAACATAACGGGAGCTTTTGACACCGTTTGATGCGTTGGAATCATGATTCCACACCCGACATCATCATTAGTCTATCATTATGTATTACGGTACTTGGAAATTCCCTACGATATGATGTTTCTTATTTGACATGGCCAGATTGCTACCTTGATTCCACCTCCATAAAGCAAGCAAAATCAAGGGGGGCATACATCTACCCTCAAATTGGATTCCTAGGAGTTAGATAAAAGGGTTTTTGGAAAATTAATGAATGTGTGTTACAAGATGCAATTCCTAATGATGTGGTTATGTAGATAACTACACTAGGGGCTTTGTTCTCTCATCTTTTGAATGAGTATCCTTTTATGTAGTAAGGTGCATTGTTTAGAGTCCTTTAGCTTACATATGCATATAGAGTCATATGGGTGCTAAAGTGGGGGCTAAATTTTCCATAGAAAATTGGACTCTCTTGAGAAAAGAAACAATTTCACACATAATTGGACCCACTTTTGAGTCCCTTTACATCATTCCCCCTTCAAAGCAACATTTATAGGCCCTTTAGACCCATTAATTTTGATCTAGAGTCTTGTTTTACCTAAGAAATCACATAAAACCCAACAAACAACATTCAATTATATCATATCCCGAAAACCCACCTTCAAATAGCAGTAGTGGGACCCATTCGCCACCTTGGGCGAATGAGCCCCCTTTGAGGGAAAAATAAAATTTAAGTGGGAATTTAATCAATTTAACTTTTATTTTTGGTGAATGTCAGTTTTTTAGGTCTAATTAATGGGAAAATAAGGTGTTGTTGCTTATAAATACTCATTGTTTAAGTCATTTCACACATCTTTTTGTCATTTTTCAAGAGCAATTTTCTAGAGTTGAGTCTTCCACAACAAGTTTCATTAGCAAAAGTTGAAGTTTCAGGGCATCAAACTAGGTGTTTTATAGGTCTTGAAGCTCACTTCTCTTGTAAAGATCCAACATTGCAAAGGGTTGATGATGGATGCCTATGGTGAATCATGAAGAAATCTAGGGTGAAGAAGTGCAACTAGCCACCAAATCACACCTAAGGACTTGGTTTCCTATTGATTCCATCTTCCATTTTCACTTTATCTTCATATTAAGGTTTGCATTGTGTTTGCTTAAAATTTGCATGTCATTCCATTCCTATTTTTCATATGTTGTAAGGTTTCTAGGGTTGATATCTTGCATCATATTATTTATTCTTGCATGTCTTATTCTAGAGCAATAGAATAGGATCTTTGTCACATCTCAACTTTTCCTAGTCTGTAGCACATCTAAGGCTAGGGTTTATGAAAATTTTCTCTATTCAAGGTTTAATTACCCAACTAGGGGTTTGACCATGGAAAACCCCCCATTAGACAAACACTTTTAATATGTTTTACAAGAATTTTCCAAAATCTAGAATCGGGTTTCCATCAGAAATTGTTGTGCAGGTGTCAAGGTGCAAGATAGATTTTTGAGATTACAGAAATCAAAAAGTGGATTGATTCACCATGCATGGTGAATGACTCCCTCTTAAGGTGCGAATTTGAGTCAGATGTAGTTCCAAGTCCCCAACTATCAAAAAATAGATTTTGTGCAGAAAAGTCTTGATCTGGGACTGATTTGCCGAAGGTTGGAAACGAGTCCCAATCAGCCCAGATTCAAGTTTCATCAGTTTTCCATATTGTTTTCCAATCATTTATAGTTTTCTAGGTGCACACATTCTAAGAAACAACATTTTGTTTAGATTAATTTGCATTTTTGTTCATTCTTTCAAGCTTTTTGAAAACAACACTCTGTTTTCAAACAAGGCATAAATCTTAGTCTTGCACTCATATTTAGTCATTTAGATCATTCAATTGCATTTATTTTATTTCATTTAGATTAGAAAAAATTGTGCACAACATAATTTGAATGAACCATTAGCATTTTTGGTCCTATCTCTCTCCTTTTAGGTGAAAAACCCTAGAAGTCTTAAAGAAGTTTTAGGAACCCAAAAATCAATGGTTCAAAAACACTATTATGAAACTCAATAATAACAAAAAAAAAATGATTGCCAATCTAAGGAGGCAGCAAGGTGTTTACTAGTCACCAAAATTCAATTTCAAGAGGTTGTTTGGGACTCATACGCCCATGGGCAAATGGGGATTTTTTCAGGGTTTTGTAGAAACTTTGGGATCCTTTGATACTGATCTATAGCTTGTGATTTGTCTAGGTTTCAGTGTCAAAAAGTCAAAAATTAGATCTACAGGTTAAATTCCATCATTTGACAACTTTGACAATCTTTGCAACTTTGGCAACTTTTCCAATCTTTCTCTTCAAGAGGTCTTCAATCCTTCTTCAACCTAAATCTACAGCACAAACACAAGAGGGATTTTTTTTTTTTTTGGTGAATGGGGGTTTTCCTTGGCCAAACCCTATTTTGGTAATCTAACCTTGAAATGAAATAAAGCATGAAAGAGCAAATGAAGAATGAATAATTCTATGTTACCACTCAACAAACCCTTGAATAAACGTTGGTAATGGAGATCTTGGAAGGTCTGCAACTTGCATGAAATGGATTCAATGGACGTGGATCTTGATACTTGAGATAATGCTTTGAATGGTTGACTTGAATCTTGAAACCTACATCACAATGTTAGCTCCAAAAAAATGCATGATGCAAGAAGAATTTGACATAATGAATGGATCTTGAATATTGCAATAAATCTCTAATAATTCTACTCTTGAATGCTCTTGATCATCAACTTTGCTTTAGGAATTCTCTCAACAAAATCTAGGTTTCTTAGATGAAACTTAGTGAAATAACCTTGTATTTATAGGTATGTATCTTAATTTCTTAGAATTCAAATATCACAAGTTAACATTAAAATATGGATTCGAGGACCTTCAAATACCACAAAAACATATTTTAAATTTAGGTTCAAAGGCCCCGGGAAGACCCATTCACCCCAGATCCCTATTCCTAGAACACACATTGTTCAATGTAAAGTGTTATGTGTTGGCATCAATTATTGTTAGGTTTCCTCTTCAAAAATTGCAATTTATTAGGCTTGTAAATGAATTAAAGGGCTTATTAACACATAATTATGTGAAATTCAATTAAGAGGGCCCAAACAAGTGTGAAAATGTAAAGGGATACATTTTTCTACACTACATTTAGCCCCCACTTTAGTGAGAGGATGAAATTGTGTCAAAATCACACTAAAGAAGAAAAATAAGATTAAGGAGCATGATCAATCCCCCAAGATATCACATGGAAATACCAATAAATGCAGAAGGATACACATGCTTATGTTAAACATATTGGAACAACAAAAAATGGGGGAGGAAGTGCTATCATATGGTTTAGGACATAGAGCACACCAACTTTCCAATTATTTCATTAAAGGATATCCCTAGAGATCTCAATGCAGAGGAGAAAGAGATCTTGCAATAAGGTTGTCCTAGCAGTTGATTGTAAACTAATGAGGGGTTCACCACCAAGCTAGGGCTTGGAAAGAAAAATCCAATACAAGATGAAATGTTTAAACCTAGTTTGATGCAATGCTTCACTAAATGACCTAGAAATGCATGGAAAACATAATAACAAGCTATAAGATGAAACATGTGCACCTAGAAATCTGAAGATGACTGGGTGGAGATATGAAATACTAAAAAATATTGAAATTTTGGTCTACTGGGACTCATTCGGAAATCTAGGTGAATCAGTCCCAAATCTGGGTTTCTACATAGGAATAGGTTTCTAGAAAAAGGGTATTTGAATCTACAAAAATCCTAGAAAAATTCCTATATTGGGACTCATTCACCACTTCTAGTGGATCAGCCCCATTTTGTGGCAAACTGTCCCAAGAGTAGAATCTTGAACTGAAACTTTGCAAGCCTTTGAAGATGGATAAAATAAGCACTTTCCCACTGATTTCATGCAAATTGGATGGATATTTTTCCCTAGATCTGAGTTTCTGTGAGTCTTGAAAAAAATTCATAACTTTCACAACATTTACAACTTTTTCATTTTGGTACTTTTGAAGGCTTCCAATCCACTTTTCTTCAATCTATAAACCTATAATCACACATGTAAAGAGAAGAAAAACTTGTTGATTATTAGTGAATAGGGGTTTTCCTTGGTCAAACCCCTTTTAGGTAATTAAACCAAATGATGAAATAATGAAACATGAAAAATGATACCTTGAAGGATGTCTTGTAAATCTACAACTCAACATGAAATGGCCATGAAGGATGCAGATCTTGATCTTAACAATAGGTGTAGAACAATGCTTGATCTTGGATCTTCAATGCTACATCACAACACTAGCTCAATAACATGCTTGATGCTTGATATGCTTGACATGATGATGGATCTTGAATTTCTGCAACAATTGATGAAGAATTTTTCCCTTGAATGTCTTAAAAACAATCTTGAATGCTCTCTAGATGATCTTGTGAAGTCTTAGAATTCTCAACTCTTGAATGCTTGACATGATTACATGTATACTTAATGAAATAATGATTTGAAGGCTCATTTATATAGGAAATCCATCTAATATCCCATGTATTAGAACCCAAAGGTCGACATACATAAAATTTGAACTTAAAACCCAATTTTCCCCACTCAAGACCTTGAAAATAGGCCAAATGGGTCACATTTTCCAAGCTAGGTGAATGGGTCCTACTTGAATGGGACTCATTTTCCCAAAGTAGTGAATTGGTTCCATAGGGCCTATTTTGATTGCTAAAGTGTCAAGGAGTGTGTAAATTAAGCTTATTTGTTGATCTTGTTAAGTTTTTGATTGAAATGTGCCTTGGGATAAAAAATATAGGGTCTTAGGGCCCTATTAATGATGATATTAAGGTCATAAATGCAAGAGGGCCCAAAATTCAATGTGAAAGTGTAAACAAATACACTTTACAACACTATATTGAGGCAAAAATAGGTCTATTTAGCTCAAAAGGGCCCTAAATCCTATGTGAATATGTAGAACACATTACATCACTAGATTAGGTCCACTTAATTTTCAAGCCTCCTAAGTTTAATGTGAAGGTTTCAATAAATAAACTTTACAACATTAAATTAGGGAAAAGTTAAGTTTATTTAAGAAGGTCCCAAAACCTAATGTGGATTTGTAAAACTCATCACAACACTAGATCAAGGTGATATCAAGTCCAATTTATCATTAATTATTCTTGAATTAAGAAAGGAAAAGGCATACTTTTTTCGTTGCCATATTTATCCCCCACTTTAGTGAGAGGATGAACTTGCTTCAAACTCACACTAAAGTAGACATTCAAGAGGGTTCCAAGTGTACAGATGTGGATGGTCTAAGATAACAAATATCAATTAGGTGATCAAGCCCCCAAGATCCTAGATCCTAAGTCAAACTGACATAAGCAAAAAAGGATACACATAAGGTGTATGATATTTTGCATCAAGATACACAAACATAAAATTTCAATAGATAAAAGAAAGAAGAACAAAAGGAACAAGCAAAAATTAAAAAAAAAAGAGGTGGATCAAGCCTCGATCGTTTGTCCAACATGATGTGGAACAAATCTAGGCTATTTGTCTAAAAAATGCACGCTCAGTCTAAGGCAACAAAAATCTTGGTTGTTTGTTGGGTGAGTAATCCAAGAAGGTGAGACACATAAGGCCGATATGTGCTCACACCCACATGTGAGTGGCTAAGGGAAATTCATGCCTCGGATCAACTTCCTGTCAAACCATACCAAAGTTATACCTCTTGATAACTTTTATAAGGTGTTGTACCATAGAAAAAAGGAAACTTTCTTGATTTGGGAAATAATTCATGATAAATTAGACTTAATGAGGAATGATTTGGTGTTGTGAGGTGTTTTTCACATCCACACTAGGTCTTGGACCCTTTCAAATGTATTTAGTGATGTCTTGTGAAGGTTTTTTGAAGTGTTGTAACACATTTCTACACTTTTCTAGACTCTTCTCATTGTAATTCATCTAAATATCCCCTTTTTATTTCTTATCAAGTCCTATTTAAAGTGTTGTAATGACTTGTAACAATATTTCACACTTTTCTATGCTTAACTTCACTATTTACACATTTCTTATGCTTTATTTGGCCCCTTTATGTACACATAAGTCATAATTAAGTGTTTTTTTAAATGTAAACCCGATCTCAAGTGCACACTTTCATTTTCATCCAATTTTGTTCAGTTTTGCATTCATTTCTAGGTGTTTTTGCATTACATGATGTGTTTTCAAACGAGGTGCATTTCTTTAGTTTTGCATTAATAATCAGTCCATCTTATTAGTTTCTTGCATTAAAACATTACATCTAGTTATATTACATCCATATTCTATCCATATTGTATTGATTTTGAGTGTATACATGTGCATTTTGGCCCTTCTTTCTCCTTTTAGGTGAAAAACCCTAGAAGTGCTAGAAAGGATTAGGGTGCCAAAATCTTTGCTACATTTTGGTGAAACTATTTTTCAAACACTTTCTTGTCTGATTTTGGTGTCCATCATAGATCTAGCCTTTCATTGACTTTGCATTAGGGTTTACATTGGTTAATTTGCATGTTAAGTTTCAAATTTTGCATTCATAAAAAGTGCATTTAGGTTACATTTTTGGCTTCTAAATTTTCTGAAATTCTACATTTTTAACTTAGTTCTACATCATAGAACTTGGAAAACATAAAAATCCCTTAGAAAAAATTGAAAAATCTCAAAAACATCCACCTGGGACTCATTCGCTACCCTAAGCGAATCAGTCCCTTTTGACCCCTAAAACTGCTTTTTAAAGAGCTGAAACCCATGTTTTTATGCTTTTGTTTGCTACCATTGGTTATCTGTATCAGCTAGCTAAGTTTCTGTATCATTCATTTCATTAGATTTAGCTTATATTATCTCATTTCATGCATGGTTAAAATTCACATTTTTATTTCGATTATTTCATCTTTTAGATTATTGCATAGTGTCATCAGTAAATTGCTTTGTTTGAGATCTAAAAAGTTTCATTCCATCCTATGTTTTTACTGCATTTTAAATTTACATAGCTTCTCTTACATTTAAATCATTATAAATAAGCATTTTTTACATTCATAAAACCTAGAATTTTGTAACTTTCATTTTTAACATTAGTTCCCAGTTTATTTAGATTAGATTCATTAGCAAATGTAAACAAAAAACAAAAAACATCAAATGATCCCATTCAAAAAATTATTCAATTTTGAAAAACCATAACATCCAAGCCCTTTAGTAGTGATAATGTAGACATGTTAGATGAATCCCTTAAGGACTTCCTCTCACTAACATCATCCACTAATGATTTGACACAAATGGATGCAAGCATCGATGATCATGATAATCATAATTGTCCTTATACTGATATCCCTCCCATTGGTGATGAAGGTATTTTGATGAAAGAAGACATAATCATTGATGATCATGAAAGTCTTTCTTTTCTTCCTTCTCCTCCGCCTTGTAAAGAAATTATGACACACAAAGTTGCAATAATTTCCCCTACCTTACCGAGTCATCATTCATCTCCCAACACCTCCCCTAATTGTGAAAATGATACAATTGTAAACGATCATGACAAACACATTTGTGTGGATGATATGAATGAGATGTATGAAAATTCTACTTCTCCTACTCAATAAGACATTCTAGAACATGACAATTTAAGTGTAGATAATCATAACAATCAACCCTTTTCTTCTCCTAATATCTTCTCTAGCACATGAAGAAGATAGTTTAGTGTTAGAAGATATCATATGTGAAACTCATGAAACACTCATTCCTCCATTCCTTGATGTCTCTCCCATTTGGGAAGATATTTTTAAACACACAAGTCCAATCATTAGTAACCATGAAACTCCTAGTTATCCTTCTCTTTATGCCTCTCCTATGAATGTTGAAGCTATCTTCCCAAATCCAATTATGACATGTGATGAACATATTATCTCTCCTCCTAGGGTCAATAATATGGCACATAATAATGATACCTTAGAGACAATAGACAACCAAATAGAGCCTTCTTCTCATATCACTACTATTGATACTCAAACACATCCAACCATTAATCATCCCCCTATGTGTGTTGAATTTATTTTGGACACACATAAGAATCCTATCATTCTTTACCCACCATTACACAAGAAACAAGCTCAAAATACACCCAACCTCATTCTTCCAAATCATGGTCTTTGTGATTATCCTTTCATAAACATCAACCCATCCAAAAAACCTTCACTCAACATCCATACTATGACACAAGATTCTTCTAAGCAAACTCTACCCTTGGTACATCCTAAATTGATAGATATCTCATTAAATGTGTATCTAGTAGAAACTTTGTTTCCTCATCCACATAAATAACATTAGTTGCTACTCCTTTCCATGCAATAGTTGTAGGTTCATAACATACTCATTATTGCATGTTTCGCATCCATCACAAGGGGCAGCATATCATCATCCATTCTAGGCTCACCTTTGTCCTGCACAAAGTGGAGGCAAGGGGTTAGAAATCCTTCTCCTCGTATGTCACTTGTCCTTGTCTCTTTTGGCTAATTGTTAACCTTTGATGAACGTATAAGAGTAAGCTTGGGATGTGGACGACATGTCTTAAGATTGACTCGCACGTGACATACTACCTTTCTTCATGATATAGCTTATCGAAAACATATGACTTGGCATTGGGCTTTTTGAATAAGCTCACATACCTTCTTCTACTTTAAAGCAATTGCTCAAAATAATGGTGTTAGCAACCACTTTAAAGTAGGGGCATACGTAGAAAACATCTTTTTGTAAATTTCATGGTGTGATTTACTTTTTCTTGTGACGTGTCCTCTCCTTGGTGGTGTCATTAGGTTTGATGCCTTACAAGAGTGTATGATCAACTAAAGTGTCTTGTTGCAAATGAGGCATCCCATCGATAACAATCTGACATCTTGATTTGTCCTCTTTTTGAGACATTAGGCACAATTATCCCTAAGAAGAAGACTTTACATGAACAATGAAAAATTCCCTTTAACATAATTTTTACATTACATTCAAAAATCCATTTACAAAAGCATTACATTGTGGTGCCTTATCAATGTTATTAGGACCATAACTTTGGTATGGTTAGTATAATGGGAAGCTGACACACTGGCATGACTTTCTCACTAAACCACTTCTTTGGGATATCTCACCCCGCAGACGACCTAATGTTCTATGGCCCCAGAGTGAGTGCATCTTTTCCACCCCATTTTCCTTTCTTGCCATTGGATGATTATGTATCTTGTTGGTTTGGCTTAGGATCTTGGATCCTAGGGGCTTGACTACCTTCTTGATCTTTTTCATTCTTTTTCATCTGCATATGTACACTTGGATCTCTATTGAATGTCTACTTTAGTGTGAGTTTGAAGCAAATTCACCCTTTCACTAATGTGGGGGCTAAATGTACCATAGAAAAAGGAAACTTGCTTGATTTGGGAAATAATTCATGATAAATTGGACTTAATGAGGCCTTCATTTGGTGTTGTGAGGTTTTTTTCACATCCACACTAGGTCTTTCACCCTTTCAAATGTATTTAACGATGTCTTGTCAAGGTGTTGTGAAGTGTTGTAACACATTTCTACACTTTTCTAGACTCTTCTCATTATAATTCATCTAAATATCCCCTTTTTATTTCTTATCAATTCCTAATTTAAAGTTTTGTAATGACTTGTAACAAGATTTCACACTTTTCTAGACGTAACGTCACTATTTACACCTTTCTTATGATTTATTTAGCCCCTTTATGCACTCATAAATCATAATTAAGTGTATTTTTTAATGTAAACCTAACAAACAACATTAAATGCAACTTAATTCCTGACACCCACTTACAAGCCTAAGGGTGGATCCATTTTCCATGGGTAGCAAATGAATCCCTCTTGGCTTCAAATTCAAAATATTTCAAATTTTCTTTTGGGTTTTTATTTAAAAAGACCTTATGTCAACCTGTGATGATGTATTATTGGGTTATTAGGGCATAAGTGTGTATAAATAAGTTTTTTTCCATCCATTCTAACCCCAATTCATCCATTAACTCATTTTCACAATTCATTCATCTTCTCTCTTCTTCATCAAGCCAAGCAAGTTAGGGTTTCATCATTGCAAGTCATTCAGTTAGCTTCCAAAGACATTCAAGGGCAGATTCTTCATTTTTTTCTATAGACATTCAAGATAAATTTTCATGGTAAGGTAATAACTCCATTATTTCATGCTTCATTACATTCTTTTCTTATTTTGGTTTAATTACCTGAAAGGGGTTTGACCAAGGAAAACCCCCATGCCTTAACATTGAATATTTCTCTCTCTTGTCTTTTTTGTGTGCAGATTTAGGCATCTTGAAGACTTAGAAATAATTAAAGGTCAAGTTGTAAAGTTGTTGAAGACACCTTCCTATTGACCAAGGAAAAATATCAACAAAAACTCACTTTCAGGTTTAGAAATCAGACTTTCGGAGGTGGACACCTATCAGGAGCTGAAGAGAAGATTAGGGACTTTAGTTTCCACTTTTGGATTTTCAGAAATTCAAAATTAGACTCATTCACCATGGGTGGTCAAAGAGTCCCACTACCAGGCCTAATTTTGGTTTTCTGTAGTTTTGGATACCCATTTGTCTGAAATAGGCTTGAGTTCAGTTTTCCAAAACTGGGATTGATTCCCCTAGAATGGAAAATGAGTCCCACTAGGCCTAAAAATAAGCATCAACAAAATTTCAAATTTCATTTCCATCCTTCAACAAGATCTCAGGTGCACACTTTCAGTTCCATCCACTTCTGTTCAGTTTTGCATTCATTTCTAGTTGTTTTTGCATTACACAATGTGTTTTCAAACAAGGTGTATTTCTTTACTTTTGCGATAATAATCAATCCATATTATTTTTTTCTTGCATTCAAACATTTCATCTAGGTATATTACATCCATATTGTATTGATTTTGAGTGTAGACATGTGCATTTTGGCCCTTCTTTCTCCTTTTAGGTGAAAAAACCTAGAAGAGCTAGAAAGGATTAGGGTGCCCAAATCTTTGCTACATTTTGGTGAACTTTATTTTTTAACACTTTTTTGTCTGATTTTGGAGTCCTTCATCATTTATCTAGCCTTGCATTGACTTTGCGTTAGGGTTTTCATTAGTTAATTTTCATGCTAGGTTTCAAATTTTGCATTCATAAAGAGTGCATTTAGGTTGCATTTTTCGGCATCTAAATTCATTTAAATTTTCTGAAATTTTTCATTTTTAACTTAGGTTTGCATCATAGAATTCAGGAAACATAAAAAATACCTCATAAAATTTTGAAAAATCTAAAAAAATCCCCCCTAGGACTCATTTGCCACCTTGGGTGAATCAATCCCTTTTGACCCTGAAATTACATTTTTTAGAGCTGAAAACCTTATTTTTATGCTTTTGTTTGCTGCCATTGGCTATCTATATCAGTTGGTTCAGTTTTTATATCATGCATTTCATTAGATTTAGCTTATATTATCTCATTTCATACATGGTTAAAATTCACATTTGTATTTCCAATCTTTTATCTTTCAGATTATTGCATAGTGTCATCAGTAAATTACTTTATTTGAGATCTGAAAAGTTGCATTTCATCCTACATTTTTACATTGCATTTTATATTTTTATAGCTTCTCTTACATTTAAATCATTAAAAATAATCATTTTTAACATTCATGGCACTTAGACTTTTTCAATTTTCATTTTCAGCATTAGTTCCTAGTTCATTTAGATTAGATTCATTAGCAAATGAAATCATAAAACAAAAAACATCAAACGATCCCATTCAAAAAATGATTCAATTTCAAAAAACCATAACATCCAAGCCCTTTAGTAGTGATGATGTAGACATGTTAGATGAAGCCCTTAAGGACGTTCTCTCACTAAGATCATCCACTAAATATTTGACACAAATGGATGCAAGCATCGATAATCACGATAATCATAATTGTCCTCCTAATATCTCTCTCATTGGTGATGAAGGTATTTTGACAAAATAAGACACAATCATTGGCGATCATGAAATTCTTGCTTGTCTTCCTTCTCCTCCCCCAAGTTACAAAGACATTATGACACACAAAGCTACAATCATTGCCCCTACCTTAGTAAGTCCTCATCCATCTCCCAACACCTCCCCTAATTATGAAAATGCTACAATTGTGAACGATCATGACAAAAATATTTTTGTGGAGGATATGAATGAGAGCTATAACAATCCTACCTCTCCTACTCAAGAATACATTCTAGTACATGAGGATGTAAGTGTAGATAATCATAACAATCAACCATTTTCTTCTCCTAATATCTTCTCTACACATGAAGAAGATAGTTTATTGTTAGAAGATATCATTGGTGAAACTCATGAAACTCTTATTCATCCATTCCCTGATGTCTCTCCCATTTGGGAAGATCTTTTTGAACACACAATTCCAATCATTAGTAACCATGAAACTCCTAGTTATCCTTCTCTTCATGCCTCTCCTATGAATGATGAAGCTATCTTCCCAAATCCAATTATGACATGTGATGAATATATTATCTCTCCTCCTAGGGTTGATATTATGGCACATAAGAATTATACCTTAGATACAATAGACAACCAAATAAAGCCTTCTTCTCATATCACTACTATTGATACTCAAACACATCCAACCATTAATCATCCCCCTATGTGTGTTGAATTTATTTTGGACACACATAAGAATCCTATCATTGTTTACCCACCATTACACAAGAAACAAGCTCAAAATACACCCAACTTCATTCTTCCAAATCATGGTCTTCATTATTTTCCTTTCATAAACATCAACCCATCCAACCAACCTTCACTCAGTATCCATACTATCACACAAGATTCTTCCAAGAAAACTCTACCCTTGGTACATCCTAAATTGATAGATATCTCATTAAACATGTATCAAGTAAAAAATTTGTTTCCTTATCCACATAAATAACATTAGTTGCTACTCCTTTCCATGCAATAGTTGTAGGATCATAACATACTCACTATTGCATGTTTTGCATCCATCACAAGGGGAAGCATATCATCATCCATTCTAGGCTCACCTTTGTCCTACACAAAGTGGGGGAAAAGGGTTAGAAAGCCTTATCCTCATATTTCACTTGTAATTGTCTCTTTTGGATATTCGTTAACCTTTCATGAACGTATAAGAGAAAGCTTGGGATGTGGACGACATTTCTTGAGATTGAATCACATGTGACATACTACCTTTCTTCATGATGTAGCTTATCGAAAACATATGACTTGGCATATGGATTTTCAAATAAACTCTCATACCTTCTTCTACTTTAAATAAATTGCTCACAGTAATGGTGTTAGCAAAAACTTTAAGAGGGGGCATAGATAGACAACATATTTTTGCAAATTTCATGGCATGATTTATTTTTTCCTGTGATGTGTCCTCTCCTTGGTGGTATCATTGGGTTTGATGCCTTCCAAGAGTGTATGATCAACTAAAGTGGCTTGATGTGAACAAGGAATCCCATGGATGGTGATCTGACATCCCAATTTGTCCTCTCTTGGAGACATTAGGCACAATGCTTCCTAAGAAGAAGACCTTACATGAACAAAGAAAAATCCCCTTTAACAAAAATTTTACATTGCATTCAATAAAACATTTACAAAAGCATTACATTGTGGTGCCTTATCAATGTTATCTAGACCATAACTTTGGTACAGTTAGTATAATGGGAAGTCGACACACTGACATGAATTTCTCATTATGTAGTGAGTAGCTAACACACTGGCATGACTTTCTCACTAAACCACGTCTTTGGGATATCTCACCCCATGGACGACTTGATGTTCTATGGCCCCATAGTGAGCACATCTTTTCCACCCCACTTTCCTTTCTTGCCCTTGTATGATTTTGTATCTTGTTGGTTTGGCTTAGGATCTTGGATCCTAGGGGCTTGACTTCCTTCTTGATCTTTGTCATTCTTTTTCATTTGCATCTATACACTTGGATCTCTCTTCAATGTCTACTTTAGTGTGAGTTTGAAGCAAGTTCATCCTCTCACTAAAGTGGGGGCTAAATGTACCATAGAAAAAGGCAACTTGCTTGATTTGGGAAATAATTCATGATAAATTGCACTTAATGAGGCCTTCATTTGGTGTTGTGAGGTGCTTTTAAAATCCACACTAGGTCTTGACCCTTCCATATTCATTTAACGATGTCTTTTCAAGGTATTGTGAAGTGTTGTAACACATTTCTACACTTTTCTAGACTCTTCTCATTATAATTCATCTAAATATCCCCTTTGTATTTCTTATCAAGTCCTATTTTAAAGTGTTGTAATGACTTGTAACAAGATTTCACACTTTTCTAGGCTTAACTTCACTATTTAGACCTTTCTTATGCTTTATTTGACCCCTTTATGCACTTATAATTCATAATTATGTGTATTTTTCAATGTAAACTTGACAAACACTATTAAATGTAACTTAATTCCTGACACCAACTTACAAGCCTAAGATGGGACCCATTCACCATGGGTGGTGAATGAGTCCCTCTTGGCTCCAAATTCAAAATATTTCAAATTTTCTTTCGGGTTTTTATTCAAAAAGACCTTATGTCGGCCTATGATGATGTATTATTGGGTTATTAGGGCATAAGTGTGTATAAATACATGTTTTTACATCCATTATAACCCCCATTCATCCATTAACTCATTTTCACAATTCATTCATCATCTCTCTTCTCCATCAAGCCAAGCAAGTTAGGGTTTCATCATTGCAAGTTATTAAGTTAGCTTCCAAAGACATTGAAGGGAAGATTCTTCATGTTTTTTTGTAGGCATTCAAGAGAAATCTTCATGGTAAGGTAATAACTCCATTATTGCATGCTTTATTACATTCTTTTCTTATTTTGGTTTAATTACCTAAAAGGGGTTTGACCAAGGAAAACCCCCATGTCTTAACATTCAATATTTCTCTCTCTTGTCTTGTGTGTGTGCTGATTTAGGAATATTGAAGACATAGAAATAATTGAAGGTCAAGTTGTAAAGTTGTTGAAGAGACCTTCCTATTGACCAAGGCAAATTATCAACAAAACCTCACTTTCAAGTTTGGAAATCAAACTTTCAGAGGCAAACACCTATCAGGAGCCGAAGAGCAAATCGGGGACTTCAATTTCCACTTTTGGATTTTCAAAAATTCAAAAGTGGACTCATTCACCATGGGTGGTGAATGAGTCCCACTCCCAAGCCTAATTTTGGTTTTCTACAGTTTTGGATACCCATTTGTCTAAAACGAGCTCTGGTTCAGTTTTGCAGAACTAGGACTAATTTGCCCAGAATGGCGAATGAGTCCCACCAGGCCTAAAAATCAACATCAATAGCATTTCAAATGTCATTTCCATCCTTTAGCAAGATATTAAGTGCACACTTTCAGTTTCATCCACTTTTATTTAGTTTTGATTCATTTCTAATTATTTTTGCATTACATAATGCTTTTTCAAAAAAGGTCCATTTCTTTAGTTTTGCATTAATAATCAATCCATATTATTAGTTTCTTTCATTAAAACATTGCATCTAGGTATATTACATCCATATTCCATCCATATTGTATTGATTTTGAGTGTAGACATGTGCATTTTGGCCCTTCTTTCTCCTTTTAGGTGAAAAACCCTAGAAGTGCTAGAAAGGATTAGGGTTCCAAAATCTTTGCTACAGGTGCCATGTAAAAAATGATCTTTGAGCTTTATGAGATAAGAAAATCTCTGTATGCTTGGAACTCATGAAAAAACAAGATTGCTCCATAGGCATGCAAAGTGTGTTATGTAAGGTGGCCATGTAATAAATGTTGTAAATGTAAAATAGTATAAGGTATGTTCAAAGGGATTTTGCATAGTTCATGCAAGGTCTCTTCTTAGGGAACATTGTGCTTGATGTTTCCAAGAGAGGACAAGTCAAGGAAATATCATGCTCTCAAAGGAAATCAAGCCCAATGGCACCACCAAGAAAAGGATGCATCGCAAGAAGAAAGAAAATCACATAATGAAACATGAGTGTCGATGTATGCCCCCACTTTAAAGTGGTTACTAACACCATTACTATGTGCAATTTCCTTAAAGTAGAAGAAGACATGAGAGCCTATTAAAAAATCCCTATGTTAAGTTATATGTTTTTGAATCAAACTACATCATGAATAAGTATGTCACATGTGAGTTAACTTAAGACATGTCATCCACATCCCAAGCTTGCTCTTATATGTACATGAAAGGAAATCAACTAGCCAAAAGAGACAATGACAAGTGGCATACAAGGACAAGTCTATCTAACCCCTTGTCACCACTTAGTACAGGACAAGGATGAGCCAAAATGGAAAGAGGAACTCGATGCTTCGACCCAAGCGAGAACACCACAATCCTTAAGATATTGAATTTTGTTACTCAAAGCCTTACATTCATTAGTAGAATTTCTTTTGTGTTCTTGGAGGGAGAGGTATGAAATGATCTTGGAGGAGTCTCATCAAGATACTCTCTTGATTGAAAGTAGAGGGTGTTTCATTATTTTGTGACGAAGATATCTCTTGCTTAGATGTATAAGGTGTCATACCTACACAAGACTCTTAAGATTATGAGATTTGGTTCTCTCCTTTACTGGAGGGTGTAAAATCTAACGAATTCAAATAATTAGCATTGTGCGAGATGACATTGACATTAAGTGAATATTTCTTTCTTTCTTTAATTTCTTTCAAAGGACAATAATCAAGACCACTAGTTTCTATCAGTTCAAGATGCACTAATGTTAAAGTTGTCTTAGAGGAATATTTTGTAATAGTTTTGCTATTAAGTGAAGGTTTTTTTATTTCTTTGGAGGGACAATAACCAAGACCACTAGTATTTTCTTGCATGTGAGGCTCTATAGGGACATGAATACCTTGTTATCAAGCACCACATCCTTTTCCACTATATCCCAGTTGTTTCATATGTTCATAACCTCTTCCATAAATATTTTTCATTTATTTAGGATTTAGAGGTTGTTGATAGTTAGTTTCATTAAAGTTTGCTATGTTTGTTGTCTTTTCTTCTAAAGTGGTTGAGGTGGATTCTTTTGAAGGTTCTTCAAAATTTTGTGCTAACAATACTTCTTTTTCTTTTCCCTTGTTTGAATCTTTATTTATGATCTTGTATTCTCCCATGAATGTTGGTTCGAAATTCAATGATCCCAAATCATCTAGTGCCATTGTGAAGGGTCTATCTTTTTGTTTTTCTTGCATGGATTCTACTTTTGTAGTTGGTGTCAATGTTTTCAAAGGATTCTCCTTATGTTTCTCAATGTTCAAACAACTATTTGGTTCAGGGTCAGCTTTGAGTGTGTACACTTTTTTGTTGTAAAAATACTTCATTATATGATGAAGAGTAGAAGTCACCCCATTCATTGCATGAATTCACGGTCTACCTAAAAGAATATTATATGAAAGATCATAAGGAATAACATGCATCGGTGTCTCTAATGTGGCCTTTCCAATTGTAATAGGAAAAGTGATCACACCGAGCAATTATTTTCCTACATTGTCAAATCCCTTAATAGATAAAGAATCAAGTTGATTTTTTAATTTATCCACACCAAGCCTATCCAAAAGGTTTACGCTACACACATTAAGAGTAGAGCCATTGTCAACAAGGGTTTGCTTTATCCCTATTCTATTGCATTTAGCTATTATTATAAAATCATCATTTTGTTTTTGCACTTCCAAAGTCAGGAGTTCACTTTGGTGGAAAATAATGTTAGGTTTTATTTCTTGAATTAGGGCTGCTATGTCATTTGGTTGCACATTAGAAAGTATAGAAACTTGTTGCAAGTAACTTTGAATCATGTTATGATAGTGGGGGGAGGCTTGAATAAGTTCCCACAATGATATCTTTGTAGGAGTGTTATTAAGTTGTTTAACAAAACCATACTCCTTTCCACTTTGTGTAGGAAACAAGGGGGACCAAGTAAGATAGGATTAGGAAAAGGTAAGGTTGTTGGGGTTGGTTTTCTTGGTTGTGGATTATTTATAGTGTTATTTTGAGTTTGTGGTTTGTGTGAAGGTGGATAAAGAATTGGAGGATTCTTAGGATGTCCCATAGGGTATGTAGGAGGTCCATTAATCAAGGGGATCTAATTGACACTTGCACATTCATAACCTCAGCAGTCTTGGTTTGATGTATTTCTAATAAAGGGAAATCTAGTATCATTTTTTCACTATAATACAAGGAAGTCACATCACTATTATTGTCATTTTCTTGTACCATGATAGCCTCCCTAGGAGGTGAATTTTTAGGAGAACTACAAACCAAATGTTATTGACATTCAAGGATTGGTTCTTCCAAAATTGCTTCATCACAAGTAGGGGAATGATCAATGGTTGAATTTTCTTGTTCACTAAGGCTTTCCCTAGGTGAAGAGGGACAACTGAGATTCTCATGAATTTCATAGATCAAAGTATCTTCTTCACAACTAGGAGAGATACTAGGAGAAGAAAAAATGTGATTGTCATGATCATTTATGATTTCATTCCTTTGTTCCCTAATGTCTTCCAAAATAGGATAGGTAGGGGAAGAAACATAAAGAGGGTTGTCATAGATCTTAAAGTTTTGATCATTCAACACCAACATATCCTCATCATTTATGCTTTCATCCTCTAAAAAATTATCACAAGAGGGGAAGATGTTAGGAGATGAATGTAGACTAGTTGAAGGTTCAATAGTCTCTTGTTGTGTTATGTTATCACCATGATTACCTATGGTTGTTTCTTCTTTTTCATCAATGTCTTGCCTAATAATAGAGGTGGAAGGAGAGAAACAACTAGGATTCTCAAAACTCTCATTAATCAGTTCTTCTAACACCAAAATGTCTTCTTCACCAATAGGAGAGATATTGGGAGAATAATGAATATGATCATTAGGACTGTCCAAGGTTGTATTCTCTTTCACTAAAACACTCGCATAGGGAGGGGATATGAACTTTTTCTTAGCATGCCTAGAAAGGTAAGGTACTAACATTGTTTGAACAAAGATAAAAAGAACTTCTAACCATTTTATGCAATGTTTGAAGAATGTAAGCAATATATATCCAAAGATGCAAAATACTTTTAACCTTCATGTATGCAAAACTTTAAGAAGGCCAACAATGTGTATCCAAAAATGAAAATCACTTTTATCAAGCTTATGCAAAGCTTTATGAATGTAAACATTGTATATGTAAAAGTGAAAAGTAATTTTATTAATATGATGAAAAGTTTAAAAAATGTGCTAATTTTCAGATCTAATGATGCTTGGAATTGAAATGATTTCAAAAATGGCTACCTTAAATTGATGCTTTGACCTAGATGCCTAAAACAAATGTTACCAAAATTTTTCGTACTTATAGTATATGTTACCAAGAGGCTTAGGAAGCACAAAAATGAGGTTTTTAATGTTTTTAAAGGAAGTTTAAAATATGGATTGGGATTGATTCACCGAGAAGGGGGAATGAATCCCAGTCAGGGGATTTTCCATGATTTTCAAGAAATTTTGAGTGATTTCTATGCTTTCTATTTTGTACGATCTATAACCTAAATGAAAATGTAATTTTTAGATTTTTTTCAAGGATTTGAGATGTAAAAATGCAACCTATACACACTTTCACTAATGCAAAAATTTGAAACCCTAGAATGTCAATTAACTAATGCAAACTCTAATGCAATGTTAATGCAAGCAAGACCTAAGATTATTATGCACTCCAAATTAGAAAATGAAATGTTCTAAATGTAGGTTCACAAAAATGGAACAATGGAAAATGGGGGAGGAAGGGCTATTGTATGGTTTAGGACATAGAGCACATCCACTTTCCAATTGTTTCATTAAAGGATAACCCTAGAGATCTCAATGTAGAGGAGAAAGAGATCTTGCAATAGGGTTGTCCTATGGTTTGATTGTAAACTAATGAGGGATTCACCACCAATCTATGGATTGTAAAGATAAATTAAATACAAGATGAAATTTTTAAACCTAATTTGATGCAATACTTCACTAAATGACCTAGAAATGCATGAAAAACATAATAACAAGCTGCAAGATGAAACGTGTGCACTTGGAAATCTGAAGATGACTGGGTGGAGCTCTGAAATGTTGAAAATCCTAAAATTTTGGTCTACTGGGACTCATTTTCCAATTTGGGAAAATCATTCCCAAATCTGGGTTTCTGCATAGGAACAAGTTTTTAGAAAAAGGGTATCTAAATCTACAAAAATCTTGGAAAAATACATATAGTGGGACTCATTTGCCACTTCTAAGGGATTAGTCTTGTTTTTTCATGAAGTTTCCTAGGAGCATAATCTTGAATTGAAACTTTGCAAGCCTTTGAAGATAGATAAAATAAGCACTTTCCCACTGATTTCATGCAAATTGGATGGATATTTTTTCCTAGATCTGAGTTTTCATGATCTTGACAACTTTTCATAAAAACTTTGATGATATTTGTAACTTTGTCATTTTGGTACTTTTGAAAGCTTCCAATCCACTTTTCTTCAATCTATAAACCTATAATCACATGTATGTAAAGAGAAGAAAAACTTGTTGATTATTAGTGAATAGGGGTTTTCCTTGGTCAAACCCCTTTTAGGTAATAAAGCCAAATGATGAAATAGTGAAACAAGGACATGAAACATGAATAATGATACCTTGAATGATGTCTTGTAAATCTGAAAGTCAACATGAAATGGCTATGAAGGATGCAGATCTTGATCTTGACAATAGTTATAGAACAATGCTTGATCTTGGATCTTCAATGCTACATCACAACACTAGCTCAATAACATGCTTGATGCTTGATATGCTTGACATGATGATGGATCTTGAATTGTTACAACAATTGATGAAGAATTCTTCCCTTGAATGCCTTAAAAATGATCTTGAATGCTCTCTAGATGATCTCGTGAAGTCTTATAATGCTTCACTCTTGAATTCTTGACTTGATAATATGTAGACTTAATGAAATAATGATTTGAAAGCCCATTTATATAGGAAATTCATCTAATATATTTTGTATTAGATCCCAAAGGTTGACATATATAAAATTTGAACTTAAAGCCCAATTTTTCCCACTCAAAACCTTGAAAATAGGCCAAATCGGACTCATTCACCCAAAGTGGTTAATGGGTCCCATAGAGCCTATTTTGATTGCTAAAGTGTTGGTGAGTATGTAAATTAAGCTTACTTGTTGATCTTGTTGGGTTTTTTATTGAAATATTCCTTGGGATGGAAAATATATGGTCTTAGGGGCCTATTAATGATGATATTAAGGTCATAAATGCAAGAGGACCCAAAATTCAATGTAAAAGTGTAAATAAATACACTTTATAAAATAAAAATAGGTCTATTTAGCTAAAAAGGGCCCTAAATCCAATGTGAATGTGTAGAACATATTACATCACTAGATTAGGTCCACTTAATTTACAAGCCTCCTAAATTTAATGTGAAGGTGTCAATAAATATACTTTACAACATTAAATTAGGGAAAATTTAAGTTTATTTAAATTAGAAGGGCCCAAAACCTAATGTGGATGTGTAAAACTCATAACAACACTAGATCAAGGCCATATCATGTCCAATTTATCATTAATTATTCTTGAATTAAGCAAGGAAAAGGTATAATTTTTTTGTTGTCATACATATATGTTTAGCAATGACAAGATACTCAATCATACAATGTCAAAGACTCAAAGAAAGAAAGAAAAGGGGTGGATAAAATGTCAATTGTTTGTCCAACTTGATGTGGATCAATCCTTAGCTTTTTTTCCAAAAAAGTGATTAAAAGTGGAACTCGATTTCCACTATGCAAACAAACAATGCATGCTCACATGAGCTAGTGAAATCTACTATCCACTAGGTGAATCCCCAAAAGTGGCAAATGAGAGAATCTTATTAGGCTTGCATAACCATACCAAAGATATACCTCTGATAACTTTAATAAGGCACCACACAATATGACTTTGAGCTTCATAAGTCCTAGCAAGTTGTATTATGCTAAACACTTATGAATGAAAAAGGCTTCACTAGCAAGAAAGGTGGGTTATGCTTGGTGGCCATGAAAAAGGGTTGTAATTTTGACCTTCACAAGGTTAGCAAGCTATGTTAGGCTAAACACTTATGAAAAAAATGAAAATAGGATAAGACATGTATAAAGGGGTTTTGCTTAGTTCATGTAAGGTCTCCTCTTAGGGAACATTGTGCCTAATTTCTCCAAGAGAGGACACGTCTAGGATAAAAGTTTCACAACTTAGGGAATGCAATGCATAGCATCACTGTAGACACTAAAAATTGTCCTAGGCCTACGACTCTTAGATTCTTCATCATTTCTCCTTTCATTTTTTCATTCTTCATAATTAAATAATTTTAATTATTTAATTAATTCATTTTTGTCTTTATTCCTCCCTAATTAATTAAATAAATTTTATTTATTTAATTACGTCACTAATTAAGTCCCCTTATTTCTAAAATTAAATAAATCTAATTTATTTAATTTTATCCACTTTCCACTATAATTAAATAATTATTTTTAATTATTTAATTATTTAATTATTCATTGGCCTTTTCTCTCCTAAATTAAATAAATTTTATTTATTTAATTTGATCCACTCTCTTGAATTTTGAATTAAATCATTATTTAATTCAAAATGATTTCTTTTGTTAGATTCATCTATAATTAAATAATTATTTTAATTATTTAATTATTCATTGGCCACCTAAATTAAATATTTTTTTATTCTTTAATTTCTCCTATCACCTCTTTATTTGTGTCAATATTATCTTCCACATCAAATCTTATCTCTTGACATCTCATTTAATCCTAGCCCTTGATTGAATTATCTCATAATTCAATCTCAACCATTAATCCTTATCATTTCCCTAATTTTTCCCTAACCCTATTTCATACTACAACTTTCAATCTTGGCCATTGATTAAGACATATTATTGGCATCCAATCTCAACAATCAATCCAAAATAGACCTTTCCTATAAATCAGTCCTCTCATAAGCCATTTGGGGGGTTGATTCTTCAAGTATCCTTATGTTGTCAAAATTATTCTTGAATCATCCATTTCTATCTATCATCATTCATATATCATCTCCATCTCAATGTTATGTTGTTGAATTGAGCAACCAACATATCAAATCAATTGAATAATTCATCTATCATTGTGTCTATTTGAGGTATTGAAGATTTGGATTAGGTAATGTATGTTATTGTTTGTGAACCTGACTTGAACCCCCTAACTAATTTTTAGCTCAATATTTTGAAAAAAATTGAGAAATTTTGGATTTGGATCCATTTTGTTGTAGGTTTTGTTAGCTTTTTGTTGCAGGTTTTGCATCATTTTGGAACAAAACCCTAGTTTTCAAATATTCAACCATAACTTTCAAATGGCTATGTATTTTCTCACAAAAAATAATTTGCAGGTTGGGAACAATATCTAGAGCTTCCATTCCGAAAATCAGATTTTTTGGACATGTTTTTAAATTTTTATAAGTTTTTTGTTATTTTTCATGAAAAATCAAGTTTAAGAGAAAATTAAAGAATTTTTTAGATTTCTTTATATTTTTGGAAAGATCTCTGAATTTCAATAGGGGTTTTTTATTTATAATTTAAATTTGGATGAAAAATAATTAGACAAAATACAGATCTTTGAAAATTAGGGTTTTACAAAGATTTGCTTATATCTCACAAATGGTTTCAGATCTTTTCACCAATTTTTTTTGCAAATTTAGGATGATGTCAGGCGTCTTTAGTAAAAAATCAAAAAAATTGGACCTGTTTGAATTTTTTATAATTTTTTTATGATTTTTCATAAAAAAATTAATATTGGGCGCAAAACAATATTTTTTTTAGATTTCTTTACATTTTTGAAAAGCTCTGGAAATTTAAGTAAGGTTTTGTTCTCTGTGTTTTTATTTTTGATGCAAGAAACATTTCCAAAAATTAGATTTGTCTTGACTAGCTAACCCTTTAATATTAGTGATCAATTATTTTGTTAGGGTTTTGGCTTTGTTGTTGGATTTGTGAATGAGCATAACAAATAAATACTTCAAAGGACAAATTGGATCAAGTGGACAAAAATTTGGAGCTAAATCAAGTCTAGGTGCACACATTCCATCTTTCATCTCTAATCATTGCTTGTCAACACACTTCAATTTGGGGCTTAAAAAGAACAACTTGTTTAATCACACATTTGGATTTTAGGGTCTAAAATAAATCTTGTTTGATGTCACATCATTGAAATTGGGTTAAAATGAACCATTTTCTTCAATCACACATCTTGACTTGGGGTTAAAAAGAACAAGTGCTTGAACTGTTTTACACACATTTCAACTTTCTAAAGGGAAATTAATCACTGCAAGTGTGTATCAAGTGTGTGTGTCCTCCAAAACACCTCACTTGGTTTTCTTTTTTCATACCCTTCTTAGGAGGCCTACTTGGAGCACACATCCCTCCAAGGGATGACCTCAATAAAGTGTGAATCCAAAGACACACTCATTTAGGAGTTGAAATCTTGTCACTCTTGGCTAAGCCCCAAAGAAATTTATACCTTTGGGAAGTGAAGGTGAAGGGTGGGTTACCCCTTTCTCCTAGTTGTGTGGCAGGATTTTGCTTTCAAATCATCCCTAGTCAACCTTGTGCATCCTAGCTTGAGACCTAATTAGCCATACCCACTTGACTAGCATTAGACTTGTTGTTTTGTATTCAAGTGTTTGCTTAGTCATAACATTTAATCTTGAAAGAAAAATTTATCATTGTGTTTGGTGTGTGTGTTCATGCATTTACATGTGAGATATTGTCTTTGATATTTCCCTAGTCAAACTTCCAATAAATACTTGACACATCATCCTAATCATCATCATCTCTTTAATCCAATCAACATAATTTTACACCATGACAACATTAGAAGACAGAACAAAATCTCATTCACATAATTCATGAAGCTCAAACAATCCAATCACCTTTAAACCAACAAACCATTCAAGGAATCCATGACATAATCCAAAAAATTCAAACAAACCAATCACCTCAAATGCAAAAACTCATAGCACAATCCCAATACCTCATGGCCACTTGTCAAATCCAACAAGCACAACAACTAATCCAATCACCACATCAACAAATTCTTCCTCAATCCTATGTGTCACCTATATCATCATACCAACCTCATCCATCCACATATCATGTTTCCCCTTCATCAACCTATCACACCTCTTCTAATGTCAACCCTTATCCATATCAATCCACCTCTCAACAACCATTGTCCTATGCAACACCTCCATCATTATCACACCAAAAAATCATACCACAACAATTCCAAACACCATTCCAACCTCAACACATTCAACCACAATCCTGTGTCACCTTCATCATCATGCCAACCTAACCCATCTACCTATCATGTCAATGCCACATCAACATATCCACCCATATCACAACAAGAACATAGGAGCCCAAGTCCACCTTGGCAACAAAATCAAGATCCTTTCAATTATCATGTTCCATTTGACAAGGGGAACACTAATCTAGGTCATGCACCCTATAACTCTATCATACCACCATCCAATCAAATGCCCATCCCTAAGCCACCATGTCCTAGTCCTAATCCATTATCCTCTCCACCTTCTAACCAATCAAACTCTTCATTACCCACACCATCATCTAAATTTCCATAAAATCTACACCCTAAATTCAAAAATTACAAAATAAAACCTATGGTATTACCCAAATCCACCCATCCATCTACAAAGGATGTGACCCAAGGGCTACTAGCAAGGAATAAAACATTTCCATTTCATCCAACTCACATGTTTGAACCTACCAAATAGTCTTCAAACATCATGCCCATTCTTACAACCCCATCATGTAGTCTCCCCCTTGAGCCTATTCAAGAGTCTCCCCCATTGAGCCCAAGTCAACCTCCATCATGTATCCATGTTCTTGACCATCTAGAACATGTTGAGCCCATTCAAGAGTCGCCCCCTTCCACTTCCATTCAAGCAATCCAAGAGTTATGTCAAGATCATTATCCTAAGCATGAGGAAACATTAACCTCTCATTCTAATCAAGGTCTAGGACCATCTAATGATCCCACTCATAACATACTTGGTCCTATTTATGATCAAGGTCCCCTCTATGATCTTACCTATGATCAAGAAGGCCATGATGATCCTCTTAGCCAACTTTATGCATTCCATGGTCAAGAGCCTATCACTTCATCTATCTTTGAGCAAGAAACCTCCATTTCTCCTATCCATGATCCATCAACATCCACTTCCCTTGATGAGACATATGCCTCCCAAGAACACATAGAATATCAAATAAATACCTTGGATATAAGTGAACACAATGCTAATCAATATCCTAATTATCCTCTATCACCCACTATTGACCCCATTGCAAGTCCTCCATCATATCCTATTGGTCTTTCTGCCCTCATTCATGAATGTTCCTCCTTAGAATGACAACAACCATTATCTTCTCTTTCTTCATTTTCTCCATCCAATAAGGAACTCCTATCTAGTGTTCCACCTACACCTAGTCCCATTGTCCATTGCATACTCCAAAACATGAACTACCAAGGTAAAGGTCTAGACCTTCATGAACAAGGTATTTTGGAGCCCATCCATGTCAAATTACCTCCATGCTCTTATGGCCTTGGATATACACCCCAAGGACACCAATCTCTAGATGTTGGTACTTCCTCCATTCCTCCTAAGTCCACTTTCTATCATAAATCCTATCATACACCTAAAACATATGTTTACATACTTCCTCCATCATCCTACAAATGTCAAAAGCATGTGACCATACACCTTTCACCATCCACTTTACCACACTTCCAACTCCTAATATCCCTCCATATAATCTACCACCATTACTCTAAACACCTAATATCCCTACCATCCAATCCTCTTATCCATTTATCCACAAATACCCTAACATTCCTAATCATGACCAAAAAATGCACACATTGTCTAAACATGAAGCTTCCACTCATTCCACCTAGCCCATGGGATTCAAAAGCAATAATTTCAATGCCTCTACCTATAAAGTAAAAAATACTAAAAATCATCATGCCTTAGGGCATCAATTCAAAAATTCAAAGAAAAATACATCCAAAAAGCTATATAAGCCCATACCTCCAAAAGTAAAAGCCAAAACTAAAATGGTTTGAGTATTTTTTACTTTATAGGTAGAGGCATTGAAATTATCAAATGAGGCATCTACATCACAAAAATCCCAACCATCCACTTCCACCTCTCATTCCCACTCTTTTCAATAATCTCATATTCCATCCCACAAGCAAAATAAAAGTCATAAAAATACTAATTCTATGCAGGTACCCAAAGCACTTCATCACCCATCTCCTAAGCAAACACCTCCATTGCTTCCTACACCCCATCCACATCAAAATCTTCAATGTTTATCATAGTGTGTGCAACCATTGGGTATGGTTCCCTTCCATTTCACAACAATTCCACATACCTCCATCCCCTCACCCTTCACTAATTATCCTACATATCTCCCCCACCACCTTCCTATGGTCCATGCTTTTGGCTAAGCCTCCCCATTCACCTTGTGCATAAGTCCCATATAATCCCTATCATATTCCTTACATAATATGTATCATAATCCACTATTTTCCTCCATAATCCACATCATAATCCATCATCTACCTACTTCATCTCCCTTTCACGTCATCCCTTACCAACATCTATGAGCATAATGACATTTGAAATGGTCCATGCAATGATATCCATTTATAGTGGGACTACCACCTTTCATGGAACTAGACACTTGATTCCCTCCTATCCATATTCCCCTTATCCTATCCAAAAGGTCACAAAGTCAAAAATTCAAAAATAAATAAAAATAAAAAATAAAAAATTAAAGAGAAATCCCTTCGTCCAATAGTGAAAACCTGGAAAATAGGCACCCTGGATAAGTACCATGATGAAAACCTGGAAAATAGGCTTCATGTGTAGGTTGACCTTGTATGTCACTTAGACTTTGGGGCACAATGTCTCATCTATCCAACATATCATTTTCATGTCATATCATTTTATCTTACCATCCTACCATCTTTAGCTATCATACATACCTATCATATTGAGTCCATTCATCCGCTCTTCCTCCTTTTGATCTTGATAAAAATAGGGGGGGAAACGTTGAAACATGCTTTGGATATATTTTGATATATCTCATCCTTCCAAACAATCCTATCATTATCCTATTGTCATAAGCTCTGTCATGAAAAATCCTAAGTATTGTACCTAGAATGGGGATGTTATTCCTATGTGACATAGTATTTGGAGATCACATCCTTGCTATCTTATGATTCATACATCCATTCCATCCATCCATCTATCATGATCCCTTTTATCTCTTATCCTATCACTCACCCTTCCATCCATCAATCCCATCTATCTCCTTGCACCTAGACTTGGTTTTCCCTTGTCATTGGTTTCTAGGACAAAGGCTAACCAAATTTTAATCCATTGACATCTCAAAACATTTCAAAAATCCAAAAAATAAAAACATTCCAAAAATCCAAAAAAAAATCAAAACATCTCAAAAATCCAAAAAAAAAAAAACATTTCAAAATCAAAAAAAATCCTCAAAAAAAAAACAAAAAAAAATGGAAAAAGGTCCTAGAAAAAGATTAAAAAAATCAAAAAGACAAAAAAATCCAAGAAATAAAATCAAACCAAATCACTTCTTCCAATCAATTTTTCAAAACAATTCAACACATCAATTCAACTCCTTCAAATCAATCTAAGCAATCTAAATCAATCCAATCACATCTATTCTTCTATTCAATTTGCCACATCCTATCATCAAATCAATCATCATATCATTCCAAACTACTTCTTCAAATCAAATCAATCCAAGCAATAATCCAAATGCAAGGCAATCCTTAATCCATACCAATCAAGTCGATCAATCTTGCCAAATTATCCAATCACATCCTTTGGTCTTGATCCTAATCTTGTTGTAAACCCAATCAATCAAAATCAATCAATCATCCTTGTGTTGATCTAGGGATATTTCAGTCCCCACAATGACAACACTATCATCATCAATCATCATCATAAATCAATTAATCAATCATCCTTGTGTTGATCTAGGGATATGTTGTTCCCCGCAATGACAACACTATCATCATCTATCATCATCAATCAAAATGAATCAGTCAATTACTCATCGGTTTATAGCTTGATGGGGGAAATACCTTGTTTTTTTTGTATCATTTGTGCATGCTTGCTTGCTTTCTTGTGTGTGTTATCTTTTTTATCTTGCATTTGCATCAAATCTGAAGTATTCCAGCTAATATTCATATCTTGTATCTAGACAAGGTGTTATTACATTGGGGCATGAGACACATCGTCACCTTGGTCCTTATACCTTGGCGCATCATGTCTAGTGTTACATAAACCATCATGGTTGCTCACTTTATTGTAGCATAATGTGTCATTCATCTCCTTCATCCACTTCCTATCTCGCATCATTCATCTTGTCCCTCCTTATCATTTCATTTCGAGAGGATACCTGTGTTCTTTCAACCTGCCTATCCTCTCGAGGGGGCATCATCATCCCACTCTTATTTCATTTTCATCATATTTTTCTATCATCATCCATTTTTCTCTATCCATACCTTAGCTTCTTTGAAATGATGTTACTCGACACAAAGCTCATCATCTCGAACATCATCCCAAAAAGGGGTAAAATGTAGAAACTAAAAATTGTCCTAGGCTTGTGACTCTTAGATTCATCATTTCCCCTTTCATTCTTTCATTCTTCATAATTATATAATTTAAATTATTTAATTATTTTCTAATGTCATATGTCTTCTATTAATTAAATAATTTTAATTATTTAATTAATTCATTTTTGTCTTTATTCCTCAGTGAATAATTAAATAAATTCTATTTATTTAATTATGTCACTAATTAAGTCCCCTTCTTTCTAAAATTAAATAAATTCTAATTTATTTAATTTTATCCACTTTCCACTATAATTAAATAATTATTTTTAATTATTTAATTATTCATTAGCCTTTTCTCTCCTAAATTAAATAAATTTTATTGATTTAATTTGTTCCACTCTCTTGAATTTTTAATTAAATCATTATTTAATTCAAAATGATTTCTTTTGTCACATTCCTCTATAATTAAATAATTATTTTAATTATTTAATTATTCATTGGCCACCTAAATTAAATAATTTTTTATTATTTAATTTCTCCTATCACCTCTTTATCTATGCCAATCTTATCTTCCACATCAAATCTTATCTCTTGACATCTCATTTAATCCTAGCCCTTGATTGAATTATCTCATAATTCAATCTCAACCATTAATCCTTATCATTTCCTTAATTTTTCCCTAACCCTATTTCATACTACAACTTTCAATCTTGGCCGTTGATTAAGACATCTTACTGGCATCCAATCTCAACCATCAATCCAAATTAGACCTTGCCTATAAATCAGTCCTATCATAACCCATTTGGGGGGTTGATTCTTCAAGTATCCTTATGTTGTCAAAATTATTCTTGAATCATCTATTTCTATCTATCATCATTCATATATCATCTCCATCTCAATGTTATGCTGCTGAATTGAGCAACCAACATATCAAATCAATCGAATAATTCATCCATCATTGCGTCTATTTGAGGTATTGAAGATTTGGATTAGGTAATGTATGTTATTGTTTTATCATTTTTATTTTATCCAAATTTTTCATTAGGGAATGCAATGCATAGCATCACCACTAAGAGGAATAGTGTATGCCAAGAAAGGTTTCACTCTTAGAGGACATCAAACCCAATGACACCACCAGAAGAAGACACATTACATGAAGTAAGAAGACAACACTATGAAACATAAAGATATAGTCAAAATTTTCAAAATGATAATTCCAATGTATGTCCCCACTTTAAAGAAACTTCTAAACACCATGTTGTGAGTAATTACTCTAAAGTAGAAAATGATAAATGTTAAACAAGACATGAGAGCTTATGTGGAAAGCCCTATGTCAAGCATATGTTTCCAAATGAATCTAGGTCATGAAAAGTGGTTTCCCCCAAATTAAATCCCAAAAATATAAGGGATCCATGGATTTGGGGTCATCATATGTCTCTTCTACAATGATATTATAGAGTTCAAATTTTCATATTCCCAAAATACTTGTAGAATTAGAATAATTACATAGAGAGAGCGAAAACAAAGAAAAGATTTTATGTCAACATGGAAGAGACCTAAATGTCTCAACGCCTTGCATCATCCCCAAAAGGAAAACATAAGACAAAAGAAAAGATAAAGGTTTACAACACATAATAGAATGTAGATACAAATAGAGGAATCAACATGAAGAGACATTAAACAAAACAATATGAGGGATCACATTATACGCACATGCAATCACACAAAGAACATGAAAAAGAAAATAAAGAAAAGACTAGTAAGGAATATGTGATTCAACCTATAGCAGGTCATCTACATCCCTATCGTGATCATCATATGTGGAAGTTGGGAAACTAGCCAAAGGGACAACGTCAAGTGCCAAACTAGGACAGGGCTATATAACTCCTTTCCCCCACTAAGTGGAGGACAAGGATGATCTAACATAAGTGGTGAGAATGAGCTCCTTGCAATATAGAAAATGATTTTCAATGAATGTAAAACATGTAATAGTGAGTATATTATTATCCTACAACTATCACATGGCAAGGAGAAAATTTGATGTAATTTCTATCCAATTATGTTATAAGTATAGTCAGGAGGAATAAAATCCCTCAATAACATCTTTAATGTATGACACTCATCAGTAAGATACCCAAGAGTTCTATGATATGCACAATAATTCATGTTTGTACTCTTACCTTTTTTGCTTCTATTTATAGGTGGCAATTTAATCTTATCCTAGATAGAGAAGTTGTTCCATTTTTCATTCAATTTCTATTTTAGTATGTAGGAATGGCAATTCTTTGACTTGATAAGGTTTAGATTTCTTATTTGTTTGAGGATATTGTTGAGTTGGATTCAGAGGAGTACCTAAGAAGATCCTATCATCCTTGTGAGGGATTTTTCCATTATGAAGGAGCACATTTGTTTCCTTGGAAAATGTGGATGGAAGAGGATCTTGATATCCTATTCCTTTAGTATCTTCAATTGGGATTTGTTCTAACAACTTATGAATCTCATGCTCATTTGTTGTGTCACATCCTTTCTTAGCTAAGATCTTAAAGCCTTGGCCATAAGTCTCTTCTAGGTTGATGGATGTGTTGGTGACTTTATTAGTGTAGGATGGATGAGTATGAACTTGGTTAGAGAGACTAGGTTCACTCATGGTTAGAGGTTTAGGCTTGGTTTGTGATTCAATCTCGAGATGTAAAAGACCAAACATCTCTTGTGGTGGAATAATAGGAGGTGTTTGTTGTTGCATGGAAGGGTAAAATGATTCATTGTGCAAGGTTTTCAAGGAAATTATTCATGAAATTATGCATGCTTTCATCATCTTCACCTAAGATGTTAAAATTCACAAATATATTCATTAGGGGTTGGTTGAGCATGATTAGGTTCTATTGCATTAGGATCATTACCAAACACACAACTTGAGAAATCAACTAAAGATATTAAGGATTTCCATATATTACCAATACACATGTCCATTATGCAAAAATGAATTGAAATAAAAAGGTATTACACATTTTCATATTTGAATCAAGATAATTTTTTTATTATACTATGCAAAAATCTGAAAATGATGCAAATGATGCAAATTTAAATTAAAACAATGCACTCAATTTCAAAAATTAACCTTAATATGAACACTTTTAGAAAATATAAATTCTTGAAACTAAAACAACAGACTAAATGCAAGCACACATAATGAAGAAACGGTGTTTTTGATGCTCAAAAATGCACAAAGAGCCTTGATCAAGGACTAATTCGCTCATGTGTGAATGGTTCTCACTTTAGGGTTATTAAAAGTTAATTTATAGGTTTCTAAATTGATTTTATGGTTTTTAGATTTTGGTTTCAAATAGGTCATTATAGTTTCAAATTTCTAGAAAATCATATCTAAATGCAAGTGCAAAATGATGTTAAATGACAAGCAAAAAGACCTAATTTGAGATGCAATTTTGATTCAATTTTCTGATATAAATGACTAAACATGCAATATTATGTGAACACTATACAAAATAACTAAGAATTTTGAATTTTCTAGATTTTAAAGAATGTAAACATGCAAACTTAAAACCCTAAATGATATGCAAACTAATGCAAGTAAACAACCCTAAATGAGATGCAAATCCTAGATCTAGTGTTGAAGATGGAGTCTAAAAGTAAAAATTTATGATGTTGAAATGTCAGGCTCACCAAAATGAAACAACAAAAAATAGGCTAGATAAATGTGGGATCAAAATATGTGGTGTGAGGGACATATTTTCCTTTATTTCTTTAAGAAATGAGATCCTCGCAAAGAATTAACTAACAACCCTTAGGTGAATCAACTCAATGTGAGATTTTTCAAATTTCCTTATGCTTTGAGGATGCACTTTTGGGAGGAAAACTAAAAAATAGCAAATCAACCTAATTATGCCAATTCAAACTTGAAACTGCTAGAATTGAAAATTCAATCCACAACTCCCATGAAACACCTGTTAGCAATTACCTATCACAATCAAGAAGATCTAAAAGCTTGATTGTGCTCAATAACCTAAGAATTGTGTTGATCCAAATAACCTAGATCATTATTACAAATGAATGTGCATGCTTATATGAGCAATGCACAAGAAAAACCTATATGTAGATTTGACAAGATAGAGAGAAGTGTTGTAATCTCATGCAATGAGACAACTTGTCCTAACTATAGTCTAAACTAATAAAAGAATCAAACTAAAGATTAAAAAGTGACTCCTAAGTTTAGCTTAAGTGAACTAAAGTAAAAAAGTCTCTAATAATTAATTGATGATTAATTAATCATCATATAATGACTTGTTTACTCCAACACCCCCCCTTAAGATCAACTTAGGGAGAAACTAAACAACTGATAAAGGAAGCTAAATGAATGCAAAATGGGTCCCAGCTACAAGGCTTGATAAGGTACCCATGTACATATGCAATGAATGAGGTAGAGGAGAAAACCTAGTGGAACAAAACCCCCCTACAATGAGATAACCTACTACAAAGAAGCAATAGAAGAACACTATGGAGTAACACTGGAATCATGATTCTAACAATCAAGGAAAGATAATTTTATTTAATACTAAAACCATATGAGAGTAATGGATTGACTCAAGGTGGAATCATGATAAAGAAACATCGGAACTAATGCCATAAAATTCTAAAAAACTCACAAACTGGAATAACCATAGAATCTATTAAGCAATAGTAGATGACTAAATGATGTATTATTGAAATAAAATGCAAAGATTCAAATTGCACCCTCCCAACTATCAAAATGTATAAGTAATCTCTAGAACACCCATTGGGCCAAATCTGAATGAACGATCAACCTGGGATAGATACAGAAAAAGTTGCATGGATTGCAATGTGGAGCTCCTCAATACCTTTCCAACACTGCAAGAATTGTGAAAATCAGAGATTGTGGCAAAAATTTGAGCTCGAGATCCATAAATGTGGATCTGATTTTAGACATAAATATATGCAAATAAACAAGAAAATATGATTATGAAACCCACACCATTGAATAGAGCTTGGAACCAGCTTTTTGGTGATATCTCATTTGCTCAATTTTGACTCTATATGCAAAAGTTATGCCAAAAAGAAAAAACTGCTCCTTTAGGGAAAACTAGGGCTTGGAAGGGGAAAAGAAGGTCATATGACTGTTGACATCAGTGGTCCATGAGCTTAAATTTGATAGCCTAGAGGCCATCACCACAAAAAAATCCATGTCATTTAAAAAAAATTTGAGGTCGCTGGTAAAGTTTCAAGGGCCAAAATATTCTTGTCGGAGTTTGATGATATCATCCCAAATTTTCCATGTAGTTTTTGGAGGTGCCACCAAAGTTTATGCTACTTGATTTTTTGCAAGATTCTAACATAAAAAAAATTAATATGCCACCGAATCTCTTTTGGAATGCCATCTTGTTTGTATGAAGCCACCCGGGAAATTTGTGTCATCGAGACTATTTGGAGGGGCCCAAATTTTTTTATTGTTGTCAGGTTTCTTGTGAAGAGGCCAACAACGAAACCAAGGATGTTGTCGGTGATATTTTAAGGCTGCCTCTACTATTAAATGAGAACTACTGGCAAACAGTAGGGTACAAGGTACAACAATACCCTGCAATAAATAGTTGTTTTTTTATTTTTTATTTTTTATTTATTTTTTGATTTCAAACAATTTTTTTGATATATTTTTTTAATTTTGAGGATACAAAATATTAAAAACCTTGAAATATAATTTTTTTTTACCGATGGATTTAAAATTAAAAAAAATAGAGAACCCTATTGTACCTGTGCACCTACATGCAAAGCAAGGTGCTCAGATCTATACAGATCTGTGTGCCTCTAAAAAAAATTCATTTTCTTGCAATTGCTCCAAAATTGATGAAACGATAGGAATTATTTAGGTTTTTAACCACGCCAGATGCGATGGTGATTCCCATTTTTCTCTAGGATGCACTAGAAAATTACTCAAGGCCACATCTCTTTAGAAATTGAATAGGGGATTGTGGATCTAGGCTCTAATACCATGTTAGAATTGATGATTCAATCCATAGCTCCCATGATACACCTACCAACAGTTACCTATCACAATAGAGAAGATCAACAAGCAAGATTATGCTCAATAACTTGAGAATTGTATTGATGCAAATAACCTAGATTATTATTACAAATGAATGTGTATGCTTATATAAGCGATGCACAAGAAAACCCTATATGCAAATTTGAAAAGATAGGGACAAGTGTTGTAATCTCATGCAATGAGACAACTTGTCCTAACTTTAGTCCAAACTAATAAAAGAACCAAACTAAAGATTATAAAGTAACTCCTAAGTTTAGCTTATGTGAACTAAAGTTGAAAGCCTCTAATAATTAATTGATGATTAATTAATTATCAAATAATGACTTGTTTACTCCAATAGAAACAACAATATGAAACTCGATATTAGTAGAAACAAAAAATTGATTGTCGATCTGAGAAGGGCAAAAAGGTGTTTACTAGTCACCAAAGGTCACTTTTAGGAGGCTATCTAGGGCTCATTCGCCCGTGGGAAAATGGGTAGGTTTTTCAACAACTTTCAGGAGCCTCTGATACTAATCTATAACTTCTGATTTGTCCAACTTTTAGTGTTAGAAAGTCAAAAATTATATTTGTAGGTTAGATTACGTGATTTGACAACAACTTTGACAACTTTTGCAACCTTGAAAACATTTCCAATCTTTCTTTTCAAGAGGTCTTCAATCCTTCTTAAACCTAAATTTGCAACACAAACACAAGAGATAATAATTGTTTTTTTTGGTGAATGGGGGTTTTCCTTGGTCAAACCCTGTTTTGGTAATCAAACCTTGAAATGAAATAGAGCATGAAAGAGGAAATGAAGAATTAAAATTTTTATGTTACCACTCAACAAATCCTTGAATAAACCTTGGAAATGGAGGTTTTGGAAGGTCTATAACTTGCATGAAATGGCTTCAATGGATGTGGATCTTGATACTTGAGATAATGCTTGACGTGAATCTTGAAACCTACATCACAATGTTAGCTCCAAAAACGTGCAGGATGCAAGAAGACTTTGATATATTGAATGGATCTTGAATGCTACAATAAATCTCTAATAATTCTACTCTTGAATTCTCTTGATCATCAACTTTTCTTTAGGAATTCTCTCATCAAAATGATAAGTTTCTTAGATGAAACTTAATAAAATAACCTTTCATTTATAGGTATGTATCCTTAATTTTTTGAAATTCAAATATCACAAGCTGAAATTGAAATATGAATCTAGGGACCTTAAAATGCCACCAAACACATATTTTAAATTTAGGTTTAAAGGCCTAGGAAGGACCCATTTTCCAATGGGTGAACTGGTCCCAAGTCCCTATTACTAGAACACGCATTGCTCAAGGTAAAGTTTTATGTGTTTGCATTATTTATTGTTGGGTTTCCCCTTCAAAAAATGTAATTTATTAGGCTTGTAAATGAATAAAATGGCTTATTAAGGTATAATTAAGCTCAATTTAATTAAGAGGGACCAAACAACTGTTAAAATTTAAAGGGATACATTTTTCAACACTAAATTAAGGCACTATTAATTCCAATTTAATTAAGAGGGCCCAAGTAAGTGTTAAAATGTAAAGGGATACATTTTTCTAATCTACAGAAGGTTTTAATGCATAACTAATTTACCCCCCCTCTCACTTGTCCTATATGTCTAACACTTGTAATGACAACATTGAAAGCATAATTTTTTTATTAGATTAAGATTGGAAGGGTCAATACCCATTACAAAATAGCCATAGAGGCAAACAAGGGGCTCATGAGGAGTGAGAAACCCAACCAAAATTTTAAAAAAAAACTTAAACTTAAACAATCTAAAAAATAAAGGAAACAAAGAAAACATAGAAAAAAGACTAGAACAAGACCACCAGACACCTATAGGCCTCCCAAAAATTTGAGACCACTGGTAGTATTCCATTCATGTGACAAGAATTGGAGCTTCTTTTCAAAAGTTAAGGGGCCTTTTTAAATGGTCAGAGTATCCATCATGGCATCTTGGGTTGAAGTTTCAATCATTTTACCTTTCTTCTTCTATGTGTGATTATCCTCCCTTCCATTATTATCCACCCTTTTACCTTGGTTCTTCCTTAATTCCTCCTGAAACATTTGAATGGTGAGGGCAATTTTCTTCATGGTCTCTTTGCTATAATTAGTGATTACCTTGAGGCAGTGAGTGGTTTTCTCCTGATTCTTATGAAGAGCCTCAATCTCCCAATTGGACCACTTCTCAAAATACTTGTCCATAGAGGTAATCAGACCCTAGTACACCTTTTCCTCCACCTCACTCGGCCACAAGACTTGCTACTACAAAAATTTACCTTCTAGCATCTGGATTCTCTCTTTGGTCATAACTGGCTAGCCCAACAACCACTTCATAATATCATTCTACACATAAATTTTCTTCAATATTTCATTAATTTTTTGTAGAGGGGTTCACTGGAAGTTCTAAAGTTAAAACCCACCCTAGGTTTGGTATGGGTCCCTTCCAAATTAATGTAGAGGTTGGGGGAATTTAGGAGGTTAGGGTTTAAACTAGGGGTTGGTAGGGACATCAAAGACCTCTGCGTGGGAAGGGGATTTCATAAGAGAGGTCGCAGGGGTGGGGTTCCATGATACATCTCCATCCAATTTGTCTAATTTATCTAAACTGGAAGTAATAGGCATGGGTTCTAATAGGGGAATGAAATTGATGGGGTAGAGAGTGGAATCCTAATTAGCAAGGGCTTTACAATAGGCTTGTGAGTTGTGCCTAACGATAGGGGGGTTTCATCAAGGGTAATGGAGGGGTTGGGGTCCATGGGGGGTTTAGTGGGGCCATGAATAATCAAAGTGTTCTTTTTTATAGTAGTAGGGAAGGGTAAAATAATGACATGCTACTTGTAGAGATTATAAATAAGACCTTGGTGATTGGGTACATTCTTGTTTTTACCCTGAATATTTTTGATAGTTTGCTCAAGTGAGGACAAAATCCAAAGGGGAAATTCATTTTAACATTATACCAGAGGTGATTAAGCATTGGAAACAAATGAGCATGAAAGTGACAAAACCTCCCCTTGAGCATAACATACTTCGTGAGGACCTCAACAACTTTTCAACAAACACCAGACATGTCTGCATGATTAAAAACATTCTAGAGTCTGTTCACCTTCTCAACATATTTCAAGAAATGTTCCATATCCTTCTGATAGTGGCCTTTGGATTTACGAGGGATGCACACTCCCTCCAAATATATCCCTGTCACCTCCATAAATAACTCATTAGTCACCATGAACAAGGTCTCACCAATTATAGTGATAGTGTCATTTTCCCAGGAGGTAGCGAATGCCAACAAAATCTTGGGGTCATGCCCCTCCATCCCTTCCATAAACGAGGCTAGCTTTCCTCGCTACAAGATGGTCTAGACTTCCTTGTATTGTTTCCAAACCTCACAATGAGTAGGCTCTTCTTGAAAATGTAGACACTAAAAAATGGCTTAGGCTTGCGACTACATTTTTCATTATTAATTCAAGATACATGCGCAATGATTAAATGATTTTATCGTTTAATTATAATCTAACATTGCTTTTCCTCTAAATTAATTAAATAGTTTTAAACATTTAATGAATTCATTTTCATTATTCTTTTAAATTTGATTAATTAAGTAAATTACATTAATTTACTTTAATTATGTCACTAATTAATTATAATATTTTCTTTTGATTAATTAAATAAGTTTCCTAAATTTATTTAATTACACAATTATATTAAATCCTTTCTTCTTACTAATTAAATAAGTTTCTTAAATTTATTTAATTATACATCCAATTAATTCATTTCCTCCCACATTTAATTAAATAAATGATTATTCATTTAATTAATTAACTCTATTTTCTCATCTAAAGTGACTCCATAAATTGAATAAGTCATTTTAATTGATTTTGGAATCACATACACAACTTCTTCCACAAAAAAAAGGAATTAATTTTATAACTAACTCTTTATTTGAGAGCATGTCTCCTACCTTTTCAATTAAATATCTCATGCATAATTATCTCCATTCCTGACTAACACTTTCTCTCAGTTCACTCACCTAACTAATCTGTCACTTCCTTTTGACTCGCACATTCTTTTAGTTACACCTCTTAATTGATCGATCAAATTGGCTAACTATTTAATCAAACTCTCAATAAAATTTTCTAAATATCCAATCAATCTCATCAATCAAGGACTTAACTATTCAATCAGATCCTCACACTTGATTTGGACCGTTCGAAGACAAATCAATCTTGACCGTTGAATCTGTGAAGCTTCTATAAGAGAAGCTATGAATTTCATTCCCAGGTAATCACAATCTTAAAATTTTTATTGTCAAAATACTTACAGGCTAATATTGCACACTCACAATATGAGGGCATTGAGATTTTTCAAAGCAAAGTGGAGAAGAATAATGGAGAGGAGTTAAGCAAGCATGGGAATTAGATGATAGTATTCTTGTTTATTTAATTTATGTTATTGCATTGCACTTCATTATTGATATGGGGAACCTTAGCATGATTAAGAAATTTGTGATTGTTGTTGTTATTATGCTTTCATTATTCCTATTTATTTTCCCATGTCACATTTGGTGAACTTGACGTGAAGTCACAGGGTTCAAAAAATTCATAGATTCTTTTTTTTGTAGGAATAGGTATGGATCAACACATCTGCAATACTGAACAACGCATCTAACATCATGAACCACATCTGTAGAGGGAAAATTTTCATCTGACTTCAAGCGATGCATCTATGGCTTCCTACGACACATCTGACTAGTAAAAAAAAAATTCTAATTTCTAAAATTTCGAGTTCTAATTTTAATAATTAATGTTTATTATGACTAATTCAAAGTTTACAATGTGTGATCTAGAGTCAACGTAGTTTTTGCAAGATGATCGATGAGTACAAAAAGAATACAAACAGTCAAATACTTCTAATGTATGGTTTTGCAGGATGATTTTCATGTTGGATGTTGTTGATATGTGGTTATCACTAATTTCAACACTATTGGCATTAATGTCTTTAAGGTTGTATATGACAAGGATATTGAGAAAATTGTAATTAAATGAGTTGCAAGTTGTCAGTGATGAAGTGAAGTTCAGTATGTTGTCAAGCTTAGTATGTTAATGGTCAGAGGTTGTGGATTTATGGTTTGTTTTCGAGTATATCTAGTTTGTCCACATTAAGTTTCAAAGATCCGCATGAAGATTTGATTGAGTTATGAGTATTTGTTTTCTGACAATTTTTTTGTTGCTTCAGTTGGTGTTCTTGAATAAAGATGATGTGATTCTAGTAAGTTCAGTTGTTTTGGATGCTTCTTTGGTGATTCATGATGTTTTTGGATGTTTCTAGATCATTCTTTATCTATGTTGCATGTCTGCATTGATCGTTGTGCTCGTGATTAGTGATTTTCTCTTACATGTTCATGTTTTTTATGTTCATGGTCGACAGGGTAATGGTAGCTTGTTGTGGATCTTTGTGGAATAATTTTTGAAGGTGTTTCATGTTTGAAGACTTTTTTTGGGTCTTCATTATGTTGTGGCTAACATTGGTTGATTCACATTGAAAATTATTTTTTGTTTTGAGCTAACAATTTGCATATGTTTTATTATTTTGTTGAAGTCAACATGCAGTGATGTAATCTCTTGTTGTGGATATATATAAGTGATTATTTATTCCATTTGAAGGTATGTGTGTGTATGAGATGTGTGAATAATGTTCTAATCATTTGAAGGCAAAAGCAGATTGTGAAGATGTGTTCATGTGCTTAACCAAAACTGTAATCAGACATTAGCAAATGTTATTTTCTCAGTTCAAAATCTTGTGGATGTATTCCAAATGTTTTTGTAAGATAGTGTGTCTTCCTTTGGGTAGTAATCCTTGTTGTATTTGAGTAGTGAGCTCTAGGTAGTGTGCCTGAATGCATGTGCATTCCCCGTTTATTCTTCTTTATACTTTTAATAGGGTATAATCTTGTGGACTAACCTCCACCATGGTTTTTCCCCTAATAGGGTTTCCACATAAAAAATCTTGGTGTTAGTTGTGTTTCTTATGTGTTGATGATTTATTCTTTCATGGTTATGAATCAGATCTAAGAATAAGGTTAATAAGTTTAAATTTATGTGACAACTAATTCACCCCCCCTCTCAGTTGCCTGCCCTTGTATTGCCAACAATTGGTATCAAAGTAGGTTCCTTGGAAGATTTTTAATAGCTTGAGGTGATCCGGGATGGAAACATATAAGATAGATAGCCTGAGATTTGATGGAATAAATTATTCTCTATGGAAGACTCTAATGGAGTGTCATCTAAGATGCATTGGTGAATCCTACTAGAACATTACAAGGAATAGGTATGTTATCCCACTAAATGGTCCTTCTATTGTTGCTAAGATTAAGGATGTTGAGTACAATATCAAGGCTAAGGAAGCATTGTTGATTGCTTTGACTGATTCTAAGATGAAAAATGTTATGGATTTGAAGACTACTTATGAGATCTAGAAAAATTTGGAAACTTTGTATGAAGGTTGTTGGTGTGAATAATTGTCTTGTACCTAGCTAATTCATTCACTAGGTAATTAGGGGACATATTCACATGGTTAAGTTTACTTAGGTAAAAGATTCCTTCTAGAAGTCTTAGTTGGCTTATCTAGAACTTATCTTATCTAGCTAGGATGCATCATTTCCTAGGTGATTAGGTTGTTGGTTGTCTCATGTCATAGGATCATGACATTTGTCAACATCATATTCATTCCTATCTCTCAACCTTACCCATATAAGGAAGGCATCTCATGTACATTTGTATTCAAGCAATAGCAAGCAATAGCTATTCATCCATTAATCAATCTTGCATTGTGAAGCAAGCTTTCTTGCCATTCTCTCTCTTATGGAAGTGGTTTTGGTTGCAACTAATTTTGGGGGTGTTGAGGAGTCACCATTAACTCCTACAAAGGTGATGCTAATGTGAAGATTGCTAAGTTGCAAATTCTGAAAGGGAAATATGAAATGTTGAGAATGGGCGATGATGAGAACATTACTTCTTTCATGCAAAGAGTGAATTAACTTGTGTGCGGTATCAAATGTGTTGGTGGACAATTGGAAGAATCAAAGAGTGTTGCTAAAGTGATCAAATCCTTTCCTATTGCATACAAATTCAAAGATACTGCTATTGAGGAGCTCCAGACTGTAACAAATGTGACCAGAGATATGTTGATTGGTAAGCTTACTGCTTTTGAGTTGAGTGAATTTGGTGATGCTCTTCCTAAGACAAAATCTGCATTCAAAGCTACTATTTTAGGAAGGGATAACTAGAGATATGATCCTGGAGAAAGTTCTTCTAGAAAGATATTCAAGTATGAGGAGGAAATGAGAGAGATTGAAGACGAAGAGAGAAAACTAGATGAGCTTGAAGCATTTATTGTCAAGAGAGAATCCGGAGGAGAAGGTAATTATAAAGGGAAGTTTCCTATTAAATGTTTTTCTTGCAATAAGATAGTTCATTTTGCATCAAGGTGTCTGGAAAGAGTTCCTAAGTCAAGACCTAGCAAGCCTAGATTTCAAAGGAAGTGTTATTATGTTGCTGATGAAGGTGTGACAGATGATGAATCTGATAAAGGGAATGTAAGTGAGGATGAATGGGTATTTATTGCTATCAAGGAAAATAATCATGTGTCTATTGAATCTGCTAATTGTACAAATGTGGAGAAATCCCTAGATACTCGAGTTGAAGAGAAAGATGAATGGGCGATTGACATTGGATGTTATCATCACATGATAGGTGATAAAAGTAAGTTTGTGAGCTTGGAAAAGTATGATGGTAGTGTTGTAAGATTTGGTGATGACAAAGCAGGTGTAATCCATGGCATAGGATGCATTTCTCTTGATGGTAAGCATAATATTGATGATGACCTATATGTGGAAGGCTTGAAGCATAATCTTTTAAGTGTTGGACAGATGGTTGACAAGGAATACAATTTTCAGTTCAAGGATGGAAAGTGCAGAATATTGGGGAGTTCTAGAAATGTGATTGCATCAAGTACAAAAACAAAAGGTAATATCTTTCACCTAAGTGCTGCTAGTAAAAGTTGTTTGATTGCTCAAGCTGATGAAAGTTGGCTGTGGCATAGGAGAATGTGTCATGTTAACTTTGATAATAATATCAAGATAAGTTCTACTCAGGCTGTGAGAGATCTTTCTAAGTTAATAAAACCTACTAATGCTATATGCAAGGAATATCAGTTAGGAAAGCAAGCTGGAGTTTCATTTTAGAGCAAACAACATTGTTCAAATGAAGTGTTGGAGCTTGTGCATACTGACTTGTGTGGTCCTTCTAGAGTTAGAATTTTACAAGGATACATGTATTTAATGTTACTTATTGATGATTATTCTAGAATGATGTGGGTTACTTTCTTAAGGGAGAAATCTAAAGGTTTGGAGAAGTTCAAGATTTTTAAGGCTATGGTTGAGACATAGACAAGTCTAAAGATTAAATGTCTAAAATCGGATAGAGGTGGTGAATTCACTTCCAATTATTTTAATTCTTTTTGTGAAGAACATGGGATAAAGAGAAAATTATCTACACTGTGGAGCCCTCAGCAAAATGGAGTTGTGGAAAGGAAGAACATGACAATTGAAGAAGATGCTATAACTATGGTGTTGGAATGAAATGTTCCTCATATCTACTGGAGAGAAGTTGTGAGTACTATTGTTTACACACTCAACCAAGTACAAGTCAAAGGTGATACTAGTAAGACTCTTTATGAGCTATGGTATGGTCATAAGCCTACTATTAGATACTTTAAAATATTTGGGAGTAGATGCTATAACAAAAGAGATGAAGATATAGGAAATTTTGATGCTAGGAGTGATGAAGGAATCTTTCTTGGTTATTCTACTAAAAGCAAAGCTTATCAGTGGTACAATAAGAGATTGAGGAAAATGGTTGAAAGTGAAAATGCCAAGGTTGATGAAGACATAGCTAGAACATCCAAAACTTGTGGATATGATTTAGATGATCTGAATGATAGTTCAAATAAAGGAAAGAAAGTTTAGACTTCAAATCAAGTTTAGATCATTCTGGTGAATCAAGAAAATCAAGAGGAAGGAACTAGTGAAAGTGCAGAAGAGAGATCACAAGAGCCTGAAGTTCAAGAACTTCCTAACACTCCAAGGTATGTAAGACTAAATCATTTAGAAGATTAGATCATAGGTGATAAGAACAAAGGTGTTCAGACTAGGAGAAAAATTGCATAAGAATATTGTTTGATTTCAAAGGCTGAGCCTAATAGTGTGAATGAAGCATGCAAAGATGAATATTGGGTGGAAGCAATGAAAGAAGAACTACAACAGATTGAGAATAATGATACATGGATTATTGTTCCTAGACCTAAGGACAAAAATGTAATTGGAACTAAATGGGTCTTTAGAAACAAACTAAATGAGGAAGGTGAAGTTGTTAGAAACAAAGAAAGACTAGTGTGTAAAGGATATTCTCAGATGGAAGGAGTTGAATTTGAAGAAACTTTTTCCCCTATTGCTAGGATTGAAGCTGAGACTATTTCTTGCTTATGTTGCTTACAAAAATTACAAGGTTTATCAGATGGATGTCAAGTCAACATTTCTAAATGGTGAACTGGAAGAAGAGGTATATGTTGAGCAACCTGATGGATTTCAATTGACTGATCAAGGAGATATGGTTTTTCGGTTGAAGAAAGCACTATATGGACTCAAGAAAGCCCTAAGAACATGGTATGCCAAATTGGACAAGTATTTTTTGAAGCTTGGATTTAATAAAGGTATTGTTGATAGTAATCTATATTTCAAGATTGATCATGATAAAGATTTGATTGTTGAAGTCTTTGTTGATGATATCATTTTTGGAGGAGATGACGGTTTGTGCATGAAGTTTGCTGATGAGATGCAGAGTGAGTTTAAGATGTATATGATTGGAGAGATGAAATTCTTTTTGGGATTGCAAATTACTCAACTAGATAAAGGGATCTTTATATCTTAATCCAAGTATGTGAAAGAATTGTTAAAGAAGTTTGGTATGGAAGATTCAAAGCTAGTTGGTACACCTATGGTGACCAGATGTAAGTTGACACAAGATGATTATTCCCTAAAAGAAAATCAAACTAGATATACATTGATGATTGGTGGATTTCTCTATTTGACTCAAACTAAACCTGATATCATGCATGTTGTATCCATTGTTGCAAGATTTCAAGTTGATCCTAAGGAATCTTATGTGACTGTTGTGAAGAGGATTTTTAGATACTTGAAGGGGACAATTGATTTTGACCTATGGTATCCTAAAGATGATGACATTACTTTGAGTGCCTAAACTGATGTTGATTGGGTAGGAGATGTGAATGACATAAAAAGTACTAGTTGTGGTGCATTTTTCTTGGGAAAGAAGTTGATTTCATGGTTAAGTAAGAAATAGAATGCCATTTCTTTATCTACTGCAGAGGTAGAATACATTGCTCCTACTAACAATTGTACTCAAGTATTGTGGATGAAGCAGATGTTGAAGGATATCATAGTTGTGTATGGTGAACCTATTGCTATATTCTATGATAATTTAAGTGCAATTAACATTTCTAAGAATATGGTGCTGCATTCAAAGACCAAGCATATGTCTATAAAATTTCACTTTTTGAGAGAGAAGGTGAGTGAAAAGGAAGTCAGATTGGAGTACGTGCCTACTATGGAACACATTGTAGATATCTTTACCAAAACTTTTTTTAAGGATACTTTTGAGTATCTCAGAGAGATGCTAGGGGTGATTACCCCTCCTAATCAAAACTAAGATGTATTGACTTGCATCAGTCCATGCATTTCACAGTCATATCTTGATCCAGATTGATGTTGTGGTGGCTTCTACTCAGGGGGAGTAGTCATATGTTCAGATATATGGTTTAGAGATTGTGTGTATCTTTTTCATTAATGTCAAAGGGGGAGAAGAGTCATGTGAAAAACTTTGTGGGGAAAAGAGTCATGTGAAAGAGTCAAAATCTAAGGGGGAGAAACTACTAGGAGATAGTTGTGTTGATGGTGTTTTTCACATCATTTGTTTCCATCAATGCCAAAGGGGGAGATTATTGGATGTTACTGATATGTGGTTGTCATTGATGTCAAGACTATTGGCATTAATGTCTTTAAGGCTATATATGATTAGGATATTGAGAAAATTGTAATTAAATGAGTTGCAGGTTGTCAGTGATGAAGTGAAGTTCAGTATGTTGTCGAGCTTAGTACATTGATGATCAAAGGTTGTAGATTAAAGGGTTTGTTTTTGAGTATATCTAGTTTATCCACATTAAGTTTTAGAAATCAGCATGAAGATTTGATCAAGTTATGAGTATTTGTGTTCTAACAGTTTTTCTATTGCTTCAGTTGGTGTTCCTAAATAAAGATGATGTGTTTCTAGTGGTTACAAGACATAATAACCCAGCCAAAATAACCATGGATAGAATAACCTGGTCACAATAACCCAAGGAAAAAATAACCTACGGTCATAATAACCCAAGCCAAAATAACCCATGGACAAACTATCCCCCGTAAGAATATAGAGAAAGGAAAATAAAATTTATAAATTACATGGGTTATTCTATCCATGGGTTATTTTGACCATGGGTTATTCTGTCCATGGATTATTATGACCCTAGGTTATTTTTTCCTTGGGTTATTATGACAGGGTTATTGTGTCCAGGGTCATTGTGTTCAGTTTATTATTTTCTAATACCGATTCTAGTAAGTTCAATTGTTGCAAATGCTTCTCTAGTGATTCATAATGTTTGTGAATCTTTCTAGATCATGCTCTATATGTGTTGCACATCTACATTGATCAATGTGCTTGTGATTGGTGATTTTCTCTTGTGTGTTCATGTTTTTTATGTTCATGGCCAAAAGGGTAATGGTAGCGTGTTGTGGAACTTCGTGGAATAATTTTTGAAGGTGTTTCATGTTTGAGGATTTTGTTTTGGGTCTTAATTATGTTGTGGCCAACATTGGTTGATTTACATTGAAAATTATTTATTGTTTTGGGCTGATGGTTTTCATATGTTTTATTATTTTGTTGAAGTCGACATGTAACAATGTAATCTCTTGTTGCAGATATATATAAGTGATTGTTTATTCCATTTGAAGGAATGCATGTGTATGAGATGTACGAATAATTTCCTAATCATTTGAAGGCAGAACCAGAGTGTGAAGAAGTGTTCATGTGCTTAACCAAAACTATAATTAGGCATTAGCAGATGCTATTTTCTCAGTTCAAAATCCTACGGATGTAATCTGAGTGTTTCTATAAGATAGTGTGTCTTCCTTTGGGCAATAAGCCTTGTTGTATTTGAGCAGTGGGCTCTAGGAAGTGTGCCTAAATGCATGTCCATTCCCCATTTATTCTCCTTAATACTTTTAATAGGGTATAATCTTGTGGACTGACCTCCACAATGGTTTTTCCCCTAATAGGGTTTCTAGATAAAAAAATCTTGGTGTTATGTGTGTTTCTGATGTGTTGATGATTTATGCTTTCATGGTTACTAATCAGATCTGAGAATAAGGTTAATAAGTTTAATAAGTTTATTGTGACAACTGATTCATCCCCCTTCTTAGTTTTTTTCCCTCATGTTTCCAACATGTCAAAGAAAAAATTTGAAACTCCAATATTATCTCGCTTTCTTTCATGCTTTAGGTTTTCACATAGGATTTCATTTATAAATTAAATAGTTAATGAACCCTTCTTTGAGTCTACACATAGTAGTTTTTTGTTAATTAGGGTGGATTTATTACTGTTTTATGTTCTTGGTGCTTTTGCACACTTTGTTAAATTCTAATTTAATAACAAAAGTATCCTCTCCACTTGTGCACTTGTGTGATCCTAGGTGTAAAATAAATTGTTATTAACTTTAGAGGGTCTATCTTGGTGGGAAAAAGTACTCACCCCAAGATGACTCAAACTATCAATGAGCTAAAGCCAAGCTACTCCTGACTAGTATATAAATGTGAATGCTAATGGAAAACTTAGCATTACAGGTATGGATGTGTTATACAGACAAGTGATTCCCTTAGTACCCATGTGGTATGTTAAAACTTGTAGAGCATAACCTCTACAAGCTAGGAAACCTCCTCATTGGAACTAATCTTTCCTCATGTATAGCCAATTGAATGGGTGTCCTTATTAAAATCCATTTGTTATAGATTGACAAAATCCTTCTATTTGTTGATGCAAGAGGTCAGACCTTTGAAGCCATACCATATTTTTATAGTTCTTATTAGAGATGAAGATTTTTTCATAGGAGATTCATGAGAACTCGAAGCTTGGTTGACCTGAAGAAGTGAGTGTCATGGAGGGGAGCCTATGTGGCCAAGCTTCTAAGTAATATGCTAAGAATAAGTGTGGCTAAAGAAATCCAACTGGGAACTCAACAGATATTGTCTTTGATAGCCTTAAGATTTGTAAATGTATGTTTATTTATTTCAAACACGTTGCTTGGTGTGGCTTACGTGTGTGTTCAATTGGATCTAATCAAACAAAAAAATTCAAAATTCAATCTTAAACAAGTTAGAAATGTGTCAACCTAGGATTAGTTCATTGTTCAACACATCTGGCACATAGAAACCCACATATGGCATACTAAGTTGCATTTGTCACACAAAAACCCACATCTAGCATACTGAGTCACAATTGTAGAAACCTGCAACCCATCTAAGATAGAAAACACATCCATAAGCCAATGTGATGCATCTAATATTCTGAACTGCATTTGTAGTCTAGAACAACGTATCTTCCAGTCACAGAAAATTTTTCAATTAGTAGACTAAATTGAATCCAAACCTAAGACTTGATTTTTCCAGTAAACCACATCTAATAATGTAAACTGCATCCAATAGTTTTTGTGATGCATATGATATTTTGAACCACATTTGCAGTCTAGAATGACACATCTGCCTGTCACAAAATCCTTTGTATTTCAAAAAAACTAAAAACTCAAATGATTTATTGTAGGATCCCATTTTTTGTGATGCATTTGATGCTCTAAACCACATTTGCATTCTAGAATGATGCATCTACCTGTCACAAAAAATCTGACATTTGGTAAACTAAAAACTTAGAACAATTAATGTAGTATTTCATTATCTAATCTACTCTATGTTGTAAACTCAATTCAGACCTGTGACTTGCTCATACTTAGGTTCATCCTTAGTTTTCCTATTACTTTTATCATTTCATTACTTAGATCATCCTTAGCATACTTAGGGAAATCTTTGTCCATAATACATTGTAGACTTAGGGTAGATAAACTATCTTACCTTGACTAAAAACATAGATTCAAATACAATTGCCTTTGACATATCATCTTACAATCTTTCCTTTGTCATCTTAGTGGAATAACTCAAACTCACTAGGATAGTTTGAATTCCACCTAGGCAACCGATCACTTGGTTATTCTGGTATTGATCCTTAAACAACATTGGAAAACCTAGTTGGAACCTTACATCAAACTTGGTCAGTTAGTGATTCATCCTGTAGTTATCCATGGATATTTACATATAGAATGCATTATACCCTATTCTTTGCATGTCATATTTTATCCCAAAAAGACCAAAAAATATAGTATAACTTTCATATCCTAGACATTTGCATTTTAGACATTATCTTAAGTCATATCTTAGTCATTGCATGTCATAATCTATACCAAAAAAAGCATAGCTTATACTTTCACATCTTAGGTAGTTGCATACCTTATGGTTCACATTTATGTGTCATCCCTCTTTGAGCAAGTCTTATCTTATGGTCTAGACCAGATTACAAAAGAGATGATTAGAAATGGACCCTTCACAACAACAGGAGGACTCTTACAATCCCACTAGCAAAATGAACCTCGGGTCAACATCACAAGAAGCTCTAAAGTCATATGTCAACCCATTCAAAAACTTCCTTGAGAGAGATGACCAAGGTTGTATTACTGTTGAAGAACTTGAGGCAACAACCGAGGATCCTAAGGTTGCTGAATTTTTTTATGAACTCATCATGCTCGACCTAAGAAATTTTTAGCCAAACTCATAGTAGATGGAGTTAAACTACCACCTAGATTTGACATAAACATGCTACAAGTGGTTCCTTCACCTACAAATGTTTGAAACCAAAACTAGGGTCATACAACACATATTCCATAAAATGTTATACCACAACTAAATCTTAACATACCTTTAGGAGGAGCTACACAAATTTCTGCAATAGTTCAAACTACTCCCGCTTTTGGGATGCCTTTCACAGCTCCACCTAAAACATCAACTGCTACACAGTCCATGACACAGGTTGTGATCTAATCAACATCAACACTTGTAATACATTCAACAACACCACCGACAGGTGCTAATCCCTTTGTGACCTCAACGAACACCATGAATACTACCTTGAACAATCCTCCTAGATGAAAGAGAGTAAGATTTTCAGGTTTAGTACCCACACCTAGGGTTAATGTCAAGGGTCCCACATATAGTCATGTTATCCCTCAAAATAGTGCTACACAAGGACAAAAAGGTACACATACCAAGATTACAGCACAACTAGGGATTCGATCAAATACCTTTATGCTAAACACATCACAACAAGGTACCCATGCACAACCCGAAAGTCAAAACACACAAGGGAAATCCAACATAAACACCACATATATACATATACCTTAGGTACAATAACAAACACCTTTATACAACTACCATGTACCTACACAAAATGTGGGACCCGATGATACAAATGACTTACAAAACCCACAAGTGGATGCTCTAATTACACAAATGCTTGCTTTATAGAAACAAGTGGATAACATGCAAGTAATAACCAAAAAATCCTACATGTAGGACTTGCATCCATACCCCTTTGATAGGAGTATCTACATGCCTCATTTTCCTCAAGGATACACAATTCTGATCTTTTCAAAATACAAAGGGACAAGCAACCCAATAGAGAACATTAGAGATTTTAGCATTACTTGTGTTGACATTGCCTCGAAGCACACATACTTGATGAGGTTATTCCATATAAATCTTACGGGTCCTACACTTGAGTGGTTTTCACAATGACCTGGGGATATAACAACACATGGTTCAAATTGGCCAACAAATTTGTAGATAACCATTCCTTTAATATTGAAAACAATATCACATTATCCACCTTGTGTACCTCAAAACAAGAAGAGGGAGAGTCCTTTATCAAATATTTCTACAGATGGAGAAACTTGGCAAGTCGATGCTGAATAGAGATCACTAAAAAACAAAATGGGGACATGTTTGTTGAAAACCTCCTAGATTCTTTAAAAGATCCCTTGCAATTTCATTGTTGTGCACACTTTGTAGACCTAATGGAAAAAGGAGAAATTATTGAGAGATCACTTGTCGCTAAAGGAACCCTCAGATTCTCTAAGAGTACTAGTAATCAACAAATGTTCAATGACAAAAACAAATACTGGTCTCGAAACAAAAATGTCATGAACAATAGAGTTGTCGATACCAAAGCTATACACAAAACTAGTCTAGCTATCACTCTAAGAGGACTTGAAGCCTCAATGAATACACCACAAACCCCTACACCAATGAAAAATTCCCTATGAAGCAATTAGGGACTAGACAACAAAGACCACCTAGGCAATACGTTAAATGTGAATACACTCCCCTCGAAGAACCTATTGGAATGGTACTAAAGAAACTTTTTCAATTAGGTGTTATACAACTACGGGAACCCACATCTTATGTGTTTGATTTTAAACCCTCTTGGTGGGATGATAGTTCCTTTTGTGAATATCACCAAGGTAAAGGTCATAAAACATCTGCTTGTAGACAACTAAAAAATATTATTCAAAATCTTATTGAAGAAAAAGTAATCAAGGTAGAGGGACAAGAACAACACGCTTCCAATCAAGATCACATGATCTACAGGACTCCCCTTCAGGACCAAAGTTCAGGGAAAGCCTCTAGTTCAAGTAATAAAAACAATAACACAACCAATTATATAGCTACTACTTATAATTACACCAAAATCCTCCATCTTCACGTTGTAGATGAACATTTCAACACCATTACCATCAAGATGACCCTAGAGTGTGTTGTAAACACTCACAGAACTAAAATAACCATACTTGCCCCTTCACCTCCCAAGAAGTCCCAAGCTAAAGGCCATTTTAACTTGTTGGAGCAGCTAGAGAAAACCCCAACACAAATATCCATATTGGAACTGTTACACACATCACCCGAGCATAGGGGCATCCTAGATAAGATGTTGAAGGAAACCTCTGTCCTAGACAACCTCAACATCAACCTATTTCAAGCCATTGTTGGATTCCTTGTGAGCTCTCACCATGTTACCTTCTCTGACAAAGACTAGTCAACCAAAAGATGAACCATAATGACTCACTACACATTGAATCCTTCATCCATCAAAATATAATCAAGGGAGTCTTGATAGACGATGGAGTTGGATTGAATGTTTATTCCTTAAAATTGGTTAAGGCACTGGGTTTTTCTAAAGCATTTTTGGATAAGACAAAGAGCATAGTCATAAAATTTTATGATGATGATGAACAATCCTCCCAAGGCACAATAACACTTCCACTCTGAGTGGGACCCATGATGTTGGATACTACTTTCCAAGTATTGGATCTAGAGATCCCTTATTATCTTCTCATTGGTTGACCATGGATTCATGCCATGAAGGTCATTCCCTTCATGTATCATCAATACCTAAAGTTTCCCTACCATGGAATCAAAATTACTATCGAGGGTGACCCTGATCCCTTTGAGTATTGCAGTAACCTGTGAGATGTCTCTAAATGTTAGGTGCCACTTAACTATGAAGCCTCAACATCAAACTTGTCCAAATACATTGATTCCTCAACACTCACCAAGACATCTATTATCCCTCAGTCATCTACCTCCACATCCTCTACTTTCACTACCAAATCCAAAGGCCCTGAGATCCAGATCCAAGACAAGGGATGTAGAGAGTACAACATGAACATTGCCTTTTGCATCACCACAATGCCAAAATCACCAAATACATATGGAAAGTCATGTTACACCATGTAAGATAAGATCTTGATTCATGTACCTCCCAAAACTACTTTCCTCAAATTAGGATACCTTGGCAAAGAAGATATTGAGGATGCGTTTGACTGGGTCTGCAAAGAAGATGAGACACCACTTCCAATAAAGCAATATGGTAAATGGTTTCTAATGGTGTAAGAAAAAGTGTATGATGGAACTAGTGGCTTGGGCATAAACAAGAATGGATGAAGAGAACCCTACATGCCTATTAAATGGGGGAAAAATTTTGGGTTAGGATGGAAACCACTGAAGGTGGGTACCACTAAAACCAAATTTCCTTCAAATAAGGAAGTATGTGATTCTAAATGTATCAAGACATCAGAGGATTCTAACAATGACTTTTATGACAATAATGATTCCAACAACTAGGAATGGGAATCCTATGACTCTAGCGCCTATGAACTGGACAAAATTTTCCATGATTTAGATACACCTAGACCTAAGGTAACCAATTGTATGAATATCAACATCCGGGACAATAACTCAATCCTTACCTTATCAGCTACTTCCTCACCTTTTGCAAATACCAATGATGGAATTTCCCTAGTCTACCCACAATTGATTGACTGGGACCAACAAGGTCGTATAATTTTGGATACCTTTGAGAATGATGAACCTATTGCTAATTTCATGGGACTGAGAGAAGGAATTCCATAAGGATATCATAAAGTTGGCTTCATGATATAACTCAATGTGGTAGAATACTTTAGGGAGACTGCATCACCTTCCATTCGCAAAAATAATAATAAAGATAAAAAGGAAAGGTCTTTGGGTGAAAATTGTGAGATGCCCTCTAATCATGAAAAAGTAAAAATAAAGGACATATCTGAAGGTGAAAACCTCCCTAAGGCACCTAAGGATGGATGGTATGACTTTCTCCACATCACAAAAGAGTGATCACCAATGCTAATTGAAGACACACAAGAGGTCAACATTGGAGCAATTGAAGATCCTAAGATAGTGTTACTAGCAACTTCCTTGACAGAAGAAGAAAAACCAAAATTCCAAGCATTCTTCACACAACACAAGGGTAATTTAGCCTAGTCATATGCTGACATACTTGGGTTGGACCATGAGCTAGTCTTACATCACTTGTTGTTGAATCTAGATGCTAAATCGATAAAGAAAAAACTCTGGTAAATGCATCTACAAATCGCCTTGTTGTTCAAGATAGAACTAAAGAAAATCCTGGATGCTAGCTTCATCACGTCTATTGATTATTCAAATTTGATCTCCAATCTGGTACCTATCACCAAACCAAATGGGAAAATTTGCATATGTATTGGCTTCATAGATTTAAACAATGTGTTCCCTAAAGATAACTTTCCTCTCCCAAGCATTGACATGATCATGGATCTTACAATAGGATACAAGATGTTGTCCCTTATGGATGGTTTCTTCAGCTAAAATCAAATTTGTATTACTCCAAAAGACCAACATAAAATAGCTTTCACTTTTCCATGGGGTACCTATTGCTGGAATGTCATGCCTTTTGGGCTAAAAAATGTAGGACCTACATACCAGCGGGAAATGACTACAATATTCCATGACCTAATGAACACACTAATGGAGGACTATATTGATGATATCCTAGAAAATTAATTAACCAAAGCTGATCATCTAAAGGTTCTAGAAAAAGTATTTCAATGACTAGAAGAGTACAAGGTCTGTCTCAACCCAAAGAAGTGTGTCTTTGGGGTAAATTTAGGAAAATTATTGGGATTCATCATCTTGCAGTGAGGCATAGAATTCAATCCCACCAAGGTAAAATCCATCACATACATGCCTCCCCCAAAGAACATCATTCAATAAAGATCCTTACAGGGGAGACTTCAATCTATTAGGAGATTCATTTCTCAACTCACAGACAAATGACATTATTTTTAGTACCTGTTACGTAAAGGGATCCCATTCATATGGACTAAAAAATGCCAGGAAGCCTTTCAATAGATAAAAGAGTATCTCCTAACACCACCCATGTTGATACCACCAATAGATGGTAAGCCCCTCATATTATATGTATCTACAACCACAACAACATTGGGGGAACTACTTGCTCAAAATTACCACGAGGAAAAGGAAAGAGAAATCAACTATATTAGTAGGACCTTGGTGGGATATGAACTTAACTACACATATATTGAATAGGACTACCTTGCAATGGTGTTTTTCACACAAAAATTATGGCATTACATTTTGAGCCACCAAACAAAGCTGGTAGCAAAAATTGATCCAATCAATTATCTTCTCAGTAGAGTAGTGTTAATAGGGTGATTGGAAAAATGGGTCATGGTCCTTAGTGAATATGACATCCAATATGTTGAATGCATGGAAATCAAGGGATAGGTAATTGCAAATCAACTTGTAGATGCACCAACACAAGAAGAACATCCCCTCATTGTTGATTTTTTGGATGAGTCAAATTTCACTCTTGAGAAAGGTGATGTATGGAAGATGTACTTTGATGGCTCCCATACCAATCATGGATCGAGTGTTGGAATATTGTTCGTCACCCCACAAGGTGACACTATACCAAAATCATTTAGAATTGCATTCCCTTGTACAAAAAACATTGTAGAGTATGAGGCCCTATTAACAGGATTGTGTATGGTGGCCAAGTGGAAGATCCAAAGTATACAGGCCTTCAAAGATTCAAAATTAGTCATCAATTATGTCAATGATGACTATGACACAAAGGATGAGAAATTGACTCCCTATAATAAAATGGTCAATAGCTTCAAGATTTACTTTGTCAATGTCACCTTTTGTCAGATACCCCGCATACAAAATAAGGTAGCAAATGTAATAGCAACCATCAGATCGCTCTTGGACATACCTAACAATGTGTCACAATATGATTTCTTAGTGGAACATCTATTGGTCCTTGCTTTCGACGTTCCAAAATTTGAAATGGTTTGTGAACTTGTTGGTCCTGAGTCACCTTGGTACTTAGATTCTTGTAATTACCTCCATTCTCAGATTTTACCTAATAACCAATGCAATAACTTTATCTGAAAATCCTCCTATTATGCCATCATCAAGGATACCTTGTACCAACATGCCTTTTGTAGTGCCCTACTTTGATGTCGCAATAACACTGAAGCACAAAAAACCTTACGGGAAGTGCACCAAGGAATTTGTGGGGCTCACTTAAGTGGTCCTACCTTAGCCAAAAGGATTATGCGGATGGGATACTATTGGCCAACTATGGAACAGTAGGCATACCAATTTGCAAAAAGATGTAGAGAATGTCAAGTTCATGGTGATCTTATTCATGCTCCAACACAAGAAATAAGGCCCATCACTTTACCTTGGCCTTTTGCTCAATGGGGACTTGACCTCCTGGGAAAAATTCACCCCACTTCCTCGAATGGCCACAAATTCATTATAACCACCACTAAATACTTTACCAAATGGGTAGAGGCCATTCCACTTACCTACATCACCGACAACCAAATCACTAAGTTCATTCTTAATTATATCATTTTCCACTATGGTATTCCACAATCCATAATCACAGACAATGGTCATCCCTTCAAAAACTAGTACGTCCACAAATTGTGTGAACAATTCCATATCCAACACCATTTTTCCACTCCTTACTACCCACAAGGAAATGGCCAAGCTAAGGCATCCAATAAAATCATCATTGAAATTCTTAAGAAAATGGTCAATGTTGCTGGTTGTGACTGGCACATCCAACTCAACCCTACCTTATGGGAATATCGAACTAGAATTCGTACTCCCATGAGAGCTACCCCATTTTCCCTAGTCTTTGGTTCAGAGGCTATTCTCCCCATTGAGGTTGAAGTCCCCTCTCTCTAAGTTTCCATGAAAGGGTTAATCAATGATGAAGAGTACAAGATATCTAGGCTGCATTAGCTGGAATTACTGGATGAGTGAAGCTAGAAAGCACTGACTCACTTACAAGCATATCAGAACTATATTTGCAAGAGTTACAACAAAGGGGTCTTGGTCAGACATTTCGACATAGGTGACCTAGTACTAATGCAGAATCCTAAAAACCAAGAAGAAAGAGAAAAACCTGGCAAGTTCAATTGAGCCTAACTGGCTAGGCCCTTATGTCATCACAACTTCCTTCAGTTTGAATACATATAAGTTATCTACTTCAGAGGGAGCACCATTATTTAAGCCTATAAACAGCTTGCACTTGCACAAGTTTAACACATAGCTTCAGAAAGCTCAGTCAAAAGCATAAAATACAAAAAAAATACAAAAAATGAAAATACAAAAAAAGGAAAGAAAAAAATAGTAAAGAGAAATAATCCTTCCAATAGTGAAAACCATCTCAATGGCACTTTGGATAAGTACAATGGTGAAAACCTAGCAAACAGGTCCATGTGTAGACAATCTTCACTCTGTCATCTATTATCACTTCATAGGGTCTTTCCACCTTCACCCATGTTAATATAACTATCCCACCTTCATTTTGCAACACCCACAAGAGAGTATTTGCTAGTCCTATGACTAGAGATTGGTTGATGCTCATAGTATACCATGCAATCATTCTTACCATCCCATCCCACACAGTACCCGACTAAGGGAAAATACCTAACACCCATTCTAGATGGAGTAAACCTCTAGATCTGTAGGACCTACCACACTTGCGAAAATACAAAATCATTCAAAAAACATGTTGAAAACACAAAAGAATTCAAAAAATGTCAAAATTCCAAAATAAATCCAAATAATCAGAAAACTACAAAAATAAAGTCAATGTTTGTCATGTTTGTCTTTGTCAAAGTCAAACTATGTTGCCTCTATGATTGGACATAGGAAAGGCCATCTATAGATGTACCCCAAGGCATTAGGTTTGTCTTTTTAGGTTTGTCAAAATAATATCATGACTCAATCCTTAGTCAATAATACAAAGTCATTGGTCATGTTGAACTACAAGGTCTTTGTGTGTATAACATAGGCAAGGCCATCAATCGATGAACCCCCAAGGCCGCACTAGGTCAGTCCATTAGGGTTCATCACATTCACTATCACACATGTTAGATACTTTAGAATAAAAAAAAATTTCAGTAAGTCCTATCATTCAGAGTCTAGTCAAACTACGTGGCCTCTACATATACAACGTAGGAAAGGCTTAATAGCCCTTGAGGCCTTAGATCTCAGTCCTCTTAGGGTTTTTTCATACTATTCATATAATTAACGAATCGAACACAAGGTAACAAACAACACACAATCAAACCAATCCAAATCAACAACAAGTCTATCAAATCAGTCATTTAAGAGTCTTCAAGATGTGTCCATCATGATGTCAGACTCTTTTCTATCAACCAATTTATTTAGGATATGTCTTTCCTAAATCAACATTAATCTATCAAATCAGTCATTTAAGAGTCAACATGTGTCCTTCTTGACGTCAAACTCTTTTCTTTCAACCAATTTATTCAAGATAGGTCTTTCCTAAATCAACATTTAATCTATCAAATCAATCATTTAAGAGTCTTCAAGATGTGTCCTTGATGTCATACTTTTCTCTATCAACCAATTTATTCAGGATATGTCTTTCTTGAATCAACATCAAATCTATCAAGTCAATCACTTAAGAGTCTTCAAGATGTGTCCTTCTTGATGTCAGACTCTTTCAAGTGTCAATTGTCAAGTCTTCAAGATGTGTCCTTCTTGACGTTAGGCCCTATTATGTCATCTATTTAAGATGTATCCTTCCAGAATCCTGACCTTGGCAATAATCAAATTTGACATTTCAATCTTCTTTAGGATGTGTCCTTCCTAAAAGAATGACCAGTCAACCTTTTCATCACCAAGTCAACCTTTACAAACAAAGATTTGATACACATGTCTTGCCAAGAATTTTTCATTTATTTTTCAATGATTTGATATGACCATGTAACGAGCCACCATGACGATGTCCTATGACAAGTTTAGAGGAGCAACAATGTTACATGAGCATATCTTGCTTTTTGACTAATTGTCTTATATTTTTGAAATTGTCATGTTACTAGCCACCTCGAGGATGTCCTGACAATAGGATTTAGAGGAGCAATGACATATCATGATGATTGTCTCATCTTTTCAAAGCTATCATATCACTAACCACCTCAAGGATGTCCTAGCAATAGGATTTAGACGACCAATGATGTTCCATGACATATTTTCTACGGATTGCTATTTTTGGTTTGTCTAGACAAGAAGACTAGGAACAATTGGGTTCCTAAGTATGAGTCATGAAAAACCTTGTCTATGATTGTTTGTTTTCATAAAATGCATGACATTACATGCCATTGGTCTATCTAATATCATGGTGTTTCTTGTCCATTGCAATAAACCGCCCAATGATGATTAAAATGGAAAGGCTTTGTGTAATGATAGCAAAGTGATGACATATCTATCTTTCACACTAACACTCTTCTTCCATTGTATCTAGATGGTGTATTGTGACACAAAATCACCTGCATGCATTACAATATTATAATAGCACACATTTTACATCCACATCCATTTTTCATAAATAAATCAAAACATCAAATCATTTTCATATACATTTCATAACATAATGCATAACATGATTACTATATATCATAACTCATATGCATCCATTACATCATAAATCAAGTACATCATCATCATCACATAAGAATGAATCATAAAGGAATGAACACATCATAAATAAACACATCAGATAATCGCTGTAAAAAATGCATCTCATATATATATAAAATGTGTCATAGTATAATATCCAAAAAGTATATCAAAAATGGAGCTCGTAGGCTCTATAATCATAATACAATGTCCACAAATACATAAACATGTCTCTAGACTGAACTCCCACTACTCTGATGAGGAGAATGAGGAGGTGACTAACGAGGAGAGCCTAACAATCATTGTGTAGATGGGGGCCTATCATACGGTCCTATCCTGTGAGGTCCTACAACACCTCCACTACTCTAAGATCTATTGTGAGATTTCCAACTATGTGATCTATTGTTGAGTGTCTGGGAAGCACTGGGAGCTCATCTCTCAGGAGGTACCTCTTGCTCATACAAATCCCTATAATATCGCTCTTGATCGTTGGCCTTGACCAACTCTCGAGCCATATCTGCAACCAATCCAGTGAAAAGTGTGGAAAACTCCACGAACCTCTTCTCTGTCTCCTACCTCTGTGCCACTGCTTGATATCTCTCTAGGTATGTGTTGTCCCTCTCCAACTGTATCTCATATCTCTCTACGGACATCACTCTAACCCACTCCACCAAGGCCTCTACATGGGCCTACAAATTTTCTAGCCACTGATCCATGGGACCCTTCTCCTCCCACAGTGGTCTCTACCCCTCATTTGCATCCCACTCCTCTACAATCCAGTCTCAGATCTCTCTCTCCTCATCTCCCATCTCCTCCTCGGGGAAGTCCTCTATATCTTGGTAGCCTACCCATAATAGATAAAGGGCATCCAACTCCTTCTCTTGTCCCCTGACCTCCTCCCCAACTTCCTCCTCTCTAATGGCCTCCTCCCTGACCACCTCCTCACCAATGACCTCCTCCTATCCACCCACCTGCACCATGACTACATCCTCTCCCTCTTCCTCACCCTCACGAATGGGTGATAGTACTCTACCCCAACCTCTACTACCTCGTCGATCTTTTGGACCACCCCTCCCACCTCCTCCTCTGCCATCATCACCTCCACCTCTACCACCTCAACCATCGTGACCACCTCCTCTTCCACCACATTCACCATGTGGGCCTATACCTCAATGCTCTACAAGCGCTAGCTAATCAAGATCTATGTATGGAATAGGTCTATGCATTGCCCACTAGGTATCATAAGGTATTATCATACCAACATCTATTGGCCCACCCCTCCATTCCCACTGCACTGGTTGTAGTGCATCAATATCTTCCTTTGTTGTTGCTACAAGAATCTAGGGCCCCCATATAGGAACCTCCCTCAAAGATCTGGAAAACTCAGCTCGCCTGCGTGGCTCATCCTAAACCTCACCAAACTATTGGAAAACTATATCTAGTAGGTGTCTCTTAATGATTTGAATAGTGGCAACAGTCCTCCTAATAAGATAATGTGTCTGATGATAGAAAGGCAAGTGTTGATCCTCATCCGGCCACTACGCATAGTCCATGTACAACATCCAAATAAACTACATAAGTGTATAAATTGCATGCCTCCAATATCCAATATCTCCCACATGCATCTGTGTAATGGTCCCAGCATACCAAAATACATAAGGAGATCAATCATCTAGCTCATGTATGAATGGTGGACAAAAAACAACAATGTGCTCCCATGCCCAGATCATTAATAGAGTAGTCCCATAGCTCATGGATTGTGCCTCCCTATAAGCTATATCGTGTAAATGGAAGTACAACATCACCAGTAGACATGAGCCCCATGCATACACAACATGTCTCTCTAACATCCCCACTAACATCTCACTCCAACCCACAGGAAAGCCATGCCCTCGACAATCTAGTAGTATGATCTCACCAATCATAGTACACAACAAACAATTAATCCACTTATATCTCTCTATGAGCACATGCCATTTGATCTCATAGTGCTCAATACCAAGCTATCTAACATCCTTATACACAGTAACAATTGATCTCATTGTACACCATTTGGGTATCATACTAAACCCTCTCACCCATGATTGGCAATCTAAGTATCCTGCACACATCCTCTAATGTAACTATCACATCTCCTATGGGAAAATGGAAAGATGAAGTCTCAGAGTGCCATCACTCAACAAGTGTAGTAAGCATCCCTCGGTTTTCCTGAATGTTGGGAATGGATGTCACATTGTGTAGACCAAGACACCATATCAAACGTTTCTCTGCACTAGTCAATTGATCCCGCAAATCGTAAATGGTCAGCCTCAACTCCTAGGTGTATATCAAATCCAAAAAAACCTACAATTGCATAACACATATCTTGCATCAGAAACATGAAGAAAATAAATGCACATCATTTCAAAATACAAATCCAATGTTACACTTTAAAGGCTCAAAACATTTGACAGGGAAATGTGTCATTTTATTTAGCAAATGTGTCACACAAATACATATGCATCACATTATTCTACAAATGTGGCCCACCATGCAAATGCATCATATTATTTCACAAATGCAGTGCATAATTACAAATGGGATGCATAATTTCAAATGCATCATTATCCCTAACATATGTGATTCATATAACAAATGCGGTGTAAAATAATTCAAATGTGTTGATCTAAGAAAAAAATGAAAGAGCCCCCACATGTTTCCGCAAATGCATTGTATCACAGACAAATGTGTGACATAAAAACACAATTGTAGTGCACAAATAGCGATGCATGTAAAAATTAAATTCCAACATCCTAGAAAAGTGTGAAAATTCAAAATTCAAAAGTCAGAAATGGGGTACATACCGAGGGTCATACGTCAGTCAGTCGTCGGAATGTCTAGATGCGATATCCAGGATGCTTGGTGTAGGGAACAAGAAACCTTTTTCTAGATACCTCTAGACCAAAATCACATGTTTTCAAACTCGAAGGGTAATAATGAATTCAATTTTACCCAACTTCTATTTATACCTAGGGGTTTTTAGGGTTCTATTTGAAGCTGAATGTACTAGACGCACTATTGGGACACTTCCAACAACCATTTCACTTACTAAACCTTGTCAAAACTGATTTCTTTCACCACCATTGAACTTCTGGCTATCCAATTACCTAATCGAGACAATTTCCAAATTTTTTTGAATTTTTCAAATATTTTTCATTTTTCCTGAGGGGGCATACCCTTACCTATTTCACATTGGGGCATGATTGGAGCATGTTATTCTTTATTCTTTGACACAAATGCTGAAAATACATTATTTCAAATAGGGTCAAATTGTAGACACTGAAAAATGGCTTAGGCTTGTGACTGCATTTTTCATTATTAATTTAAGATACCCGCAAAATGATTAAATAATTTTATCGTTTAATTATAATCTAACATCGCATTTCCTCTAAATTAATTAAATAGTTTTAAACATTTAATTAATTCATTTTCATTATTCTTTTAAATTTGATTAATTAAGTAAATTGCATTAATTTACTTTAATTATGTCACTAATTAATTATAATCTTTTCTTTTGATTAATTAAATAAGTTTCCTAAATTTATTTAATTACACGTTTAAATTAAGTCCTTTCTTCTTACTAATTAAATAAGTTTCTTAAATTTATTTAATTACACATCCAATTAATTCATTTCCTCCCACATTTAATTAATTAACTCTATTTTCTCATCTAAAGTGACTCCATAAATTGAATAAGTCATTTTAATTGATTTTGGAATCACATACACAACTTCTTCCACAAAAAAAATGAATTAATTTTATAACTAATTATTTTATTTGAGCACATGTCTCCTACCTTTTCAATTAAATATCTCATGCATAATTCTCTCCATTCCTCACTAACACTTTCTCTCAGTTCACTCACCTAATAATCATTCACCTCCTTTTGACTCACACATTCTTTCAATTACACCTCTTAATTAATCGATCAAATTGGCTCAATTAAAATCTCAATAAATTTTTCTAAATATCTAATCAATCTCATCAATCAAGGACTTAACTATTCAATCAGATCCTCACACTTGATCTGGACCATTCGAATAAAAATCAATCTTGACCATTGAATTTGTGAAGCTTCTATAAGAGAAGCTTTGAATTTCATTCTGGGGTAATCATAATCTTAAAAGTTTTATTGTCAAAATACTTATAGGCTAATATTGCACACTCAGAATCTGAGGGCATTGAGCTTTTTCAAAGCAAAGCAAAGAAGAATAATGGAGATGAGTCAAGCAAGCATGGGAATTAGATGATAGTATTCTTGTTTATTTAATTTATGTTATTGCATTGCACTTTGTTATTGATATGGGGAACCTTATCATGATTAGGATATTCGTGATTGTTGTTGTTGTTATGCTTTCATTATTCCTATGTTATTTTCCCATGTCACATAACTAGATCACCTCCCATCACAAAAAATTGAAACTTTAGAACATGGCCACACAAACTGTAGAAATGACTAGATAAAAACCAAAGTTGCTAGCTAAAGTGTTTATAAAAAGGTGGCATAAAAGGGTTAATTTTCCATAAATGAAAAGTGTGGAAATTATCAATGAGAATTAACATCGTATCCATCTCAATCTCCAATTGGTAGTACTTTAACATCATGGTAAATTAAATCTTGCACATAACTAGGGATATTGAAGATATTATCCCATATTACTAAATTTGGTGTGAAGGTGTCAATATTTTCCAGTGTGTCAAAAACTTTATTGTTGTTTTGAAACACTTGAATTGTACTTCAATTTTTGAGGTTAACAATAGTATTGCAAGCCGAAGACACAAGGTCTTGGAGGGTCCAACAAGGAGAGGCCTTCCCCATCAGCATGAGAATTATGTTTCAAGAATCTCCTTCGATGATTAAGTTAGACAACCCAACCTACGTGGCAATTTGTATGTCGTGGAAATCCATTGCCAGCTTAGTGAAGCTAGATTACTTCACCTCCAAGTTGACCGCATAAGCCAATATAAAATTTCCTTTGTGATCTTGGATAACCCAATCCCCACCTACCTAACTAGAGTTAAGTTCTGCAAATGGAAGAATAAATGTTAATAACACCCAAAGAGTGGTTATTAATATTAAAGAGGAACCATAATCATACCAAATGGGTTCACAACCTTCATCAACTAAAAGCTGCCATATTTTATAAGAAATGAAAATACAAACACTAATCTAACTTGGCCCATTGTTTTTATGAAAAATAGTTAGTAGGCCATATCATGTATGCTATTTTATAAAAAAGAAAAAGTCAAAATATTTAATTCTTACGAAAGAAAGAATATTAATGTTAAGAAATATTTGTCAAGTATCTTAAAAATAAAAATTTATTTTGAACTCTATTAGACCCTAATATTTTAATGAAATAAAATTCAAGGAAGATAGAAATAAAATGGAATCTCATCACTATCAATCACATTAAGAGTTGCATAACTATTATTCAAAATATCTTCTTCTATACTTATTTAAAACAACTTATAAATTTCTAACTATAATCACAAGCTATATAACCAAAATTTATTGTGTATAAAATTACCTTCCTGAACCTTGAAACCTATATTTTAGGGCCTTCTAGCTTTCATGGTGGAGAAAATGCATGAGTAGTATTGTGAGAAGATAAAAGACTAGACTGTGGGACTTTTCTCTCTATTTGACTATGCCAAAGGACCTAATGAACATATTAATAATTTTTATATGATTTCAATTACTATTTTCTATAATACATCATCCCTACATGATTTGGATTGAAAGATATATTTTCATTAATGGAATTCTTAAGTCTAATTTTTTATAATTTTTACCTCACTAGCTTCACATATTTTACAGATATTTGAGTACATATCAAAATTATTGAATCTAATCTATTAGAAAGAACTAAATATGAATCATAAAATCCTATTTTTTTCATATGCTTCAAAATTCACATATTTTACAGATATTTGAGTACATATCAAAATTATTGAATCTAAGCTATTAGAAAGAACTAAATATGAATCATAAAATCCTATTTTTTTCATATGCTTCAAAATTCAAAAATTCTAGATATATTTTTTTAAGGGAAATGATTACAAGAACAAGAATGAAAATTCTAATCAAATTGCTAGTAAAAATATTCCTCATTTTAAACAAAATGCAACTAGAATTTTTACAAAATCATGAGATCCTTGGGATATTTTTCTTAAAATATTATTAAGATCCAATTTAATTACCATTCCTCCCATTAATATAAATTTTATAAAATTATAGGAACCTTTCAACAATGTGCTTCAAAGTTTTTTGAGTTGTAATTTAATTAATATTCCTCCTTTAGAATACAATAAGGTACCTCCAACTAATTATAGTGATCAAGTATTTTATCATTACCATAATACCAAAGTGTATAATACTCAATGTTGTATCTAATTTAAATATAAGACACACAATCTCATAGATAATAGCATGATTCATATTAAAGGTGATAGAATAAAAGTTCAAAGCTATTTGATACTTTTATAAATGAAATGATCAGCATTGATCTAATTTTTAACTTTTAGATCACTAAAAATTAGCATATATATTTTAAATTTAAAAACTATTTAAACTAATGAAATGCAGATTTTTAGTGTATTTTATGTTTGTATTTTTTAAGAAAAATTAAAACTTATTTTCAGAATGTACTTTTTAATAAAATTAAAAACATAATTTAGTTTCTGATAAAATGTCAAAAAATGAGATTAAGTGGGATGTCAATCTTTATACAATTTTTTTTTTCTTTCATTTTTTTGTATTTATAACAGTGATAAATTTAAGAAACCCCCCTCAAAAAATGATATAAAATCCTAGCAAATCTTTCATTTTTTTGGGAAAAATATTATTTTCTATTGGTGAATCTTTCCTCTTTTTTGAAAAAAATATTAATTTTATTGGCAATTTTTTTATATCAATAAAATTTTATAGAAAATATTGGTGAATCTTATAAAATAATAGGAAAATTTGTTAGTTTTGATGGTGAATCCTTCCAATCTAAAAAATTATTATTATAGAAAATTAGGGGCCCGAAAGTGGAAATTATCGGTGGGTTTAAGGGTAGACTATAATACTTACTTTCCACCATTGATTTAAATATAATATAACAACCCTCATTGTATTTCATGAGTTAAAATGTACCTATGATCTATAATACTCATGAGGCCTAAAAATACTTTTGGATCATTGATATTAGATGATCAATTATCCAAAATCTATTATGATCCCCATAAGAATTACAAATCACTAATAGATTGTACCTCACAGAATACAATGAGGGTCATTAGATTATATTATAAATCAATTGGAAACTACATATTGGAAATATGGCCTTAAATCAACTAATAATGATATACTATTGGTGAATTAATATATATTTTTACTATAACCTATAAAATTTAGGCGAATATGATCTAATCATATATCAAATATTGTGGCTATTTTTTGAGTTAAAAATTATAATAAAATAAATGGTTTGGTGATTTATATAAGACTATTTTTTTTTTGTAAAAATGTGGCGATTCAAGTCATGTTACTACTGAAACTATTAGCCAACTGGAAAATATTAACCATTAAAAATATCACTAATTTATAATTTGAAACTTTAGTACATGGATTCTCTCTCTCTCTCTCTCTCTCTCTCTATATATATATATATATATATATATATAATCTTAACATGGAATCTCTTATATTTTGGAGCTAATGAGATAATTTTAACAAAAATAAAAAATATATAAATAATTATTAAAATATGAAAAAAGAATATTTTAAAAACTACACTTATAGATCTACAAAAGGGTATTTTTAGATCTTTTTTTCTTGTTAAGGTATTTTTAACCTAGCTTTCTCTAGGTGATGCCACAATTGGGGAACTAATGAGCACATAGTGATATTTGGGGGGTTAAATCAATATCTATCAATATTTTACTTTTCAAAACATAACCAATCACAATAAAACATTCAAGTAAGATCTAAAAATTAAGAACATAATGAGAACACATGATTTACATGGAAACCCTTACAAGAGAAAACCACAACAAAATATTTCTTATATATATTGATCTTCTTCTTCTTATTAGTGTAGGCTCCAACCTACTAGAGACTCCAATCTCTACACAAACTAAGCTCCAACCCAACAAGAGGCTCCAACCTCTACTTGATAGGCTTCAACCTATTAGAGACTCCAATCTCTACACAAACTGAGCTCCAACCCAACAAGAGACTCCAAACTCTATTTAATACGCTTCAACATATTAAAATTATTTTATGGTTGATATGAATAAATTCCTCATCCAATTCTGATCCAATCTTAAATCTAATTCAAACAAAAATATGATTCAAAATCAAATCTAATCCAAACACTAATCACAATCTTTTTATAGACACGTAAACTATCTTGATTGATATCATACACTTGATTCTAATTCACTAACACCGATTCTTCCTTAATCATTCCTTTACTAACCAATTGATTAAATAATCTTTATTTAATTAATTCATCAAAATTCCTCTTTGATTAAATAAATCAACTTTATTTAATTAAATTATAATGTTTTCTCTTTGGTTAAATAGATCAACTTTATTTAATTCTAATTTTTCCACTTTGATTAAATAAATCAATTTTTAATCAAATCCTAATGTCCTCTTTGTGATTAAATAAATTAACTTTATTTAATTCTAAATTTCTTCATTTAATTGAATAAATCAAAGTTATTTAATTAAATTGCTAATCTCCCAACTATCCTCTCATTTGATTTAAGTAAATCTAAATATCTAAATCAAATGTCAAATCAAAATCATCTCATCTAACTTAATTAATCATCAATTAACATCTAATACTAATCCTCCATTCCTCTAGCTTTTGCAAGTTGCACATGTAAATCAATTTATTTGATTTATCAATTCCTCTATTTTCATTCAAAAGTGGCATATTCTTGGAATATTCCACCTATTTGAAATCTCCCTCCCAAAGGACTTTTGTCCTCCAACTTGGCATTAAAATCTCTTACATGTCCTCTCCTTGAGCCAACTTGGCATTAAAGGCACTTACATCCCCTCTTGTGCAAGTCACTTCTTCAAATTCAAATTCTACCTACATGCATTTAACATGCACATTGTTAAAAATGTGCTCCACTCTCCTTCATTAGCATGTTGAAAAGAGGCACAATGCCATTGGTTCAAGTTTAATCCCACATTCTTCCTATTCCTCATTCTTCAATCCTTCTCCATTATAAATAGAGGCTTTCTCTATTTGATTTTGGAATCCACAATCCATGTAAGATCATTATGTTCATTTGAATCCACAATCATTCACAAGTTTATGCAAGGTTATTTTAGTCATTTTGAATTCAAAGTATCCATTTTCATCCACATTTCATCCATGTTAGCATAGAATTCATCATTCATAGCAAGGTTATTGGCAGTTTTCATCAAGGAGAACACATTCATCATCAAGCTTGCCAAGGGATTGGGAAAGGGCTACTTTCCACATCAAAGTAGCACCAATTCCCCCATGGGATGTTGGTTTGAGAATTTTGAATAAGATTTCATTAGCTTGCATTTAATATTTTATCTTGTTTTCTTGTTTTTGTGTTTGAATGAATTTCATGGGGAATGTTTGGTTTAAACTTGTTTGAAGACTAATTTTTTCTTGTTTGTCCATGTTTGGGCAGGTTTAGGTGAAGCATTCTACACTTTCAAATCTAATCACTATCATGCACTTCTTCTTTTCAAAAATCTAATAAAAAATTATAGGTTTGATTCAATTACAAATCTAATCACTATCATGCACTTTTTCTTTTCAAAAATTTTGATCACTATCAATGCACTTCTTCTTTTCACAAAATTGATCACAAATATGGCACTATCTTTCCTCAAAATCTGATAAAAAATGTGTCTTTTTTTTTCTTCAAATTTCTCCTCTAATAATGTATCATATATTATTCTTTCACCATATTTTAACATCTTATTTGTCCATTTAATATAAGTCTAATTTGCACTTTATTTTTCTACCTTTCTTTTAAATCTGCTCTTTAAATTAGATATTAATCATTGAATTTCTTGCTTTTATTTTTCCCACACATCATCTATTTATACTACTCATATTATCCTTGAGAGACACCATTATTTGTAATAGACACACCAACTAAAAAATCACTACACCTTTTGGAATATTGTCTATTCGTAAATGAATCACTATCTTTTATGAATTCATTGTTCTTAATATAATGTCCGCTCAATAAAAAAACATTACTTTCCTTAATCATAAACACTTCCTCTAACTAATGATTGATCGCTCCATACAATATAGTAATTTTTGCCACATTTATTAATCGTATCACTTCATGTTCTTATCGTTTCCTTAATAACCAATTCACATTTCTTTATTAATCATTGCATTTAAGAGAAGTTGTAACTCTTCTTTCAAATTTGATAAAGAATTTTCATCATCACAGACCACTAATGTATTTGTGAATAAGACTTGAGTCTTATTCAAAGAATCACATCTCTTCAAAATCAATGGTCACCTTAATGTATTTTCCTCACTTCATGTATTAACAAAAATACAATTGCACCACTTACATCTATTGACCAAAATACACTCATATCACCTCAAAATGATCACTCCACTTCACACTATAATATACAGTAGTCTTTGTTATTTATGAGCTTGATAAATTCAATGAAGATAGGTATGCGAAGATATAGTAGTCTTTATTATTATTATTTAGATGGACTTCCTTGGTGGGAAAAAGTACTCACCCCAAGGGAACAACCCAAGCGATAACAAGCATAAGCTAAGCTCTTCCAAACTGCTATATAAATTTGTGGTTGTGATGAAAATCGCAAACAATGGGAAGCGGTGCATTATAACTCTCCCCCAATGTCTTTATGATGTGTAAAGCCCTTGTTCTAAGGGTTGGGATATCTCTCACAAGGATTTTATCATTGCACCCCCTAAACTATATGCCCTTACTACGAACCTTTGTTTAGAATCCAAAATCCCAATATTTTTTTGGTGTCAAGAGGTCAGACCTCCAGAGTTCTCACACACATTTGTGGTTCTTTGTCGAGATGAAAAGTTCATCATGGGAGATTCATGAGAACTAAATCTTGGCTGACTTGTAGAAGTGAGTGTCATGGAGGGGAGCTAGTGTGGTCAAGCTTCTAGTCATCTACTCTGAATAAGCACAACTAGATTTATCCAAGTGGGAATTCAACAAATATTTTCTTTTTCCATCCTAGAATTGTGCAATTTTGAGTCAGTTAAACACATTGTTTGGATCCAAAATATTGAAAAAAAACATTCAACAAGGACATCAAATTTTAAACCTTTAGAAGAGGTAGATACGTATGAGAAATCCAAGTGCTACTACTTGTCCCTAGGGATTTCATCCCTAGAGGCTTCTAAGTATTTGGGTTTATATCTTAATTTTCTCTCTAAAGTCAACATTAGGGAACTATTGCCTTGATTTTCTTGATTTCCACATAATGGACTTTGTGGGATGAAAAGAAATTGAGAGATTAGAAATTTAGTTTGAAAAGCTAAGCAAGAAAGTGTTTGTGGTAAAAAGGATCCATTAAGCAAAGATAAAAGCCAAATTGAACCTCACACGTATTTTCTCAAATGATTTCCCACAAGATCAAAGTTCCAAAACCAAAGTCCATCAATTGAAATAAACATCTTAGTCCACGAAATCTCAAGAAACATCAGTCTATGCTTTACACAGTTAGAGAAAGATTTCTCTATAACTTTTACAAGCATGCATCAAAGGATAACCCAACAATGTACTCATTCTATTATTGTCAAAATCCAAGTATTTTTCAACGTTTTGAGTATCTCACTTTGTAGAGTTAACAAATTCCTGGAAGTATATCATGTTCTTCAATACCTAGGTGTTGTAAAAAAAAGCCTCTCTAGGTTCACCTAGGATCAATACTTTCATCCATCCCCCAAAGCATCATTCAACCTATCCCACAACCAATTTCATCTCATGCTCCAAGTCAACCCATAGTTACCAAGGGGAGTTCATTGCTTCATGCTCTTCAAACACATCCCCTTGTAAATAACCAATACTTGGATGAAAACACCATCTTGGGTCAATTTGTCCCTCAAGATCTATAACACCCATACGTTCTTCTTGTCTTTCATGACACCAACAATCCATCCACCTTCTCTGCAACACCGACATATTCCCTTAACATCAAGTCTCTCTCCCCATGACTACATAATGAAAAGGGGGACTATTTGGACAAGGGGAAATCTTTGATCCCTCATCATCACTTTCTCAAAGAAACACACCACCCATCTTTCCACCATTTCCCCCTCTACCATTGGCATCCACACCAATTATTAGTTTAGGGAAATCCCCTTTACCAATCTTCAATAAACCAAATCAAATCAATCCTCCAATCATGAATCAAATCAACATACCAAATCCTCTAATCATGCCACCAATATCACAACACTAGGTGGCACCAATCCAAGTGACACAATCAATCCTTGCACCATCTATAAATGTGGTCTCCCAAGGACCTAGCATATCCACCACACCATCTACCACACAACCCCTATCATCATTCCAATAGCACCTTGAAAATCACCTCAACAAACTCTCATCACAACATTGCATACCATTCCAAATCTTCCACCTCCACCACCAAAACCAAACATGGAAAACCAATATAGCATCACACTGCAAGCTACCCAACAAGCCTATCAAAAGGCACTTCAACAATTTCAAAATCAACATGCTACACAAGCTACACAACTAGCCACCCAACAAGCATAAACACAGTAAGCCACACAACAAGCACAATAGGTTGCCCAAGCCCAAGCTTTATTGCAACAACAATCTGCCCAAGCTACACAAGTCACACAAGTTGCTCAAGCTACACAAGCCACCAAACAATCTCAAGCTCAGGCACAAGCCCAATATCAAGCCCAACAAGCACAAGTGTAAGCACAATATCAAGCAACTTAGCAGCAAGCTTTGCAATAGTACCAAGTGCAACAAGAAGCAACTCAACAACTAGCCCAACAACAAGCATTATTGGCCCAATAGCAACAAGACCAACAACAAGCATTGTTGGCCCAATAGCAGCAAGACCAACAATAAGCATTGTTGGAACAACAACAATTGCAGGCATACCAACAAGCATTGATTGCACAACAAAGCTTGCAACAACCTCCCACAAACATGCAAAATACCCCACCTACTACTCAAATGGTCAAACCACCCCAAAACACATTCATCCCACCGCTCGATCCACAAAATGATGTGTCTAAACAAATCAAATTTCTTTCACAACAATTCCTAGACCTCCAATCTAGAAAAACAACAAAAATGCGAAGAAATTTGGACCCTTATCCATTTGACAAAATCATTGTGATGGTTACACTCCCAAAAGGATTTGAAATCCCTAAATTTGACAAATATCGTGGGATGGGTAATCCTAAAGATCACATCAGGGAATTCTAGGTATATTGTATGGAATTTGCATATGATGAAACTTATCTAATGTGACTATTCCCTCAGAGTTTTGCTAGACCATCATTGGAATGGTTCTCTCGCCTTCCTCCTAGAATCAAAAAGTTTGAAGAAATTGTGGATGCATTCATACAGAACTATCCATTCAACATAGGCATGCATGTGAGTCTAGAAGAACTATCTACTCTCAAACTGTAAGGTAAGGGGGAAATATTCACATCCTTCTTACAACGATGGTGATCCAAGGCCAACAAGAGCAAGTGGACTATTCTAGAAGAACAAAAAATTTGCACTATCATCGCTAATCTTGAAGGAACCTTGTTATTCCATTTGAAAATGCAATGCATCACCACATATGACCAGTTGATCCCCAAGGCACTCAACATCGAAAGAACCCTTATCACACAAGTGGGGACACCTACTTATCAAGACAACCACCCATCAACCAATTATAATGAGAAACCTCACACATGGGAAAAGAACAAAAATATCACTAATGATGGTGTAATTGACACCAAATTTTTCATTAATGACCCAAGGAAAAGCATGCAACCATATCAACAAATGTAAATCAATAACTGAAACAAAACACAAGCCAACGTAGTATCACAACCACCCAATAATCAAGCAGTCAACAATTTAAATATCAAGGGGGACCACCCCCATGAAACAAGTATCCCTCCAAATGAAAATACACACCCCTTGCAGAATCAATCAAATATGTCATGAAAGAACTGGTATAGGATAATCTCATTAAAATCTCCATTTATGAGAATTATCAGAAGCCCCAAGTGAAATCACCATGGTATAAAAAAATCAAGGGGCACACGATGGCTAGTTGCATGAGATTAAAATTTTTGATCCAAGACCTTATCAATGACAAAAACATAAACATTGAACAACCTGTAGGAAACCATGACCTAAAGATATACACGAATCTAATGCTAGATCACAATAAAGGGAACAACAATGGAAAGGAAAAAAATAGCAATGTAAACCATTTTTACGACCATGTTGTTGCATCCTTGGATGAATGGGTCATTGTTGTCAACATCAAGGGAGCTAGAGCCAATTGTGGAGTCACCACACGCGGTGGCAAAGTCACCATTCCTGGACCATCACAACCACCCAAGGCACTAGCTTCTAATCCAAAATCTATTCACAATGGTTATAATGTCTTGGACAAGATGAAAAGAACCCCTACTCGAATCTCCATCATGGAGTTATTGAAGATCTCACCCACACATAGAAAAATACTAGAGGAAGCATTGGCTTCATCCACTATCCCCATAGATCTTGATGTAGATCAGTTCCAAGCTATGGTCAAACACATCACCATGCCACATCTCCTAAAAAATTTTGATCAAGACCTCCCAACGCAACCATCTCATAACCGTGCACTCCATCTCAAGTTATTGGTCCATAAAAATAAAGTCGCAGAGTCTTGGTGGATGGGGGTGCAGATTTAAATATTTGTACTCTCAAGCTAATAAAGAATTTTGGATTCTTCGAGGACGTCATTGAAAAATAAAAAGGTATTACAATCAAGGCATATGATGATCAGGAAAGAGTGTCTCAAGGCACTATTGAACTCCTTATTCAAGTAGGATCGGCCATCATGGAAACTACCTATGAAGTCCTTGATCTTGAATTACCTTATAATATCCTCCTAGAGCACCCATGGATTCATGGGTTGCAAGCTATTGCCTCCACCTTCCATCAATGTGTCAAGTTTCCATGTCAAAATCAAGAGGTCACAATCCATGGTGATCTCGAGCCATTTTATTATTGAAAGAATCTAGAAGCAAAGTACTACAAGATCCCTCAAGTCCCAAAGAATGATGAAGGCCCTAAGACTCCATATGTAGACCCATCTACCTTATCCTCCACTTCTGAGACAAAGACACCTGCCATTCCTGGCATCTTTGATGTCAAGGTCATTATCCAAGATAATGGGTGTGGGAATTACAAAATGAAGAAGAGTTCCTTCATAATAGGAGAGTTACATCAATCTCCTAGATCTCATGGGAAGCCACATCCAAATAAAACTTTAGCCCAAACTTTCAAAACAGACTCCTCTAGATTCAAATGTTAGGGGACCTAAGTTGGTAAGTGGTGGTCGAAAAGGAAATATCAAGTCTCCTATACCAAGATGAAAGGATTGTGCCTGATCTTCCCATGGATGATAAGAACAAAGGACTACAGATAATGCAAGGATGGGGCTACAACAAAAAAAAAGAAACTCGGACAAAATGACAATGGTCTTCTAGAACCTATCATTCCTGAGAAGTGTATAAGGAATCTTGATCTTGGATGTACTCCCCAGAAAACAACCATACTTGGGAAAGGCTCCCTAGTTAGAAAATTCAAAGCTCCCCCTTAGTTACTAGTATCCATAGGTCTTCCCTTAGACAACTATACCTTTGACATAACCGATGTGTGTGACAAGGACCCTATCACTGTCTTACCGATGCTCTTCAAGGATTTCTCCCTTCTCATGATCAATACCCTATATTTTGAGTTAAACAACCAAACCCATGAGCTAAACTTAGTCTATCCCCAACTCGTCGATTACGACCAACAAGGACCACCGATTTTGGACACATTCAAAAATGATGACACTTGCTCATAATTCATGAGATTGCAGGATACTATACCATGTGGAGATCACAAAGCTAGGTTTGACATTGAGATGGACACACATGCCTATTATGGGGAAATGATTGAATCCCTTAGTCACAAAATTGAAAATTTAAGAATAATATTTATTTCTTTGAGTGAAAACCACAATGTGGCACTCTCTAACCCAAAAATAGTAAAAACAAAGGATGCATCCAATGGTGAAAACCTCTCTGAGGTGCTAGAGGATGAGGGATTCGATCTTCCCCTTAGTTCTATTCATCAGAAGAATTTAGCAATTTTAGCAAAGAAGTGCAATCCGGTCCTGGGAATAGAAGAAACCCCACACATAACCTTCTATGCAGAATCACTTTTGATAGAAGAATAAGAACTTCTACCTAATTTTCTAAGGGAAAGAAAGGTGAAATTTTTATGGACCTACACCGACATGCCTAGTCTTGATCCAAAAGTTGTGGTTCACCATCTAGTTGTCTATCCAAAAGAAAAACCAGTAAGATGAAAACTGAGAAAGATGCATCCACACATATCTCTACTGATTAAACTTGAATTATAGAAGCTCCTTGATGCCAGTTTCATACGACCAATTGATTATCCAAAGTGGGTTTCAAATCTTGTACTTGTTTCAAATCCCACTAGGGGCATCCACATCTGCATGGACTTCAAAGATCTAAACAAAGCATGTCCCAAGGATGATTTCCCTCTCCCAAATATTGACATGATTTTGGATCAAACAATGGGACATGAAATGTTGTCATTAGTGGATGGATTCTCAGGGTACAATCAGATCATGATAGCTAAGGATGACCAACACAAGACAACTTTCACTTGTCCATGGGGGACATACTATTGGAACATGATGCCATTTGGGTTGAAGAATGCAAGAGCTACCTACTAGAGAGCTATGATGCTAATCTTCCATGACATGATTCACAAAATTGTGGAAAACTATGTGGATGACATACTGGCCAAATCAAAGAAACGTCAAGATCACATAGCAGCATTAAGTTCCATCTTCAACAGGCTAGAAGAATACAAGGTCAGACTCAATCCAAAAAAGTGTGTCTTTAGGGTACAATTAGGAAAGTTACTAGGGTACATTGTATCTATGATGGGAATCGAGATAGAACCTACTAAAATCAAAGAAATTTTGGAGATGGAGGAACCAAGAACATTAAAGTAGTTGAGGGGTTTATAGGGAAGACTCCAATCCATTCGTTAGTTTATAGCACAATTAGAAGATAAGGCTATCCCATATTCTCATCTACTCCACAAGGGGGTAGCATACAAATGGGATGAGAAATGTGATCAAGTGTTTAAAAAAATCAAGGAGTACTTGCTCACACCACTAGTTCTCATGCCACAAATTCTAGGCAAGCCCTTGATCCTATATATATCGGCAACAGCAGCAGCCCTTGGCACTCTCTTAGCTCAACATGATGAAAATTGGAAGGAGAGATAATTTACTACATTAGTAGAACCATGGTAGGACATGAGCTAAATTACACATCCATTGAGAAGCATTTCTTAGCAGTCGTGTTCTCCACACAAAAAATTAGACACTATATGCTAGCACATCAAATAAAACTCATTGCCAAGATAGATCCTCTCAAGTATATGCTTTCCAAAGCAATACTCATAGGGTGAACAACTAAATGGATTATGATCCTAATAGAACACAACATTGAGTATGTAGAACGGAAGGCCATTAAAGGGGGTCATCCCACAATAATGGGTTACACTTTTTGGCCAAACTTGACATTGAAATAAACATTTTAAGAGAAAACTTCACTTTCTGGCACTTATAGTAGGTAAACTATTAGGAATTTGAAAATGATGTAAACTAGTGATTTGTGAGATTTTTTCTATAGAATTTAAATGTATTTTTTTTAAAAAAATTGAAATTAAATTGTAATCTTTTTGTGTCTCCTTTGATAACTAGTTTTTAATAGTAAACAACATTTTTAAAAAGTGGTGTGTACTTCGGCTCACATAACTTTTTTTCTACAAAGGATAAAATTCCGATTCTTTTGAATTTAGGTTGGTAACACAAGTATCTAGTTCTTTCATTTTGTTTCATAGCATTTTGTTGAATATTTTTCTTTTATTTAAGTTTTGAAGTCAAAAAATTTATAATTTAGACATAGGTGCACTTCGGCTCGCATAACCTTTTTGGTATGTATTGAAATTCAATTTTTCTTTTTTTGTTGGAAAGAGGACATCAATACCTAGAGCATATATATTTTTCAAAAAAAAATTCCTCAAATTTATTATTTTTCCACAAAGATTTTTCATCGAACTTGATGTTCAGTGAAAAACCTATGTACAATAAAACTAAAAAATAAAATATAAAATAAAAACAAAATATATTAAATTTATAGTTGTTGGAAAGCATGTTTCAATCACTACAATCATCAAACTTGGTTTATCAAGTTGACTCCATTTGCACCTCCTTCCCAAGCTTTGATAGTCAAAAAATTGCATAAATTTTGAAATGGTGGAGGGGAAGGTGAAAAAAGGGGGTTCATTAGAAGGGGGGTTCATTTGAACCCCCCTATATGGTGCAAGAAGGGGTTCATTAGAAGGGGGGGTTCATTAGAAGGGGCAAGGGGTTCATTCAAAGGGGGGGTTCATTAGAAGGGGTAAAGCATTTTAAAAAAATTGATGGGAATTTCTAATTTTTCTTCATTTGAAAAATTGTAACCCACTATTGTGAGTTTACCCAGGGATAATTAATTCTAGATCAGTTGGTAGAGGAACTAATATATTCAGAGAACCCACTTGTATTAGAGTTCACTAATGAGTCCATCTTTAACGTAAGTGTAACAGATCACTAGAAAGTATATTTTGATGGATCCTACACACAACATGGGTTAGGAGCTGGAATCTTCTTCAATACACTACAAGGGGATTGCATACCTAAATCATATAAGTTGTCTTTTCCTTGCACAAACAACATTGTAGAGTATGAGGCTCTCATCATAGGACTCAGAATTGTAGTATAGTGGTAGAGCATGACACTCAAAGTCTATGGATATTTGCAACTAATCATCAACTAGGTAAATGATGAATACCAAATGAAGGATGACAAGTTGAATCCATATAAGAAACTAGTGGAAAGACTCAAAGAATCCTTCATTGACATCACATTTGAGAAAATACCAAGAGAACATAACAAAGCATCGGATGCTATGGAAAAAATTATATCACTACTGGATATCCCACACGATGTCCCTAAGCAAGAATTCCTTGTAGAGCAACTTCTCATACCAGCATTCGAGGTACCAAAGTTTGAATTTGTGTGTGAAATTGTTGGTCCCAGTGATCCCTAGTATCATGATATATACACCTACTTGAGAATAGGAGTCCTCTCCACTGATATCACCCCAAACCTTAAAAGAACATTTGTCAAGAAGTCATCCCACTTTGTTATCTTAGGAGACACCCTACACTGTAGGAGTATTGAGGGAACCCTTTTACGATGCCTAAATGCTGAGAAAGATTTGGCTACTTTAACCAAGGTACACAATGGAATTTGGGGGTCATATTCAAGTGATATGACCTTGGCTAAGAAACTGTTGAGGAATGGGTGCTATTGGCCTACAATGGAGAAGGAAGCTAATGACTATGTCCAAAGATGTGTGTAGTGTCAACAACATGGGGATCTCATCCATGCACCAGCTCGGGAGCTCCACCCAATCATTACACCCTGGCCATTTTCATAGTGGGGGCTTTATCTCATTGATAAAATCATCCCCACCTCATCTAGTCGACATAAGTTCATTATCACCGCCACTAAGTACTTCACGAAGTGGGTAGAGGCCATTCCAATGACCTATGTCACAAGAAAGCATATTTCCAAGTTTATCCTAAACTACCTAATTTTTTGCTATAGTGTCCCTCAACCATTATCTCAGAAAATGGAACACCTTTTAAAAACCAAGATGTTCAAGACCTATTCCAAAATTTTAATATCCAACATCGCTTCTCCACTCTATACTACCCCCAAGGAAATGGCCAAGTTGAGGCTACCAATAAAACCATCTTGAAAATCCTAAAGAAGACATTCAATGACATTGGTCATGATTGGCACTCACAGATAAATCTCACCCTATGGGCCTATCGAACAAGTATCTACACGCATACAAGTGCAACTCCATTTGGCCTAGTCTACGAATGAGAAGCCATCCTTCCCATTGAGATCAAGCTCCCATCCTTAAGGATATCATTGTATAATCTCATTACAAATGAAGAATATCGGGTGTCACATTTGAACAAGCTGGAACTACTAGATCAATGATGCATAGATGCTCTAAATCATTTGCAAGTCTACCAAAACTTTCTCAAGAGGAGCTACAACAAGAAGATCAAGAATCATACCTTTCAAGTCAAAGATCTCATATTGAAGGAGAATCAAAAAACTATACCAAATCTAGTTAACAAGGGAAAGTTTGAATCCAATTGGTTGAGGCCCTTCATCATCATAGCGAGCTATAATTCAGGAGCATATTAGTTATCCACACTAGAAGGGGAGCCTTTGCAAACACCTATCAATAGCTCCCATCTCAAAAAAATTTATGCCTAAACTTGCAAGGTATAAATCCAACGATCCAAAAATATCAAAAAATATAAAAATCCAAAAAAAATTAGAAAAAGGATTGAAAACAGTAAAGGAAAAAATCATTGTCTAGTGAAAACCACTTCAGTGGCGCTTTGAGCAAGTACCTTGGTGAAAACTTGGCAAACAGGTTCCTTGTGTAAATAAGCACTTTCCATCCACCATGATCTCTATAGCTTGTTCTGCATCATTCATCCATCACACTTCCATATCTCCATCCATCACCCATCCGCATCTGCATCATAGCTTGATCTTGTGTTTGTATCATGATCCCTCCTAGTACTACTTGGCACATTCCTAAGCTCAGATTTTCTTGCCTATATCAGAGTATTATATCACATCGCACCATGTTGGGGGCATGTTCTTATACCTACATGGGATCAAATTCATGTATATTCTTGAATTCTTCCTTAAAATCAGAAAATCAAAAAAATTCAAAACATATCAAAATCTAAAAAAAAGGTCAAAAAGTCAGAAAAAGTCAAAAAATAGAGTTGTCTTGTCAAACTATGAATCTCTAAGCTCTAAACATAGGCAAGGTTGATCTTTGATCATCCCCTGAGACACTTAGGTTAGTCCTTTAGGAGTCTGACATAATAAACTAGCAATCCATTTGTTCATATTTCATCAATAAACGAGTTTGTGTCAATCAAACTACGTGGTCTTTGTGTGTATAACGTAGGCAAGGCTAATATTTGATCAGCCCTTGAGGCCCCTAGGATAGGTCTTTAGGTTAGGTTCTTGGTCAAAATCTCAAAAAACACAAAAACATTGGAAAAATTAAAAATCAAAACATTTGTAAAACATCTTGAAAATACCAAAAACAACCTCAAAACATCTCAAAAATATCAAAAACATTCAAAAAACCCAAAAATCGTCCATCCCATTTCATTTTCACCCGCAATAAATATCCATTCATAATAAAAAATCATCACTCCCAACCTTTGGTTAAGCAATCAAAAACAAATCTAGCAGTTTAAAAGTGAAAACTCAAGCATCAAGGTCTCAAGTCTAGGTCAGGAGGTAAACAAGTTGGTAAAATTTTGGTATTAATATTCTATCATCCAGTCAATCTCACAATCATCTGATGGCATCATTTCCTAGGATGCATCCTTCCTACAATGGACATCAACATCAGGCATCACTGTAATTTAGTCTTGGCTAGAGGTATGAAGAACATTGGCTTGTTTGTTTACTTGATCTTTTTCTTGTTGATTTATCTTATTGCACTCATTCCAATGAGCTCTCAATGATGTATAATCAAAATGATCTAGAGAGAAAGGAATGGGGCATTGATCGTTATATTTTTATCTGTTATGCTTGTTGGATCTTCTTGTAATATAACTGTGGTCATGCTTATTTTGTTTGGTCTGTAGGGAGGGTGTTTTGAATATCTTGTTGACTACATGCAAAGGTTCTTCCTTCCTATGTTTTGGTCTGAGAAGTTAAAAATATCTTAACTGCATTCTAAATAGGGTTTCATATGCCAGGTGTGAACAAGGATACTCCTATCTGATTGTCAAGTCAAAGTCTGTCACACTAGGTACAACACCATTCTAGTTCTTTATACCTTGAAGCATTGTGCCTGTGTGTTATCAAACATAAGGTAAGTAATCCCTTTTAAAATCCCAATCTCCGACAAGCAATACATCATCATCAGCCTCTCATCATTATCTCTAATAAAGTCTCATAGATCATGGACTTGTTAGATAATCTTTTCTTCTTTCTTCTCATCGCACTAACACAATACCATGATAGTCAACCAAACATCAACAATGCATCCATCCTGCATCCACAAACCGTCAGCATACTACATATCTTCCATACCATACATAATAGGAAACACCAATCATTTCACATGCATTGCATTTCCATCATTTGCACCATAATATAGATTGGCTATTCTAAGCATCTCATAAAGTATACATTTACATCCATTGCATAATCATATAGATATCATCATAACATCCATACATGCATTATCATAGAAAAGATACTGAAAAAGAAAAAGAGCATATCATAACATGTCATAACATCTCATAATCATAACATATCACATCATCCATTATCATTAGGGAAAAAATATAGATTTGTTAGACTAAGCATTTTAGAATCATTTGCATCCATACATCCATATCATCATAAAAGTACATAGAAATAATACATAAAAGAAATAAATCCATAACATAGATGAACATCTACATAATCATACATTACATCACATCATATAGAATCACATCGCACATATAATATCAAATGCATCCATCCATAAATGCATAAATAAAGTAAACACATCACATCATAAACCAATCGAACTCATATCATATATATCAAAAAATCATCATTGTCATGGTAAAAATATGAATCATGTGTATGTATATCAATCAAGGTACAATTCCCACGGGGCTATCAAAAATGGATCCTGTGAGTCCATCTCAAAAAGAATTGGTCACTGATCAAAAAACTATACATAGCCACTAGCCCTAATGGCTACTCCCCTTGCCCACCTGCCTCTCTGCCCGGTCATCCATTTGTTGAGCTCCTATCTGCTGAGAATAGTCTAGCATATGAGTAGCCATGGGTACAACCTGCTGATAATGAAGCCTATAATACTGTACCTCTCTAACGGCCTCATGTACAACTGTGCTAGCATAGTCCTCCCCTAGAATGTGGCAGCCATGCTCTCTAACTACTACCTCCAGCCAACCTCCTGGGCCACCTGTAACTCTATGGTCTACCTCTGCTACCACTCATGATCCCTCTCGGTAGTGAGGGTCTAAACCTACTATCTGGCCTAGTCCCTCTCCACTATTACTACATGTATTTGATCCTGTAGTCCTTGTATCTGTGCCTATAGTTGTTGGATCTAGCCATCCCTCAGATCTAGCTACTACTATGGTTGCTAGTCTGGCTACCAATCTAGCTACTGTGGAGGAAGCCCATCTCTAGGTGGTGCCCCAGGATCCTATCCACCATGACTTACCTGTTCTCACTGAGCACACCAACACCGAGGTCTCCCCCATGGAAGTGCCACTCATGGATCTATGAGTTGGAGTGGAGGTCTAAACCAATCATCATATGCATGAGTCATGCCTAGATCCATTGGTCCCTGAGTGTAGGCCCATGGCCTCACAACCATTTTTCAAAATTATCAACAATATCAGATGCTAGAATCATCTATCCCCATGTGGTCTCTCAGGATGACCTGGAAAAAATGGTTGTGCGTTGATCATTTGGTCGATCCTGAACATCTCCAAATTGATGGGCTACCCTATTTGGAAGGTAGTGCTCTATGATGGTGTGTTCTCTCCCCTACATCAGTCTATCCTACCAAGCATAGAATAATTGTTGAACATCATCATACCATATAGGCATTTGTAGCCAGGGACACTAGTAGAATATTGTCATCTCATCCAAAACACGACACTAGTGAGGTAGCCCGAGCTATCATGTATGCCTCAAAGTAATCATACCCCTGTATTTCCAAATCGTAGGATCATCAGGATCAATATCAGCCATAGTGACAATTGGACGGAGCATGACAATACACTCCCAGGCCTAGATGTGTAGTAGTGTCACTCTGGAACCAATCGCCTAGCTATCGCAATATGCAAAATTGTGAAGGTCGTGGTATAATGGGGCCAACATCACTAGCCCCCATGCATATTGTGTCCTCCTGAAAAGCATCCTCTCCCAGGCTAAGCCCAATCCTAGACTAAAGTGTATGTCTTGTCAATCTAGAGCTACTAGCCCTGATATATAATGGCAATAAAAATTAGCCTAGAATTTGGCACCTAACCTTTGTAATAGTTCAAGTCGATATGGCACTTAGACAGTGCAAGCTCCTTGACCTCCATAAACTCAAAGCATGCATTGGAGCTGACATCTACTTCGTAAATCACACGATTTTCATGAATCAACAACCGTAAGATGTGCTATACATCCTCCAAAGCAATGGTCACCTTGATGGTAGGAAGATGAAATGACAAGGTCTCACTATGCCACCTCTCCACCAACACAGTCATCATTGCTAGATGGGTCTAGACAATGGGTGCATAGGCAATGTACCATAGGCCAATCTCTCCCAAGTGCTCCTATTGTAACTTTGATAGATTGCTCAATTTGCATAGGACTGAGGGCTGATGCTTGCGTGAATGCATGGGATGGATCACCTCTTGCACCCATAAAGCCATTGCATCAAAATTCATAAAAAAATCTAACCCCATTTCAAGTTTTTGACATTGAAACCATGAATGCATCATAGTTTGCAAAGGCATCGCTATTTGTTAAATTCCAAATAGTGACATTGGAGTCTTTGAAAATTCCAAATCAGCTTTAGTGTCACCATTTGACTCCTAAATCCTAATCCTAAATTGAGCTAAGCGTCGCCATTCACAAAGGCAGTGCAATTTGGAGTTTAAAACCCTAATCTCAAATCACAATTGGTGTCACTATTGACACAAGTGGTATTGTTTAAGCTTCAACGCCGCCGAATTTTCACTTGGAGCGTCACTATATAGCGACATTGGGGACTTTGAAACTTTGAAGCATAACAAATGCACTTAAAAAATAAAATTCAAAGTTGGGTTTGAGTCACATACAGGTGTTCTTGTGCCTGGAGGTCTCTGGTACACACAGACTTGCTTCGAAATGTGTCATGGAAGCACTCGTTGCACCATTCTACAGAAGGGTTAGAGCTCAAAAAGCTAGAAATCTCAAAGTGCAAATGCAAAAATGAATGGAAAGTGACCCCTCCAAGCCTATTTAAGCATGAAAATTAGGGTTTTTTGCCCCAATTTAGCTGTCAAACTATGGTTTTGCACCCCTAGCACCATTTTTACCCAACTGAGGCTCATTTCACATCTTTTTTTTTGTGTTTTGGCATATTTTCAGTAGCCTGGTGCCTTTCTGGACCTATCAGGCAGCTTGTCATCTTTTTCTGAGAAATCACCCAAAAATCCAAATTTTCGTCTGATCTCTCAAGGGGGCAGTATACCAGTGTAATTCTTCTCGATGGGGCATCTGAAAAAATCATAATTTTTTTGAATTTTTGATCTCGACAAGGTTATTTTTTGAACCAACACAACAGGTACATTACTTCAAAGAGGGGAAAAATGTAGACACGTAAATTATCTTGATTAATATCATGCACTCAACTCTAATTCACTAACATCAATTCTTCCTTAATCATTCCTTTACTAACCAATTAATTAAATAATCTTTATTCAATTAATTCATCAAAATTCCTTTTTGATTAAATAAATCAACTTTATTTAATTAAATTCTAATGTTTTCTCTTTGATTAAATAAATCAACTTTATTTAATTCTAATGTTTCCTCTTTGATTAAATAAATAATTTTTTAATCAAATCCTAATGTCCTCTTTGTGATTAAATAAATTAACTTTATTTAATCCTAAAGTTCTTCATTTAGTTGAATAAATCAAAGTTATTTAATTAAATTGCTAATCTCCCAACTATCCTCTCATTTGATTTAAATAAATCTAAATATCTAAATCAAATGTTAAATCAAAATAATCTCATCTAACTTAATTAATCATTAATTAAATTCTAATAGTAATCCTTCATTCCTCTAGCTTTTGCAAGTTGCACATGTAAATCAATTTATTTGATTTATCAATTCCTCTATTTTCATTCAAAAGTGGCATATTCTTGGAATATTCCACCTATTTGAAATCTCCCTCCCAAAGGACTTTTGTCCTCCAACTTGGCATTAAAATCTCTTACATGTCCTCTCCTTGAGCCAACTTGGCATTAAAGGCACTTACATCCCCTCTTGTGCAAGTCACTTCTTCAAATTCAAATTCTACCTACATGCATTTAACATGCACATTGTTAAAAATGTGCTCCACTCTCCTTCATTAGCATGTTGAAAAGAGGCACAATGCCATTGGTTCAAGTTTAATCCCACATTCTTCCTATTCCTCATTCGTCAATCCTTCTCCATTATAAATAGAGGCTTTCTCTATTTGATTTTGGAATCCACAATCCATGTAAGATCATTATGCTCATTTGAATCCACAATCATTCACAAGTTTATGCAAGGTTATTATAGTCATTTTGAATTCAAAGTATCCATTTTCATCCACATTTCATCCATGTTAGCATAGACTTCATCATTCATAACAAGGTTATTGGCGTTTTTCATCAAGGAGCACATATTCATCATCAAGCTTGTCAAGGAATTGGGAAAGGGCTACTTTCCACATCAAAGTAGCACCAATTCCCCTATGGGATGTTGGTTTGAGCATTTTGAATAAGATTTCATTGGCTTGGATTTGATATTTTATCTTGTTTTATTGTTCTTTTTTTTTAATGAATTTCATGGGGAATGTTTGGTTTAAACATATTTGAGGACTAATGCTTGCTTGTTTGTCCATGTTTGAGCAGGTTTAGGTGAAGCATTCTACACTTTCAAATCTAATCACTATCATGCACTTCTTCTTTTGAAAAATTTGATAAAAAATTATAGGTTTGATCCAATTACAAATCTAATCACTATCATGCACTCTTTCTTTTCAAAATTTTTGATCACTATCAATGCATTTCTTCTTTTCACAAAACTAATCATAAATATGACACTATCTTTCCTCAAAATTTGATAAAAAAACATGTCTTTATTTTACTTCAAATTTCTACTCTCTAATAATGTATCATATATTCTTCTTTCACCATATTTTAACATCTTATTTGTCTATTTAATATAAGTCTAATTTACACTTTATTTTTCTACCTTTCTTTTAAATTTGCTTTTTAAATTAGATATTAATCATTAAATTTCTTGCTTTTATTTTTCCCACACATCATCTATTTATAATACTCATATTATTCTTGAGAGACACCATTATTTGTAATAGACACACCAACTAAAAAATCACTACACCTTTTGGAATACTATCTTTTCATAAATGAATCACTATCTTTTTATGAATTCATTGTTCTTAATATAATGTCTGCTCATTAACAAAATATTATTTTCCTTAATCATAAACACTTCCTCTAACTATTGATTGATCACTCCATACAATATAGTAATTTTTGCACATTTATTAATCATATCACTTCATGTTCTTATCGTTGCCTTAATAACCAAATCACATTTCTTTATTAATCATTGCATTTAAGTGAAGTTTTAACTCTTCTTTCAAATTTGATAAAGAATTTTCATCATCACACACCACTATTGTATTTGTGAATAAGACTTGAGTCTTATTCAAAGAATCACATCTCTTCAGAATCAATGCTCACCTTAATGTATTTGCCTCACTTCACGTATTAACAAAAATACAATCACACCACTTACATCTATTGATGAAAATACACTCATATCACCTCAAAATGATCACTGCACTTCACACTATAATAAACGGTAGTCTTTATTATTTATGCACTTGATAAATTCAATGAAGATAGGTATACAAAGATTTAAATTTAAATCTTGGTGTTCATGTATGAGGTTAGCCAACATAGGCATCATTCTTTATTTATTCCCTCGAGGTGAAGTTGGCCCAACAAGTAGAATTTTAAATCTTTTATTTGAACTTGATTATAAAATTCATATATCTGATCTATATTTCCTTATGTATTATAACATTCAATGAATCTCTTAATTATTCCTTTGACATTAATGACAACTATTTCTTATACTCTCATCTATTCAATAATGACCACCTTCTCGACATCAATGACAATATTTCCAACAAGAACCTCATCCTTGGAATGAACATACATCAACATGAATCATCCAGACTCACAAGGACACTAGCCTAGCAGAAGCATGGAGCACAATCAAGAGCACTAAGTCATTTGGCATGAACACCAACAACATCAACTCTAAGGTTCAATTTTGTGAGCATATTAGATAAACGAGGACACAAGACCTATGATTACAATAGCCCAATATCGATTTAAACCTTGCCAGCCATAACAACAACACCACCACTTAACCATCACACTTTGGGATGAACCCTATATTTTTAGATTTTTCAAAATTATGAGTTGTGAGATATTTTTGAATAAGTTCACTTTTTTAGTAATTTGTCCCTAAGGTAATGCTATATATATTTAATGAACACTTCTAATTAGAATTTTTTTGGCTTAGATCTAATTTAAATAAAATTCATCTTACTAGTATATATGTTTGATTAAAATTCACTTCTAGTTGGAAATGATTAAATTTGATTGTGTTGATAAATTGGCCTAAAGTTTGACACAACTTTGAATTTTCACCCAATAATGATAATGAAATTTATGCGGTTGCACTTCCAAACCAAAATTTATAAATTTATACCAATCCATTCCCTAACTATACTAATATTATGTAGACACAAGTTTCTATTGATATGGAACATGATAATTTAGATGATTATTACATTAGTTCACATGATATACTATATACATATAGTTCAGTCTACAAGGTCTGCACTATGCTCTTTTTGTTCATATGCATATAATGTTTTGCCATAGATGGAAATTTAATTGATATCAAGATTTTGAAGATATGTCTAGGTGGATGGGAGTTTGGGTGGATATTTAAGCACCATGAATTTTGAGTAGTTGCTTCAGACTGCTTGTTGGGGAGTGGGGGGAGTTTTATAGTTGTTTCTCTTTATTTCCCTTGATGGGTTGTGGCTGCAATTAGTTTTGTTTTAAATTTAATGTTAAACTTCCAATCTAGTGGGATAAACACTCTCCCCTGGCACAAATGCTCTAATCATATAAGAATGTGTTTCATCTTTAAGATTAATATAAATTGTTTAGTCCTTTGACCTTTTATCAAAAAAAAAATTACTTTGTCTAATAATTTTTCTTGATAAAAAAGGATCCATAAAGAGTAGATACATCCTAGATAATATCATTTCTATTTGGGAAAGTATAAAATAGGCTCATTATTCTCAATAGAAAATAATTTTCATAAAAGTTAATTTCACAAAATCCTATGATCATATTGAATCATCGATTATTCTTTCCATGCTTTAGGCACTAAGGTTTGCTCATAATTTTCTTATTTATATTTTTTTTATTGATTCCTTTTCTTCCCTCCCTCTTAATGACAAATAATCCTGCTCTTATGAGATTTTTAGGTCTTCACAATAGAGTTAATGAAAATGTGCACAAAAATCTCTTGGCAAACCACATTTTGATTTTGATTTTATTTTTTTTAGGAAAATTGCTATCAGAGAGGATAACTCTCTTTCTATTCATTTGAAATCAGAGATACATATTATTCAATTACAATGCTTAATTTTTCACCCTAGATTTTGATGATCTTAATGTCATTGAGCATTTGACCTTTGAAGGAGGATATTTTTTCCTTTTTACTTATGTTCATTCTTGCTCTGACTTACAAGAGATACTCTATACAATACAATTTTCTTGCTTTATCGACAATTCAGATTTTTTTGATACCACTGAAGATTCATGAGATTGTAAATAAGATTTGTATAGTGAGGTTGGTATAGATGGCTTGACAGGAGATGGAGGGGCATCAACTACCCCAAGATCCTTGTTTGGTGAGCTACTTTAATGCAGAGCCATTGAAGGAGAAGACACTACCTGTGAAGAATTTGGAGAAGATGAAGTAACATTTACCATAGGAGCAATAACATAATGGTTGAATTCAGTCCCATTCAACCATGAAGGTTGATAATCACCTTTTACCCTCGCTTTCTTTTTAATACAATGTGGAGTGCCATGGATTGTTGAGAAAAAAAAATTGCATCTAAAAGGAATCTTTTCATAATCTACTGGTTGACACCACCATCTACTTCTAACTTTCAATGAAATTTCAATTGGAAGGACTTTGGAAAAATCAAATTCAACACATAAACAAGCACATGTGGAGTTTTCATAGTTGATCGTTTCTTTTGAGATGCTACAGTACTTACCTATTCCATTGGTAATTACAATCAAGCATTCAATTTCCCAAAATTGCAAAGGAAGGTATGGCAATCTTACCCAAAGGAAAGTCAAGGAAAAAATCCTAGTTCAAGGATCAAAGAAGGGAAACCAAGGCTTCATGAATAAAAATTCTCCCTCATAAAATCATGGACCTGTATTGAGGATCAATTCCTTATCTTCCAGCAATTTGAATTCCAAAATAAAAAATCATTTTGCATAATGATATATGCTAATTTAATCCTCTATATATTCTTTCCAATTTTCACATATCTAGGTGTGGAGGTCACACAACTTCATCCAAACATGCATGACTCTGCATATCAAGGCATGACTTTTTAGGTACTCCTCTCTATCAAAAGCGATGTTGTCCAAGCATATTTTTGGTGTCGTATTTGTATTATAGATGAAAAATGGGGATCTCAAATAAGTACTAGGGAAAGAGGGATTAGGGACTTGGGAAGAGATTCCAATCTGCTTCCTTCCTCGCATCATGTATGGGGCATCCAAACCCAAAGCCATTTTATATGACTCGGGCTTGTGAGGATAAATCGCCTCCCCACCCTTCATAGAACCCCGAGAAAGAAACGATGCCCTAGTCATAGCCTTGGTAGGGATCCAATAAGAATCATCATCTGACATTGTGCCAGTGGGAACCCTAATATCATTTCCTTTCTATAAGAAAAGCATAGCAGAGTTTAGATCAAATGGAAAGGAATGGTGTTGATCAGAGGAAAAGGAGAAATATGGAGTGGCGAGAGCCATCGCAGGTCCAACGTTGTTTGAGTTTCAAAAAAAATCCACATTTTGAAAATTATTTTGAATATACAAACATATTCCATTTATTCTAAAAAATTTACAACAGAAGCTCCCACCTTCATCTATAGGAATTTAGGTAAGTCAAAACTTTCCTAATAGCAATACCATGGTAAATTTCAAGCCAAAATCTCATAAAACCTATTTTTGCGTATTGGGACTATGTTGTATACTTCACCAACAACTCAAAAAAAATATCTCTAGTAATAATTATTCATTTCCATACCTATGTGTTGTATTTCTTCCTCATTTCTCTTGCAAAATTAATTCCAAGAATCCATACTAGGAGTGGGACTCATCTAGAGCTTTCTAGAATTTTTTTGGAATGTAACTCCCAATTGCATTAAATGTACCACTCCTCTAGAGATTTCAACAATTCAATATTTCCTCCACTCCTCAATATGGTACCTAAATGAATGTGCAGAAATACATGCGGCATTTAAAACTACCAATAGACCCATGATACATGTATTTGTAACATCTTGAGACTTGGGCATCACATTTCTCCTTTTCAAGCATTCACACATTTTTATAAATTCACCTTTTACAATTTTTGATACTAAATTTACAAAAATAATTTGAAATTTTAAACCATTTCCCCCTAAACCTTAGACCCCTTCATGATATTGGCATCAATAGCAATAAAATGCCAAAAAAAGGTAAAAAATATCAATTAAGCTAAATCTAGTACCAAAAAGGTGTGCATGTAACTTATTAAAAACTAAGCAAAATCAAAGATTAGAAATGAAAATATTTTTGGTGATGCAAGATTTCTCAACCCCCCTAGATTCTCCTACATCATATTATGACTTAATCCCCCCTTGCTAGATAAGGTTTACTTAGTAATAAAATTGGTGGCTTGTGCTCTATATTGGTATCATGAGAACCCAAAGATTTTATATACCATGATTTAATTAGTTCTAATTTTAGGAACCATTATAAATTATTCCAAGGCTTCATATTAATGTGAGGATCTCATGAACCTTATTTTCTATAAAATCCCACTATGCAACCCCAAAAGGGTAAGAGCCAAATGAGGACAAGATTTTTTTTTTTTTGATAACATAAAGGATAACTTACACAAAAAGTAGTTTCCAATACAATATATCAACCACATACATGGTCAAGCATGGTCGAACACAACCCAAAGGAGAGGACTAATCTACCCTCCAGAGAAAATCCAAACAGGAGCAAATAAGATAGCTCTAGGAATTATGCTCTGGAACTTACTGCTTTGGAACTTCTTGCTCCGGAACTTCCTGCTCCGAAACTTCCTACTCCGGAACCTTCTACTTCAGAACTTCCTACTCTGGAACCTTCTGCTCTGGAACTTCCTACTCTAGAACTTCCTACTCTGGAACCTTCTACTCTGAAACTTCTTGTTGAACAGCACAAAACAACAAGCTGTGTTGCACCAAAACTTTAGCAGCAACAACACAGATTATTAACAGCAAGCTATGTTGCACCAGAAACTTAACAACTTGATACATGAAGGAAGAATGTACAACCATAGCTCTAATTTTGCATGAAAATAAGAAAGAAAGCCATAAAATAATTACCATAGTACACATGAGCCTGATACCAACACCGAAACTCGTAAGCCAAACATAATCATCACATATCTTCTCATTAAATTTATGATTATTTTCTCTCTCAAGAGAGTACAATGTGCATAAAGGAATAAGTATGAATACAATAGCATTGTCATGAATAAAATACATCATCTTAAAGATAAATACAAAAGAGGGGATGACTCCAACTGGTGCTCCAATAACCTGTACACTGGTCCCCAATGGCAGTGGCAACGCCTCCCTACCATGTGGGCTCAAAAGAGGCCACCCACCATGCTCGGAGATAGTCACAAGACCCAAATAGAGGTAGCAAGAAAAGGGAAAGGTAAGACCAACACTCACATCAATCATGGAGCAAACATGGAAGACAATGCACACAATCCATGTCACAACAAGAAATGCTCATCCAATATCATGACGGGTATTACTCATGACTACCGAGGGCTAGATACTAGAGTGCATATTAGATGGAGTGTCATCATGTGTGATCAAAGGGATGGAACCACATGGAATAAAGTACACCTCTCATAGGGACGAGGAGACTCAATCATTCCCAAATCCACGCCCTGCGGATGGATAACTCAACGCCTTGTAGACGGATGGGCCTTCTCGAGTGCATCCTTAGCCTTTACAAGCACTCAAGGCCATGCACGAGGACTCATTATCTTATTAGTGTTTTACCCCATTATTTTTAATTTAGTTATCACTTTTTTACTCTAACTCTGCTACTAGTTCCCCTGGCAGCCACTTGCAGGCCCCGGGCCCATAGAGAGCCAATCCATATGACCACTCTATTACCTAGACCTAAGCTCATCTCGTTTAACCAAACAAGGAATCCAAAAAAACATGGAACAAAAGTAAAAGCCATAATTTCTATCATAGAAACCATTTAAAACAGCCAAGCTAATACTATTGTGAAAAGACACATTTAACAGTTGTAATTCAACATGAAATGAAGGCATAAAAATTCAAAGTGTCCGGATTAAAATTCTAAGCCCAACCCAGTTCAAATTTTGGCGTTTCAAGCTGGAATCCACCTTCAATTTTTGAGTTTAGGACAAAAATTGAAGTGTTGTTCTAAATTTTTTTTTTTTTTCAAAACTGGAAGAAAAATCATCAAAAGGTACTTTGATTTTAAAATCTACCAAAGACCAGATTTGAATCTTCGCATTTCTACATGAAATCCACCCTTAAATTTCATTTATCAAGAGGGTAATGAGAAGCACATAAAAACACATTTTTTCTTTACAAATTGGGCAAAGGACAAAAATATGAAAGAGCCCATAAATCAGATTTTTCCCTTCAACCCATTTCATGTTTGCTGGAAATGTACAAAAATCAGCCATACAAAATACTACATAGCAGAAATTCAAATTTAAAACAACCATCATTCAACCCCAAACAATACAAAAAAATAAGAAATAGAGGAGTTCCTCCAATTTTCATGAGATAGAAATAACCCAAATCATAAAGAAAAAATATCAATCATACAACAATGAAGAATAACAGAAAATTACCTCAATTTGCCCCAAAACTGAAATGGAGAATTTCTCAATGAAGAAGACACGACCAAGTTCCAAAACTAGACAACAAGCAAGAACTGGCGCGTTGATTTCAACAATTTACTACCCACAAATTCTTCTCAGAAAAACTTTCACATCTCCCCAACTCAGTCACCCAAATCATGGGGTTTCCTCCTCCATGTAAAACAACAAATTTTATTTTTCTCCCAAAAAATAATGATCCCTTAAACAAAACTCTCTTTCATTTTATATTTTCCCCAAAACCATAAAAAAAGAAATAAAGCATTTGATAAAATTAGTTATTAAAGCTCCCCCAAAAGGAACAATTAATTAAAGTCACAAAATGAAACGTTAAAATATGCATAGCTCCCCCAAAAGGATTAGTAAATATTTAAATAAAATATTTAAAATCTCAAGAAAATAACAATTCAAATCCCCAAATAATTAACCACCATAAAATACCATATTTAAAACACGTGAAGATGTCAATGGAACCACATCAAAACACCAATAATCCAAATTATATATATATATATATAATCACATGAAAGATTAATGAAAACCAAGACCAAATACCTCAATGAGACAAGCTAGAAACTCACTTATGTCAGAAGGGTGCTCCGGACATTACCATTAGGTAACTGAATGGAAGACAACAACACAAAAACACTGCCTTAATAGGGTATAGTGGGTTAGGGTAGGGGACATTTGGCCTGTGACTACCTCCAGTAACCAGCATCAGGGAATGAGAGTATGCTCAGGCCTATGAATTTAGGTGGAGTCGATACTCAATACCTACATCACTCCAATCAAACGTTAAAGTACATGTGCATGAATCATATATCATATATATAAAGCAACATCAACCATCAGGAAAAAGAGTCGTGATATCATAAGCCTCTTAGTTATGAGTGTTATGACATCATCATTTTCCTATCCATAATCATACATAAGCAAAGACAGTGATATTTACATAAAAATATAAGCATGTAATCCAGCATAATATCTAACCATGTAAGCATGAAATCCAACCTAAACAATAATCATGTCAACAACATAACAACATATAAACATATAAGCATGTAAACATGTAATCCAACATAATAGTCACAAAATTACACCTCTCAGGTGTCAATACAAAATAATGAAGGGATGAATAGTGTAAATACAAAATATATAGTTATCAGAATCCATCAAGAAAAGACCACAACAAAATACAAACATGGGGGTTGTTACATTTTCCCAAACCCTTTAGGTCCATATCTCTCATGAATTTATGTTGAATGGATTTAAAAATCTTGAGACTCATGAAACATTATGTAATTATAATTCAATTATAAAAATCAAGGCCTTTAATCTAAGTGTTTGGATACTCTAGTGGAGATATGTGGAACTGTGATTTTATTGGCCTATCTCATTGGATTTTCTTACAAATTTTGAGAGAGTGATGTATATTTATCTCTCTAGTGGATGTTAGTACTTATCAAATATTCTAGTAACAATTTTGATTCCAAGTTTTATGAAGGAATTTTCCCAAAATTTGCCATCTTTTAGGGACATGTATCATCTTTGAATTCTAAGAGATTAATGATCAAGAAATATTCTAGAGAATCGATATGAAAGAATATCTTTAAATCTTGATTAGTGTCTTCAAAAATCTAAATAGAATAAAAATTCATAGGAATAAAAGGAAAATCTAATCCTAAAGAATAACCTTAACATAATTAGTATCAGAGCATAGGTTCATACACTAGGCACTATGTGTGCTCACTATGTAACCTTGCGCTTAGACCCATGAGTCTTGAGTTTCACTTTTCTTTTGTGATTGTTGTGAACTTGAGTTTCATCTGTTAGATGGTGTCGAGTTGATGGTGCAGGAAACCGATTGAAAGGATAGGACCCGCGGTGTAGTGCGCAATGCACTGATATCCTTCCTCTCAGGGATGCTCTATGGACCCTTGAGTTTTAGTGTGATGTGTTTCTTGGTGATGTGTTTTATGTGTGTGAATATGTCAAGTGTGTGTGAAATCTGCAATTTTGTTGTCTTTGAGTGATGAATTATGTTTTCTTGAATCTGAAAGGTGTAAAATTTTGCCTTTTTGTTGAAATTGATGTGGGATTTGGTGTGGAATAATGGTTAACATGGAGTTCTTTGGGTGAAAATTATGAGTTTTAATGAAAATATGAGGTTTGGTGGATAATTATTCTATGATTTTTAGCAGAATATAGTATCTTGAGGTTAAAATGCAACTTGAATTATTGGTACTAATGTGCAATGTTCTATGGTAGCTTTTGATTTACAGGAACTTGGCTTCATAAACATAGCAATGAAGGTAATGCAATTGTAATATGTAGGTATCAATACCTATAATTTCAAGTGGTAATTCATTTTGATATAGTATATGAATTAGGTTTATGGTTAGCATCCTTATGCAAATATTGCTTAACTAATAAGAAGCAGACTGTTTACAAGTTACTAGAATTGTTTTGACTATTATATGTGGTTTAGTGGGAGGAACAGTGTGGTATCACTCGCTCACGAGTGCCCTACTATGCTGGGAGTTCCTCTCACGATGTCTTTTTTTGATATATATGTATTGTGCACAACGTTTGTTTGCATGCAGGATTGTAGGAGTTAAGTCTCGATTCCACCTGCTTTGTCAGGACAAGGCGAGCATTATATACACCCAATGGGATTGACGTGGAAAAATAGGAACTAACAAGAAAGTTTCCCCAACCTAGTTCATCGTTTGTCCTAGTGTTTGGAAAATTAGTTTGGTTGCAACATCGTCACTATTATCATTTTGGTATCATTTCCTTATTTTGGTTTGTTTAATTTTCGTTGCTTACTTGATGATGTTTAATTGATGTTTTAATTTATGGTGTTGATGTGCTTATGATAATTGATATTGTTATGTAGCATGTTTATGCTTGAGTTCGACTTCCAGGAGTAAGTCGAAGCCTAAGGGGGGGAGGATGTAGTGCCCTCCATTTGCGTTGGCTTTGTAATGCATTTCAACTCGTTGTGAGGTCAAGTATTGTTGGACTTTGAGTGCATTTGATTTATTCTGGTTGATAAATGTTTTTGATCAAATTATGACATTTAAATAGGATTATAAAGTTAAAAGGTATAGTGGTTAATTAAAAGAAAATAAATAATTAAATAAATTAGTTTTATAAAATATTAAGTAAAGAATTATTAATAAATAAATTAATTGTTCTTTTAATGATATTGGATGATAATTAGTTGATTCAAAGGTAATTATCCCAATGACGTAAAGGGTAAATATTATTGCCAATATATTTTACTAGATTGGCATGATTTGAATTGGTTCAATTTATTCAGTTTGTGTTTTGAGGTATTAAATAAAATAATAACTAAAAGAAGTATGAGTAATTTGTGTTTCGAGGTATTAAATAAAATAATCACTAAAAGAAGTATGAGTAATTAAACAATGTGATAAAATAAGATTTTATTATTACTTCTGTGTGAAATAAAATAATAATCCCGCAAAGAAATATTTTTTTCAAATTGAAGATTCGGTTGGGAAGGTGAAAAGATGTTCGGTTGGGAATTCGTTCTGGATTGGTAACTGACCAAGAAAGAAAATAAGAGGGAGCAAAACCCTTGGGAACAGGGGGATGAGTCACTAAAGGAGGTGGGAGCATATACATCTTGGGGGACATGCTGAAGCAATGGAAGCATTTGTACAGGTCATGCTTTTGAACTCTCTCTTCCCTTGCTTAAAATAATAGAGTAAATGTTGGAATCTGTTATTGTAAATTCAGAGAAGTTTTTCTTCATCTATTTTAAAAGGATTTGTTCCTCTACTCTCTCTCAGTGCATCTAACCTCTATGCATCCTCCTTTCTATACCTTGCATTTGATACTCTCTGCTCCAATCTGTAACTCGAAGGCTAATCCCTGTTCATATTTCACATTCATAACTTAAAAGAAGTCTTGTTGCTGCGCAGACATTGTAGGGGAAATAGCTTTCAATTTAGTGGGCGCTAGTTGTTCTTGTCTTCTAGTAAATTAATTCGTGGCTGAAACCCAAGGATTGGCGTCTGAAATTTGTTGTTTTGTTTTATAATCCTCAAATAATAGTTTAGATTAAACAATAATAGACAAACCCTCTGAAACAATGCCCTTTATTTAACAAGATAACAGCATAACTTTTGGTTAAACATTATCGCATTCCTTGGGATATCGATCAGATACACCTGCCATTCGTACCTGCTTGAAAGTTTCTAAAATTTATGTTTTTTTATTTAACTTCTCTGTGCACCCTCTCTTCATCTTATGTCTTCAAAATCTTTACCAGTATTATGTAATTGTTGCATTCATAGCAGGCAATTGAATTTTCTCCTATCATCACTATATGAGCTTGAACAATGAAATTTGCTATTCCCTGTTTGCAACCATAGAAAGCTAGAGTTTATAATATCTAACAAACATAAATAAGGCAACACCGTTGGAAATACTCAATCTATATTCATATATGATAGAGATTCGAACTAACTGCTTGTATGGGTATTCTGAACTTATAAGACCTCCTTGCTTCATTTGAACCTGCCCAGCCCTATGCATGGCAGCGCAAAATCCACAGTTTCTGGTTCTCTTTTGACTGATGCCTTGAGTAGCAGGCACAACATCATAATCACTTTACTAGGATAAAACCATGCAAGATTATAAAAAGAAAGAGAAATTTATAAGACGGTGGTCAGTTGAAACAAGTGTTATCGCAGTCAACTATTCCACAGGAAAATGTCCTAATTTTTGCTTTCTTATCCACTAGAGCACTTGCAATCACAATATCTAGCAAAATCCTCCTTCTCTTAAGCTGCGTAGTTGCACCGCACCTGTCTCCTTTTCTTCGGTCTTGAGGAGAACATTCAGGATTTGATAATAATGCAAGTGGATGGCGATATTTCCAAATTCCAAAATTCACTTTCTAATATAAATGGATTCTCACATTTTTGCAACCGTAACCATCTCAAACTTGGAGGAAGCTTGGTTCATGTGTCTTCTCTGATGTTGTCAATGAGCAGATTGTTCCAGTGAGGAAATTGAGGATCAATGAGCAGATTATTTAATTCTCTTGGTCTGCGCAATGTTTCAAGCCCTTGCCAGTTATCTCCATTCAGTCGAAGCTAAGAGAAATTGATGTTATTTGATACAGCGCTTAGATGAGCTCCTTCACATAGTCTGGTAATCTAAATTTATAAAATCTCTCTGAAACCATTGGCAAACCGTCACAGGTGCAACGTTTAGACTTGCAAAGGAGTAGTAAATTTAATAATCTCTCTCTGTTTCATTGTCAACCCATCACAGTGAAGCACGTGAACATGGTAAGGTATATAGATTTAAGTGATCCCTCTGCATTCTTTGTTCTATTGCCTCAGCCGCATAATAGGTAGTTTAAAAGTTAACTAATTTCTCTTATTTTATTGTCGATCTGTCTGCTCTTTTCCATTGCAGTCTATGTATTTAACACCAGATAGAATGCCTCTTCATGTCCTTAATCTGTATTTAATTCACTTAATTTTCTTCTGGTTGTTCTTTTTATGGAAATGACTTAGGGTTATTTCGATGCATAATTCTTCTCTAGGTCAAAATAAACATATTCATATAAGAATAAAGTGAATAAAATAGTTTCCTTTTCAAGTATATCAAAATAAGGGGAAGTAAATAAAATATATATATATATATATATATATATATATATAATAACAGCATCAATAATTATTGGTATAAATCAATGTTAGTATCATTGTGGTTAGAATTAATCGTGAATGTCTAAATTTAATCTCCTGTAGATCAATCTTGAAATTAATAATAATATTGATATATTGTTTTAATCTTGTATGAATATTAAAGTAATACCTCTAGGAAACATTAATAATAGATAAGTAGGAGGCATTTTTGTTACATATAGCAATATCTAAACATTAATAATAATCAAACAAGATTGCATAATAATGTATCCCACGTCTATAATAGCATCAATGCCAATAAAGATGTGTAACGAATAAATCCTAATGTATAATAACACAACGGTGAGGTGTAAATAAGTGTTCTGAACATTGGACAAGTCCTCTTAAAATTAGTTTTAATTACAAGTGCTTTCAAAATTTAGATTAATTATTGATATAATAAATAATGTATTATTAAAATAGGTTACTTGATTTATTGACTTAAGGTGTATAGTAGGTGAATTGGTTTTAGAATGGTAAAGGAACTTTTAGAAATAAATTATAGGTATCTTCATGGACTTTGTCTTGCTTTTATTAGAAAATTTATGGTTAGCAAAGTTGAAATAATGAATAAATAAAAGGGAAGAGTAATTGCATTGATTTAGATTGTTTAAGGGAATATGGAAATAATGTGTGGAAAATATTATAATTATATGTGTATTATGTTTATGACTAAAAAGGAAAATAAGGGTTAGTTGCATAAATTGCAAGTGAGAGATTCAATTCAATATTGAACAAATAGTAGTATTAAACATATGAGGATATGGGAGACTTAGGTTATCTTTTGACCCTGAGCATTCTTGAAATTCTAGTTACGAACATCCTAGGAATCATACTATAGGATACTTTTCCCTTAAATGTATTCCTTTTTTTGTTTAACTCATCATATAAGGTTTATTTTAATAAGAGATTTAACTTAAGACGAATTATACACACATGTTAATCAATGGATTTATTAATATTTGGTTAATTGGAAATTATGTTTTATAGAGATTCTTTAGTAATGATTATTTAGTAGGGTGCTTATAAGATATGGGAGTATTCTTTAAGACTTTGTAATTAATGTGTTTATATTCAGAAAATGATTTATTTATAGGAGTTAGAAAATTAGATTTATTAGGTAGTTAAGTTGGAGAGTTATGTGATATGTTATTGAGTAGGTTAGTAAAGTGATTAGAGAGTTTTCCTTATGTTAATTTTTTGATAATTTGGGTAACATTGATAGATTAGTTTATTCTTAATTTGATTAGTTTCAAGTGGAATAGTTAACTTAGAAATAATGAAAAGTAGAGTTTTGTATGTGGTTGATGTATGTAGATAATATTGGTGATAAGGATTATTTCTGTTTAGGTGGGAAAATTGATTTATAAGATAAATGGAAGTAAATAAATTTGAAAACTTTAAATAGTTGGGTGTTACGATAAAGGCTAGTGAATGATTGTAGATTCGATAAATGTTTTGATTAATTATATTTAGTTAAACAAAGGGTTTATGTGAATGAATAAAATTAGATGATCTCTTCTAAGTCAATTCCCCTCATATTCTTTTAATGGTTGATTTGTGGGGTTTCTATAAGAATAGTGCTAGAAAATACTTGTGAGTGATATCATGATCAAATTGTTTGTTTGAGTGGGTTGATCTTCGAAGGGAGATTGTTGTTATAATGTGTAAATTGGAATATATTTGTGTTTGGAAGAGTATACTTGTGAATAGTGTCTTATGGCTTAAACCATTAGATTTTATCTTCACTTCACAATATTGTGCTGTCCTTAAATGTTGGAAATGATTGATCTTTAAAATAATGTTCTTTTTAGATTGTTTCAAATTACTTCTTATTGAATGAATGGGTATATTATTAGAATGTGTGGTTTTATGGATTCTTTCGATGTGACTTTTCGTGAGTTGATTTTGAGTTGGGAATTTTCTCTCAATTAATGTATGTTTCTATTCATTGGGAACCCATATGTTTTCTTTTTGTGCTTTTCCCTAAGTGGTAAATCGGTTAATGTTATCTTTGTCATGATTGATGGTTCTGCTTGAGTTGTTAATGAGTCAAATTTGAAAAGTTCTTTGAAGTTATGGGTATTTCGAGAGGAGAAAATAGAGGTTTCCCTTGGATGTCCGATTTAGTTCGTATCAAAGTTGTTGATGTTGTTTAAGGGAGTTGTTGATCTTATTTTGATGTATTCTCTCATCATATTTGAATTGAAAATAGTTCTTCAAGGTTTTGCTTTTATTGTTGTCAGATTTTCATGGGGAAACCCTAGTGTAACTTTTTGAGAATCTTCCAGAGGCTTGTTTTTATGGTTGGTCAATGTTCTCTCTCTATGTGCCTTGATGTGGCAAGTGCCTTGATTTTTGGAATTTAAAAGGGTTGTACATGAATCGTTGAGATTTTGATTATGTATTTATGGCAAGATGGGTAATGCCTTGCATGCTTCTCTGTTGTGATCTAATGTACTTGTTATGTTGTACAACCCTTGGATTTGGTTTTTATGTTTTGAGTGTCTAGAGTGAGAGTGGCTCTAAGTGGGTGGTCGGCGCACAAAGGGGCGCCAGGATAGCCCTCGTTAGAGTGAAATTAATAAGTGATAATTTAAATAATTAATTAGGGGGTGGGTAGAATCACATTAAAAAGATAATTGATGCCTCATCCGCCTTTTAGTGCTACCACAGACTAAAGGGGATTGAGAAGGCCGTGGTTGGCATGTTCGTTGCCTTGTCTTCGCGAAGGGTAACGGATCCGCATGAGCAACCCTATGGAGCGGCACCTTGAGATAGGTAGTCTGGATAACCATAGATGGAGGCGGCTCCTAAGCTCGGATTTGCTGGATAATTCGTCAGTAGACGGAGGCGGCACCTTGCGATAGTGGTAGTCTAGGAGAATCCATGTTAAGCCATGCGATGTCACTCTCCTCTAACATTCATGTTTATGTTGTCTTTTGGAAATCCTCTGGAAGTGGTTCTTTGTCTTGAATTGATGAAACATAGTTATTTGAGATGATTTATGATTTTACCCTATTTTATCTATGGTGTATTTTGTGGTCTTGTATAAATCTTGTGGATGTTTGGGTTTTGACCTTGTACTCTTATGGTACTGTGATATGATGTTATTGTATTGTATCATTTCGATTCAGAATTGTGATATGTTTATTAATTCAGCTTGATTTGGAAGTGTTTTATGATCTTCCTTTGGATTACTTGTTTACTGGTCATTGCTTTGAGTTATATGATGAGTTTTATGACTCTTGGATGTGGTTGGATTGTGTCATTGTAATTTCTGAGTGTTATGATACTTTTGTATGACGTTGAGTCTTGTGGTTCTCTGTTGGATGTTCTTGGTTGAGGTTTCTTTCTTGTTAGCTCCTAGCACGGGGGGTGGGTCTTCGGACTCACATGGTCGGGTGGAACGTGCTAAGCACCCCATTAGGTCCCCAGTCGAGGATCAAGAGGTGCAGATTGGTGCTGTTGCGGTAACTCCAGAGTTGTATTTATCTTGGAACCAGTTATGATATTGTGCATCATGTTATCTTGTTGTATGGTTTCCGTTCATGATTGGAAACACTTTTGTATCATTGTACTTCTTGAACATTGTACTGTAATGTAATATTAGCCATGGCAGTTGTTATTCAATGTGTTATGTTAATCATGCATATGTTGTATTTATATTCAGATGGCTTCTTATCAATTGACTTTTCATGTATGTGTTATATTTGTTAATGCTTACTTTATATCTTTAGATTTTATTCTTTATGGTTGTTGTATGGATCTAAGTCGCGTAATGACTCCTCGTGTACCCCAAGGGATGTATGTGTTAATGAATCTATTTAAATGAAATTCGTGTTATGACTTAATATGTATTACATGTATGTTATGTTTACTTTTTAAAAAAAATTTGCGGTAATTTTCGTGTGATTGTCCTTTGGGGTTGTGGCAGTGTTACATTTGTCTTCATTTAACACTTTCCTCTTTGCTTTTACAAATTCCTTAGGCTAATCTTGAGGTGTTTCTTTATGCTTTTCCATTGCATTTTATTTTCTTAGAATAGGTCAAACATTTGGATATCACAGTATAAATGCATTTTTTTACATTAAAAATTTAAACTCTAAGTTTGACTATATTGTTCTCATATTGTTCTTTTATTAGTTTCCCTACAAGGTAGCAATGACAAGGTAGTGAGATCATTGTTTGAAAAAATGCCTCAAATAAGTGGGGTCTCATGGTGATGTATATCACCTTGAGACCCTATTTCTTTGAGGAATTTCTTCAAAAAACTCACTAAATTTTCAATGTGGTAGCATTATCAAAGTATTGAGCCCAATACCTTGTCAATGCACCCACATTGACCATGAGGACATCTCTCATTAATGAATTTTTTCAAATAGTTCATCCACCTTGTCTATGCATCCACATTCTGCATGTGTCTACTAAGGAAATGACAACCATAATACTCATGAAAATCACCCCTTTTATGTTTTGATAGATGTCATACCCCATTCCAAGGTCCTATTGTTGCTATGGATAAAAGTCTAAAATATGTACTTTTGACCAAAATATGGATGCATGGAAAAAAACTATCTGATGGAACCCTAAAAAAAAATTCCCTTGTTCCATGTTAAAGGCCCTTATTGCATTTGGATATAGGGTTGCTATCTACAAAAATCTTATATTATTCTATTGGGTCATTGACTCCCTATTACTCGTTTCTAGTTACTTTAATGTATCTATTAGTAATTCATTTTCACCTAGTAACCGGCCCTTTTCTAGCCTACTATTCTCGTATCATCCTAGGAAGTCCCTTTAATAAGAACAACTTATGAGAATGTGCCTAAAATTTTCACTTAAGTCCTAATGTCCCTTGTAACTGTACTACTCATTGTTGTTTTATTTATAGGTTTATACCTTGAATTAGCAATGAGTGATAAGTAGTACTTTCCTTTGATATTGCAATGAGTGATGTTATTAACCTTATGCTCTTATCACTCATCATAGATGCTCATTAAAAAGAAAATTTGTAATAGCGATGAACGATATATTGTTGCACTGTGTGATCACAGATATGTTGTAAAAGGTAGTTCTCACATTAGCAATGTGCAATGAACCCTATAAATAATGTAAACCATTCATTGCTAATTGCTTGCACAATTTATGAGGAGAATCAACAATGAATCGAGCCTTATAGCTCATCATGTATTTATCTCAGAACTTAAGTTTTGAATTAGCGATAAGTAATGGGTGCTTTCTAAAAGGGTTTTTCTTTTGATAATTTGATATGATCTTATGGGAAATGTATTTGGGGCCATTTTTTTATATAGGTGCATGTGTCCAAGATCTGGTGTTTCAATAATATCCCTTATCGTCGATGGGATCCTAGGCCTGAAATTTGAATTGGTGAAGCACGATGAATGAATAGATATGATTGGATGTCAGTCCATAGAATCAAGGGCTAAAGGCTATCATAGGGATGTTTTAATCATTGATAGAGTTGAGTGATGATAGAGTAGATTGGTGATGAGCGATGACCATTAATAGAGGAGGCAACGTGTCATAATTTTTTTGGGGATTTCACACAAATCAAGAAAGAAAGTGGCAAGAGAATTGAAGGACTGTTGATAAAGCTTTAAAGTAGGGTGATCCAATGAACATAAATCCATCACATAAGTAACTTTATCACTAATGAGCACCTTAGGATTAGTGAAGGATTAGCAATGAAGCGAGGAAGCTTGCAAGGAAAGTTTCTCTCTAAAATGGCCTTATGTACCTCACCGATATTAATGAAATCACGGATTAAGTTAAGAAATACATGTTGATTCATAGATCACAACACTTGAGCTGTAATTTTTGTTTTCCATGGATGAAATTTTAATTTCTTTAAAAGAAACGAAAGATTCAATCTTGAGCTATAAGTTACCAACTTGATCGCACTAGAGGATTTCAAGTCATTAATCATGCTTCAAATTTCGTATTTAATGTAGATTACTTGAGTGATTTTCCATGTCTTAATTCATTTTGCAATGAATGAGGGTCAAAGGTTGATAAAGAAGTGTGCTAGAATTGAATCCTCCTGAGAAGTGTGTAGACATTCTAGGCAAGTACATCTGTCATGATGTTTCAAAAATCTGAGGGGTTGTGTTTTTTTGAGCCTAAGGGAGGTCTTGGGAATACAACTAGAATGTATGGAGCTCCTAATATGCCAAAAATAAGAGTAGAATTAGGGAAATTCAAGGAGTATAGTACCATGGAAAATTACCGTCTAAAAAAGCCAATAGTTTCAGAAGAATTAGTCAAACACAAATAGAAGAGGATGGTAAAATATGAAAAGAAGGCATGGATGGAAAGTGAGTATTATAAGGCCTACTCGAAGGAATGCAATTCTCCATGTGAGGTTCTTAATAACCCCTCAGATAGTGAAGGTGAAACTGAATCATGGGGTGACTATTATCCCCTCTCCCTGGTACTATCAAGGAATCCTGATAAAGAGGTGGTGACAGTTTCTCCAGTCCCACCATGAGTAAAACATGGGAAAATATCCTCTGAGTTTGATGACTCAGAGTGATGATTTCACCCTATTTTTGTTTTTGATGATACCATGCTCTTTCTATTAGGATTTTCCTATTTAGCATTCATATGATTTCTTGTTTCATGTGCTAAGGTGGAAATTTTTTAGGCTGGTATGTAGGAGAAGTGTCAAACTAGTTAACCTTGGCAGTGTGTACATCGTTTATAGGAGATATACAATTTTGTGCTAGAGTTGTTATTGGAGAATATTCTTTGGTCAACAAGGATGAGGATTCAACACAGTTACAACAAATAGATCTTCTTTTTAAGGAGCTAGCATGTCTTCATTCAGGGAATGTGGAATGTGCTCTTTTACTCTTCCATTTTCTTCAAATGATTGCATGTAACAAATTAAGAATATCTCAAATTATGGTGCAATTGAAATGAAATGTAAATGTAATTAAGCCTAATGCTTGTTGCTCCCTTCTCCTATAAAAGGGATTTCAGGGCTTATTACAGGGGTCAGATTCTGAAGTCTTAATAGGGTTCTAAGTAAAAGCTAAGTTTAGAAAGGGCTCTTAGAATAGAATTATGAAGTAGGCCAATAGTTTTTCTTGGATAAGAAGTCATGTATGTAACGATCATAAATGAGTTTTATAGAAATTACTGATATCGAAACAAAATATCAGTCAAGGAATTGATAATCTCCTATGTATGTTCATTTCAAAGTAATGAATGAGAAATACTAATGGTGTTGTCATTTGTCTTCAAATATTTCATTTGAATGGATTACTCTATTTTTAGCTTTAATTCAAAGAATTAATTAAAATGCTTGAATAGGGTCATAAACTTTGTAAGGAATGGCTTAGGATTGCAAAGTAAATATTTCTTATATAGTGAGTTTTCATAAATGCAAAGCAATATGAAAATACTTTGTTTCTCCCTTAAAAGAGTAATTTGTATATTATTGATCCTCTTGTATATTTGACTCCATTTCTCCAATTGATTAGAAACTGGTCATTTTGTTAGAAAATCTTGCATAAGATGAACAAATAGTGTTCTTGGCTCTAGACTTCTGAGAAAATAATTAAATAGAAAATCTCTCCAAGGATAATAGAAGTGGAATTATTTTCAATTACTAGCATATGGCTAATCCTTCATTTGAAAATCTACCAAATCTTCAATGAAATTGATTTTATCTACTATAAAAGGAATTAATCTGTGTATGAATGTGTTACTAATTAACTAAATTGCACTAAAACACAATTAGGATTACCCTCCTAGGTTTCACAGAGCCCAAAGTGAAGGAATACATACTTTAAAAATCCTATGCTCATTGTGTTGGCCAGTGACCTAATATTTCTTCATCATAGGAGTTGGTTACTTCTTAGAGGATTGTTCGGTTCTGCTAGAAAAATCACCAACACCATCAAAGAATAATAGTGAGAAAAAGCATAGACAATGTATTGAGTTGTTTCTAAAACTACCTCAAAGAAATGTGGTCATTTTTTGAGGCATTTTTTCAAACAACTCATTGCCTTGTCTATGCTACCACATTTTCTATACATTTTCCATTATGGGCATATCCTGTAATCATTCCAATCTTTATGGGAAAATTGAAAAATGAACAAATGAAGTCAAATATTCTTGAACTTAATACTTCCACAGAGAAAATGCAACTAGAAATAGTTTATAAGGAAGAAGAAATATGAAATGTAAGTGAAAAAAAGGAGAATCAATGTGGTGGACACCTGAAAGTATTATCTATAAAGGTAGAGAAGTTCTGTAAAAAAATTGTTAAAATAAACATTTGCATTTTGTAATTAGAAAGACACTTCCAAATATGATAACAATAGTTGCATATGCAAAGGAAATAGTTGGAAGTGTTAAAATTGAAGCAAAACAACTGAAGACTAAAATTAACCACTTAGAAAAGGAATTAAAAGTCAATAATATTTTATCATCAATGAAAAAGAGGTTAGTCTGCTCTAAAAAAACTTGAAAAAGAAGTAGACCAAATTAAATGAGATACATAATGTATTCAATCAAGAGATTCCTCCCGGTCTCGAGAGGTTGAGGAAGGTGTGTGTGTAGATTCTTCTTTGTTCGTCATACAACCAAACCAACTATTCCAACACGTCTATATGGGTTTTTTATGCTAGGAAAGGTCATCTTTTGCACCCAAACATGTCAAAATAGTCTAAGCCACATTATACCAGTGAAGTATCTTAAGAGACCAAAGTGCAAAAGGGCAGAAAACTTCAACGAGTGACTACTCAGAAATCATGGCACTTGGAAACATTTTGTATGAGGCTATGGGATCATGTAGGGACCCTCTACAACAACCTCTCTAATTTTTTATATCTCCAAGTCATTTTCCCATGGTGAATAGGTTTTAGTTGATGGAAAATGGTTCAATTGCATGTAGTGTAAAGTTGAAAAGTAGACTAGATTTTTTTTTGTTCTTTGTGGGGCCAAACAATTAGTGCCAACACATCTAGGTGGGAACATCTACACTAGGAATGGTCATTGCGCTTCATTATAAAAGGTTTGTATTCTTTCCTATTCGAAGGGTCACAACTTTTTTCCTTTGAAAAGTCACAACCAAATTCATATCATCACTATTCATGAGAACCTAAATTGATTTATTTGTAACTTTTTAGATATTCTTGGGGAAAAGGAAATTTTTGAACTTTCAGCTAGTTTTGTTTCTATCATGCACATCTCTTGAAGTTTTTTATTGACTATTGTAAGGATGCAATTTTAACTTTTAAAGTTTCATGCTTCTAATTATTGGGTTCGAAATCATGTTTAGAAATAGGATGAATATCTATGAAGTTTTTTTTGGGGAAGGTTGGTTCATGGTCTCTTAATCTCCAATAATCTAATGCCCTTATGATCTTTAGTAACACTTGCATGCCTTTAGTTTTTGTTTGTGATACTTAGTTGTTACTTTCCATTTTATTTTTTCAATAGTTTTATAATGCTTTATTTATCTACATAATACATGAAGCATGAAGCATGGTAGCACCAAGGATCAAGCACAAATCATACACATGAATTTCTTCTGTGAAGCACATGAAGCATGAAGCATTACTATGTTCATATGATTGATTTAATGTTCAATAATCTTACATGAGAATAATGTTCAAACTTTATTATATATTTACAATTATAGAAAAGAAGAGCACATGGAAAACACTTGGATTTTAAATATCTATTGAAGCATGGATTAATAATAAAAAATATGGACACCATCAATAAAAAAATATCTTTATTAACCAAATAGCCATGTAGGAATACATCAATATATGTCAATATAAGTATAAAATATATACAAAATAACCATATAGGATTACAATAATGCCATTTAGGCATACACTATCAAGTATATGCAATACAAAATATGTCTAAGAATTCCATATAGGCATATAACAAAGGACCCCAATAAAAATTCATTTCCCTCTAGGTGGAGGAAAAAAATAGGTGGCCTTTTTGGTCAGGTGGATGGTGATGCGTATGACACTCGTTTACTTTGAATTCGATAGTTACTCCTATTTAGTCCCATATCAAGCTTCGCCTATTACAATAAAAAGTAAATACATTAATATATAAAAAATACATTATAAAAAATGATATATTTAACAAAATAATCACTTACCATTTCCAAATGTTATCTCTCCTCAAGCGGAAAATCTGCATGCACAGGTTCTAGCGTGCCAAAGTCCTATAAAAGCCATCCAAATGGAAATTAAACTATGAATCAATAATCATTTCATTTTTCAATAATAAACAACTATAGCAATGAATGTAATTTGAAATTTACTAATCTACCTGATACCCTCATGAGATCCATCAAGTTGTCTATTGTGGAAGATACACCACACTCGATTTCCCTATCAACATCGAGAGGTGTTTTTATGAGATCTGAAAATAATACAATAAAACATTCAATCACGAAAACTATAATAGTGATGTAGGTCATGGTTATTATGTATGAGATAATAAAAAAAAAATTGAGTACTTATTGAGCTATATATTTATTACTATTATTCTTATTATTTTCCCTATCCATAGCTTGTTCTAAAGAACTTGTTTTAGGTTTTTGTCCATAGTAGCAAGGTAGTGACCTGTTTGATAAAAAAAATTGGTAGACATGTATGAAAAATGTGGTAGCATAAAGAAGGAAGTGAACTGTTTGAAAAAATGCCTCAAAGGAATTTAGTCTTATGGTGCTATGAAAAAATTGTTTGTCATGGCATTCCATCACCATGAGACCCGAATTTTTTGAGGCATTTTTTTTCAAATAGTTCATTTCTTTATCTATGCTATTATGTTGGGATGGGGTGGATGGTATAGTGTGGTCTTGGTTATGAGATGGAGGGGGATCATGACATGAAGAGGGAAGGGTTTTTTCTATCATGAGGGGGAGAGGATCATTATATGGGGTGGAAGGTGTACTTTGAGACCACATTTTGAGAGTGATCATACAATGGAATGGAAGAGGTACTTTGACCAGGACACAAAAGGATGTCATTAGATGAAGTGGGGGAGAGGGGATTGTGAGAGGGGGATGAAGTGATATCATTCTATTGATATGGAAAGATATCATTAGATGAGATGGAAGGGATATGTTGCCCTTGATTGAAAATGGGATCATGAGATAGAAGGGATTGTATGATGGAGGAGAAGGTTTTCCTTGATCTTTATATGTAGGGAAATCTATGTTAGCACTCTTTGGATTAGGAGATGGACATAGTTCATTTGATATGGATGGTGTGATGAGGGAGGAAGGTTTTATATACTCTTCAACTTGGATAAATGGATTAAGAAGGGATTCATATAATATTTATGATATTAGGGTTTATCTTAATGTGGGGGTGATGAAGGTGGATGCATGATATGAGAAGATTGCACCACTTTGATTTTGCATAAGGAAGCAACCACCTTTACAAATTTTCCTTGGAGGAAGTTATTATGAGAGACATGGGATGACTTTGCTTGGTAATAGTGGGGTGATGTGGATTTTAAGGATGTGGGATATGAACAAGTGGAATAAGAGGTGGAAGCTTCCATGGATTGGTAAATTACGCATGAGGATGAGGACCTTGAAAAGGATATGGAGGGGAATTTTGGCTAAAGGCTTAGTTTCTATTGTCAAAGGAAGTGGAAAGATAAGCAAGAGGAGATGGATTCAGATTGGAGGAAGGTAGGGAGGATGGAAGCTTAGCATCAATTACAAGGAGACATCTAAGAATGGCATCCTTATAATTATGGAAGTGATAGGTGAGGATAAAATTAGATGTGGTGAATGGGGATGATATGGGTGGGACTTGAGGGGAGATTTGGATAGGGGATTGGTGTAAAATTGGAGCATTCTATCCATTGAAAATGGATTCAAGGTGATCTAAAATGCTCTCATTGTCATCATTGGGATTATATTTGGGTTGGTCAAAAAGGCTATCCTCATCATCATTGATATGGTTGGCATTGGTTGGAATAGATGAAATTGGATTAGAATAGATTGGGTTGGATGGAGGATAAATTAGATGGCTAGACAGGGTGAAGGATTGATTGGAAGAAATATTGGTATTGATTTTGGACGAGGATGGAAATTAGGATGATGGATTAGAAATGAACTTGGGGATTCAAATAATAGGATGAAGATGGGGGATGGGATTATATTTTGGGATCAAATCCAAGATCTTAAAATGAATTGATTTTATTAAAGAGGATTTTCTATTCATAAGGTAGTGAGTTGTGTGGAAAAATGCCTCAAAGAAATGTGGTCTCATGGTGATGGAATGTCATTTCAGCACCATGAGATCACATTTCTTTGAGGATTTTTTTCAAACAACTAGAACTGTCTTGTCTATGTTATTGCTTACTATTATGCTTTGATAGATTTTTTCCAAGCATCCATAGTTTTTTGGAAAGCATCTATTTTAGGCTTTTAGCCATAGTAGCAAGGAAGTGAACTATTTGATAAAAAGATTTGGTAGTCATGTATGGAAAATGTGGTAGCATATACAAGGTAGTGAGCTATTTGAAAAAATTCCTCAAAGAGATGTGGTCTCATGGTGATGGACATCACCATGAGACCACATTTCTTTGAGTCATTTTTTTGAACAGCTCATTGCCTTGTCTATGCTATTGCTTACTATTATGCTTTGATAGATATTTTCCAAGCATCCATAACATAGACAAGGTAGTGAAATTTTTGAAAAAATACCTCAATAAAATGTGGTCTCATGGAATTCCATGACAAGCAAATGCAATTGGCAGCTACTCCTAGTTATTAGTTACTCTATGTGAAGTAATTGCATCACTACTTATGTTGACTTTCTAAAAAACTATATTATAATTGATTTTTTTTCATTTATCAACATCTAGTTATTAGTTATGCAATTTGAAGTAATGCTTGGAGTTTGAAAGATGTGCAATGTAATGTAAGGGTGATCACACAATACTGGTTTACAAGCTTTGGCCAAACTGGACAATAAACTATTTTTTTTCTAATTAAATCTTCACTTTCAGGCATCTATAGTGGCTAAACCGTGAGGAATTTGAAGATGATGCAAACTAGTGATTTGTGAAATTTTTTCTATAGATTCTAAACATATTTTTTTCAAAATTTTTAGAATCATATTGCACTTCTTTTTCCATCTCCTTTGAAAACTAGTTTTTTCTAGTAAACACCCTTCTACTCACTATATACAACATAAATTTTTTTCCATGAAGGATAAAATTCTATTTTTTTCAAATTTAGATTTGTAACTATGATATCTAGCTCTTTCATTTGGTTTCATAGTTTTTTATTGAATATTTTTTCCCTAATCAAGTTTTGAAGTCAACCCAATTATAATTCAGACATAGGTGGACTGTATACAACATAATTTTTTTGTATGTATCAAAATTATTTTTTTTGTTGGATCGAGGACTTCAATATCTAGTGCACATATTTTTCAAAAAAAAATGACACTCTACTATTTTTCCACGTGTAGAATACAAAGCTTGATTTTTAGTGAGAACCCTACATTCACAAGAAATATAAAATAAAGATAATAATTAAATTAAATTTATTTAAAATTATACTTTTTAGGAAGATTATAATAAGACTACATCCCACAAAAAATAAATTTTAAATGAATTCATTTGATCCCCCAAAAGTTAAACCAAAAGTGATTTTTTATCAACATTTTGATAGGTGTAAAGGAGACTCCATTATAGGTATGGTTTAAAACTAGCAAGGTTCTATCCAAGGGGGTTTGATCTAAGGTGATTCGATCAAAACATCTTCAATTAGAATCCTATAAATGGAACTTTTCAAGGCTTAAATCATTAAATTTTCTAAAAATATGTGATTTCACCAAAAATCAGGATCTCCTAGAAATTGTGAACTAGTATTATGGGATCACTCGTAATCAATGATATGAATATAAACTGCACAAATCTATTATGTACAATCCATTAGTTAAAATATTTATTCTATTACCTAAGTGAAGGTTTGAACTCCACTGCCACTAGAGGTGTTGTCATGAAATCTCCAATATTAACCTATTCAACATCCAAAATCAGATATTATAATACCATTCGTATATCAATGCTATTCATATGTGATATTTATAATTGCTTACTATTTACATACCTAGGCAATAGATATCATGGAGTAATAAGGAGGTGGAGGGCCAATGAAAACAATATCAACACTATGAACCTGAAATTATATTACAATAATTAAACTAAATTAGTTAATCTTGCATTTCAAAAATTAAATTAAATAAATTAAATTCAATGAACATACTAACATTTACCTAGGTATCAAGGCCAAAAGCCTCATTCAACATGTCATATATTATCACCAACTAGTCAGGTGCACACATAGCCCACACACTGACCACCTAACTATCCATGGGGTCATATGTACAAGTGGACCCACAAGCCTAAAAAATATGCTATGGAACCCTACCTGTTGAAGTCTCCCCTAGCTCACGCTATACTGTAGCACTCACATGCTTGATGATACTCTAGGTCAAAGAAATAATCAACTATATAGTATCCACCTTAGCACTCTCCTTCATAACAGAAGAGATAGCAATATGCTCATAAGTCAGTCAAGCAAGTGCTCATCTCGCTATCATTGTTGATGATCAAGATGTGCACCTAGTCCATCCTATGCCAACCCACCACCTTTCCCCTAGAAGTTTCACATATAAAAATAGTTGGGGATTTTGATGATGACAAACTCGCAGTAAAGTTTCCTCAAGAAATATTGGGGGACCTCATTATTGTTGCATGGAGGATGGTCAAAAACCATTCACCACCTCTTTTAAAAATTATCTTTTATCCCTTGGTGGTTGCACCAATGGATAGGAAACCTCTTGCTTGTAAGGTGAAGAGGTTGATTTGTACATGGGTTAGTGAATAGTGAACACAATTCATAATTTATAATTTTTTATTTTTGTACTTATGTGTAGGATAGTTTATCTACATAAAAATCTATGTACTCCCTCCTCTTATCTATCCAACCATTTAATTTCTTTCTAATTGCATCTACATGTGTTAACATAGCTTGGAATTTGCAAGTGTGGTTCTCTCTAAGGTTGAACTTAAAGGATCGTTCAACCTCGCAATTAAATCCTCGATTTGTTTTTTGTTGTTTTCAATTTCCCCCATTACATTTTGTTGAGTTCCAAGAGGATGTTGAGGAAATGTTGGAGGATTTTGTTGTTGTGGTTATTCATTAGGATTTTGTTGGTGTAGTTGCTCATGAGGAGGAGAAGGATTTTGAGAAGGAGAATTAGGTGGATTATCAAATCTTGAAAATTAAAGAAATTAACATCAAAAACATATTAAATATACATATTTAACAACAAATTCACAATAAAAAGAAGCTTACTCCTTTTATCTCCTTATCGATGTGGTGGTATTTTTGTGAAGAAATAGGAAAGATTCAGTGAAGAAATTGATGAATTTGGGGTCTCCACAATGTGAGCATGCCTTGGAAGGGTTTGCATACCATAGATGGAGGAAATGTGATAGTGTAAAATGAATTCAATTTTCTTTTTTTTCTTATAAAAAATCATAATGTTAGAGTAATAAAGTCATCACCTAATTAATTAATTAATCATTAATTAATTGGGTCACTTTATGTTTTATTACACTTAAGCTAAACTTAGGAGTGATTTTATTTCATTATTTTCTTTAATTAATTAGTTGATTTTTTCATGATTAGAGCCTCTAATATTAGAACATGTTGTCTCATTCATTCCTATGAGGACACTTGTCATGTTCTAATCTAACCCTAATCTAGGGTTATCTTTCATCCTTTTCATAAGGATTGATTCATTGTAATTGTATTATCAATTTTCCATGGTAGCATATTCAATGTGATAGTTGTTCACATAACATGCAAATCAATGTTTTCATCAGATCTAAGTTGTTAGGAAATCATATCTTGCTTATTTCTTCATAGTGTGATAGGTTTATCATTGTAGGTGTTTCATGGGAGTTGTGGATTGAATCAGTCAATACCAACATGGTATCAGAGCACCAGATTTGCAATCACCTTGTCCACTTTTTTGAATAAATCAACTCATGCATTAATATCCATGATCTATGGTCAAATTATGAGCATTCCATTAAATCCAGAGCTGCCGGAATAGTTAGTTTTTCCTTTTGCTTTGTTGAAAAAGGCCTTTTTTTGTTAGTTTTGTGAGGGTTTGAAGATACAATAGTTTTTTACCAAATTTGGAGGTGGGAAAAAAATTAGGGAACTTTAGGCCAAAATGGACACTGCCATCGCATCCGAAGTAGTCAAAAACCTTAAGATAGCTTGTCATTTTTCTCAAATCCAAGTAGTTGCAGGAAAAGTAAAAAAAATTAGAGGCACATAGATCCATACAGATATGGGTTCCTCATTTTGTGTGCACAACAGGCATAGGGCTATTCTTTTTTTTCAAATTTTTTACCATTCATAAAAAAAAAATTAAAATTTTCAAATTACTTTTTATCCTACAATCAAAAACTAAATACATGAAATTTTCTAAAAAAAAAAGAAAAAAAAACTACAAAATAAAAAAAAAAGTTTTTGAAAAGTTAGAGGGCAACACTTATTGCCCTGCGCAAGAGGTACGTAGGCACTGCCACCCCATACCTGCGTGGGACCTGCTGCTTCAAACCTAGAAACTCAACAAAAAACTCATCAATCTTACAAATCAGTGGCGAATCTTCACAAAAAAAGTGGCAGAAGGTACAATCACCGGCGACAGTGGGAACACAGCAAATATTTTGTATATACTGGCCATTGTGAAGTTTTTCCAACACGAGGGAGTTTTCAGGTGACCATCAAATTTTTCTAGCAAAGGAAATTTTTTTTCTCAATGATGGCCATCAAATTTAAGTATGCATCTTGTTGATGTCAGCATGACATCATGCTAACATCATTGTACGCACAACCCTCTTTGCGCCCCCTAACCCCAGTTTTCCTTCAAGGAGTAGTTTTTTTCTTTTTGGTGTAACTTAGGCATACGGTGTCAAAATTGGGCAAACGATATATCGTCAAAAAGATGGTTCTACAAAATTTCCAGTTGTGCAAGTCTCATTATCAGATTTTTCCAATGGTTCCTATTATTCTTAGTCAAATCCAGATCTTCATTTTGCACTTCTAAGCTCGTAACTTTTCTCCTATATCTCTGATTTTCACGATTCAAGCAGGATTGGAAAGGTGTTTCAAAGCTCTTCAGATCTATTCATGCACTTTTTCCAGAATCTTCCCCAAGTACATTTTATTTAGTATTTTTTTTGTCACACTTTTCTTAATTACTTGGATGTCTTGGCACCTAGAAAGGATCTGTTTGTGCGAGATGACATTATTTGATCTGCTTTATCAATATTGAGGGTTTTAGTTTTTGATTTTTTCTTTTGAGTGAGTATCATGGGTTTTACTATTCATCCTTCTATGATCAACTTGGAGAAGAAAAACTATGAGTCATGGAAAAATGGCATCCTAACACATCTCAAGTGGCTTGATATTTTTCCTCATCTATATGGACTCATACCTACACCAGACACACTAGGGAGTTTTTAGCATGGGGCAACATCATAGATCATATTGTAAGAGTTATATGTTCTAGTGTTAATCTTGAAACTATGTATGTTGTATCAGACATTGAATGTCCCCACATACTTTGGACACAACTTTGGGAGATCTTTGCAAACCCTCATATCTCTCTGTACCCAGAGGATC